>JAZKJV010006347.1:0-745695 GCA_037367405.1 Ottelia alismoides | reverse complement strand
TTGGGATGACGCCAGAGCTTCAGGGTCTGGTGAATGCTTCTTGCGGCGGGTCCTACTTTGCCAAGGACCACAACCAAGTCTGGGCATCTATGAAGAGATGGCAGAAAATTACATGGTGATGTCCCAGACTCGGTTGTACACACAGAGATCTCAGCAGCCGCCAGGATCCGTGCAGTATCAGAGGATAGCACGGGTTGATGCAGGTCCATCCAGTTCGTCCACAGTTGCAGCCGCACAGGCAGAGTCGGCCACTGCGGACATGGGGATTATCAGCGAGAAGTTGGACCGCATGGAAATCATAGAGAAGAAGCAGTGCCAAGGCATAACTCAGATGGAGCAAATGGCACAAACTCTGAGCGACATGAAGACCAGCTTCTGTGTCTTCAGGAGGCACAGACGGCTCCTCAGCCCCGTCTTCTGTCGCGAGGCGATTCCGGCGGCAGCCGCAGCTCGTCCCAGCGCTCCAGCTCCTTGCAGCAGCCTAGACAAGTTCACCTTGTACAGGCGGAGCCGTACCAGCAGCAGCAGCCCTCTTACCAGTCACCACCATCTCCAGACTTACAGATGGTGGTATATCAGCCGGATCAGCCTCTGGATGTACTCCCACCAGCCCCTTACGATGCGGAACCGTTGATGGATGTCAACGGAATTTGGTATGACCGGCCTCAGCCTGGAATCCGACGAGACCATCCCGGATTCAGGTGGGGGAATGGGGGAAACCAGTCCCAACAGCAGCCAGCCGGTCAGGGAGGGCAGTACTTCCCAGCAGAGAGATCACCAGCAGCCCCCAACATACCAGCCACACCAGCCATCATCCTTCGTATCTCGTCCCTATCAGCAGCAGGGACAGAATTGGAGACGTGAGCAGCAGGCTCACCAGCAGCAGCATCATTCCTCTTACCCCTCTCAGCCACAACAGCACCAGGTCCAGCAGCCTCATTATCAGAGAGGCAACCCGTCGGGCTCCCATGAGAGCCCCGCCATGGATGATCTAGCCGCCTCTTCACAGAGCAGCAGGCTACATTTAGACGGGAGATGGACGAGTTCCGCCAGGAGATGCGGGACCTGATGAGAGGGAAGGCCGCCATCCCTGCACAGATCGAGCCTAATCCGAATAACTTGAAGAGGAAATCTGAGCAGGTAGTTCACACTGAGCCTACCACTTCTAGTGACTCATTTGATGTTATCTCGTCGGATCTATTTGATGCTGATTTTGTCACACTTAGGAGCGGTAGAAGACCAGCAGGAGGCGCCTCATCTGAGCGACAACACGAGGATCCATCTAGAGCGCCAGATAAGGAAGAGGAGAGCGGTACTGAAGCCGCACATCCTGATGAGGGTGGTACTGAGGCCACCCGAGATGCTGATTCCACCGGCGGTACTGAGGCCGCCATTTCACCACATCGAGGAGGTGGTACTGACGCCACCAGCAGAGCCGAGCCAGCTCGCGGTACTGAGGCCGCAAGACGTCTAGTTGTAGAGCCAGCTAGAGGTGGTACTGAGGCCACCAACATTTATTCTGATAGAAATGTTGTCTTCCTCGCATGAATGTATCTCGGAACTCTGATTTGAATAAAGGAAAAGGTTTAGTTTCTTCTGATCCCACTGCGGTGAATGATGTTTGTGAGGATCCAGTCATCGAATCGTCTAGGCCTATTCCTAGTCCTTCATCTGAGAAGGACCCTGTGATCCCCTTTCCTAGAGCCCTTGAGTTGGGGAAGGGGAAGAAAAAAGAAAAAGATCCAAAAAAAAGAGAGCAGGAGGAGTTCAGCCAGGGCATGATAGACAGATTTCACATCCAGCTGACCCTCAATGAGGCTTTGCAGCACATTCCTCTTCTTCAGCGATCCCTAAGAGATAGGGACCACAGTCAGGAGGAAGAAGAGGAGCAAGACCGCAGAAATTCATGTGCTAACAAAAGCCACGTGTTACGCGATCCAGAACCATCTGCCGACTAAGAGGCCAGATTTAGGGGCCCCGTATGTCAGATGTCAGATTAGTGAGCAGAGGTTTGACCGTACTCTCTTAGATAGCGGATCGTCGATCAACCTTCTTCCGGCAGCCCTTCTCGACCACTTAGAGTTGGGCACTCTTAGACAGAGCAGGACATACCTTCAGTTTGCTGATCGGTCTGTCAAGAGGCCAAAGGGGTTGTGCGAAACGTTGTCGTCACGATTCAGGGTTTGCAATTCCCCGTGGACTTCGTAGTGCTGGACATGGAGACCCCTGACTCGTTGACCGATTCCCCCATCATCCCTCGGTCGCCCGTTCTTGGCCACAGCCAAGGCAGTGACTGACCATGACAGTGGGAAGGTGTACTTTCGCGTCCAGGGCGAGAGCATACAAATAGAGACGGTTAAGGACCACAGAGCCAGATCCAGATCCCGCTCACATAGCAGTACAGATTCAGAGCAGCTGACAGACGCAGAGCCAGACATCCACCAGGACTGTGATTTTGTGATCACAGATGATGAGGCAATTTGGGCAGATCCTGTAGCACAGACCATCCTCTCATATTCAGATACAGCTGATGCAGAGATGATAGCAGAGGATAGTCTGGAGAGCACAGCCCTGGTTCAGGATACTATTGAGTCAGCAGAGTCGGACCTTGATCGCGACACGATTTCCAGTGATGGTGGTGCTGATGCCACCTTGTTCTCCGGTGGTACTGATGCCACCGAGTCTGATATAGATCCCTCGGATTCAGAATCTGATTGGGCAGATTGTGACGATCAGATGCCAGATCTGGATCCACCTGAGCCTATAGATGAGGAGGAGGTAGAGGTAGAGCAGAACAGAGACAATGTAGAGGACCCGCCTTCTCCAGATCCAGTTTGTGAGAGTTCGTTATCATTCTCCCAGGCAAATTTGGCAGAATTGTCCGCATACACACATCTTCTTCAGAAGCCAGATTTGCCAGCACCTAGCTGTCCAGAGCTAAAGCCGCTCCCTACTTCGCTGAAGTATCGATTCCTTGCGGGAGAGTCTGAGATGTACCCAGTCATCATCTCTGCCGATCTGACTGGAGAACAAGAATCCCGTCTGATGGAGGTTCTTGAAAAGAACCGCAAGGCAATTGGATGGAGCGTAGCAGATCTCCATGGGATCAGTCCCTCATTGTGCTCCCACCATATCTATCTCGAGGAAGGGGCGAAGCCGTCGCGTGAGTTCCAGCGGCGACTGAACCCCAACCTAAGAGAGGTTGTTATGAAGGAAATATCAAAATGGTGGAGTGCAGATTTTATTTATCCCATTTCCGACTCCAAGTGGGTTAGCCCCTTGCATGTGGTGCCCAAGAAGACGGGCATCACGACTGTGATCAGTGAGTCGGGAGAGGAGATTGCTACACGAGTACCTACCTCTTGGAGAGTCTGTGTTGACTACAGGAAACTCAACCAGGCCACCAAGAAGGACCATTTCCCCCTGCCTTTTATTGACCAGATCATTGAGAGACTGGCAGGGAAGAGCCATTATTGCTTCCTAGATGGGTACTCGGGGCTACAACCAGGTGGCCATCGCTCCTGAGGATCAGGAGAAGACCACCTTTACCTGTCCCTTCGGTACTTACGCCTTTCGACGCATGCCATTCGGGCTATGTAACGCCCCTGCGACTTTTCAGAGATGCATGCTGTCAATATTTTCGGACATGGTAGGGGAGTGTTTGGAGGTCTTCATGGACGACTTCTCGGTCTACGGCACGGATTCGATTCCTGTCTTGACTGCCTAGACCGAGTGCTCCAGCGATGTATTGCTACCCGCTTGGTTCTGTCTTGGGAAAAGAGTCACTTCATGGTGACTCAAGGGACGGTGCTTGGCCCACATTATCTCCAACAGAGGCATGGAGGTTGATCCGGCCAAGGTCGATGTCATTAGGAAACTCACACCACCGTCCAATCTGAAGCAGTTACGGTCATTTCTGGGGCACGTTGGTTTTTATAGAAGATTCATTCATGATTTCAGCAAGATTGCCCGACCGTTGACTGACCTCTTGACGAAAGACACCGAGTTCCTTGTCGATGACAAGTGTCTTTCGTCCTTTGAGACTCTCCAGCAGTGTGTAATTGAGGCTCCTGTCCTTCAGCCACCAGATTGGTCTCTCCCATTCGAGATCATGACGGACGCCTCTGATTTTGGCCGTAGGGGCCGTGCTAGGACAGAGGAGGGATGGAGTACCATTTGCGATACACTATGCTAGCCGCACATTGGATTCCGCCCAGCGGAATTATACAGTCACAGAGAAGGAGATGCTAGCAGTAGTGTTTGCCCTAGATAAAATTCAGATCATATATCATTGGATCCCGAGTGACCTTGTACACAGATCACACCGCCATCAGGTACCTCATGTCAAAGAAGGATGCCAAGGCCAGACTTACTAGATGGATCCTTCTACTCCAGGAGTTTGACATTGAGATCAAGGATAAACCTGGAGTCAAGATGTGGTGGCGGACCATTTATCCCGATTAGAGCAGCCTGAGGAGACAGAGCAGATTGATCCCATTTGTGATACCTTCCCAGATGAGGCGATCCTTGCTATCGCCTCACTCCCGTGGTACGCCTATATTGTGAACTTTCTCGTTGCTGGGAAAGTCCCACAAGATTGGCCCAAGCAGAAGATTGAGACCTTCCTTGCAAAGGCCAAGTCCTACCACTGGGAGGATCCCATCCTTTACCACGAAGGAGGGGATAGCATCTGGCGTCGGTGTATTCCTCAGGAGGAGCACCATAGTGTCCTCACCTACTGCCACAAGCTTGAGGCAGGAGGACATCATTCGGGAGGAGAACGGCACAGAAAGTGCTCCAGTCCGGTTTGTGGTGGCCTACCCTCTTCAAGGACTCAGATGAGTTCGTGAAGAGGTGTACTGACTGTCAGAGGATGGGCACTTGTGGACAACGTGATATGATGCCGATGCAGCCCATTCACTTCTGTGAGGTTTTTGACGCATGGGGCATCGATTTCATGGGTCCATTCCCTAAGAGTCAGGGATTTGAGTACATTCTGTTGGCCGTAGATTATGTTAGTCGTTGGGTTGAGGCTATCCCCGCCCGAGCCGCAGATGCAAAGACAGTTTGCAGATTTTTGAGGAAGAACATCATCACGCGGTTTGGGGTTCCACGAGTTCTGATTTCTGATGGGGGATCTCATTTCATCAACGACCAGGTGAAGGCACTTGCTAGCGAGTTCGGCATAGATCATCGTGTTGCTACACCCGTATCATCCACAGACAAATGGTCTAGCCGAAGTGTCGAATAGGGAGATCAAGAATATTCTGCAGAAAGTCGTCCGCCCTGACCGAAAGAATTGGTCACAGCTTTTGGACTCGGTCTTGTGGGCATATCGGACGTCTTTCAAGACACCATTGGGTACATCTCCCTTTCGCCTCGTGTATGGCAAACCCTGTCAACCTACCAGTTGAGCTGAGGCACAAGTCACTTTTGGGCAGTCACAGATATTCTTATGGATCCAAATGGTATAGGAGACCAGAGGAGGGCAGAGTTAGCCGCCTTGGAAGAGCTTAGAGATGCAGCTTTCTCAAACAGCCTACATTATAAGGAGAAAGTCAAAGAATGGCATGATTCTCATATCAGCCACAAGCATTTTGAGATTGGACAGAAAGTATGGCTGTTTGATGCAAGGCTTAGACTATTTCCAGGAAAGCTACAGAGCAAATGGAAAGGACCCTATTTGGTCAGAAAGGTACACGATAACGGTAGCATTGATATATCTGAGTTATCTTCTGAGAGTACCTTCCGAGTGAACGGCCAGCGGCTCAAACCATTTCTAGATCATGAGCCGCGGGACGTTATTATTGCCGCTATTCATTTTGCGTGAGATGTGGTCTTTTGACTCACATCTTTTGCATCTCACGCCTGATTTTCACTGTTCCTCCGCCTGTATAGATCCAGTTGTCCATATCATTCTATTCTTTAGTCCCACATCCCATCTCTCATCTTATGATTATGCTATACTTAGGGTGTACTTTACCCTAAGTATAGGGGGATGTCGGACCTGTGAGTATTCTTTTCATTCTTTCTGCTCTTGTTTTTGCTGCCTATACTTAGGGATATTTTACCCTAAGTATAGGGGGAGCAGATTCTGTATCTTCTTCACTCGGCTTTCCCTTCATGTACAGCTTTCTATACTTAGGATTAGTTAATCCTAAGTATAGGGGGAAACCACCGAGTTCCTCTCATTCTATTCATTTATTCGTTCATGTACTTAGCCATTCCTTTTCACTTCCCTTTTACTAAGCACGAGTTATGTCTTCTTCATCGCTCTTGATCACTCTGAGGACATCGTTCGAGCTAAGTATAGGGGGGGTGTGTATATATTTCATATATATACTTTAGCCATAACTCGTACTTTGTGTGAGTGTGTTAATAAATAAAATGGCTAAAAATCACAAAATTTTTAAAATTTTCATGTACATAAACCTCTTTTATTCTTGCACATACATAGCTAGTGTACAAAGTATTTTCGTAAAAATGATTTCAAAAATCTTTTGTGTAAAGCTTGTGTAAAATATTTTGTATCAAAATTATGTATATAGTACAAAATTTTTCCAAAATGTTTTGAAAAATCAAAGTTTGCAAAAATCTTTGTGTAAATGTTGGTAAATATCTTTTTGCAAAACTTGCACTTCATGCATCATTCATTCATGATTTCAAAAATTTTGCATGATTGTAAAATATTTGTAAATAGCATCTTTGTGTACATATATGTATATAGTTTTCCTGGATGAGAGTTGACATTTAAACTGAGCCTGGAATTAAATTGAGAAATGGAGCTTGAATAAGATCTTAATTCACTTAACTTCAAGAGGAACCTTGTAGGACTTAGGGTTAAGGCTTTTCAGGTCCATAATGGACTTAATTCTTTGGGTCCACTAGGCTATGAGTATATGTCATCTTGATGAGCTTAAGTAGAGCACTTAACAACACACACATGACTCTCAGAGACAATGGCTTCACTTGCACTTGCACTTTACACATGGCTCTCCACGGATGAGGTGGTGAGGAGGCAGTTTCCTTTGGCTTGGGGTAGCATATGAGGGTAGTACTTCTAGGCGGAACCTCTCTTCTTCTTATAGTGAAGGAAGTGCACCTCAACTTGGTCTAGTGGTGTTGAAAGCTAAAGACAGAAGCTGTGGGTTGCAATAAAGCTTCAAAAGAGGGATAGTCTACTGGCTCAAGAGGAAAATTTCTTATATATGCTGCACCATGTAGATATGTTGTACAGAAGTTGTTGAAAAAAAAAATGCAAAAATGCAAAAAGAACTCCAAAAAAGTGGGTGGGTCGGATTGAAAATTTAATAACCCCACCGGAGTATAAAGCAAAAGCTTAATGGTATCCATGTTACATCTCATGAAGCTTGCAGCGGGGAGACTTAGCTACACTGGCTAAGCTTCCAAAACTCTATACTTCTACCCCCTCTTCTTGAGCCGGTTGCACTTGAACTTAGAAGGGAATACCCCGCTTCTCGAGGAAAGAGTTGCTAGACTGAGGCTTAGAGTTACCAGGTTGAGGGAGGTTGTTTCTTTGTTACTTCTGATGGTGGGGAGCCACATATCACTTACACCGCAAGGAAAAGATTCATGGTCATTAGAGTTTGTGTATGTAGACTTGTTCTGATCTGGTTTATTGAGGAGTCTTGCCCATAGATTGGTGGAACTTGGAGGCTGTTGAGTTTTAGGCTTAAGTCCAAATAAGGTTCCGACACATTAATAATCCAAAGATCTGATCGAGCTCCATATTTCAATTTAATGAAGGAAAATTTAATAAGTCAACCTTGATCCATGTACATCCTCTTTTTCTTTTCTTTTTCTTTTTCACTTCTTTTTTCAAATAAGTGTTTGCTAAGGGACTAGCAAAGTTAAGCATAGGGGGGTGATGAATACCCATTCATCACTCTTTATTCTTCTATTTTAGCTACAAAAACCCCTTGCAAATACATGTAGATATGTGTAAATACAAATAAATACCAAAAGCATGCATTGTGTAAAAACCTATAATTAGCATGTTTTTGTGCACAAAATAAAAGAATAAAGAGCAAAAAGAAAAAGAGGGAAATATTTAGAATAAATATTGAGCAACCTAACCCAAGTGAGGGCTCAGCATGGCCTGACCGCATAAAAGCCAAAGTAGAGGGAGATAGGAGCTCATATGTGTATATTTGTAAATAAATAAAACTTTATATTTTCCTCACCCAAAAATATGTTTGTCATATTGTGTGTATATTCAGAAGCTATTCAAAACAAAATAAAAAGATAAAAATCAAAAATTCAAAAATACCCTTCTTTCACCATGTGTACAAACCATCATCTTGTATTTATTTAACCTTGTAAATAAATTCAATTCTTTTCTAAACTTTTTTGTAAATATTCTAATGTTACATATTGTAAATATATAAAATAACAAGAAACAAAACAAAAATCAAATAAAAATTACAAAATTGAAAATACAAAAATACATTGTATAAATACCATGTATATAAATGTATTCTACCATTTATTACACCCTTGTATATAAGTGATAAAAATAAAATAAAAATATTCTTTTATTCCTCATTTTATCTTGTAAATAAATAAAATACAAAATGAGCATAAAAAATACATAAAAATAAACAAATAAAAAAATCAAAAATAAAAATCCATATAGTGTATATATACCTATGTATATAGCTAACCTATTTTTATTTCCAAAAATTAAATAAAAATCACCAAAAAATAGGAAAAAATAAAAGAAAAATATTTCATGTTTTGAGTTTTCTTTAATTCGGCCTATTTCTGCCTCAAAATAAATAAACAAAAATAGCGCACACGTGGCCGCTCCTGATTGGTCCACGGGGGACTGTTGACCCCGGTCAACTCCCCCGCGGACTCCTTCCTATTCTGGAATGCGCGCCGCCACCCCATCTTCCCCGATTTTCCCACGCGACTCCAGGCTGTCTCCCACGCATATCTCGAGCCCGGATTCTTCGCCGTTCATCCCTCTCCCTCGCCGGATCTTCTGCCATCAAATCCACGCTTTCCTTTGCTGTCGAGCCTCAACCCTAACGCCCCTGTCACTCTATATAACCATCATCTCCGCCGCCTTCGCGCCCATCTTTGGACCCTCTCCTTCTTCCCCGTGACCTCCATTGGCATCGCAAGAGTGACAGCAAGCCGTTGCCTTTGTTGCAGTGAGGCGAGGAGGCGATTCCTTTGATCCGGCGTACTTCGCCGTCCTTGCTCCGCCGCCGGCGTTGAGCATCGAGCTTCAGGCCTTGACGCCCTTCGAAGCTACGACCCGGAGATAGCCACGCTCCAGCACAGTCTACTGCAGCCATCAGGTAGTCGATTAGATCTCCCATTTAGCGTAATTTCCGATTTCGCCCAAATCATAGCTCCGACGTACATCTCCGATTCCGACCATCTCACGCAACATCTCGACCATTCGACCCTACTATCATCTCCGCCGTACCCTCACGCACCTTCTACGCACTTTCACTCAACCCAGATCGCACAGGATCTGGGAGTCGAGCTCCACCGTCTCCACCTCGCCGGAGCTCGTCCGCCCCACAGCACCGTCCACTTTCACCCCGCCTTCTTGGGTCGAGGCAATTTGCCCTCGACCCGCGAAGCTTCTTGTCTACTTTGCAGGTCCAAAGGGAGCCATCTGAGGACTCCCAACTTCAAGCCAGGAGCTTCTTCTCCGCCGACCTCGCCGGAGCCTTCCAGGGCTCGGCCGGGGGCATTGGAGACCCGCAGCAGCTGCGCAACTTCACGCCGGATCTTCTCCGACCTTCAGGCGCAGCAGAGGAGGGCGGATACACCTTCACGAGGCCGGCGAAGTTCGCCGGCCATCAGTTCTTCGAGGACCCTCCAGAGCCGTCCGATGAAGACCTCGCTCCAGTTCTAATCCTAGCCGTTCATCTGTGGAGGAGCAGCAGCCGTCGATCATCTGAGGATCTCATCCGGACCGTTGCCGCCGAGGAGAGAGGCGCAGGAGCCCAGCACCACTCGATCGTCCACGTGCCTCTCTCTCGACCATCCGATCTGAGCCTGGTTTCCTTCGAAGAACCACGTTGCATCTCCACCGTCCGATCACCCACGTGGACGCACACAGCCGTCAGATCAGGCCAGCGCTTCCTTAGTTAAAGGCGCGTTTGTTCTCCGCCGTCCGATCATCCACGCGTCAACATCAGGCCGTCGCTATTAATAAAGGGGTAAATATCGTAGGCCCCCCCTCTGTTTGTTCCATTTCTTTTTTAGTCCTGTAAATTGCAAGTCAAGTTGTTATTTTCTGGGTAATTTGCATCAAGGACCTCGGACTTAATTTTTATTTGCATTTATACCCCTGCCAGGAGGATACCCACGTGCTTCGTCACGTGATTTGTTGGGATATTTGCATAAGATGCCCTGTAGTTCTGATTGTTATTCATTGAATGAAATGTTTTGTTTATTTGCATTTATACCCCTGTGAGCATTTTATTTGCACATGTGCGAATTATTTTGGGTAAATTGCAATTAAGCCCCTGGACATTTGATACGAGTTATCAATAGGTCCTTGGGACTTATTTTTCTTACCATTTGGTCCTTGAGTGCCCCAGGCACGTGCTTGGCACGTGTGTTGCTGGGTATTTTTGCACCAGGACCCCAGAACTTTTGGGTATTTGCACTTAGGTCCCTGTGCACAGTGCCCCACCTTTATTTTTGAATAAAATATCAAACGACCTCCAAATCCAATGAAATTTGACACATGGCTCCTGCCATGGTGTAGGAATTTCTATGATTTTTGGGGACATTTTTGATTTCATTTATTATTTTTAAAAATTCAAAAACCCTCATTTTTGCTACTGTTTGACTTTAAAAATACCAAAAAATATAAAAACTCCACCAAAAATTCTAAAAAAAAAATAGATAATGTTTCTCACTTGTTGATTGGATTTTCTAGCCAATTTTGGCTACTGTTCATCACTTAAAAACCTTAAAAATTGAAAAACCCCTAAAAACTCATAAAAATTGTAATAAATTAATTAAAAATCCAAAAACAATAATTAGGGTGCCTAAATTTTCCTTATTCTTTCTAGATTATAGGAAAATTACCTTTAGGGCTTTTTTGAGATCCAAAATTATTTTATTTTTGGATCTTAAGCCTTGCTGGACAGTACCCTCTATTCTTTGCATTGTTTGATTTTTAATAAATAATTTACCCATTAGAAAAATTCCAAAAATTCACCAAAAACAGTAAAAACATAAAAAAACATAAAAACCATTTTTCCTTAATTTTTGCATTATTTTTGGAGTGTTGTATAAATTGTTGAAGTTCCCTTGTATTTACTTTCTCTTATTTCTCTCATCATTTAAAAAATCTAAAAAAAATATAAAAACAAATAAAAACCATAAAAAAGGACTCTCTTGGATTTCTGACTACGTCGTAGGCCGCAAGGCCAATCTGTGTTCCTTGTGATCGACCCTGGGAGCTATACCAGGTTAATCTTATAGCAGGACACCTTCTCTGTATTTTATTGATCTATCTTCATCTGTGGTTCATTTTTCTTGTTTGACACATTCTGAGCGATTGAGGACAACGACATTGTGATTTATTTTCTACCTCAGTGGTTCGGGAATTTCCGTGCCAACAGAATGGCGCCGTTGCCGGGGAGCACGGCTTTGTAGTCAGTTTTCATTCTTCTATTTTTGTCTCTCTATATTATAATTGTTTTCTGACATTCTCTCTTGGATTTTTGTGCGAGGTACTGCTTGGACTGCTTGGAGTTACTATTTAGAGGACCCGCGCAGGAGGAAGAGAGAGAGGAGAAGAGATTTTCTATTCAGAGAGAGAGAGAGAGGAACAATTTTTTGTAATAATTTAGGACTTGGACTTTGAACTGTGGACATTTGTAACTTAGCGGGTCTGTTTCGCCGAGCACCGGTGTGCTCGGGGGACCCATTCGGATTTTCGCGGCTTTTATCGTGGTTTTGATAGCTAGCTGCCTTTTCCGGTGTTTACGCGGTTTTTTCTCGAGCCCCTAGATTTAGGAATTTCTGTTGATTGTGACGTAAATATTTAAGGCCCAACACTTAATAGAATATCTGTTCCTATAGAACGTAATTGGACCTTAATAAAATTCATTGAAAAAGTTAGTTTAATTGAATTTGAGACCACGTGCCGTGAGGAGTCACATACAGCGCTGGCAGGACCCGTTGTGGCGGGCACCGAGTGACTCCCAAGATCGGACTCCGGACTCGATTCGGTTAGCTAACTATTGTTCTTTACGATCAATAGAAGTTGCTCATCTAGGACTCGGTTTTTCTCGCTGCACCATTTAGGTAGTTTTATTCTGTCTTTAAATTCTGCGCGGATCACTTGCATGTAGAGTGCTGGAGACAAGGTACGCATTTCTTTCTCTGCATGCATCATTGATTTCTTCGCGCATCGGCTTTTCGTCTTCTCCCTCTGTTTTTGGCTTAAATCATCAGGAGAATCGGAAAAACCGTTAGGCCGCTTGTATTTATTTTGAAAATTATTAAAAAGAAAAAACAATAAAATTGGGACTGGATAACACTATTGACCCTAAAAGACACTCACATTAAGATTTGTCTTGGGGAGAGCAAACCCCTCATTGTATGGTTTGGATGCGCGAGAGAGTGACCCGCACCCTAGGTAGAACCCTCCGGTGTTATTCTAGCTGACTACCGACTATTCCGTGCGGGCCAGTCGGTTGGAGTAGCATCGGGTATCCTAACAGGTCACGTAAGCGCTCTGATATCTTGAATGTTCACCAAATAAAATTGACAAGATAAATTGACCGATCTTTCACGGTCTTCAGATTGTGTTGTGTTGGTGAACCGGGGGTTTGCTTTGTAATCATATTTTCTCCAGATCCCATCCGCCCAACTCGCCAAGATCAAGATGATGGGTAGACGATCTCTTAGGCAAGCCTCTGGCTGCACCGGCTTTCAGGCGCGTCTACTCCATCATCTAGGTTGGCCCGTGAGAGTCGAGACCAGCTCTCCGGACCCGAGTTCGATTCCACCCTGTTCCCCCTCGATCCCCTTTCTTCTGCTACTGAGAGACATGAGCCCGAGGAAAGACGAATTAATTTGACAGAACCTGAGTTAGGCTCATCCGATTTTGCAGACATCCCTATGGCTGGAACCGAAAGTTCAGACGATCGCCAGCCCGAACATTTTGTCTTAGACCAGGGAGCGATTAACTCCACCCTGATCGCGTCATTAGAGACAGTTCAGCAACAGTTACGCGATCAGGGGGCATTCATGATAGAGATGAGGAGGGAGTTGGAGAGACTCCGAAGAGAGCGAGACGAGCCGAGCGAGCCGGAGGACATTCCTGACGCTGATGCAGAGGCAGCAGCCGCAGGAGCACAGCGCCGCAGCAGAGGCAGCCGCCGCCGCAGCAAGACCGATGCGGGAGCTTCACAACCCCGGATCTACACTGATGCACCAGTGGGTGGTGATACCTGCTATCGTGGGGGATTTCAAGTTCCCTTCGAACACCCTGCAGATGCTACCTCATTTTTCACGGACCTCGCCACTGAGGAACCCCACCTCCATCTCCAGGAGTTTTTGATGATCTGCAGCACTGTCCACGACCGTCGTGTGGACCAAGATACGATTCGATGATGGCCTTCCCTTTTTCACTGGCAGATAGAGCAGCCGCCTGGCTGAAATATCTAGGGAAGTTTGTTTACACCTGGGAGCAACTCCGCACCGAGTACTTGAACAAGTACTATCCACTCGGGCGGACGAATGCAGCAAGGGCCCTGATCAACAACTTCTCCATGCTCCCTAACGAGCAATTTCATGAGGCATGGGAGAGGTTCAGAGAGCTTCTGGATAGATGCCCACACCACGACATTTCGAAGCCGAACCTAGTTCAGAGCTTCTTTAGTGGGATGACGCCAGAGCTTCAGGGTCTGGTGAATGCTTCTTGCGGCGGGTCCTACTTTGCCAAGGACCACAACCAAGTCTGGGCCATCTATGAAGAGATGGCAGAAAATTACATGGTGATGTCCCAGACTCGGTTGTACACACAGAGATCTCAGCAGCCGCCAGGATCCGTGCAGTATCAGAGGATAGCACGGGTTGATGCAGGTCCATCCAGTTCGTCCACAGTTGCAGCCGCACAGGCAGAGTCGGCCACTGCGGACATGGGGATTATCAGCGAGAAGTTGGACCGCATGGAAATCATAGAGAAGAAGCAGTGCCAAGGCATAACTCAGATGGAGCAAATGGCACAAACTCTGAGCGACATGAAGACCCAGCTTCTGTGTCTTCAGGAGGCACAGACGGCTCCTCAGCCCCGTCTTCTGTCGCGAGGCGATTCCGGCGGCAGCCGCAGCTCGTCCCAGCGCTCCAGCTCCTTGCAGCAGCCTAGACAAGTTCACCTTGTACAGGCGGAGCCGTACCAGCAGCAGCAGCCCTCTTACCAGTCACCACCATCTCCAGACTTACAGATGGTGGTATATCAGCCGGATCAGCCTCTGGATGTACTCCCACCAGCCCCTTACGATGCGGAACCGTTGATGGATGTCAACGGGATTTGGTATGACCGGCCTCAGCCTGGAATCCGACGAGACCATCCCGGATTCAGGTGGGGGAATGGGGGAAACCAGTCCCAACAGCAGCCAGCCGGTCAGGGAGGGCAGTACTCCCAGCAGAGAGATCACCAGCAGCCCCCAACATACCAGCCACACCAGCCATCATCCTTCGTATCTCGTCCCTATCAGCAGCAGGGACAGAATTGGAGACGTGAGCAGCAGGCTCACCAGCAGCAGCATCATTCCTCTTACCCCTCTCAGCCACAACAGCACCAGGTCCAGCAGCCTCATTATCAGAGAGGCAACCCGTCGGGCTCCCATGAGAGCCCCGCCATGGATGATCTAGCCCGCCTCTTCACAGAGCAGCAGGCTACATTTAGACGGGAGATGGACGAGTTCCGCCAGGAGATGCGGGACCTGATGAGAGGGAAGGCCGCCATCCCTGCACAGATCGAGCCTAATCCGAATAACTTGAAGAGGAAATCTGAGCAGGTAGTTCACACTGAGCCTACCACTTCTAGTGACTCATTTGATGTTATCTCGTCGGATCTATTTGATGCTGATTTTGTCACACTTAGGAGCGGTAGAAGACCAGCAGGAGGCGCCTCATCTGAGCGACAACACGAGGATCCATCTAGAGCGCCAGATAAGGAAGAGGAGAGCGGTACTGAAGCCGCACATCCTGATGAGGGTGGTACTGAGGCCACCCGAGATGCTGATTCCACCGGCGGTACTGAGGCCGCCATTTCACCACATCGAGGAGGTGGTACTGACGCCACCAGCAGAGCCGAGCCAGCTCGCGGTACTGAGGCCGCAAGACGTCTAGTTGTAGAGCCAGCTAGAGGTGGTACTGAGGCCACCAACATTTATTCTGATAGAAATGTTGTCTTTCCTCGCATGAATGTATCTCGGAACTCTGATTTGAATAAAGGAAAAGGTTTAGTTTCTTCTGATCCCACTGCGGTGAATGATGTTTGTGAGGATCCAGTCATCGAATCGTCTAGGCCTATTCCTAGTCCTTCATCTGAGAAGGACCCTGTGATCCCCTTTCCTAGAGCCCTTGAGTTGGGGAAGGGGAAGAAAAAAGAAAAAGATCCAAAAAAAAGAGAGCAGGAGGAGTTCAGCCAGGGCATGATAGACAGATTTCACATCCAGCTGACCCTCAATGAGGCTTTGCAGCACATTCCTCTTCTTCAGCGATCCCTAAGAGATAGGACCACAGTCAGGAGGAAGAAGAGGAGCAAGACCGCAGAAATTCATGTGCTAACAAAAGCCACGTGTTACGCGATCCAGAACCATCTGCCGACTAAGAGGCCAGATTTAGGGGCCCCGTATGTCAGATGTCAGATTAGTGAGCAGAGGTTTGACCGTACTCTCTTAGATAGCGGATCGTCGATCAACCTTCTTCCGGCAGCCCTTCTCGACCACTTAGAGTTGGGCACTCTTAGACAGAGCAGGACATACCTTCAGTTTGCTGATCGGTCTGTCAAGAGGCCAAAGGGGTTGTTGCGAAACGTTGTCGTCACGATTCAGGGTTTGCAATTCCCCGTGGACTTCGTAGTGCTGGACATGGAGACCCCTGACTCGTTGACCGATTCCCCCATCATCCTCGGTCGCCCGTTCTTGGCCACAGCCAAGGCAGTGACTGACCATGACAGTGGGAAGGTGTACTTTCGCGTCCAGGGCGAGAGCATACAAATAGAGACGGTTAAGGACCACAGAGCCAGATCCAGATCCCGCTCACATAGCAGTACAGATTCAGAGCAGCTGACAGACGCAGAGCCAGACATCCACCAGGACTGTGATTTTGTGATCACAGATGATGAGGCAATTTGGGCAGATCCTGTAGCACAGACCATCCTCTCATATTCAGATACAGCTGATGCAGAGATGATAGCAGAGGATAGTCTGGAGAGCACAGCCCTGGTTCAGGATACTATTGAGTCAGCAGAGTCGGACCTTGATCGCGACACGATTTCCAGTGATGGTGGTGCTGATGCCACCTTGTTCTCCGGTGGTACTGATGCCACCGAGTCTGATATAGATCCCTCGGATTCAGAATCTGATTGGGCAGATTGTGACGATCAGATGCCAGATCTGGATCCACCTGAGCCTATAGATGAGGAGGAGGTAGAGGTAGAGCAGAACAGAGACAATGTAGAGGACCCGCCTTCTCCAGATCCAGTTTGTGAGAGTTCGTTATCATTCTCCCAGGCAAATTTGGCAGAATTGTCCGCATACACACATCTTCTTCAGAAGCCAGATTTGCCAGCACCTAGCTGTCCAGAGCTAAAGCCGCTCCCTACTTCGCTGAAGTATCGATTCCTTGCGGGAGAGTCTGAGATGTACCCAGTCATCATCTCTGCCGATCTGACTGGAGAACAAGAATCCCGTCTGATGGAGGTTCTTGAAAAGAACCGCAAGGCAATTGGATGGAGCGTAGCAGATCTCCATGGGATCAGTCCCTCATTGTGCTCCCACCATATCTATCTCGAGGAAGGGGCGAAGCCGTCGCGTGAGTTCCAGCGGCGACTGAACCCCAACCTAAGAGAGGTTGTTATGAAGGAAATATCAAAATGGTGGAGTGCAGATTTTATTTATCCCATTTCCGACTCCAAGTGGGTTAGCCCCTTGCATGTGGTGCCCAAGAAGACGGGCATCACGACTGTGATCAGTGAGTCGGGAGAGGAGATTGCTACACGAGTACCTACCTCTTGGAGAGTCTGTGTTGACTACAGGAAACTCAACCAGGCCACCAAGAAGGACCATTTCCCCCTGCCTTTTATTGACCAGATCATTGAGAGACTGGCAGGGAAGAGCCATTATTGCTTCCTAGATGGGTACTCGGGCTACAACCAGGTGGCCATCGCTCCTGAGGATCAGGAGAAGACCACCTTTACCTGTCCCTTCGGTACTTACGCCTTTCGACGCATGCCATTCGGGCTATGTAACGCCCCTGCGACTTTTCAGAGATGCATGCTGTCAATATTTTCGGACATGGTAGGGGAGTGTTTGGAGGTCTTCATGGACGACTTCTCGGTCTACGGCGACGGATTCGATTCCTGTCTTGACTGCCTAGACCGAGTGCTCCAGCGATGTATTGCTACCCGCTTGGTTCTGTCTTGGGAAAAGAGTCACTTCATGGTGACTCAAGGGACGGTGCTTGGCCACATTATCTCCAACAGAGGCATGGAGGTTGATCCGGCCAAGGTCGATGTCATTAGGAAACTCACACCACCGTCCAATCTGAAGCAGTTACGGTCATTTCTGGGGCACGTTGGTTTTTATAGAAGATTCATTCATGATTTCAGCAAGATTGCCCGACCGTTGACTGACCTCTTGACGAAAGACACCGAGTTCCTTGTCGATGACAAGTGTCTTTCGTCCTTTGAGACTCTCCAGCAGTGTGTAATTGAGGCTCCTGTCCTTCAGCCACCAGATTGGTCTCTCCCATTCGAGATCATGACGGACGCCTCTGATTTTGCCGTAGGGGCCGTGCTAGGACAGAGGAGGGATGGAGTACCATTTGCGATACACTATGCTAGCCGCACATTGGATTCCGCCCAGCGGAATTATACAGTCACAGAGAAGGAGATGCTAGCAGTAGTGTTTGCCCTAGATAAATTCAGATCATATATCATTGGATCCCGAGTGACCTTGTACACAGATCACACCGCCATCAGGTACCTCATGTCAAAGAAGGATGCCAAGGCCAGACTTACTAGATGGATCCTTCTACTCCAGGAGTTTGACATTGAGATCAAGGATAAACCTGGAGTCAAGAATGTGGTGGCGGACCATTTATCCCGATTAGAGCAGCCTGAGGAGACAGAGCAGATTGATCCCATTTGTGATACCTTCCCAGATGAGGCGATCCTTGCTATCGCCTCACTCCCGTGGTACGCCTATATTGTGAACTTTCTCGTTGCTGGGAAAGTCCCACAAGATTGGCCCAAGCAGAAGATTGAGACCTTCCTTGCAAAGGCCAAGTCCTACCACTGGGAGGATCCCATCCTTTACCACGAAGGAGGGGATAGCATCTGGCGTCGGTGTATTCCTCAGGAGGAGCACCATAGTGTCCTCACCTACTGCCACAAGCTTGAGGCAGGAGGACATCATTCGGGGAGGAGAACGGCACAGAAAGTGCTCCAGTCCGGTTTGTGGTGGCCTACCCTCTTCAAGGACTCAGATGAGTTCGTGAAGAGGTGTACTGACTGTCAGAGGATGGGCACTTGTGGACAACGTGATATGATGCCGATGCAGCCCATTCACTTCTGTGAGGTTTTTGACGCATGGGGCATCGATTTCATGGGTCCATTCCCTAAGAGTCAGGGATTTGAGTACATTCTGTTGGCCGTAGATTATGTTAGTCGTTGGGTTGAGGCTATCCCCGCCCGAGCCGCAGATGCAAAGACAGTTTGCAGATTTTTGAGGAAGAACATCATCACGCGGTTTGGGGTTCCACGAGTTCTGATTTCTGATGGGGGATCTCATTTCATCAACGACCAGGTGAAGGCACTTGCTAGCGAGTTCGGCATAGATCATCGTGTTGCTACACCGTATCATCCACAGACAAATGGTCTAGCCGAAGTGTCGAATAGGGAGATCAAGAATATTCTGCAGAAAGTCGTCCGCCCTGACCGAAAGAATTGGTCACAGCTTTTGGACTCGGTCTTGTGGGCATATCGGACGTCTTTCAAGACACCATTGGGTACATCTCCCTTTCGCCTCGTGTATGGCAAACCCTGTCACCTACCAGTTGAGCTGAGGCACAAGTCACTTTGGGCAGTCACAGATATTCTTATGGATCCAAATGGTATAGGAGACCAGAGGAGGGCAGAGTTAGCCGCCTTGGAAGAGCTTAGAGATGCAGCTTTCTCAAACAGCCTACATTATAAGGAGAAAGTCAAAGAATGGCATGATTCTCATATCAGCCACAAGCATTTTGAGATTGGACAGAAAGTATGGCTGTTTGATGCAAGGCTTAGACTATTTCCAGGAAAGCTACAGAGCAAATGGAAAGGACCCTATTTGGTCAGAAAGGTACACGATAACGGTAGCATTGATATATCTGAGTTATCTTCTGAGAGTACCTTCCGAGTGAACGGCCAGCGGCTCAAACCATTTCTAGATCATGAGCCGCGGGACGTTATTATTGCCGCTATTCATTTTGCGTGAGATGTGGTCTTTTGACTCACATCTTTTGCATCTCACGCCTGATTTTCACTGTTCCTCCGCCTGTATAGATCCAGTTGTCCATATCATTCTATTCTTTAGTCCCACATCCCATCTCTCATCTTATGATTATGCTATACTTAGGGTGTACTTTACCCTAAGTATAGGGGGGATGTCGGACCTGTGAGTATTCTTTTCATTCTTTCTGCTCTTGTTTTTGCTGCCTATACTTAGGGATATTTTACCCTAAGTATAGGGGGAGCAGATTCTGTATCTTCTTCACTCGGCTTTCCCTTCATGTACAGCTTTCTATACTTAGGATTAGTTAATCCTAAGTATAGGGGGAAACCACCGAGTTCCTCTCATTCTATTCATTTATTCGTTCATGTACTTAGCCATTCCTTTTCACTTCCCTTTTACTAAGCACGAGTTATGTCTTCTTCATCGCTCTTGATCACTCTGAGGACATCGTTCGAGCTAAGTATAGGGGGGGTGTGTATATATTTCATATATATACTTTAGCCATAACTCGTACTTTGTGTGAGTGTGTTAATAAATAAAATGGCTAAAAATCACAAAATTTTTAAAATTTTTCATGTACATAAACCTCTTTTATTCTTGCACATACATAGCTAGTGTACAAAGTATTTTCGTAAAAATGATTTCAAAAATCTTTTGTGTAAAGCTTGTGTAAAATATTTTGTATCAAAATTATGTATATAGTACAAAATTTTTCCAAAATGTTTTGAAAAATCAAAAGTTTGCAAAAATCTTGTGTAAATGTTGGTAAATATCTTTTTGCAAAACTTGCACTTCATGCATCATTCATTCATGATTTCAAAAATTTTGCATGATTGTAAAATATTTGTAAATAGCATCTTGTGTACATATATGTATATAGTTTTTCCTGGATGAGAGTTGACATTTAAACTGAGCCTGGAATTAAATTGAGAAATGGAGCTTGAATAAGATCTTAATTCACTTAACTTCAAGAGGAACCTTGTAGGACTTAGGGTTAAGGCTTTTCAGGTCCATAAGGACTTAATTCTTTGGGTCCACTAGGCTATGAGTATATGTCATCTTGATGAGCTTAAGTAGAGCACTTAACAACACACACATGACTCTCAGAGACAATGGCTTCACTTGCACTTGCACTTTACACATGGCTCTCCACGGATGAGGTGGTGAGGAGGCAGTTTCCTTTGGCTTGGGGTAGCATATGAGGGTAGTACTTCTAGGCGGAACCTCTCTTCTTCTTATAGTGAAGGAAGTGCACCTCAACTTGGTCTAGTGGTGTTGAAAGCTAAAGACAGAAGCTGTGGGTTGCAATAAAGCTTCAAAAGAGGGATAGTCTACTGGCTCAAGAGGAAAATTTCTTATATATGCTGCACCATGTAGATATGTTGTACAGAAGTTGTTGAAAAAAAAATGCAAAAATGCAAAAAGAACTCCAAAAAAGTGGTGGGTCGGATTGAAAATTTAATAACCCCACCGGAGTATAAAGCAAAAGCTTATGGTATCCATGTTACATCTCATGAAGCTTGCAGCGGGAGACTTAGCTACACTGGCTAAGCTTCCAAAACTCTATACTTCTACCCCCTCTTCTTGAGCCGGTTGCACTTGAACTTAGAAGGGAATACCCCGCTTCTCGAGGAAAGAGTTGCTAGACTGAGGCATTAGAGTTACCAGGTTGAGGGAGGTTGTTTCTTTGTTACTTCTGAGGTGGGGAGCCACATATCACTTACACCGCAAGGAAAAGATTCATGGTCATTAGAGTTTGTGTATGTAGACTTGTTCTGATCTGGTTTATTGAGGAGTCTTGCCCATAGATTGGTGGAACTTGGAGGCTGTTGAGTTTTAGGCTTAAGTCCAAATAAGGTTCCGACACATTAATAATCCAAAGATCTGATCGAGCTCCATATTTCAATTTAATGAAGGAAAATTTAATAAGTCAACCTTGATCCATGTACATCCTCTTTTTCTTTTTCTTTTTTCTTTTTCACTTCTTTTTCAAATAAGTGTTTGCTAAGGGACTAGCAAAGTTAAGCATAGGGGGGTGATGAATACCCATTCATCACTCTTTATTCTTCTATTTTAGCTACAAAAACCCTTTGCAAATACATGTAGATATGTGTAAATACAAATAAATACCAAAAGCATGCATTGTGTAAAAACCTATAATTAGCATGTTTTTGTGCACAAAATAAAAGAATAAAGAGCAAAAAGAAAAAGAGGGAAATATTTAGAATAAATATTGAGCAACCTAACCCAAGGGAGGGCTCAGCATGGGCCTGACCGCATAAAAGCCAAAGTAGAGGGAGATAGGAGCTCATATGTGTATATTTGTAAATAAATAAAACTTTATATTTTCCTCACCCAAAAATATGTTTGTCCATATTGTGTGTATATTCAGAAGCTATTCAAAACAAAATAAAAAGATAAAAATCAAAAATTCAAAAATACCCTTCTTTCACCATGTGTACAAACCATCATCTTGTATTTATTTAACCTTGTAAATAAATTCAATTCTTTTCTAAACTTTTTGTAAATATTCTATGTTACATATTGTAAATATATAAAATAACAAGAAACAAAACAAAAATCAAATAAAAATTACAAAATTGAAAATACAAAAATACATTGTATAAATACCATGTATATAAATGTATTCTACCATTTATTACACCCTTGTATATAAGTGATAAAAATAAAATAAAAATATTCTTTTATTCCTCATTTTATCTTGTAAATAAATAAAATACAAAATGAGCATAAAAATACATAAAAATAACAAATAAAAAAATCAAAAATAAAAATCCATATAGTGTATATATACCTATGTATATAGCTAACCTATTTTTATTTCCAAAAATTAAATAAAAATCACCAAAAAATAGGAAAAAATAAAAGAAAAATATTTCATGTTTTGAGTTTTCTTTAATTCGGCCTATTTCTGCCTCAAAATAAATAAACAAAAATAGCGCACACGTGGCCGCTCCTGATTGGTCCACGGGGGACTGTTGACCCCGGTCAACTCCCCCGCGGACTCCTTCCTATTCTGGAATGCGCGCGCCACCCCATCTTCCCCGATTTTCCCACGCGACTCCAGGCTGTCTCCCACGCATATCTCGAGCCCGGATTCTTCGCCGTTCATCCCTCTCCCTCGCCGGATCTTCTGCCATCAAATCCACGCTTTCCTTTGCTGTCGAGCCTCAACCCTAAACGCCCCTGTCACTCTATATAACCATCATCTCCGCCGCCTTCGCGCCCCATCTTTGGACCCTCTCCTTCTTCCCCGTGACCTCCATTGGCATCGCAAGAGTGACAGCAAGCCGTTGCCTTTGTTGCAGTGAGGCGAGGAGGCGATTCCTTTGATCCGGCGTACTTCGCCGTCCTTGCTCCGCCGCCGGCGTTGAGCATCGAGCTTCAGGCCTTGACGCCCTTCGAAGCTACGACCCGGAGATAGCCACGCTCCAGCACAGTCTACTGCAGCCATCAGGTAGTCGATTAGATCTCCCATTTAGCGTAATTTCCGATTTCGCCCAAATCATAGCTCCGACGTACATCTCCGATTCCGACCATCTCACGCAACATCTCGACCATTCGACCCTACTATCATCTCCGCCGTACCCTCACGCACCTTCTACGCACTTTCACTCAACCCAGATCGCACAGGATCTGGGAGTCGAGCTCCACCGTCTCCACCTCGCCGGAGCTCGTCCGCCCCACAGCACCGTCCACTTTCACCCCGCCTTCTTGGGTCGAGGCAATTTGCCCTCGACCCGCGAAGCTTCTTGTCTACTTTGCAGGTCCAAAGGGAGCCATCTGAGGACTCCCAACTTCAAGCCAGGAGCTTCTTCTCCGCCGACCTCGCCGGAGCCTTCCAGGGCTCGGCCGGGGCATTGGAGACCCGCAGCAGCTGCGCAACTTCACGCCGGATCTTCTCCGACCTTCAGGCGCAGCAGAGGAGGGCGGATACACCTTCACGAGGCCGGCGAAGTTCGCCGGCCATCAGTTCTTCGAGGACCCTCCAGAGCCGTCCGATGAAGACCTCGCTCCAGTTCTAATCCTAGCCGTTCATCTGTGGAGGAGCAGCAGCCGTCGATCCATCTGAGGATCTCATCCGGACCGTTGCCGCCGAGGAGAGAGGCGCAGGAGCCCAGCACCACTCGATCGTCCACGTGCCTCTCTCTCGACCATCCGATCTGAGCCTGGTTTCCTTCGAAGAACCACGTTGCATCTCCACCGTCCGATCACCCACGTGGACGCACACCAGCCGTCAGATCAGGCCAGCGCTTCCTTAGTTAAAGGCGCGTTTGTTCTCCGCCGTCCGATCATCCACGCGTCAACATCAGGCCGTCGCTATTAATAAAGGGGTAAATATCGTAGGCCCCCCCTCTGTTTGTTCCATTTCTTTTTAGTCCTGTAAATTGCAAGTCAAGTTGTTTATTTTCTGGGTAATTTGCATCAAGGACCTCGGACTTAATTTTATTTGCATTTATACCCCTGCCAGGAGAGACCCACGTGCTTCGTCACGTGATTTGTTGGGATATTTGCATAAGATGCCCTGTAGTTCTGATTGTTATTCATTGAATGAAATGTTTTGTTTATTTGCATTTATACCCCTGTGAGCATTTTATTTGCACATGTGCGAATTATTTTGGGTAAATTGCAATTAAGCCCCTGGACTTTTGATACGAGTTATCAATAGGTCCTTGGGACTTATTTTTCTTACCATTTGGTCCTTGAGTGCCCCAGGCACGTGCTTGGCACGTGTGTTGCTGGGTATTTTGCACCAGGACCCCAGAACTTTTGGGTATTTGCACTTAGGTCCCTGTGCACAGTGCCCCACCTTTATTTTTGAATAAAATATCAAACGACCTCCAAATCCAATGAAATTTTGACACATGGCTCCTGCCATGGTGTAGGAATTTCTATGATTTTTGGGGACATTTTTGATTTCATTTATTATTTTTAAAAATTCAAAAACCCTCATTTTTGCTACTGTTTGACTTTAAAAATACCAAAAAAATATAAAAACTCCACCAAAAATTCTAAAAAAAATTA
The DNA here is from genome assembly GCA_037367405.1 of Ottelia alismoides. Taxonomy (NCBI): domain Eukaryota; kingdom Viridiplantae; phylum Streptophyta; class Magnoliopsida; order Alismatales; family Hydrocharitaceae; genus Ottelia; species Ottelia alismoides. The sequence continues at coordinate 720,910 of JAZKJV010006347.1, read as the reverse complement.
GATAATGTTTCTCACTTGTTGATTGATTTTCTAGCCAATTTTGGCTACTGTTCATCACTTAAAAACCTTAAAAATTGAAAAACCCCTAAAAACTCATAAAAATTGTAATAAATTAATTAAAAATCCAAAAACAATAATTAGGGTGCCTAAATTTTCCTTATTCTTTCTAGATTATAGGAAAATTACCTTTAGGGCTTTTTGAGATCCAAAATTATTTTATTTTTGGATCTTAAGCCTTGCTGGACAGTACCCTCTATTCTTTGCATTGTTTGATTTTTAATAAATAATTTACCCATTAGAAAAATTCCAAAAATTCACCAAAAACAGTAAAAACATAAAAAACATAAAAACCATTTTTCCTTAATTTTTGCATTATTTTTGGAGTGTTGTATAAATTGTTGAAGTTCCCTTGTATTTACTTTCTCTTATTTCTCTCATCATTTAAAAAATCTAAAAAAAATATAAAAACAAATAAAAACCATAAAAAAGGACTCTCTTGGATTTCTGACTACGTCGTAGGCCGCAATGCCAATCTGTGTTCCTTGTGATCGACCCTGGGAGCTATACCAGGTTAATCTTATAGCAGGACCACTTCTCTGTATTTTATTGATCTATCTTCATCTGTGGTTCATTTTTCTTGTTTGACACATTCTGAGCGATTGAGGACAACGACATTGTGATTTATTTTCTACCTCAGTGGTTCGGGAATTTCCGTGCCAACATCGCCTCACTGCAACAAGGGCAGACGCTTGCTGTCACTCTCGCGAAGCCTATGGAGGTCACTGGGAAGGAGGAGAAGGGCCAAAGATGGGGCGCGGAGGCGGCGGAGGTGCGAATATATAAAGTGACAGGGGCGTTTAGGGTTGAGGAGCGACAACGATGGAAAGCATGGATTTGATGGCGAAGGATCCGGCGAGGGAGAGGGATGAACGGCGAAGAATCCGGGCGTGGGATATGCGTGGGAGACAGCCTGGATGCGCGTGGGAAATTCGGAGAAGGCGGGGCGGCGCGCGTCGTCCAGAATAGGAAGGAGTCCGCGGGGGAGTTGACCGGGGTCAACAGTCCCCCGTGGACCAATCAGGAGCGGCCACGTGTGCCCGAATTTTGTTTATTTATTTTAAGGCAGAAATAGGTCGAATTAAAGAAAACTCAAAACATGAAATATTTTTCTTTTATTTTTTTCTATTTTTTGGTGATTTTTATTTAATTTTTGGACATAAAAATAGGGTAGCTCTATATATAGGTATATGTACACTATATGGATTTTTATTTTTGATTTTTTATTTGTTATTTTTATGTATTTTTATGCTCATTTTGTATTTTATTTATTTACAAGATAAAATGAGGAATAAAAGAATATTTTTATTTTATTTTTATCACTTATATACAAGGGTGTAATAAATGGTTGAATACATTTATATACATGGTATTTATACAATGTATTTTTGTATTTTCAATTTTGTAATTTTTATTTGATTTTTGTTTTGTTTCTTGTTATTTTATATATTTACAATATGTAACATAGAATATTTACAAAAAGTTTAGAAAATAATTGAATTTATTTACAAGGTTAAATAAATACAAGATGATGGTTTGTACACATGGTGAAAGAAGGGTATTTTTGAATTTTTGATTTTTATCTTTTTATTTTGTTTTGAATAGCTTCTGAATATACACACAATATGGACAAACATATTTTTGGGTGAGGAAAATATAAAGTTTTATTTATTTACAAATATACACATATGAGCTCCTATCTCCCTCTACTTTGGCTTTTATGCGGTCAGGCCCATGCTGAGCCCTCCCTTGGGTTAGGTTGCTCAATATTTATTCTAAATATTTCCCTCTTTTTCTTTTTGCTCTTTATTCTTTTATTTTGTGCACAAAAACATGCTAATTATAGGTTTTTACACAATGCATGCTTTTGGTATTTATTTGTATTTACACATATCTACATGTATTTGCAAAGGTTTTTGTAGCTAAAATAGAAGAATAAAGAGTGATGAATGGGTATTCATCAGTTACTCCATCCCAACCCAATGCGGTTACCAAACATGCCTTATAGGAAAAGACCTATGGTCTCAATTCCGATATGATGAGAGAGTACTTGCGGGCTTGTGGATGAGGCGCGTGCTTCCTACAATCCAAGGCGATGATCTGAGCAAGGATTCTCCTAATTTCATCTCATTAAATCTGACATCTTCTTCAAGAGCATGAGGTACCGAAGACGATGAAGATCCATGAGCAATCAATCCGACAAGACGACGGTAGCGCGGCCACGATTGCAGTCTCCACAAAACCAAAGTGGTCGACCACAAGGGGTTGAGAGGGAAAGAGAGAGATAGGCAGAGAGAAAAAAATGCTGCTGCAGCATTGTATAAACTGAGATTGCTAGGGTTAGTCCCTCTTTTGTAATCAATTGGATGACTAATGTGCACTCCTAATGCTCTTAATAGGAATCAATGGTTGATATTAAAATGTAATCTCCAAGATTACATGTAATATTCATTATTGCAAGTTGAGAGACAATCTCCAACTATTACAATCAATTAACAACATATATAACATGAATATGAATAGCGTCCTTCCCATTATGGTGTAGACGACCATCACGTCCACGCCTATTAGGAGAAGTCTTCTCCTTTTTCTAATACGTGGTGCAATAAAATATCGCACCGATTTAATTTATCTTGTTGATTTTCTAATTGAATTATCGCCAAAATAATTCCAAATTATGTATAATAATTATAATTAGTTTATTGATGTTTATGAATTATATTCTTCCCATCCAAAGTTAAATTTTAAATCACATTTGCATTTAATTGCATAATGTAAATGCATTTTACATAAATATTTAAATTGTGAATCCCATTCAAAATTAATTCTATGTATGTTATTGTGGATCATATCCACATTATCAATAATTATTGTGGATTTAGTATTATTGACATTAATTTCATCTATAATAATTAATTCTAATTTACTTATCTAAGATGTCTCTCTATACATGTCCAAATAATGTGAATCATATCCACATTACTTATGATAACTAAATCTAATTTAATTATCATTATTTCTCTTTATTTTCCAATGCTCAAATATTATCTCTAATGGAACAATTCTTGAACTCTTTCAAGAATAATGTGTCTTCTCCACGGATACTTGGACATAAAAACAAGACGACTATATATTCCACGTATAATGACTTGGATAGTGAGATGCAATCTCACATACAAATCTCAAAGACCTCTCATAGATGTCTGATCAAGTCGGACAGAATATCTAATATTTTCATTGCATCTGAATCACATTCAGATCAATGTACAACATTTAGATCAAGATTAGATAACTAGTCTACTAAGAGTTAATAAAATTCGAACTGTTTCGTCACTCCCTCGGAAAGGAATTTTCATGGTTATCAATCGATTAAGATCATATCACCCTCGAGTATTTCCAGTACCCGTATATACTGCATATTGGAAGACCTTGATTAAACCCAAAGTTCTAATCTTGTTTGAACTATCTTCTTCATGGTTTTATCATTAAGTTTCTCTTTTGATTATTGGGAGTTGGTATTCATCATATGCTTTCCAAAAGCATATATCATACCGACAAATCTTGTCATGCTTCCAAAGCAAGATGACAATTGATAAAATTTGGTTGGTCCCAATATCTCATGAATGGGTGCATGTCTTCCAATTTAGTAGTGAATTTGTATAATTCCTTTTAGAGATCGTATTACTCATATACCCTTGTATGCACACCAACTCGTAGGTGTATAGACCTTGATTAGGTCATCTACCAAATGGTCTGCCTAATGTACATACTTAGACATATAGTAACACATCTTTCTCCAGTTGGAGGATGCAGTGTATATTGTGACATCATACAATATAGGTTTTTGATATCTCGATCTCACTAAGTCAACTCTTTGACTTAACTCATCCGACACCTTCGAATCTTTATTCTTATGTAGAGGACATGCATCAAGAGGTCAGTCGGATATCAACCTTTGGAGTAAGGATTGGCATCCCCTTCTCAGACTAGAGATCCTTTCTCGACAATCATTTGATGGTGCTAGTTGAGTCATCCTCAATCTAACTCTTTAGATATAATCTCAACACCAGCCTCTACGATCCAACTATTGGATAAAAAAATGTATGACTATCAAGATGATCATGCTATGTAACTCTAATTGTACTAAGGGATCTTATAAGTTCTTACATCCATTAATCTCAAATAAGGAGTAAAAATCAATAGCTTCTATTGATATATTAAATAATTATAGTAACATTTATTGTAGAAATGATTCATTCTGGACTCACGTGTATAACAATGTACTCTAAGAAAAAGTCCTACACTTAACACTATATGCTTAATAATAAATTTAAAAAAACATTCATTTTTGGGATCCACCCATATTCAACCACATGAGAAAGTCATAATTCCAGATCAGAACACAACACACGTTGCAATATCATTTGCTCTAAAAGTGCTTCAGTGTTGGAGCCAAGCAAGTGCGTAATTGAAATATTAATACTTCTTCTTTAGATATAAGTAATCAATAACATGAAAGGAGGTAGTTCAGCCTTCGGTGGTTCAGTTCATGGATAAAATTCAAGCTTTTTCTAAATATTATCATGTCAAATTTCAATGATGATTAAGACTCAATCCCAACTATTAGATCATACTAGGGTAGATGCCCGTGCTTTGCACGGGTAAAGGAGTCATGTCCACTCTCTGGTTATGCACAAAAATTCCACCTTTGAGCACATAATTGTAAAGAGTCATCTTGGTAAAATGGAAAGCAAGGGAAAATATCTTTTGAAAAAATACACGTAGTATAGAATTTTACAATAGTATATTTATCCATAGCTTGAAAAAATTACATTCATTTTTCTATCCGTAAAAGCTAGCAAAATAAATGCATATCTCGAGCTATATTTATATCTGCAAAAAATTGCCTTTATCTTATCTGTATTTGAAGGAAAAAAACATATCTTTATTTTGATCAAAGATGACACATACATACGGTAGCGGACAAATCCAAAAATATATGTACATGATAGCATCCCTAACAATGCCCATTTTAAAATCCGGAAACATATCCATCCCATTATCCTCAACAAAAAAATTAGAACCATAATTGTATTCATATTTAGCAAATAAATTAAAATGGCATCCACATCTATATCGATATATCCAAATAAAAGAAAACACATATCTTATATGTATTTATAGCTGCAAAAAAACTACGGGCCCTCAAGGACTCTTGCGAAGTCGGCCTCCGGAGGATCTCAAGGTTACCATCCTCGTCATTTCACTAAAAAAATGGGTTCCTCCATAACTTCATTATTCAGCTTCCGCCAATGGAAAGTATCGATGCATGTTACATGATCTTGACATTGCGATCACAAAGCAATCAATCATGTTTAGTGTTCGCCCAAAGAACGTCATTCAACCAGTTATGTTGTCCAAGAACATGTAGAAGTCTAAATTTCTTTACAACTCTATTCCCTTGCTCATCTATCAGGATTACAACACAAGATTTTTCTCAATACAGGTCATCCAGCTAGATCTATGTCTTTTCTTTTATTACATGAATAGAAGAATACAAGCCAACATAACAGTAATCAAACATGTGAAGAACAACGGATATATTTCACCGTTAATCAAAACATGCAGTTCTTGATTTCTATGAAGCTCCCAATCTAAAATATAAAGGCTCAGAAAAAAAGATAATTTAGCATAAAAAATGAAACAAATTGGCCACTCGCCTTTTTTAATCAGCAACCTTCTCAGCATCGGAAATGTCACGGTATATAGTTCCTATGCCAAGTGAAGGAAGTGCCCATCTTTTTTTCAGGAGCAGTATTTAGCGTCTGGTTGGCGATTTAAAAAAGTTTCATCCAAGAATAGGTCAATCTAACAAATATTGCAAAAACCATTATCCTGACTCATCTTCTCAATACCAACCCCAAAACTTCCCTGCAATATCAACTGCACCTCCTGCAACGAACCCAATCCTAGAGCCACCCACATCGTAAACCGTCTTCAAGGCCTGCTGCTGCTTGTTACCAACAATGGCGAACCCTTTGTTTCTCGTGAATGCCAAACATGTCAGGTTCCTCCCACTGATGCCGTGCATCGCGTTCCCCAACCCCAGGCTCATCTCTGCCCCTACTTCGAACACCATCCTCACCTCCGGCACGTCCCTCATTCCCTCTACCTCCCCTCACAACATGTCTGCAATTAATATGGAGAATCCGTCTGTTCTTCTATATCCCCTTACTCCTTCCTCTACCATAAAGCTCAAAGCCTCTAACACCCTCGTCGACAACATCATTATCATAGTACCAGACTATATTATTGTCTCCATCGATCCATATCTCGATACGGGCACATCTATAGACTTCCTACCAACAATTACAGATACTAAACGAAATAGAGGTTTGATGCACCTACATGGTCGCTCAGCAACCACTAGCAGAATCTGCACATTTGGCGACATTTGTTAAACGTCGTGCTTGGTCATTTTAACGTCGCCTATGGATAGGACGACGTTAATTAATGTCGATCCGGATATGTCGCCACAGCCTCGTCGTCCTTGGATAACACGACATAAAAAACAAACGTCGCCCTTGTCCAAGTTTCAAAGCCGACGTTTAAACGTCGTCTTAGAAATACAGACGGTAAGCCTATCACGCCGTTAGAGAATTGGGGCCGACGTTCTAACGTCGCCGTTGATTACCTAGGACGACGTTTGAACGTCGCCCTTGATTCTTTATAAATAGCAATATCCACCTTTGTATCAAATGCATTCATGACCTAAATCCTATTCCCCCATTGCATGGTAAGTCGCACTTTAAAAGGATGCCATTTTTTGGAACGCATACTCATTCAAAATTGATCTAAAGCAATCTTGAAGTTCTTCGACCTCAGCTCCATCCCCTTCAAAAGCATACCATTGTTGTACCCTCCAATCTCTCGACGAAATTGCAATCTCTATTCATAATACAACATATGTAATTGAACCGATGCATTGTTCAGATATTTGATCTTTGCCTCAATGACTCCTGACTTTGTTCTTGCAGCGTTCGTCATCAGAAGGGTGATCTTTCAAGCCATACTTAATAGGATAGGAAGCCTCCATCGCGATGTTGCATTTGCTCGTGGATGATTTCATACTCCCCGATCAGAACCTCAATTGTTTTTCGCAGTCCAGTAGTCTATTCCGACGTCATATCCCACAGCTACCCCTCCATTGTCCAAGTTTGTTCTGTACTTCCCATTAAAAGCACCCTGAAATTCATTGCGAAGAATCACTAGTATGTTGAGTAAATGAATGATGAGCTAAGTACTTACAAGGCAACTTCTTCTTATCAATGTACAGAGTTAGAACACTTGACTCTTAAGTGTAATCAATATTGATGTCGATACCACCATTCTTGATAATAAATCCGAAAGTGTTGTCCACGAAGCTCCAATTGCAACCTTGGTTGTAGGCAGTGTCACGGTGGACAAGTTCCTTCTCTGGCAGTATGATCAATTTGCCAATGGCAATACGATTTATCCCTCCTACCGTTGTGATGGCAGAAGAAGCTAAGCAGAATTAAATAAAGAGGGGCTAAGAACATATTAGTTAGTTTTTCAAAAAAAAAAACTATAGATGCTAGAAAACGACACTCCATCCATAAGCTAATGATAAGAAGGAGTATGCAAAAAATGGCCAATGCTTTGGGCGAATCAGACTGGAAAAGAGAAAATCAGATCAGACGAGGAGGCTTTTATGAGAGAAGCGATCGAAGTTACAACGTACGTCCTCGATGAATCTCAGAACGCGGCAGGTGCTTGATCTTGCCAAGGTGCGTGAGGCGATGGCGGCGTGGTTGCGGCCTCGGAAAGGCGGAAAACGAAGTTGTCCGGGCGGCAGCAGTGACGGTATCACGCCCAAGGCCTCATGTGCCTCGCTGCCTTAGTTGTCATAGAAGAGGTAGAGATTGAGATCTAGGTTATGGTTTCTCTTGAGGGAGACGGTAGAGAGCGGCGGCATGGCATGCTCATCCGTAGATTCCGTAGGAGAAACCCTACAAGATATGGGAGGGGATGGGAAGAGGAAAGGACGGGCATTTTTATTGGTTTAAAAGATATTCCACCGCCCTCAACGTAACACGAGGACAACAGTATACGACGTTAAATACTAAATTGTCGATAATGATTTCGTATACTCGACATTACAAATAAACTGTCGATAGCAGTTACGGCTACTCGACATTATGTGCTAACGTCGACTAATAAAAAATCAAGGTCGACGTCCATGATGATGTTGTAATAGGGAGACATGTTACATAAATAAACAAAGACCATAGAGAGAGGGGGAGGTCTGGTATGGGACTGTCATATATCTCAAGAGTTAATATAGGATTCATTACCACAGTCTTAAGAGTTAATACTGCCCCATTTTGACATGTTATGATTTTAGCTTATTATGATTTTACCATCAATTAGTACCCCATTTTGATCAACTACTGGGTTTTTAGCTTATTCACGATGGTAGGATGTCATGTCACTGTTGTGTTCTGATTGATGAGAAAAAAAGACTCCATGTAAGTGAGATTGTCATTCCTCAACAATTTATATCATTAGCAAGATTGATTGGGATCAATTTGTGAAGAACTAATTCCATGCAGCTTGGATTAGATTCCTCATTGGATCTCACTTTGTGACGTGAGGCCATTGTGTTGTGGATCCCCCCACCAACACGCTCCCTAGCTCTTTCTATATGTATATTCCATTTCCACGGCAAATTTAAAACAACAAGCAAAATAAAACCAGCAAAGATTCTCTAACAATCCCACGATATGGAGATCACATCATCCATCCAATACATATTTCTGTCATGTCTACTTCTCTTTATAATGTTTTATGTTTGCACAGATTCTCATATTGTTTTGATTGTCTTCTAAGTATTGTACTCACAAAGGAATTTTGACCACGAGGAGACATAATCACACCAATCAAAATCCAAAGGCACCTACTCATCCTTTCATATGAAGAAGATAAGACCCATTTGAAGCAAGACTTTTCAATAATCATGATGCTTATTGTTGTATATTGTCATATAAAGTTTCTTTTTAGTGTAAAATATTATCATATTGATTTATGCTAATTATTTTTCTCTAATGTTACAGGTTCCTTATTTACCAAATGCATCGTCTACAAGTTATTATAGCAAATGAACAGATGGATTCACTAAGACATCTTAGAATTTTATGATAGTTATTGATGGCATTTCATGCTATGATGTTTCCAAAAATTGTTTAGTTAATGTTTTTGTGACTTTTGTCGTTATTGATTTCATAATTAGTATTTGCTTGGAATGTCATGAGTGATGTAGGGATTAAACAAATCATAGATACATGTATATTATTGGTCAATATATAAATTATATTCAATAAATAAAATAGTTAAATTAATTTAAATAACAACAATTAAATCGTTGTTATATCATTAATTTTTGAATTTATTTTGACATATTATTTGTCGACATTGTCCCAAATAGTGACGAAAAAAACGTTGATATACATAAGAAGAGCCATATAGCTAGTATGCTATATATAGTGACACAAAAAGCGTTGACAAAATCAAATGGTGACGGTTAACATCCGTTGTAAGTATTTAATTTTGTAACATTTTTTATTCATCGTAATTTTATATTTCTCAACGAATAGTAATCGTTATTAAATATTTAACAACGGCTTGTATAGCAACGGTTTTTACAACGAATCACAATTTTGTCACGAGATTGTATAGCGACGCTTTATTCATTGTGCTCTTAACAAAAAAATCGTCGTTAAAGCTATGATTTGTTGCAATGGGTACTTCTCCAGTTCTTATTTTATTTTTGTGATTTTCTTCTTTCACTTGCTTGATTTTACTTAATGCCCTTCATATGCTTTTTGTAAAGGTTGAACTCCTTGCTTACAATATTTTCTTGGTCACTTTGCAAGGTTGAGGAGCTTTACATGTGAAGCTTCTAATGGAATTACCAAGGAAGCCTCTCTACTCTTGCTCAATGGAGCGCATGCAACTACATTTGTTATTTCATCATTGTTTGTAGAGCTCCATTTGAGAATATACTTTGGTGATAGTTATTTGGAAGGTTCCACTTTTCAGAAAGCATAATCACCATTAGCTATCAACTATAAAACAATGCGTATAAAATTTTCTCTCTCTATTCTATATTTTAACTATTCAATATCCGGATTTTATCTCGAATTCTCATCTTCTAATTACTGTTAGTTTAGTTTCAATTTTCTTTGGGTACTTTATTGCAAATTATTAGTTTATTTTATTGATTTACTTGGATGTTATTTGCATCCCTTCATTGGCAGCATTAGTTCATTTTTTCCCTAAAACGGTGCATTAAGTTTTACATTTCATCTCCCTAGCTAATTTTGATTTTTACTCATAGTTTGATCGTTTTTCCATCTAAACCTCATTATTTGTTGTTCAATAAAATCCCAAACAGATCCATTAAAATAACTAAAAATTGATTTTTATTTGTAGCTAGCTTTGATATAATAATATATTGGCTTTGTTTGCTACTTTGACACCTAATTAGCCATCTTGGTTACAAAAAATACATCGACAAATCCAAATCCCTATTAGCTAATTCCTATGGTTTAACACCCTGTTTATGTTGTACCCCATCCTAGTTAGATTTTATTTATTTATATCAATGATTGTGACTGGCTTTGTTCTTCGCATTGATACAAAATACTCTTAATTAACATGTTGTCTCGATCCCATTTAAGTGTGCCATCCAATATGCCATTATTAAATGATTTTTTTAGCCACCATATCTTTCAAATCTATAACTATACTAAAACCCAGTTACTTCCACAGGCCTTGGCACGTGTCTACTTTAATATTCCCCTACAATACTGCCTAGCGTTTTTGCCAAACTCTCAGCACGGCTTCCCCCGACCTCTCACCATATACCCATTTTACTTCCCGACCCACCAAACTCAACTTGACCCATTTGACGTGTATACTGAAACCTTTCACCATTTCCGGTTGTCTTTTCCGGCCTCTCAACATGACCAACTTTATTTCCCCCACCGCTTTACGTAGAGTTAATCCCCACTTGGTATGCCTCATTTCCATGTGTATACTGCAACCTTTCTCTCTTCCCCTTTTGTTAAGGTCATTGTGAGTCTCTCTCCACGTGGTATGCCTCCTCTTCTAAATTTCGATAACTGTTCTCCATTTCATTTCCTTTTTAGCTGCAAGGAACCGTAAATAAGTTTTCCTTTTTTTCCCGTCGTCATCTATGGGATGAGCACACCCTTCTCTTCGCTCCCCTCTTCATGGCAAAGCACCTCCCTTCTTCCCCTTCTTCTTAGTTATGCTTATCGCATACTGCTCTTATCTCTCCTCACCGAAGAAACTCGCCTCCCGTCTTTCCTTTCTTCTCGGGTACGATTATCGCAGTGTGTCTCGGTTGCTGGATTGATTTTTGTTTGGTGACATGTATTCCTTATTTCTATGGTGCAAAATAATGCAAATGAAATGTATCGTTTGTATCATGACTTTCTGCTTTGCTACTGTTTGTTTGACATGCAAATTATGTAGAATAACTGTCTCTAAATTTTTTTCTGACCTTTTCATCTTCCAAAAAGTTAGCTTTTTCAGAAATTATATTTTTTTTCTGATATATTGTATTGCAGTTTTATTTTACATCTGTTTTCCTAAAAATTGCATTAACCATGTCTACATGACACACGCATTAAATGCTGATACTCCTTCCCTTGAATGAAATTAGTTTGTCTCTAAATTTCTCCCTAACATATTTATCTTATAGAAATTTTATCGTTTGAAAAATTGTATTTCTTCTGGTATATTGTATCGCAATTTTATTGTATATTTGTTTCCTTGAAGTTAATAAATCTTCTTAGTTGATATTTATTAAGATGTTACTTTTAATGTCTATCCACAACCATTATATATATATATATTAATTATATTAATTATATATATATTAAAGGCCGTCAAGGCAATACTTTTTGCACGAAAAATCGCATTTTTGCCCCCTGTGACTCCGGGCATCATTCCAACATTGCCCCTTCTAATCCCAATAATTACTATGCAATCAAGTCTGTGCATTCAAGTTTTACTTTGTGGCCCCTCCTCCCCATTCTTGAACCCTAAAAATATTGTCCTTTCTCACAATTTCGACCTTTGGCGGAGCTCCCCAACCGGACGACGAAGGCAAAGAGCTGCGATGCCAAACGCTACGGTCGGAGGCAGAAGCAGAGAAAGAACCGACAGAGCCAGCCCACGCACCACCGACAACCGCGAGTCACCGCGTTGTCGCTCCTTGATAACCGATCTGAATGACTAAGGTAAAGGTATAGAAATGGTCGTTGCGACCTCAGTCACTCAGACTAGTGTATCAAGAAAAATCAGACCACTCGAGCAAATAAATCAATCAAGCACAAAAGAAAGCGGCCTAGCTATGAGATTAACCTGGTATAGCACCCAGGGTCGAACACAAGGAGCACGGGTTGGCCAGAGGCCTACGAAGTAGTAAAAATAAAATAAAATAAAATACAAGGATTTTTAGTTGTTTTTAATAATTTTTATATTTTTTTGGATTTTTAATATAATGAGAAAATAAAAGAAAGCAAATGAAAGCACACTTGAGCAATTTATTTAAAGCACCAAAAATCAAGCAAAAATTCAAGAAAAATTGTTTTTATGTTTTTTAGGTTTTTAAGTGTTTTTGGTGAATTTTTGGGATTTTTATAAGGTGTATTTTATTTTCTAAAAATCAAACAGTGCTAAAAAGGCAAGGTACAGTCCAGCCAGGCCCAAAATCCAAAAATAAAATATTTAAGGATCTCAAAGGAACCTGGAGGTAATTTTCCTGTATACTAGAGAAAACAAGGAAAATTTGGGCACCAAAATTATTGTTTTTGGGTTTTTAGATTATTTACTATAATTTTTATGAGTTTTTAGGTGTTTTTAGATTTTTAGGGTTTTTACTCAATGAAAAATAGCCAAAATTGGCTAGAAAATCAAGAAACACACAAAGAACAGTAATTAATTTTTTTAGAATTTTTGGGGGTGTTTTTATATTTTTTTGGGATTTTTAAACCTAGACAGTAGCTAAAATAGATGTTTTTGAATTTTTAAAAATAGCAAATAAAATCAAAAATGTCCTCAAAAATTCTCAAAAATCCTACAACGTGGCAGGAGCCATGTGTCAAATTTTCATCGAATTTGGAGGTGATTTGATATTTTATTCAAAATCCAAAAGGGGGCACAGTGCACAGGGACTTAAGTGCAAATACCCGAAGCTCTGGGGGTCCAGGTGCAATTTTTCCAGCAAGTCACGCGCGTGGCGCGTGCCTGGGGCACTCAGAGACCTTCTGGTAATAAAAACAAGTCCTAGGACCTTTTGGTAACTCGTACCAAAAAGTCCAGGGGCTATGTCGCAAATAACCCACTCAAAAGGCGCACATGCGGAAATAAAACGTTCACAGGGGCATAAGTGCAAATACCAGAAAGTTTCTATTCAATCACAAACATCCAGAACTACAGGACTAATATTGCAAATAAACCAAAACTACACGTGACGAAGCACGTGGCTCAAACTGGCAGGGGTATAAATGCAATTCACAGAAACATAGAGGTCCACAGTGCAATTTTCACCAAAAATAAAGAACTACACTAACTATTTACAGGATTAAAAACAAAATGCATAAAGAAAGGGGGTATAAGGACAATTTACCCCCTTTTATTATTGTCGAGAGATGGATGAGCGACGCGTGGCGGATCGGAGGGTTGGGACGACGCGCCTCACACTGCAAGAGGCCCTCGACGCGATCTGACGGCTGGAATACACCCACGTGGAAGATCTAACCGCTGTGGTACGTCGTGGGGTTGCAAAGCAGTCCTAGCTCGGATCGGATGGCTGTGGTGAAGCCACGTACTGGATCGGATGGCTGAGATGGGTTGTGGCTTCACCTCGCTGGCTCAACGGTGATGATCAACCCTCTGGAGATCTGATGGTCCGTGCGGCTCCGTGGATGAACGGGCGAGATCTAAACTGGAGCTCGAGGCCGATCTGACGGTGGACGACGATCCTGGAAGAACTGGCGGCCAGCGAACTTCGCCGGCCCTCTGCATGCGCGTTAGGCCTCGTCCGATGCTCCGAAGGTGCGGGGAAGCTTCGCCGTGAAGCCCCGCACACGATGCTCTGCTCCGATGAAGGCGAGAAGCTCCTGAAAGCTCCGGCGACGTCGACGACCTGGAGCGGCTGTGCTCTGAAGTTCCGACCTCCAGATGAGGTCGATAGGCCTGGATACCTGCACAGGAAGGAAGAGGGGTCGAGGGCAAACTGCCTCGACCCGTCAGAGCGGGCGGAAGGTGAACGGTGACGCGAGATGAGGGCTCTCCGGCGAGCGGCGGAGGGAGGAGAGCCGGTACCCTGCTCCGGGGCGAGCCAGGGGGAATGAAGGGTGAAGCAGGTGGAGAGGGGTCAGGTGAAGGTGGTGGCGTGGTCGGATGGTCAGATGGGTAGACGGAAACGGCTGGCGGCAGCGGCGGAGCTAAACTACTGAAATGCGAAAAATCGAAAACTAAGCTAATCTATGGCCTAACTAAGCTACCTGATGGCTGCTGTCGACTGGGCTGAAGCTCGGCGAGCTTCTGGTCATTGCCTGCAAGGGGGCGTCGCTTCCCCGAGGCTGAGCGCGCTCGTGGCGGCGCACGGCGGCGATTACCACCGGATCTCTGACTCCCGGCTGCCCGGGCCTCGCTGCGACTCCAAGGATCCACGGCTGTCACTCAGGGATGATGGAGGAGCTCACAGGCGCCGAGGGGAAGATCAAAGATGGCGTGAATAGGTCGCCGGTGACGACGTTAAATATGGTGGAGGGTCCGAGAAGAAGGAGGTCGGGCGGGTGGCACGGAACTCGGATCCTCCAAACCCACCTCGGGCGAGGGTCCTGGATGATCTGAGGTTAATCGGAGCCCGGGGTTTGGGTAAATGGCGGCCGGGTCAGGCGGGTGGAAAATGGTGAAATCGGGTCGGGCACAACATACCCGGCTCTGGTGGTCCTGGGGGGAGAGTTGACCGGGGGTCAACAATCCCCCGTGGACCAATCAGAGCCCGCCAAGCAAATAAAACTTGATTTATTTATTTAGGCTAGAAAATGATCGAATTAATAAAAACTTAAAACATAAAATATTTTTATTTTATTTTTTTCTATTTTTGGTGATTTTTAATTAATTTTTCAAAATAAAAATAAGGTATTTACATAATAGGTCTATATATAGGTATATGTACAATATAGGGTTTTTGATAGTTATTTTTATACATTTTTATTCCTATTTTATATTTTATTTATTTATAGAATAAAATGAGGAATAAAAGGCTATTTTTATTTTATTTTTATCATTTATATACATAGAGGAAATAATTAGTTATGTACAACTATATACATGGTATATGTACAACATATTTTTGTAATTTTAATTTTGTCATTTTTATTTGATTTTTGTTTTACTTCTTTTTATTTATTTTATTTACAATATATAGCATAGAGTATTTACAAAAAGTTTAGAAAATAATTTTATTTATTTATAAGGTTAAATAAATAAGGAAGGTGTTCTATGTACATGGTGAAGGGATCTTTTTGGTCTTTTTGATTTTTAAATTTTTATTTGGTTTTTAATAGTTTCTAAATATATACAAAATATGTACAAGCATATTTTTGGGTGAGGAAAATATAATTTTATTTATTTACATAGATATTTACACAAGAGCCCCTATCTCCCTCTACTTGGCTTTTATGCGGTCAGGCCCATGCTGAGCCCTCCCTTGGGTTAGGTTGCTCAATATTTATTCTAAATATTTCCCTCTTTTTTCTTTTTCATCTTTATTCTTTTATTTTTGCACAAAAACATGCTAATTATATATTTTTACAAAAATGCATGCTTTTGCTAATTATTCCTATTTACAAGTATCTACATGCATTTGCATAGGTTTTTGTAGCTAAAATATAAGAATAAAGAGTGATGAATGGGTATTCATCACCCCCCTATACTATACTTTGCTAGTCCCTTAGCAAACACTTATTTGAAAAAGAAGTGAAAAAGAAGAAAGAAAAAGAAAAAGAGAATGTGCATGGATCAAGGTTGATTATTAAACTTGCCTTCATTAAATTGAGGTATGGAGCTCAATCAGATCTTTGGATTATTAATGTGTCGGAACCTTATTTAGACTTAAGCTTAAAACCTAACAGCCTCTAAGTTCCACTAATCTATAATCAAGACTCCTCAATGCTCCAGATCAGAACAAGTCATCAATCACAAACCCTGAAGACCATGAATCTTTTCTTGTCCTGTGGATGTGAAGTCTAAGCTCTCCACCTCAGAAATGGCAACTTGACAACCCTCCCTAACAAGGTAACTCTATGACCTCAATCTGGCCACTCTTTCCTCGAGGAGCGGGGTATTCCCTTCTAAGTTCAAGTACAACCGGCTCAAGAAGAGGGGGAAGAAGAGAATGGGTCAAGGCCAGTGTAGCCAAGTACCCTTGGGAGCTTGACCAGTGTAGCCAAGTCTCCCTGCTGCAAGCTACAACAGGTGGATCATGAAACCAAGCTTTGCTTATTGTACTTATATACATACTCCGGTGGGATTATCATTTTCTCTCAGACCCACCACTTTTTGGAGTTCTTTTCTTTTTGCACATTTTTTTTCGAGTGCATCTATACAACATATACATGTGCAGCATATATACAAGGAGTTTTTCCTCTTGAGCCAGTAGACTATCCCTCTTTTGAAGCTTTATTGCAACCCACAACTCCCGTCGTTAGACCTCATGGCAACCAGACCAAGTTGAGACGCACTTCCTTCACTATAAGAAGAAGAGAGGCTCCGCCTAGAAGTACTACCCTCATATGCTACCCCAAGCCAAGGAAGACTGCCTCCTCACCACCTCATCCGTAGAGAGCTCGGTGCATAGTGCGGTTGTCCAAGTAAAGCCATAATCTATATGAGTCATGTGTTGTTGTTAAGTGCTCTACTTAGGCTCATTGAGATGACATGTGATCATAGCCTAGTGGACTCAAAGAATTAAGTCACCATGGACCTGAAAGGCCTTAAACCTAAGCCCTATAAGGTTCCTCTTAGAATTAGGTGGATTAAGATCTTAATCAAGCTCCATTTCTCAATTTGATTCCAGGCTAGTTTAAATGTCAACTATCATCCAAAAAAAACTATATACATATGTACAGAAAGATGCATATTTACACAATATTTTACAATCATGCAAAATTTTTGAAAAATGTTTTGAAATCATGAATGATGATGCATGAAGTGCAAGTTTTGCAAAAAGATTTTTACACACATTTACACGAGATTTTTGCAAACTTTTTGATTTTTCAAAACATTTTGGAAAAATTTTGTACTATATACATAATTTTGATACAAAAATATTTACACAAGCTTTACACACAAAAGATTTTTGAAATCATTTTTACCAAAATAATTTGTACACTAGCTATGTATGTGCAAATAAAAGAAGATTATGTACATGAAAATTTTTAAATTTTTGTGGTTTTTAGCCATTTTTATTTATTAACACACTCACACAAAGTACGAGTTATGGGTAAAGTATATATGAAATATATACACACCCCCCTATACTTAGCTCGAACGATGTCCTCAGAGTCAAGAGCGATGAAGAAGACATAACTCGTGCTATGTATAGGGAAGTGAAAAGAAAGTCTATACAAAAGGAGAAGAATAAAAAGTCAAGAGGGTCTCGGGTCTTCCCCCTATACTTAGGATCAGGTAATCCTAAGTATAGCAGGCTGTACACGAAGGAAAACCGAGTGGAGAATGTACAGGGTCTACCCCCCCTATACTTAGGGTGAAATATCCCTAAGTATAGGCAGCAAAACAGGGGTAGCAAAACACGAAGAAAATCACGAATATCTACAAGATGGAGGGTCATCACCCCCTCTATACTTAAGGTGAAGAACCTTAAGTATAGGCAACAACAGGAGTGATGGAACAGAACGAAGAACAACCCGGTGTTGTCACCCCCCTATACTTAGGATGAGTAATATCCTAAGTATAGCAAAGATAATCCTAAGCGAGACCTGGGGTGAAAACAAGAACGGAAGAAAGAAGGATCAAAATAAGACGAAACACGTATATACAAAAGAGTACAATGTTGAGGTGCCTCTCAACAAGCGCTAGATTTTACGCCCCTAGCTGGGCGCAAAGGCTAGGATAATGCAGTATCAAGGTTCAGGACGGCATCGGTAAGGCGAATGCCGTACTGTCGTCGCAGTCTCGGTGTGAGAACAACGACGAACGCAACAGTATAAAGTAAGACACCCAGGTATGCAATCAGGCGGGTGTCTGCTACCGGCCAGAGATATGGAAATAAATGATCGGGATCCGGTAGCACAAAAGAAATCGTCGGCTCTGGATCAGACTGGAGTGAGAGTGTGGAGCCGAAGAAATCGAACGTGGAGAAAGATGGATCAGTAATAGAATCCTCCACGTTAATCAATGTCTCAAGCAGGTATGGACAATCAAGATCAGGAGACTCTCAAAGCAGACTGATATCCGATGAATAGAATGAAAAGAGATCAGGCAGATCATCGAATATCTCCAGGATGGGCTCATCCTCGCGAGGGTCATCGAGGTGAGAAGAATCTGAATCAAAATGATCTAAAGACTCGGTTTCGTGTTCCGCCAGATCGGAAACACTCTCAGCAGGTGAAACCGAGTACCCATCGAGTGCGGCATCCTCCCGCAGATAACCCTCGGGGAGAGATGCAGGATCAGAAGTGAGAAGAAGAGGATCAGGATCTAGATGGGCATCTGCGCTGCTATCAAGTATCCACTCAGTGCACCAGGCTGCATCATCATCTGAAGTGTAAGTTTCGGCAATCTGGAAGCAGGAGAAGGTACTAGTTAATACCGCAGACGCTGGCAAAGTGTCTGCAGCTGATCCTCGCTCTGCGGCTATGCTGTCTGTCAGCTGGTCCTCAGGAAATGTATCTATCTTAACAAAGTGGAGGACCAAAGGCTCGAAGACGGGACTCTCTATATATGTGCTCTCAAAGTGCGGTCCCTCCTCAAGCTGTGGCTGCTGGGCTGAGTCCTGGTGACTGTCTGTATCCGAGAAGTGTCTCTGCAGGAAGGAGACTGACTCCTCCGGGACTGGAATCTGAAATAGCTGAGTCAATGGCTGCAAACGCTGGGGCTCCTCCGGCTCCTGGAGTATCAGAAGATCTGACATCCAAGACACGTCAACAGGGAACTCTGGGGCTGACTCGAACTCCAACTGGAAGGCCAACGGGAACTCAAGTAGACTCTGGGTCCGAACCTCTGCTATCACAGTCATCTCCTCTGACAATGGTGATGTGTCATTCAAATCCTCGGGCTGGTGTGTAGAAGCTGAATCACCATGTAAAGTGACACACTGCACTGGTACAACATCGTCCACATGTGTTGTCCCGACCAAGGCATCTCGTGCAGAAGAACTCTGTGAAAGTAGCCTCGAGATGGTATCCAGAAGGTGAATGTCAGAACTGCGGTGTGAACTGCCACATGTGGTAATCACCAGTGCTATCTGCTCCGCGGTCATCCCCCGCATGGAGATCTCTATCAAGTCTGTAAGTGGAAGTCCGTGCTCTGGAAATCTCCTCAAGAGGTCAAGAAACCTCAGCCATGCCTCGTGCAATGGCTCCAGGGGGTCAACTGAAAAGTCCATGATCAAAGACCGCATGAAATCTGCTCTACGTGGAGGGAAGTATCTCTGCAAGAACTCTCGGCGTAGCTCTCCCCACGTCTCGAATGTCCTCCCCAATCGTCAGTGCCATCTCATGGCTCTGTCGTGAAGCGTGAATGGGAAGGTCCTGCTCATCAGCTCCTCTGCAGTGACGTCTGAATATCTCTGTGCTCTGCAAAACTCCTCAAAAGCTGACAGGTGAAGATAAGGCTCCTCGTGCGCCTCTCCTGAAAACGTCGGCAGTCGCTGAACGTAATCCAAATCCAAGACGAATGGTCCTAATGTAGAAGCTGACTGAGCTCCATGTGCTATCTGCTCCTCCATCCCTCCGGAATAGGATATGTCTGCTAATCTCCACTGCTCTCTCTGGTCACCAACGGAGTGCGCTCTCAACTCAGCAACAACATCGTCCGGGTCTCGCATCTGCTCTAGCTGGTATCCTCGGACGTCTAGCACAGCATGCCCAGAGTGATGAGATGAAAGGGAGGGAGGGAGCGGGAGGTTGGTCGGAGATCCGACCTCCCTAGAAGGTGGACTGGAGTGATGGTCAGAAAACGGAGAAGAAGCCGTAAGAGTCGGCTCGTAGTGAGGGGAATCCATCATCCAGGGATAAAGAAGAAGCAAGTGGAATGAAGGGAGGTGAGGGAGGGTGATGAGAAAGGATCGAAGGGATCTGGCAATCAAACAAGATGAACAAGCAAACCCCAAATTCACCTACGCACACAGAGCTGAAGACCGAAGGGATCGGTCAATTATCTTGTCAATTTTATTTAGGTGATCATCCAGTCTATCAGAGCGATTACGTGAAGTCAATAGGTATCCAAATCTTTATCAACCGACTGTCCCGTACTGAAAGCCGGTAATCAGTCAAGAAAAGATCGAAGGCTCTATCCTACTGTGCGGATCACTCTCTCGCTCATTCAAACCAGACAAGGAGGGGGTTACTCTCCCCAAGACAGATTTTTCGTGAGGTGTCTTTTAGGTCAAGTATGATTAGCAGTCCCGATTTTATTGTTTTTGTTTTTTAGGTATTTTTCAATAAAAAGAAACGCCTAACGAATTTTTCGGTTCTCCTGATTATTAAGTACAAAACAGGGGGGAGAAGACGAAAAAGCCGATGCACGAAAAATCAATGATGCATGCAAAGTCAGAAATGCGTACCTGCCTCCAGCTCTCTACATGCAATATGATCCGCGCATAAAAGTAAAGACAGAAATAAAACTAACCTAAATGATGCAGTGGGAAAAACCGAGTCCTAGACGAGCAAGTCTAGCGAAGAGCCGTCTAACCGGTCACCGACCTCCAAGCCAAAGAGTCCGGTCTTGGCCCGTCCCTCCTCTGTCCGACAAATCGGGGGTAGGAGTAAGCGCTTTACAGGACGGGCTACGGCACGTAGGCTACGGAGGCTAGCGAGTCGGTTATTTTTATTATTTATTTTAAGTAGGTCCAATCACGGTCTATAGGAACAGATATGTCATTAAGGTGTGTGGATCCTACTTAATTATGTCACAATCACCAGAAAGTCCTAAATCTAGAGGCTCGAGCAAAAACCGCGAAAAACCGGAAAAGACAGTAAGAAAGAAAAAGAAAGCCGCGAAGAAAACCGTGAAAACCGCGCAAGTCCTAAAGGGTCCCCCGAGCACATCGGTGCTCGGCGAAACAGACCCGCTACGGTGGTCAAGTCCAAACAGTCCAAGTCCCTGTATTATTACAATAATAATAATAAATGAAATAAAAAAACCTAAGCTATCCTCACCCACTCAACTCTCCCTCTCGCTCTCTCCTGCGGCTTCGTAGAGAAAGAAGCCGCCTCCAAGTTCCTTGGCTGCTCAGGCTCCTCGAAAGTCACCTCCGCGGTCCTCGGGCCCTCGCAAGACAGAGAAAAGAGTGGTCAGACCAGTAAAAATAATCAAATGAAAAGAAAAAGAAATGAAAATACAAGTCAGGGTATATATGCAAAAATGAAAAGTAAAATAAACACACAATATAAAACAAAAATAAAAATAAAAGAAAATCGAAATAAAACAAAAAGAAAATAGATACAAAAACCGCGAAAAGCCGCGAGCTCCGAAGAGCCGCGAAAAACTGCGAAAACAAAACGAAAAAAAGATAAAAAATACTACTAAGCCGTGCTCCCCGGCAACGGCGCCATTCTGATAACCGATCTGAATGACTAAGGTAAAGGTATAGAAATGGTCGTTGCGACCTCAGTCACTCAGACTAGTGTATCAAGAAAAATCAGACCACTCGAGCAAATAAATCAATCAAGCACAAAAGAAAGCGGCCTAGCTATGAGATTAACCTGGTATAGCACCCAGGGTCGAACACAAGGAGCACGGGTTGGACAGAGGCCTACGAAATAGTAAAAATAAAATAAAATAAAATACAAGGATTTTTAGTTGTTTTTAATAATTTTTATATTTTTTTGGATTTTTAATATAATGAGAAAATAAAAGAAAGCAAATGAAAGCACACTTGAGCAATTTATTTAAAGGACCAAAAATCAAGCAAAAATTCAAGAAAAATTGTTTTTATGTTTTTTAGGTTTTTAAGTGTTTTTGGTGAATTTTTGGGATTTTTATAAGGTGTATTTTATTTTCTAAAAATCAAACAGTGCTAAAAAGGCAAGGTACTGTCCAGCCAGGCCCAAAATCCAAAAATAAAATATTTAAGGATCTCAAAGGAACCTGGAGGTAATTTTCCTGTATACTAGAGAAAACAAGGAAAATTTGGACACCAAAATTATTGTTTTTAGGTTTTTAGATTATTTACTATAATTTTATGAGTTTTTAGGTGTTTTAGATTTTTAGGGTTTTTACTCAATGAAAAATAGCCAAAATTGGCTAGAAAATCAAGAAACACACAAAGAATAGTAACTAATTTTTTTAGAATTTTTGGGGGTGTTTTTATATTTTTTTGGGATTTTTAAACCTAGACAGTAGCTAAAATAGATGTTTTTGAATTTTTAAAAATAGCAAATAAAATCAAAAATGTCCTCAAAAATTCTCAAAAATCCTACAATGTGGCAGGAGCCATGTGTCAAATTTTCATCGAATTTGGAGGTGATTTGATATTTTATTCAAAATCCAAAAGGGGGCACAGTGCACAGGGACTTAAGTGCAAATACCCGAAGCTCTGGGGGTCCAGGTGCAATTTTTCCAGCAAGTCACGCGCGTGGCGCGTGCCTGGGGCACTCAGAGACCTTCTGGTAAGAAAAACAAGTCCTAGGACCTTTTGGTAACTCGTACCAAAAAGTCCAGGGGCTATGTCGCAAATAACCCACTCAAAAGGCGCACATGCGGAAATAAAACGTTCACCAGGGGCATAAGTGCAAATACCAGAAAGTTTCTATTCAATCACAAACATCCAGAACTACAGGACTAATATTGCAAATAAACCAAAACTACACGTGACGAAGCACGTGACTCAAACTGGCAGGTGTATAAATGCAATTCACAGAAACAGAGGTCCACAGTGCAATTTTCACCAAAAATAAAGAACTACACTAACTATTTACAGGATTAAAAACAAAATGCATAAAGAAAGGGGGTATAAGGACAATTTACCCCTTTTATTATTGTCGAGAGATGGATGAGCGACGCGTGGCGGATCGGAGGGTTGGGACGACGCGCCTCACACTGCAAGAGGCCCTCGACGCGATCCGACGGCTGGAATACACCCACGTGGAAGATCTAACCGCTGTGGTACGTCGTGGGGTTGCAAAGCAATCCTAGCTCGGATCGGATGGCTGTGGTGAAGCCACGTACTGGATCGGATGGCTGAGATGGGTTGTGGCTTCACCTCGCTGGCTCAACGGTGATGATCAACCCTCTGGAGATCTGATGGTCCATGCGGCTCCGTGGATGAACGGGCGAGATCTAAACTGGAGCTCGAGGCCGATCTGACGGTGGACGACGATCCTGGAAGAACTGGCGGCCGGCGAACTTCGCCGGCCCTCTGCATGCGCGTTAGGCCTCGTCCGATGCTCCGAAGGTGCGGGGAAGCTTCGCCGTGAAGCCCCGCACACGATGCTCTGCTCCGATGAAGGCGAGAAGCTCCTGAAAGCTCCGACGACGTCGACGACCTGGAGCGGCTGTGCTCTGAAGTTCCGACCTCCAGATGAGGTCGATAGGCCTGGATACCTGCACAGGAAGGAAGAGGGGTCGAGGGCAAACTGCCTCGACCCGTCAGAGCGGGCGGAAGGTGAACGGTGACGCGAGATGAGGGCTCTCCGGCGAGCGGCGGAGGGAGGAGAGCCGGTACCCTGCTCCGGGGCGAGCCAGGGGGAATGAAGGGGTGAAGCAGGTGGAGAGGGGTCAGGTGAAGGTGGTGGCGTGGTCGGATGGTCAGATGGGTAGACGGAAACGGCTGGCGGCAGCGGCGGAGCTAAACTACTGAAATGCGAAAAATCGAAAACTAAGCTAATCTATGGCCTAACTAAGCTACCTGATGGCTGCTGTCGACTGGGCTGAAGCTCGGCGAGCTTCTGGTCATTGCCTGCAAGGGGGCGTCGCTTCCCCGAGGCTGAGCGCGCTCGTGGCGGCGCACGGCGACGATTACCACCGGATCAGTGACTCCCGGCTGCCCGGGCCTCGCTGCGACTCCAAGGATCCACGGCTGTCACTCAGGGATGATGGAGGAGCTCACAGGCACCGAGGGGAAGATCAAAGATGGCGTGAATAGGTCGCCGGTGACGACGATAAATATGGTGGAGGGTCCGAGAAGAAGGAGGTCGGGCGGGTGGCACGGAACTCGGATCCTCCAAACCCACCCCGGGCGAGGGTCCTGGATGATCTGAGGTTAATCGGAGCCCGGGGTTTGGGTAAATGGCGGCCGGGTCAGGCGGGTGGAAAATGGTGAAATCGGGTCGGGCACAACATACCCGGCTCTGGTGGTCCTGGGGGGAGAGTTGACCGGGGGTCAACAATCCCCCGTGGACCAATCAGAGCCCGCCAAGCAAATAAAACTTGATTTATTTATTTAGGCTAGAAAATGATCGAATTAATAAAAACTTAAAACATAAAATATTTTTATTTTATTTTTTTCTATTTTTTGGTGATTTTTAATTAATTTTTCAAAATAAAAATAAGGTATTTACATAATAGGTCTATATATAAGTATATGTACAATATAGGGTTTTTGATAGTTATTTTTATACATTTTTATTCCTATTTTATATTTTATTTATTTATAGAATAAAATGAGGAATAAAAGGCTATTTTTATTTTATTTTTATCATTTATATACATAGAGGAAATAATTAGTTATGTACAACTATATACATGGTATATGTACAACATATTTTTGTAATTTTAATTTTGTCATTTTTATTTGATTTTTGTTTTACTTCTTTTTATTTATTTTATTTACAATATATAGCATAGAGTATTTACAAAAAGTTTAGAAAATAATTTTATTTATTTATAAGGTTAAATAAATAAGGAAGGTGTTCTATGTACATGGTGAAGGGATCATTTTGGTCTTTTTGATTTTTAAATTTTTATTTGGTTTTTAATAGTTTCTAAATATATACAAAATATGTACAAGCATATTTTTGGGTGAGGAAAATATAATTTTATTTATTTACATAGATATTTACACAAGAGCCCCTATCTCCCTCTACTTGGCTTTTATGCGGTCAGGCCCATGCTGAGCCCTCCCTTGGGTTAGGTTGCTCAATATTTATTCTAAATATTTCCCTCTTTTTTCTTTTTCATCTTTATTCTTTTATTTTTGCACAAAAATATGCTAATTATATATTTTTACAAAAATGCATGCTTTTGCTAATTATTCCTATTTACAAGTATCTACATGCATTTGCATAGGTTTTTGTAGCTAAAATATAAGAATAAAGAGTGATGAATGGGTATTCATCACTCCTCCGCCTGGGGTGGCGATTCCATTATACCGCGCACTCCAGCGCCATCTCCACACTTCTGCGGCACAGCTCCGCCATGGATCTGAAGCCACTGTGGGTTGCTCCGAAACCCGCCAACATCTCCTACACCTCCGCCCAAGAACGCACGCCCACCCGTGCCTCCTCATCCACATACCGCCGGCGGTCGGCGACCGCCGAGACCTCCGGACCGCTGCGAGCGCCCCTTTGCACCAACGCCACCCTCCTGTAGCGCCGCCTCCTACGCCGACGGACTCCAGATCTGAAGGGGCAGCTGCCCTAGGAGTGCCAAGGTCATCCTCGACGAACTTGACAACGTCGATGCATCATGGAATGGAGTCGGGAAGATCAACAATTCCAAATCATTAGATGATGCTCTTCTTACGACAATCGATGAGCAGCTGTTGTGGGAGCAACATTCAGAGATTTATACTATAATTCTTCATTGTGCATGATTTTGTAATTGGCTGTAAATTAAGTCATTTCCTTGAGCAAATATTTATCTCATAATATATACCGTATCATTTTAACCTGTTCTATCACTTCCGATGATGTTGTAGCTTGCACAAAGTAATTTAATTCTCTAATGGCGTGCATACCTCTCAATCCAATAGTTGAGATCAGATGGCTTTTATGTTGGGTGTCACATTTTTTCTTCGATTGGCTACTCCACCCATATATCCACAGAGAAATGCTTCTCAATGCTTTGTTATAAATGATCGCCCCTGTCGCTATGCCACCGCCTTCGATGGCAACTGTTGTGTATAATACATTCATGCTCTTCCCGAGGTATGCGGATTGCCCACAGGAGACGTGTAGCTTCTTGCGTGCAAGAACATTCTCATCCTCGTCAATTGCACATGACCATGCACGTCCTGCCTTCGCCATGCCACCGCCTTCGACGGCAATGGCACTGGTTGGAGAGGAGGCTGATAGAGGCCGAAAATATGCACCTTTCTCTGACTCCTCACCGGAATGGACTCCGTTCACGTAGATGCATCTATTTGACTTCTCAGAGTTCCCTGTGTGAAGGAAAGACTCGCAGTTCTTGGTAAGGGGGAACCCATAGTTTTTGGAATTTCAAGTTGGATACTTGATTTCTTGGATTTGGGATATCTGTTCTCACATATCCATACAAATGCATCAAAATAGGATTTTTTTTGTTAATCACAAAAAGGTAGAGAAAAAAATATGAATCCGACTTTGTTCTTTGATTAGCGGAAGCATTACTGCAGCAGGGCTTTGAGCTTAGAGCTTCAATTTGAATAAGAAAGAATGATAAGGCCCGGCATGACTTGGACATTTCCTTATGAAAAAGATAGACATGCATATGCTCCAGATATAGAGATGAAGACGTGCATATGCTCCACATAGAGAGATGAGGACATGCATATGTTAAAATAATATGATTATTATATATGTTATTATCAGATAATAATATGATTATTATATATGTTATTAACAGATAATTTGGTGTTGTAAAGAATGTAAATGGTTATTTGACTTATTAGTAGTTGGCCCTCCAATTATAAAAGCACATTATCTACATATGATCATTTTGGTTTATAATTCTATCATCACTGACCATCCTTTGTGGCATATGTATAATTATGCATTATGAATACTACTTAAATTTAATTATATTTGTATGTCTTAGATCATAGAGTTTTAGCTTATGAATGCTGCTTAAATCTAACTAGTGTCATACCCGTGCTTTGCACCGGGAAATATACTATCATTGTGTCCTTTTAAAAAATCAGTATTAATATCATTAAATGAAGATATGTGCTTTGCATTACAGAACATATACTAAGGGCATGTTTGGTTATCGGGTTGGGTTGAGGTATCATTCTGTGAATAATAGCTGTTTGGAGGGTTGGAATGATAATTGTGATGTGATGTGACATTGATTGTGTTATATTAATTTTTAATGATTATAATATAATTTTTATGTTAATAAGTGTATTTGAACATGATTAAAAATCATTAAACTGAAGAAATTGTAGGGCCAATATAAGTAATCCCAACCCAAGAATGCAGGTTGGAGCTAGAGGTATGCCAAAGTACCCGGTGTACCCTAGCAACCAAACATGCCCTAAGTCATTGTACATCTTATTCATATATAGACTTTTCATAGTATCAGACAATGCATGGGTTATATGTAGTTCAAAAAATGTAGATTGCATCTATGTTGGCATCGAGGTCATATATCTCATATTTCATTCAAAGTAACCTAGATATGTGCGTAATGTAGCATTAATAGCTTTTGATGGATGATATATACAAAAGAAGCATCTCCCAACACGTAGAAAAACTAATTATGTCGGATTGTATGTGTGTGTATAAATCTTGATCAGGAATCTATATAATTGACAACCAAATAATACTCACAAAATAAAGGAGAAAAAAGGTTGAATACGCAGGTTAAACAAACATGTTGATATCTTGAGTACATGAAACTTAGAACAAAATCGACTTGCTTGCTGACTTTATCTTTTCAATGAACTCCAAAAGAATCTTCTCACATCCTTTTGGATATATGTCAATGACCATAGCCATTGTAAGATAATGAGTTTCTACTGTTTTCCATCATCACATACATATAGTCATTTATCATCATTGTATATGAAAGCCGACAAAATAATACTCACAAAAGTAAGAGAAAAAGAGGTTGAATCCATGAAGTAACCAATCTCATAGATCTCTTAAGTATATAAGAGATTAACAAAATTAGTAGCAATGAAAAGGACCATACTTGATGAGCACATGTTGACAAAAATCCGAGTGGCATATGAGTGTGTGTTGCCATCACCTTCACGATTTCTTGAATAATTTGGGGGTCCAAACTGTAGCTTCACAATTGAATTCAAAGATATCTAAGGCATGTATAAGGAAATGGATAATCTACATGTATTCATTTAATTTCCTTGAAAAGAATCTTGGATAAAAAGTTCACTTCGCAGCAAGTAGATTAAGAAATTTAAAATCCTGAAATGCAACATATAGTTAAGGTGCTACATGAATAATCATCATTTCTCACAATATGATCATGTAATATCTACTAATGTGTATCATAAGCATTATTATTTTTCTTCTTCTTGCATCATCCATGAGTGTCTGTATGTGTAAGAATTGTACATGAGAATGCGATTGTATAAACAATCTACACCACATTGGGAAAGAGATAGCTAATTAAGAAGCAGCTCAAAAGCATATATATGGCAAATGGTGACAAAATCAATAAGCATTTAACCTCCAAAATAAATCATTAGCAATATTTTGTTCTTAATTAATAAGTTGCATTTTCCACAGTATGATTCCTCTTTATATAGTTCTTTGCATGAAAGTTGCATATAAAAGATCATATAGTTACTGTACAATCTATTTTTTTCTTATATCTGGTTATGAGCTTATGGATAACATAAATTATATAAATGTTTCTTGGTATGAGTTTTTTTAAAATTGATGAGTATCTAATATGCTATTTTTTCATCTAGATCCACAAGATAAAAATAATAAAAATCTTGTAGATATTCACTATTATATAAACGCTCCTCGATATAAATATAATATACACAATGGCATAAAATTTCCACAAGACAAAAGTATTAAACAAATTCAATAATATAAGCAATATTGTAGCTTAATAGATTTAATTTTCGTAAAATCTTACACCAAAAAAGAGCATATGTGTATAGTGTGGATGAGAAGATAATCGTCTGCTTCATCCTATATAATCTCACAACACCGCACCTCTTTTAAGATAAATGCATAATAAGAAAAAAATTGCAACCGCAGATAACACAAAAGTGTATTAGCCTCGATTCAAAATCGAATCTTTTTAACACACCTTAACTCTAGAAGTCAAATCTTTTCATCATACCTGAAGTCATCACCCCCTGTGTGCCATCGAAGTAGTCCCCCACCCCAGTCGCTCGAGTGATACCGTGTCATCTCTATTTTACTATTAAAAATACGATTCTGATTTGCTTTATATCTGCATACAAAAAGCAAAAGAATTTGAGTAGATCAGACCTACATATTTCTTACTGCTCTTTATCAAAAAGGGAGAACAACTCAAACAACTTTCTGAGGAAGAATGTGCTCAATAAAGTTTTTAAAAAAACCGTGATTTTTGAGAGGAAGTGACTCAAAGAAACTTGAGTACCCAACAAATTTCAGAATATCCTATGAACAAACACGAAGTATTCACACTTGTGCAATCATCCTTGAAAATCAAGTTACCATCATCGCGACAACTCATCTATGCATATGCTCCTCCCATCCGTTGAGTGCCACCTCATCCTCTCCTATGCTATCTCGATGAGATGCCGATCCAGTTCTGGACAACCCCATTTCCACCGTGGGGGCCTCTCGATCTCGGAGTCCAGTCAACCACCAACCACAACCTCCTTGTCGCCGAACCGATAGGGCCATCACGATCGCAACCAACCATCGGCCATCTCTATCGTGTTGTATACATAGGCTTTGTTGGGTTTGCATGCACCTTTTCTATCGGTAGAGCAACTGTTAGTATTCCTCATGGTGCCGATTGCTATCGAGAATGAAATAAGCGGCTTGATGACTCCGTAACTTTCTTTGATTAGAGAGAGAGAGACGTTGTTATTGGCATAGGAACCATACATTTGTCCTCAAAATGGCGTGTGTCATCTCAAATTGCTTCCGTAACACGTCAATATGAAAAAGTCATTCCGATCCATGCAATACAACATGAAGCAATGGCAGGCGCGTGACATCTCCCACGAAGTTGCGTGTCGTCCCCTTGATCCATGGAGGTTGGTGAAGCAATCCGTGATTAAAAAAATCCATAAACAGTATGCATCTCAATCGGGTTCCATTCAACAGGAAATAAGATTATATAAGATATGAAATTAAATTAAAAAAGGATGAACAGTGTCTGTATCCACGGGGAATCGTATATTGTAAGATTATATTTGTATGTCTTAGATCATAAAGTTTTAACTATAATTACAATTGGTTATATATAAAGCTAGCTGAATTATTTATTAGGTATATATGATTCCGGGGTAATAGAAATACAATAAATTTCCTTCCCCGTGCAGCGCACGGGCTCCCTACTAGTAGAGATAATGATGTGATGTTATCCTCATATGTAGGAAAGTGTTCGGATTTTTTCAGGTCTGTGCACCGGATTGCTTCCATGTAATTCAAATAATTATTTACCGATATTTTACTTTGTTCATTATTAAGATAAACATCAGGAACCGTTCGATCTCCATGCTTGAAGAGTTGCTGTTATATAGTAATTATTGTCTCTATCTGCTTTGTTCACCTAAATACTAAATGTCATATGTAACAAGTACTCTATTATGGGGTTCCACTGTTTCATGCTCCATTGTTGTCTCTGTTATCTCCGTTTGTCCACGCTTATCAATTGACATGAAATATTAAATTTTGAAAACATCCATATTAAAAAGTAGTTGAGGAAATTTGATTCCATGTTACATATATAACAAGTGCTTCGTCAGAAATTAAATCTTACACTAATTGCTTCAATGATGTCATTATTAAGTTTCATATTACAACATATTTTCAAATAGATCATTCTCTATCTTCAAGCATGTTTTTAGTGTTCTCGCAATTTATAGACTACAATTTATAACTTTATATTTGCTTGGTTCCTATTGATTCTTTATTTTCTCATTTCAATACAACTGCAGAAAGATGTACCATGTCTACTAAAAAACTTTATTTGCTATTTGTTAATAGTAAATATACGCCATAATTTACATCATTCTCATGTAACAAACTAACTTAACGATGTACATTTTCAATTCCGTTTTTCATAAACAAAGATCACGTGTTCTCTTTACATTTGATTTTGCAGATATTTTATTCTAATCAAATTTTAAGGATAAATAGCAAAATATATTTACTCTAACTTGAATAAAACGAAGACTACAAATTTTCCATCCATGTTTCTTCGCCCACCGGGAAGCGCGGGTATGTCTGCTAGTATTTACTAATACTAAGATTTCTTCTCAAAAGTATACTTTGATATTTAGTAATAATAAGCAGTTGCAAAAGAAATAACAACTACTTTAGATATTGCACAAATTATAATTATATTATAAAATTATATAAACAAATTAAATTTAAATTCCTACCGACCTTTACTTAAATCAACGATTTAGTTGACTGGTTCCAGAAGTTCTTCGATGACCGTTAGTAAATAGTTGTCCCTCTCACTCTATTCCTCTCGAGCCATCTCTCCATTCCCCACTCACGATTTATACATGTTCTCTATCCTCTCTCCGAATATATCCTCTTATTATGCCATCCATAATAAGCTATAAACAGATTAAAGGAAGTTTGGAGTTGGCACATGTTATCCTCTACGCTACCTTTTTTTGGGTAAATTGCAAAAAAAGACCTCAATTATACCTTGATTCCCATTTAAAGGTCTCTTTTTTAATTGTAACAAATAGAGACATAAACCTTCAACTTGAGGATTTAATGTTTTTATTATCCACCTCTTATTTTTCTATGTCATTTCACTTTTAATTGAATTCCTTAACAACATTATTATATTACTTAGTATAATATGTTATAGTTGTTATATATTACTTATTGTAATATCTCTAAGTTGGAGTCGGCGTATATTTTTTTAAACATTTTTATGCTCAATCTCTTATTGTGATCAAATGACACTTATTATCTTTTTTTATTCTTTTATTTTATCTAAAATTCTTGGTAAAATCTATCTAAATATCAACTAATTCTCATTAATTAATATACTAATTCTAATTGTTAATATTGTACATATAACACTTATTCCATCCAAAATAAAAGAATAAAAAGGAAAAAATAAAAGAAAGAATGATGCAGATATGTAAATATGCACATACTGATCCAAATCCCTAGACCATGTCAATATTGACTTGGTCGATGAGATAAATAAGTAGGAGGGGATAAGATCTTAATTTATAGGAATATCAAAAAATATATATATCACAATTTGTACACATACACATTATTCACCTTGTACATAGATTCATCTATTTTATGTAGAGTTAAATTGGATTGCCCCCTAGTAGGAGCTAACTTAGCTCCCCCCGTCCCATTTTCCCAATTTTTTTTATTTTCTTGAAAAAATACTTCCATGGAAATTCATCACTATATCACGATATTACGTCATAGTTTCGTGCAAAACAGAGACTCCTACGGCCTCCATCCAGACAGTTAGTTTGTAACGGTCGCATAATAGTTGAAATCGACCCTGTCTATATGAAGCCTATAGGAGTCTATGTTTCACAAAAAAATTGAATAACATAATATATGGGTATATTTACGAAAATCCAAGAAAGCATTTTTTAAAAAATAAAAAATTAAGAAAAATAGGACGGGGGAGCTAAGTTAGCTCACCCTAAGGGGCGGACAAAATTTTTCCTTTTATGTATCATTCATATCACTTCAAATTAAAATATTTTCTTCTTAGAAGCTTGTCATAATAATGTATATTGATATATGACAATATTATAAAAATTCTTTAGTGTATAGATAACATGGTACAAAGAATCGAAAAGACATAAAATGAACATTCAAAGCTATATCTCTACTACATCTGAACTTAATTTTACCAAACTCACTTTTATTGTATTTAAAATTAAATTATCTTTAAAATGAAAGTGGTTTCATTAAAATCAGATTTAAGATGCAAAAGTTAGCTTTTGGGTGTACTATTGTACATGTACATCTATGCATTCTATCCTTTTATTTTATTCTTTGTATTTTTACCATTATTTATATTTTTTATTATTTTACTTATACTTTATAATAATCACATAAAATAAAAATTACCCAAAGCTTAAAATAATAAAAAATAAATCTATATACTTATTGTATAGGTATAATGAACATATATTGTACATAATATCATTTATTTCAATAATAACATTATATTACAAAAATAAAATAAAAATATATTTATAATCAATAATTTATACTAAATTAAAAAATATAAAATAAAAACTTATTATTAAAATAAGTAATTAAAAATAATTATTATTGTATATATAAATAACTTATACATATAAATTAATCGATTTATTTAAATTAACTAATTAAATCGATTTATTTAATTTATTTGAATTCATAATCATTATTTATTAAATTATTTATAATTTTTATTTAATATTATATATTTATTTCAACTAATTTTTAATTTATTACTTAATTTATATGGTATTTATGTATTTGTATATATGTTATTATGTCTTTTTGTGAATTTGTCCTGTAGTGGGGATGTGCCACGCCGTGTTTCCCCGTTGTTCCATTCCTTTTTTGAATAGTCAACCTCCCCTTCCTTGTTCCCCCTTCTTCTTCCACCTACATCTATTCTTTTCCCATCTTACTTCTTCTTCTTCCTTCCTCCAACAAAGCTAATGGCCTATTCTCCTTCATCAGTGATGACATCTTATCGTTGTACTCCCCAAATCTCCTTCTCCAACCGGATTTCCATCCTGGTTCAATGAACCTGGGCCTCCTTCAACCTCCATCCTCTCCTATAAATAGGACTACCTCCTGAAGCTCGATGTCATCTGCCATTTTCCTCCTAAGTCTAGTGAGCTCCAATTAGAGAAGGTCGAACTCGTGATTGGAGCTCCTCCACTCGTCGTCGCAATAAGGTCGAAGGCAAGGATCTAGCGAGATCATCGCTGACGTGAGGTTCATCTCCGCCACGACCAGCCTCTTGAAGCAGCCGTCGATCAAGGCGATTACACGCATCAGAGTTGTAATATTCAATTCCCCAAGCTACTCCTCTGTTCGTTACATATAGAATCATTCTTCCTTCAATTTCTCTTCTTTTCTGCTCTTCCTCCTTCCGTTCTCTTCTCAATCCCTCTCTTCTCCTTCATTTTCTCTTCAAATCGACATTACAATTATTTATATCCATATCGACCATAACGAGATCATTTCCCATCGAATTCCCTTCGATTCCCATTCTACCTTCACACCTAACCAATTCTGATCACATACGGTGATCAGAAACCCGAAGCTAACCTTCATCTCTGATAGCTTCCTTGCCCACCTATCTTCTATTTGCATTTGGACCGACCCTTGTGCTCGAGTCATTCTGTGCCCTTGCAGATCCGTAGGTCCTGGAGATTACACGAGGATCCAGTAGCGTTGTCGACCGAGCATCAGAGTAGTACTGGATCATACATCCCCCTGTAGTCGAAACGTGAATCGAAGCACATCGGGGATCTGATCGAGAAAAGCATTTGCAAGAAGAGATATGCAATCGATCAAGAACTGCCTCTTGAGAAACCTCGCAACAGATCAAGCACGCACAGATCTGTGCGAAAGCTGACGTTCGATCAAACGCCTCCCTCAATTCTCTACCGTTCGATTAGCACCTGGAGCTGCTTCATCTCGAGGATCACCTGAGAACGAAGAGAATTGTTGGAGAGGAGACTTCCATCTGAAATACGATCGAGTTTAGCTGCACCTACGAATGAGAGACTTATCGGATATCTGTGTTCTAAAACAACCATTTGGAGATATTTTTGCAATTGGGTAAGAACACATCAAGCAGGTACCATTCGATCCTGAGAGAATATCCGATCAGGAACCATTCGATTCGATCGAGTTCAACAACCCTTGCAACGTGCACATGATATAACTGAGTGATCAAGTCACCATCGAGTAATCCCAACCGCTCGTTGTCCTTGAGTTGCACGTGCTAGGCACATGATAGAAGATATTTGATATAGTTATAAAGACACCCAAACAATTGCATATCGCAAGCATGCCCATTGTTTTGCAGCCTACGTGAATCACATCATGACTATTGGTGATTTTGTGAACTAGTCGTCGGACCTTTGCTTACTCTTAAACATGTCCTTCTATAGGTCCAAGACATGATGCAAGACACATGATCTATCACGTGTCGAACTTGGTGTTTTTGCCCACGGACCTCTTGTGCTTTCTTGTTTGCCTTCCACGTAGATATATAGGTGAACTCGTCCCACGTGACCCTTCACGTGACCCGCTCGGCATTTTTGCACACTTTACCTCCTTGATTTCCTACTTATTCACATCACATCCCATAAGTATAGTTTTGTTACATTAATACCCCTATATATGGTAATTTAAGTACTATACATAATAAAATCCGTATAAAATATAATAACTGGTTATAAAAATCAAATAAAAATATATTAGTATACATTATACTATACATACAATATTAAAAAGTTTTGCAAATTAAAAAGATTTTACATTTTTTATAAATAAAAGAACAAAATACAAACATACATATACATTTCTAAAATACATAAAAATTCAAATACAACTCTTAAAATATCATAAAAATTACATTACCTATATTTTTCTATATTCTAAATATTAAACCAAAAAGAAACTAAAAATCATAGCCATAAAAATTCAAATATACACCAACAATTTCTAAAAGTCATAACTAATTCCCTAAAATTGCATACCATACCTTATTTTAAAGTTATTTTCATATTCTATATAGTAGAAATAAAATCCAAATAATTTTCTACTATCTATTATTTTAAAATCCAAAATATCTCACCATTTTCATTTTAAACATTATTTTCATTTTAAAACCATTTGAAAATCAAAACAAATTATAAAAATCGCATAAAATCCTTTAAATAGTAAAATAAATCCAAAACATAAAAAAATTAAAAATAAAATTAAATAAAAAATATACATCCATACCTATACTTCTTTACATATAATTATATAAAACAAAATAAAAACAACAAATACTTAAAATCAAATAAAAATATTAAATCAATTTAAAAATCTCTAAAAATTCATAAAATCCGAAGTCCTTAGATCACTCTACTATTCATTACCTTAGTTTATAAGCTTTGCCTCCATGAGTTCGATACTCACGTGCTTACCATATACATAAGTTTAGGAGTCTAAATAATGCAATCACACATCTTTGTCTGTGAATACTATTCGATCGAACAATGACATTACTCTTCTTTAAGAGTAATAGACCGAACGATATTTTTAAATAGCACCATTGTCGGGAAAAAGATAATCATGAAAAATGTTTGAGTTAAGGTAAAGAAATAATAAAGTTAGATTTACTCGTTATGTATCTTCATTAGCATATATTTTAATTTAGATAGGTACATCTGAATAATTATTTTATGAATTAATATTTACATAACAATGTAATAATTTAAGCTTTACATATAGCATGGTGTATATAATCTATGAAATTTTCTTTTTCAAATCTTATATACTTTGCAAATATCAACATAATGATATATGCAACTGATCAAAGTAATTGACATTGATGCCATCTAATGGATGTATCAATATAAGGTGGTCACCGATGTTATTAGGGTTTGTGCTATGGCTTATATATTACGACAACACAAGAAATTCACTACAATAAAATGGGTCTATAGTAACGTTTTTTAAAGATATGACAATATATTGTATGTTAAATATATGCCGATGAATATTGTTATAACTATCCCACCTCTCTATCTTTTAACCCTTAGCAACTACTAGCTCTCTATTCTCTCTCCATGGCTTTCTCCTTTTATCTCTCTACACTCGAAACACCCCATCCTCTGCCCACATAAATTGCCAACTTACCAGTTACTCCTTATTGATCTTATTAATTCATAGGCTCCATTTTTTATATGTTGTATTATTTTTTAATAACGATCTTTCGGATGTAACTATTGCAATATAAAACTTCACATTCCCGAATTCATAAAGGCGGTTTTTGTATAATATACAATAAGTATTTGACGAACATAATTATAATCTTAGTTATCATTCTATATGTAAATTGGAGTGCAAGAACTGCTTAAAACTTACGAATATTGATACAAAGATCACCTCAAATAATCTATCTAATATCGCATAAATAAAAGCATTAATGTATTGGATATTATAAATATTAAGCACATACACAATTTTATCTAAATAAATTACAATAGTCTAAAAATCTCAAAATGATGAAACAGACAGGTCATGAATATTTCCTTAAAAAACCTAAATTTTGTTATAAAATTTTAAAAATGCCAATCATATCATACCATTAAACAAATTACTCTTGATTTAAATTATTTATATCAAGAATTTAAGTGGTTGATCCCATGCTAATTTTTTTAGATAAATAATCTATCATTTCATTTCATCAAAGTAGAAAGTTTCTGGTTCCAAAGGACCCCACATCACCAAAAGAAACATATAGGAGTTACGAAGCTATTATACAAAAAAGTAAACAAAGCTAAACCTTGGGAGCCACGACACGTAGTACAACTGTAATTAGCCAGCCAAGGGTAAAACGAAGTACCCATTAAAAGTTCTTAGGATAAGAGGAAACAACAACAAAAAGTAGCCAGGACGTAACCAGGCTACAATCTTCATGGGGCTTTGGCTTTGACAAATGGGGGGGTTCACTGAGTAGTCTTCATGTTTGCTGCAACTTGCCGGTGGGTACGAGAGAAACCACTCTAGGGGCTTGAGACTTCAGTGTTGTAAGTAAAGCAAAGTAATTGGGGTTTATAACAGTTTAGGTCTCGAAAGGCAGCGAATGCGATATATGATATAAGAGACAATCTTAGCCAAGATTTTTTAAGCCGAATGGATGAGGAGAAATTTTGCATCTTTAGCAAAAATAGAGGGTGGTAGGGAATTAGCCTTGAACATCTTCGTACAATGCTCCCTCCATATCAATCACCATGTTGATGCTTACTTGGCGGTTATCTACCAATAGGATGAAGAAATTTGTCGTGAATCATGAAGTACGAAAAAAATCTTCCAGGGTCCCATCAAAAATAACAATTTTCAGTGTGTTTAGGGTTTCAATGGTGTAGGGGTAATTAAGGAGTAGGTGTGGTAGGTTTCTATGTTGGAGAGACATAAAGGGTAAGCATTTATGATTAGATATCTGAAATTAAAGGTCTATCTTTACCTCGTAATATGTTGTGGAAAAGGGACCACATGAAAAGGGATACTCGAGGATGGATGGGCTTCACCTAAAATTTCAGGTTGAGTTTCTGTCCCAAGCCTCTGTGACTAATAGTGTCATAGATATTCTTTGTTAACCGTAGTGAGGTCTATCTTCCGGGGATAGCGATTAGGTTTGGCGAAGAGGGGGAGCTGGGGTGGTTGATGAGGAAATCCTCAAGAGTGAGTAACTCATATTGGTTGTTGGCCCTACAGGAAAGGGCTTTAAGCCAGTTTTGCCTTGCACTAAGGGTAGTATTAGCATTTGCATGGGTCGAATGTTTGTTCCTTGCCAGTTCCTATAAAGATGGGAGGAGTTACGATGGGGGGTGGAGGTGGGGGGGAGTGGGGAGGAGTGGTTTCCATTAATACTATCAGTCGGAGTAGAGTATGGAGTCTCGAGGCTATAAAGAGAGAGGGAACATTTCTAATTGCTAAGGAGCTACCTTTGATCGATCTCCAACACAACGAGTCACGAGGGCTAACCGATTCATAAATATAGATAGGGTGGTTGCAATGGTAGCGACTGATGAATACCCATTCATCACTCTTTATTCTTATATTTTAGCTACAAAAACCTTTGCAAATACATGTAGATATGTGTAAATAGAAATAATTACCAAAAGCATGCATTGTGTAAAAACCTATAATTAGCATGTTTTTGTGCAAAAATAAAAGAATAAAGATTAAAAAGAAAAAGAGGGAAATATTTAAAATAAATATTGAGCAACCTAACCCAAGGGAGGGCTCAGCATGGGTCTGACCGCATAAAAGCCAAAGTAGAGGGAGATAGGGACTCATGTGTGTAAATATTTATGTAAATAAAATAAAAATATTTTCTTCACCAAAAATAGGCTTGTAAATATGTGTCTATATTTATAAGTATAAAAATAAAAGAAAAAGATAAAAATAAAAAAGAACAAAAACACCACTTTCATCATGTACATGAACCACTCTTTTATATTTATTTAACCTTGTAAATAAATAAAAGTAATTTCCAAAATTTTTGTAAATATTCTATGTGTTATAATGTAAATGAATAAAATAAAAACAATTAAAACAAAAACACAATAAAAATAACAAAATTAAAAATACAAAAATATATTGTAAATATACCATGTATATAAATGTATATATGTATTGATTTTACCTATGTATATAAATAATAAAAATAAAACAAAAATATCTTTTTATTCCTTATTTTATAATGAAAATAAATAAAATATAAAATGGGAATAAAAGTGTATAAAAATAATAATTAAAAAAATCAAAAATTAAAAATCCTATATAGTGTACATATACCTATATATTACATATAATGTAAATACCTTATTTTTATTTCGAAAAAATTATTAAAAATCACTAAAAAATAGAAAAATAAAATAAAATAAAAATATTCCATGTTTTAACTTTTTGCAAATTCGGCCATTTGCTACCCTAATTTTCACCCCCAAGATCCGGCCACGTGGCCAATTCCTGTTGGCTCCTGGGGATGTTGATCGCCCGGTCAACTACCCCCCCCCCCCCCCAGGACCACTTTGCACGGTTCTTAGCGGGTAAGCCCGCTTCTCGGATTTTTAGCACTTAAACCCGAATCACATTCACTCAAACCCCGGGTCCGTTTTGATCTTGACATACCCGAGACCCTCGCCGGAGCTCTTGCATCGGGATCCGCGCGCCTCCAAGCTTGCCCGAACCCCTCTTAGCCGGACCCCTAGCCATATATAGCCGTTGCCCTGCCACCCTAATTCCCTATCTTTGGTCATTCGAATCCACCTCCTGTGAGCTACAGCGCACTCGTGAGAGTGACAGCTTGCGTCCGGCGCCGTCGAAGCGAGGAGTGGAGGCGCGTCCACTGATCCGGCGAGCACAGCCGCCGTTGCTCCGCCACCAGCGTGAGCACCGAGCCTCGGAGGGAGACGCTCCTCGAGGCGAAGACTAGGAGCTTCCTTAGCTCCTCCCCAGTCTCCTCGTCCACCCAGGTAGTTCCGATAGCCTTTCTTTTGCTCTGATTTTAGATTACGCCCAAATCACCGCTCCGCCACATTTTTCCGATTCCGTTCACGACCGACTCCCATCCGATCATCGGGCATCGCCATAGCCTTCACCGACTTCCCGCGCACCTTCTTCACCCCTCCATCCAACCCAGCTCGCACAGGAGCTGGGAGTCGAGCTCTTCCGTCTACCCCCTTCGCCGGAGCTCGCCATATCGACCCACGGACCACCGTCACTACGCCTAACCGGGTCGAGGCACTTTGCCCTCGACCCGCGAGTCTGCTGGAGTGTTTTGCAGGATCATCCGAGTCCATCTGAGGGCTTGGACCGTCTGGACCAGCAGCTTGGTCTCCGCCGACCTCGCCTGGGATCCTCGGAGCTCCGTCGAGCCATCGGAGGCCACTAGTCGATGCGGGAGCCCACAGAGCTTCTTCTCCGATCTTCAGAGGCCCGCACGGAGGCCGGGAGCGCGCACAGCAGGCCGGCGAAGGTCGCCGGCCATCAGTTCTTCCACGACCTCCAGACACCGTTTGATCAGGCCTCCTGCTCCAGATTGCATCACGTCCGTCCGTTCGTGGAGCTGCAGCCACTGCCAGATCTTCGGAGGATCGATCTCAACCGTTGGTTACTCGAGGGTTTAGACTCCAGAGCACCAGAGCCGTCCGATCTCCACATGGAGCGCCCTCAGGCGTTCGATCAGGCCAATGTTTTCAAGGTCAAAGGCGTCGTCGTCCTCAGTCGTCAGATCCGCCACGCGTCACACATCCGGCCGTCGATGTTAATAAAAGGGGTAAATTGTCCTTAGGCCCCCTTTCTTTTCTGCATTTAGTTTTAGTCCTGTAAATACGCAGTGTAGTTCTTTTGTTTTTGTGAAAATTGCATTGTGGACCTTATCTTTTATGTGAATTGCGTTTATACCCCTGCCAGTTGTGGACACGTGCTTCGACACGTGATTTTCTTGGTGTTTTGCATTCCATACCCTTGTAGTTCTGGTTGTTATTAGTTAAATGAAAGTTTTTACTTATTTGCACTTATACCCCTGTGCGTGGTTTATTTGAGCATGTGCATGATATTTGTGGGTATTTTACAGATAAGCCCTTGGACTTTTGGTACCTGTTACCAATAAGTCCTCGGGACTTATTTTCATTGCATTTGGGTCCCTGAGTGCCCCAGGCACGCGCGTGGCGCGTGTTTTGCTGGGTTAATTGCACCAGACCCCCCAGACTCTCGGGTATTTGCACTTTGGTCCTTGTGCACAGTGCCCTCTCTTTCTTTTTGAATAAAATAGCAAATTACCTCCAAATCCAACGAAAATTGGACACATGGCTCCTGCCATGGTGTAAAATTTTCGAGGATTTTTTAGGACACTTTTGTTTTCATTTGATATTTTTAAAAAATCAAAAACCTTAAATTTTGCTACTGTTTAACTTTAAAAATCATAAAAAATATTAAATAGTGTCTAAAAATTACAAAAAAATTGTCTACTGTCTATTTTGCTTAGCTTGATTTTCTAGCCAATTTTGGTCATTTTTCATTACTGAAAACCACTAAAAATTGAAAAACACTTAAAAACTTATAAAAATTCTAATAATTAAACCAAAAATCCAAAATTAATAAAATAGGTGCCTAAATTTTCCTTATTTTATTCTCTTTACAGGAAAATTACCTCCCAGCTAATTTGAGGGCTTTAGATATTTTATCTAGGCCTTTTTAGCTCGGCTGGACAGTACCTCTGATTTCAGCTACTGTTTGATTTTTAGAAAATTAAATAAACATCAGAAAATTCTCAAAAATTCACCAAAAACACTAAAAATTATAAAACACATAAAAATATTTTTGTTGGAATTTTTGATTGATTTTTAGTGTATTTAATAATTTGTTGAAGTGTGTGTTTACTTGTTTTTCTTATTTTCTTCATACATTAAAAATCCAAAAAAATATAAAATAAATTAAAAACCACTAAAAATATTTTGTTCTTTTATTTTATTCCTTTTTACTACTTCGTAGGTGATGAATCTAGTATTCATCACTCTAAATCTCATTTATTAAGCTCAAATCCCTAAAAATCAACAACATTCTTGCATCTATTTTGCATAATTAGCATTCATGCATGTTTCCATAAGAATTGCATTTTAGCACGAAAATCTGCACAAAATAAGAAGCCAAAAATCCAAGCCAAAATGACCTGTAAATAGCCTAAATTCCCAGATTTTTAACTCATTCACGCTAACTCCAAATGACTCAAAACCACTTCCACAATGTACATATCACTAACAAGAATAAAGGAAAAATACAAAAAAATAACTAACCCAAGTAAGTGGACCAAAAACCCAAACCCTAATTTCAGGATTTTCGGACTAAAAGCCTCATATCTTCCCCATCCAGTGTCCGATTTAATCCTACTCACTTTTGAACTAATGTACATTCAATTACCTTCAAAACAAGACCAAGTGAATCGGAGCTCGTATGTGAAAGTTGGGTTTTGGGCCTCTTTTGTACATTGTATATTTTCGCGGTTTTTGACCTTATATTTTATGTATATATTTTCTTAATCAATAAAAATCCAAAAAAAAATAGAATTAAATGTCTTTATTTATCTCTGATTTTACCGTAATTTTTTCGGATTTTTATCTAATTAAAAAATGACATAAAAGTTACAAAAC
Source organism: Ottelia alismoides (assembly GCA_037367405.1). Lineage (NCBI taxonomy): Eukaryota > Viridiplantae > Streptophyta > Magnoliopsida > Alismatales > Hydrocharitaceae > Ottelia > Ottelia alismoides. The sequence goes on along the minus strand of JAZKJV010006347.1, from coordinate 677,526 downwards.
CCCAAAATTAAGGTATTCTATGTACATAGGATACCCCAAAAATTCACTTTGTGCAAATGATCGATTTTGGTTTTGATGTCTTCATGAAAGTTGTAGATCTCATCGAGACGAGCAATTTTTGTGAAGAAACTTTTTCGATCCGAGGTCATTTACTATTTTTTTATCGATTTTACAAAATGTTTTAATTTCGAATTTTGTGGTGCTGACACGTGGCAGCACCTGGTGCCGCCACGTGTCAGCTATTTTTGGTGTTATTATATATTCGTTTTATTAAAAAAATTATTAAAAATAAATAAATAATAATTAATACTGGAAGCACGTGCGTCGCACGTGCCTCCCAGGCACGTGCTCCGCACGTGCCATCCCTTCCCCTATCGCGCCGCCACGTGGCCCATCAGGGGTCGTCCGATCTCGGCCGATCGGACGGCACCTGTGCTTCTTCTTCCTCCGGCCCCTCTTTCCCATCCCTCCGCGATTTTCGCCGCCGCTCCGATTTCTCCGCCCCAATCTTCTCGCCGCCTCCGAGTATCTCTTCTCCCTCAATCTCGGCCATCGCCGATCACCCAGATCTTCCCCTCCGATCCTCGAAATCAATCACCCTCCATCTTCAATCAAAACTCGTCCCACGCATCTCGCCCCTCTACTTTCCATCTCCGGCGAGCAACCCCATGCCCTATTTAAGCAACGCCGACGCACCTCCATAGATTCATCCCCCGATTGCACCTCAGACTCCCTCGAGGCGGTGACAACGCCGACAGGAGACGCCTGTGCGGCGAGATCCAAGGCGGTGACGCCTTGATGCAGATCGCCCTCAGCCCTTCTGCCTCGCTCCGACCTTGGGTCGTAGAGCCATCGACGTCAACGACACCTTCTCCGCCAACTCCGCTCGCTACACCGTCATCGACCACCGCTTCGTCTTCGCGCCACCACCGTCTCCGCCTCGACAACATCGCCAGCCACCAACACTACAACTCCACCAGGCCAAGCCACCATCGCCATCCTCCTCGGCCGTTTGTCGGCCACGCACACGTCACCGACGCCCCTGCCGCGACAGCCATCACCTTCTCCGCAGGACCATTGCTCCGCCCTCCTCCAGTCTCCGACCCACGGCCACCTCCGCCTGCCAGCCCATCTCGCCTCCGCCTTGGCCGGACGCCAGCCACCCCTCTTCACCGACACGCCACCGCCTCCGCCTCGCTTCACCGCCCAACCACCGCAGGAGGCGGTGGTTCTCCAACCACGCCGCCACATCAGCCGGCCCTGCCTCACTCCCTCCGCCGCAGGAAGCCACCGGGCAGTGGTCCCGAGACCCTCCTCACGCGCGTGGCGCGTGAGAGGAGGGAACGACTTCCCCAGCAAGCAACAGCCCAGGGGCACGTGCGGCGCACGTGCTCCCTTGGGCAATTTATAGAAGCGCCCCCGGGTTCCGCCGTATTCGCATTTCAGCCCCCCAACCAAGGTCACGTGCTGGGCACGTGACCTATTGGTCATTTTGCATAAATACCCTCCGGGGTATAGGTAATTACAAACAAGTCCCCCTCTGCATTTTCATTTATTTATTTATATTGCATCTGTACCCCTGTGTTCCCCTGTGATTTTGGACCTCTTCTTTACATTATTTTATTATCAAAAAAATAGCATGATGTTTGTTAATTGACTCTCTACACTTTGACATATTGTGGGTATTTTTGTGACGGACGGTTAATTAATAAATAATTGTTTTGTGAAAATTGGCGTATTTTACCCATTTTCTGCTCTGAAATTGATAATTGACTAACCGTTGCTCTAAAAATTCTCGAAAAATCACATCTTGTAGAGTTAATTATTCTTAACATTGTGCCCAAAAAGATTTGCATTTGCATGCATATTTTGTCCTGTAAAAATCATTTTGCACATTTTAGTATTTAATTTTTAATAGGTATTAAACCCCACATTTTCAAGGTTTAGGATTTTTCTGAGATCTGTCACCTAGTGATAGATCTTAGATAATTTTGATTCTTGAAAATAAGTAGGTTTGATATTTATTAAAATTAAATATTAAAAATCATTTTGTTTGCATTTAAAAATCCATAAAAAATTCATATTGCATCCAAAAATTCCAAAAAAAAATACAGTGCACCCATTTCATCATATTTTACATCTCGGCCAAGTTTAGTATTTTTCGGACATCATTTGAACGTAATTCACATTTTAGTCTATAAAGTAGGCCGGATTTGCATATTGCACCCTATATTGCATTAAAAATTCCAAAAAAAGAGACCGCCTCGAAAACCGAACACGAACTTTGATAGACTTAATTCTAGGTTGTTCCTTTGCCTCCTTGTGATCGACCTTGGGACTTGCCCAAGTAAAATAAACATAAAACCACGAGATTAAAAATTGAATAATTTATTTGTGGTATTTTCTTGATCGTTTCCGATTGCCGCCTACAACGCGCGACACGATAAAAATAACTTCTTAAAAGCGACATTTTCGGACTCGTCAGATGGCGCCGTTGCCGGGGAGGCAAACGGCTTAGATTTTTGTTTAAAAAATTTTATTCGATTTTCCACATTCGGGTAGTCTGACCCCCGAATTTTTCATTGTAAATTCCATTTTCATTTTCCTGTAATTTATTTTTCAGCCTTTATTTTTTTATATATTCTTGAGTCACTCTCTTACATTGTCTCTCTTATTTTTTTTGCGAGGTACCTTGTACGTAGAGCGGTTTTCAATAACCGACGCAACTTCACCAAAAACCGCAATTAATTTAAGATCGAGTCGAGTCGTGAGAGAGAGTAGAGTCTAGGTTTTTAATTTCTGCACTTTTAATTTCTGCTCATTTATAGCGGTGTCCGTTTGGACTCTCGCGTGTGTAAAAAGACCTTGAACTTTATTCTGTGGTGTGTCGTGGCCTGTTTCACTCTCCGGCGAGGGTGGGGCCCGACTTGAGTGGCGAATAGGATAGACCTGCACATACGGCTCTCAGAGCAATTTAATTTTTGATTGTGCTCGTAGGATCTTAAGCCACACTTCACTTTAATCGAGACGCACATAGATCGTTCAATTTAGCCAAAAATTTAAATCAATTCTTCCCGCTAATAGAACTTTCTGCTTAGGTGCGGTTTTTTCCATTGGTTTGCACATCATATAGAATAATTTTTAAAATTTTGTCTAGCATCCCACATGGAGATTGCGAGGATTCACTGTAAGTCTTCTAACTAAGCATTCATCATAGTTTTCTGCGTGCATCGACTTTTCCCGAATTCCTCCCTCTTGCTTTATAACATAACTTTAAAGGAAATTGGGACTGGACGGTAGACGTATATTTGTGCTCATCTAATTCTTCAGTGATCACTCATTAAAATTGGGACTGCTAAATATAGCCGATCTTAATAACCCATAAAATCAAGAATTTCTGCGGGAGAGCAACCCCGACTTTGGATGATTTTATTTTTCTGAGTGAGCGAGAGACGACACTTAAGGATAGAGCCCAAATCCAAAATCTCAGCTCGCTAAATTCTTGCCAAGATTGAATTATCACCAACTAAAATTGAAAAGATAATAGACGAAATCTTACGGCTTCATTGTGTGAGTTGGTAAACCCGGGATTTGATTTGTGTTTGTATTGGTGTGCGTGAACCGATATCGAAGATCAATAGCCGCACATTTGATAAATTTTATGTCCCATACAATCATCTCTCTCATCTCTTGATTTTAATCTCATCATGGAAATTTTTCCAAATTTCAGATCCAACCCATCATTTCTCTCAACTCCTTCAAAAATGACCGAACATCACTATGAAAACAAATCCGTCTCGGTTTGGCCCAAATCAATTGCATCCTCTTCTTTCAATAATCCCCCAACATTTGTGGAAAACTTTCAACCGCAAATGAATTCGGCCACCTCATTGAATCCTTACTCAAAACATCCAACCAGAAATGACCACTTACCATCTTGGATTGAATCACCTCATTCTCAATCTCTCGCCAAAGAACCCTTTCAAAATCGAAATCCCTTTAAATCCCATGACTGGCAGAGAGACCAAACCCAGATGGAAGGACATACACTTAATGATCATCAGCGTTGGATTGACCACGACAGGCCCCTCGTCAGACATGAAACCCATACAGAGGACTGGACAGACCTCCTAGACACATATAAACCATGTATGTTGACTCCACAATATCAAGAGCTGACCAATCATGATCAAAGGACTGAACTATACTCAGATCAAATACACATGCCTGTACCATATGAGCAGCCTCCTTCCATAAATTTTGAGGAGAAATTTTCAAGGAATGATCATATAATGGATATTCCAAGAAATTCTCCTCTCCGCATGTACAGAAAAATGGAAGACGGAATTATTGAACAAAATCCGAGTGCTCCAATGATTGATCATGAACAAAATTGTGAGGATAATGTTTCGAGGATAAAAACAAGATTCGAATTGATGGAGGATAAATTTCAAAAATTTGCCGATCGAGTAATCTCATTCTATGGTGGATCGGGTATAAATGAGGAAATGATGGGGTCCAATGATGAAAATTTTGAGGATATTCAAAAACCTAGGGATGATTCTAATATCAACACCTCTGCTTATTATTCCCCTAGGAATGATTATTCCGCTGCCCCAAACTCTGAATATCAAGGCCCCTTCTCATCTAAGGAAGACACCACATCACCACACCACACAGAAAATACAAAAAAATTTGAAAATTTTGAAAACTACAAAAAAATCGAAAATTCAGAAAATTTCATAAAAATTGAATCTGAAGAAGATCTGAGGAATTTGGATCCTGTTTTACGGGAAGCACTGTAAAAATACTTGATTTTTGAACTTCCCATTATAAAGGCCATTGAACACTTCCCTGACCTTAAGAAATTTCTAATGGACAGATTAATCGTCAAAAAGTCGGGAAGGATTAGAACAAAAACTGAAAGACATATCTTGTCAATGGCCTCCTCCTTGGTGTTGAGGAGAAAACCAAGAGCCGCATAGTGAAGCGGTTGCCCAGATTTGACTGCATAATCAAAGACACAATTTTCACCCATGCTCGTATTGATGACGATTCACCGATCAATATCCTCCCAACCTCTGTATTTCACGAACTCAAACTCGGACCAATTTGGAAGATACGACAGATTGTACAATTAGCGGACCGATCGATAAAAAGGCCGAGAGGAACCATTTCTGTCATCATGAAATTCCAAGGTGCTCCACTCAAGGTAGAATTCATGATCATTGATATTGAGCATCAAGGAGAATTCACCCAGTCTCCAATCATTCTCGGAAAACCATTCTTGGCATTGGCCAAGGCGAGTATCGATTGTGAGACTCGGGAAATAAATTTTACGGCATTGGAGTCACTACGATCTGATACAGTCTTTGAGGAACCACGATTTTCTGAGGTAACCCACGAAGTCCCCAACAACCGCAACCATGAAATGGTAGAAGAGCCCTACCCTGCTGCTACACCTGAGATTGCGTTTGTTAATGAGACTATTGGTTTAGAGACTCTCCCCGATATCTCAATTCCTGTAGATTTCAAAATAAACAAATCCTTCTACTACGATCCTGAGACATTTGCATGGTCGCACCCTGGAGCAACATACTCTGATTATCTTGACCAAATCCTCCCAAATCAAGAGTGCACCAACATTCAGGAAACAAAGAACGAACACGTAGCCCGAACACCGACCAAGGAAAAGAATTTTAATGGCTATTCATCCGGGTACTCAAGTGAACCGACATCTTCACGAAACAAGAAAAAGAAAGTCACCTTTGATCTTTCGGAAGAGGAATCGGTTGATGATCCCTCATCAGGTCCGGAAAAGGTGGTCTACATAAGTGAAGTCTGTTCGGCAGCTCTAAAGCCATATCTTCGCAAGGATCCAAAATTCGATTCTCGTTGGACAACTCCCGTTCCTAATTATTACTCATCCCAAGCTGATGCTCCTACCTTCCACAAGTACACTGGAATTATTTCTTATGAGCTGACTGAGACTGGAGCGTCTGAATATTCATCTGAGGACAAACTGATTGATCTTAAAAAGGAACGAATTTTGAGGAAACAATTGAAGAAACAAAAAGACATGAATATCTGGAGTGTGTCCACTTTCAAATACTATTCTTCTGAGGATAACTCTGATGATGGTTACTTTTCATCTGACTCAAATATTTCATCTACTATCCATCATGATATTTCTGAGGATGACACTGATAATAGTTGGGAATCATATGCCTCATCTCCGACTCATCATTACGATCTCCCACCGCAGGCTCACAAGAAGATTAGCCGTAAACCGCCTTAATCATCGGCTACCCACCCTCCCTCCCGACCACATCAGTCTCCTTGTACAGCTTCTTCCTCTACTTATGCCAAGGCCAAAGTATAGGGGGGGACCAATGCCATCTGTATATTCCATTTCCCCCATCACACTCCTCCAGATCGACTCGCCTCCACCCTTCTTCTATACTTAGGCTGACCAAAGCCTAAGTATAGGGGGAACCGACACCCACCTATATATACTCTCCTCATTCACATACCCCGATCGCTTCGTTTTTTTTCTTCTTTCTCTTTTCTCTTCCGCTCTTCTTCTATACTTAGACTATTCACAGTCTAAGTATAGGGGGGCGATTCTGTAAATCTTGTTCTTTTTCTTTTTTTTCACTCTCTTAAGCTTAGCCCGAGCTATGTCTTCTTTACGCTTCTTGTGCTCTGAGGACACAACACTCGCTAAGTATAGGGGGGTCTGTATATATACTTTGTATATATTTTTGCCATAACTCGTACTTGCGCATAAGTCTATATGTATTTACGGGGTGGGTTTTTCTTAAAAATTGAAAAAAAAAGTTTTGCCACTAACACTGACGTTGCCCAAAATTTTTGAAAAAAAAAATGGCTTCTTATTCATTTTTGCATATATAAAAAAAATCACAAATAAAAAATGTGTCTGCATTTCACACACTCGCATTTCATCAAACATCGCATTTTGCATATGTGAAAAGTCTTTGGGTTCTGAACCGAGTTATGAGCCGAAACCGAGAGTGGTCTGGACTTGACCTTAATCCACCTAATCTTCAGAGGAACTTCACCGAGAAATAGGATTTTAGAGTCTTCAGGTCTTTGACTTAATTCTTTAAGTTCCACATGACAATGTACAGCGTTTGACTCTTAGTGTCTAACCTGGTCTCTTCATTCTGGGTACAACTCTGGAATAAGGAATTAATTTGTACTCTCGCACTATGCACTTAGCTCAACTCAGACGGGATGTTGGAAGACTGTGTGAGTTTCTTTTCTGGTAGCGTGGAAATCTAAAGACCGGAGTACGGGTTGAAATAAAGCTTCGGAAAAGGGATGGATGGCTGGGCACAATTTTTTCTAAGACCCCAAAAAAAATGTACGGAAACAAAAGATTCTATATCCGTAGGGGCACAACAAGATCCAAGCAGAACCACCAAAAATTCCAAATACAAAGAAGCAACTACCAAATAAAATCTGACCAAAAAGGTCCAAGCTTCCAGAAACCTACAGATCTTGGTGGAGACTCGGCTACACTGGCCATCTTCACAAGGAGAGGTGACTACACTGGCCACCCTCCAGTTATTTTCTCATTCTTCTATCTTCTCCCCCCAATTCGATTGTGAACACAGCGCGACAGACCTTAGAAGGAAATACCTGACTCCCCGAGGACGAGTTATTGGAGAGGAGGCTTGCGCGGTAGTCCGGCATTCTGGGTGGGAAGAGCTAAAATATTTCACACACAAGAGTCGGTTATTCAATGTTCATAGGGTATACTTTGGGAAGATGATTGATCTAAGATGACTTCTGAGCTGAAACTGTAGCAATGATGTGTAGAACTTGAGGGCTGTTGATTTTAAAATTCTAAGTCTCACAGAAGTTCCGACACACAAATAATCCAAAGTTTGAGTTTAAGGTTCACTTTCCCCTTCATCTCATGGTCTTGGTATGGAACCCAATCTCATTTCACCTCATGGCATTTCTTTTTGATGCTCAGGGACGAGCATGGTTTAAGTATAGGGGGATGATGAATCTAGTATTCATCACTCTAAATCTCATTTATTAAGCTCAAATCCCTAAAAATCAACAGCATTCTTGCATCTATTTTGCATAATTAGCATTCATGCATGTTTCCATAAGAATTGTATTTTAGCACGAAAATCTGCACAAAATAAGAAGCCAAAAATCCAAGCCAAAATGACCCGTAAATAGCCTAAATTCCCAGATTTTTAACTCATTCACGCTAACTCCAAATGACTCAAAACCACTTCCACTGTGTACATATCACTAACAAGAATAAAGGAAAAATACAAAAAAATAACTAACCCAAGTAAGTGGACCAAAAACCCAAACCCTAATTTCAGGATTTTCGGACTAAAAGCCTCATATCTTCCCCATCCAGTGTCCGATTTAATCCTACTCACTTTTGAACTAATGTACATTCAATTACCTTCAAAACAAGACCAAGTGAATCGGAGCTCGTATGTGAAAGTTGGGTTTTGGGCCTCTTTTGTACATTGTATATTTTTGCGGTTTTTGACCTTATATTTTATATATATATTTTCTTAATCAATAAAAATCCAAAAAAATTAGAATTAAATGTCTTTATTTATCTCTGATTTTACCGTAATTTTTTCGGATTTTTATCTAATCAAAAAATGACATAAAAATTACAAAACCCCAAATTTAAGGTATTCTATGTACATAGGATACCCCAAAAATTCACTTTATGCAAATGATCGATTTTGGTTTTGATGTCTTCATGAAAGTTGTAGATCTCATCGAGACGAGCAATTTTCGTGAAGAAACTTTTTCGATCCGAGGTCGTTTACTATTTTTTATCGATTTTACAAAATGTTTTAATTTCGAATTTTGTGGTGCTGACACGTGGCAGCACCTGGTGCCGCCACGTGTCAGCTATTTTTGGTGTTATTATATATTCGTTTTATTAAAAAAAATTATTAAAAAAATAATAATTAATACTGGAAGCACGTGCGTCGCACGTGCCTCCCAGGCACGTGCTCCGCACGTGCCATCCCTTCCCCTATCGCGCCGCCACGTGGCCCATCAGGGGCCGTCCGATCTCGGCCGATCGGACGGCACCTGCGCTTCTTCTTCCTCCGGCCCCTCTTTCCCATCCCTCCGCGATTTTCACCGCCGCTCCGATTTCTCCGCCCCAATCTTCTCGCCGCCTCCGAGTATCTCTTCTCCCTCAATCTCGGCCATCGCCGATCACCCAGATCTTCCCCTCCGATCCTCGAAATCAATCACCCTCCATCATCAATCAAAACTCGTCCCACGCATCTCGCCCCTCTACTTTCCATCTCCGGCGAGCAACCCCATGCCCTATTTAAGCAACGCCGACGCACCTCCATAGATTCATCCGCCGATTGCACCTCAGACTCCCTCGAGGCGGTGACAGCGCCGACAGGAGACGCCTGTGCGGCGAGATCCAAGGTGGCGATGCCTTGCTGCAGATCGCCCTCAGCCCTTCTGCCTCGCTCCGACCTTGGGTCGTAGAGCCATCGACGTCAACGACACCTTCTCCGCCAACTCCGCTCGCTACACCGTCATCGACCACCGCTTCGTCTTCACGCCACCACCGTCTCCGCCTCGACAACATCGCCGGCCACCAACACTACAACTCCACCAGGCCAAGCCACCATCGCCATCCTCCTCGACCGTTTGTCGGCCACGCACACGTCACCGACGCCCCTGCCGCGACAGCCATCGCCTTCTCCGCAGGACCATTGCTCCGCCCTCCTCCAGTCTCCGACCCACGGCCACCTCCGCCTGCCAGCCCATCTCGCCTCCGCCTTGGCCGGACGCCAGCCACCCCTCTTCACCGACACGCCACCGCCTCTGCCTCGCTTCACCGCCCAACCACCGCAGGAGGCGGTGGTTCTCCAGCCACGCCGCCACATCAGCCGGCCCTGCCTCACTCCCTCCGCCGCAGGAAGCCACCGGGCGGTGGTCCCGAGACCCTCCTCACGCGCGTGGCGCGTGAGAGGAGGGAACGACTTCCCCAGCAAGCAACAGCCCAGGGGCACGTGCGGCGCACGTGCTCCCTTGGGCAATTTATAGAAGCGCCCCCGGGTTCCGCCGTATTCGCATTTCAGCCCCCCCAACCAAGGTCACGTGCTGGGCACGTGACCTATTGGTCATTTTGCATAAATACCCTCCGGGGTATAGGTAATTACAAACAAGTCCCCCTCTACATTTTCATTTATTTATTTATATTGCATCTGTACCCCTGTGTTCCCCTGTGATTTTGGACCTCTTCTTTACATTATTTTATTATCAAAAAAATAGCATGATGTTTGTTAATTGACTCTCTACACTTTGACATATTGTGGGTATTTTTGTGACGGACGGTTAATTAATAAATAATTGTTTTGTGAAAATTGGCATATTTTACCCATTTTCTGCTCTGAAATTGATAATTGACTAACCGTTGCTCTAAAAATTCTCGAAAAATCACATCTTGTAGAGTTAATTATTCTTAACATTGTGCCCAAAAAGATTTGCATTTGCATGCATATTTTGTCCTGTAAAAATCATTTTGCACATTTTAGTATTTAATTTTTAATAGGTATTAAACCCCACATTTTCAAGGTTTAGGATTTTTCTGAGATCCGTCACCTAGTGATAGATCTCAGATAATTTTGATTCTTGAAAATAAGTAGGTTTGATATTTATTGAAATTAAATATTAAAAATCATTTTGTTTGCATTTAAAAATCCATAAAAAATTCGTATTGCATCCAAAAATTCCAAAAAAATTACAGTGCACCCATTTCATCATATTTTACATCTCAGCCAAGTTTAGTATTTTTCGGACATCATTTGAATGTAATTCACATTTTATTCCATAAAGTAGGCCGGATTTGCATATTGCACCCTATATTGCATTAAAAATTCCAAAAAAAGAGTCCGCCTCAAAAACCGAACACGAACTTTGATAGACTTAATTCTAGGTTGTTCCTTTGCCTCCTTGTGATCGACCTTGGGACTTGCCCAAGTAAAATAAACATAAAACCACGAGATTAAAAATTGAATAATTTATTTGTGGTATTTTCTTGATCGTTTCCGATTGCCTCCTACAACGCACGACAAGATAAAAACAACTTCTTAAAAGCGACATTTTCGGACTCGTCAGTAGGCCGTAAGGCCAATCCGTGCTCCTTGAGTTCGACCCTGGTCGCTATACCAGGTTAATCCAATAGCAGGACCGCTATCGCGTTTTTGATTGATTTTGTCTATTATTAGTGGTCTGATTTTTCTTGATTGACACAACTGAGTGATCGAGGTCACAACGACCATTCTTGTACCTTTACCTTAGTTGCTCGGATTTTCGTGCCATCAGAATGGCGCCGTTGCCGGGGAGCACGGCTTAGTAGTTTTGTTTTTATTTTCGTTTTTATTTTCGCGGCTTTTCGCGGCTCTTTCAGAGCTCGCGGCTTTCTCGCGGCTCTTTCAGAGCTCGCGGCTTTCTCGCGGCTTTTGTTGATATTTTCTTTTATTTTATTTTTGTTTTTGTTTTCTTTTCTTTTGTTTTTATTTTTGTTTTATTTTGTGTGTTTATTCTATTTTGCATTTTTGCATATATACCTTTATTTTTATTTCCATTTATTTTTCTTATCATTATTTGATTATTTCGGTCTGACCACTTGTCTCTGTTCTTTCTTGCGAGGGCCCGAGGACCGAGGCGGCCGATCTCAAGAAGCCGACGCAACCGCGAGACTCGGAGGCGGCTCCTTTCTTTACGGAGCCGCAGGAGAGAGCGAGAGAGAGAGAGTTGAGTGGTGAGGTTAGATTAGGTTTTATTTTGATTATTATTGTAATAATACAGGGACTCAGACTGGACACTCTTGTGGACTTTTGGACTTAGCGGGTCTGTTTCGCCGATCACCGGTGTGCTCGGGGGACCCTTAGGAGTTTTTCGTGGCTTTTTACGCGGTTTTGTTTTCTTTTCTTTTTACTGCCTTTTCCGGTGTTTACACGGTTTTTGATCGAGCCCCTAGCCTTAGATTTTCTCTTGCTTGTGCCGTAATTAGTAGGGTCCCCACACTTAACTATTTGCATGTTCCTATAGTGCGCTAATTGGACTCACTAATAATCAATTAATAAAAATAATCGACTCATCTCCTTCGTAGCCTACGTGCCGCAGCTCACCCTGTAAAGCGCTTTCTCCTACCCCCGATTTGTCGGGCAGAGGAGGGGTGGGCCAAGCCCGGACTCTTTGGCTTGGAGGTCGGTGACCGATTAGACGGTTCTGTGAGTAGAAATTTCTCATCTAGGACTCGGTCTTTCCCGCTGCATCATTTAGGGTAGTTTATTTTTCTGTCTTTAAATTCTGCGCGGATCACTTGCATATAGAGTGCTGGAGGCAAGGTACGCATTTCTGACTCAGCATGCATCATTGATTTCATCGCGCATCGGCTTTTTCGACTTCTCCCCCCTGTTTTGGACTAAATAACCAGGAGAACCGAAAAATTCGTTAGGCGTTTGTTTTCTATTTGAAAAATATTAAAAAGAAAAATCATAAAATTGGGACTGGCTAAAACTATTGACCCTAAAAGACACTCACCATAAAAATTTGTCTTGGGGAGAGCAACCCCCTCATTGTTTGGTTTGGATGCGCGAGAGAGTGACCCGCACCCTAGGTAGAGCCCTCCGGTGCTAGTCCCGACTGATTACCGACTCTTCCGTGCGGGCCAGTCGGTTGGGGTAGCATAGGGTATCCTAACAGGTCACGTAAGCGCTCTGATATCTTGTGTGTTCACCTAATAAAAATTGACAAGATAATTTGACCGAGCTTTTATGGTCTTCAGCTCGCGTTGCGTTGGTGAACCAGGGGTTTGCATTTTGATCATAGTTTCTCCATATCTCATTCGCACTACTCGTCAGATCAAGATGATGGGTAGACGCTCTCTTAGGCAGCCTCTGGCTGCACCGCTTTCGGGCACGTCTACCCAATCATCTAGGTTGGCCCGCGAGAGCCGAGACCAGCTCTCCGAGCCCGAGTACGACTCCGCCCTGTTCCCCCTCGACCCCCTTTCTTTCGGACCTGAGCGACATGAGCCCGAGGAGAGATTGATAGATTTGACAGCACCTGAGTTGGGCTCATTTGATTTTGCAGCAGACGTCATGGCCGGTAGTTCAGAGGACCGCTCCAGGACCGAGCACATTGTGATGGACCAGGGAGCGATCAACTCCACCCTGATCACCTCGTTAGAGACAGTGCAGCAGCAGCTAAGGGATCAGGGAGCATTTATGATTGAGATGAGGAGAGAGTTCGAGCGACTCAGAGCAGAGAGAGATCAGAGCGAGCCTGAGGACGGACCAGATGCAGAGGCACGAGCCGCAGCAGCCGCCGCCGCAGCGGCAGCCGCCGCAGCAGGAGGACTACACTGATGCATCATTGGGTGGTGGTGCCTGCTATCGTGGGGGACTTCAAGTTCCCCCCGAACACCCTGCAGATGCTTCCCTGTTTTCACGGACTTGCCACCGAGGAGCCCCATCTCCACCTCCAGGAGTTCTTGATGATCTGCAGTACTGTCCACGACCGCCATGTGGACCAGGATACGATTCGGATGATTGCCTTCCCCTTTTCCCTAGCAGACAGAGCAGCCACCTGGCTGAAGCATTTGGGGAAGTTCGTCTACACCTGGGAGCATCTCCGCACCGAGTACTTGAACAAGTACTATCCACTCGGGCGGACGAATGCAGCAAGGACCCTGATCAGCAACTTCTCCATGCTCCCCAACGAGCAATTTCATGAGGCATGGGAGAGGTTTAGAGAGCTCACAGACCGGTGCCCGCACCATGATATCTCGAAGTCGAACCTTGTGCAGAGCTTCTTCAGCGGGTTGACACTAGAGCTCCAGGGCCTGGTGAATGCTTCTTGTGGCGGGTCCTATTTCGCCAAGGATCACGACCAGGTCTGGGCCATCTTCGAGGAGATGGCCGAGAATTATATGGTGATGTCCCAGACCCGGTTGTACACTCAGGGGAGACCCCAGCAACAGCCAGGACCCATGCAGTACCAGAGGATAGCACGGGTCGACGCCGGTCCATCCAGTTCATCCGCAGTTGCAGCAGCACAGGCAGAGTCATCCGCTGCGGATATGGGCATCATCAGTGAGAAGTTGGACTGCATGGAGCTGATCGAGAAGAAGCAGTGCCAGAGCATCACGCAGATGGAGCAGATGGCACAGACTCTGAGCGACATGAAGACCCAGCTCATGTGTCTCCAGGAGGCACAGACGGCTTCCCAGCCCCGTCTTCAGTCGTGAGGCGATACCGGCGGCAGCAGTAGCTCATCCCAGCGCTCTAGCTCCTTTCAGCAGCCTAGACAGGTTCACCTTGTATAGGCGGAGCCGTACCAGCAGCAGCCCTCTTACCAGTCCCCACCATCTCCAGACATGCAGATGGTGGTATACCAGCCGGATCAGCCTCTGGCAGTACTCCCGCCAGCCCCATACGATGCAGAGCCGTTGATGGATGTCAACGGGATTTGGTATGACCGCCCCTAGCATGGGATCAGACGAGACCATCCCGGATTCAGGTGGGGGAGTGGAGGTACCCAGCCCCAGCAGCAGTCATCCGGTCAGGGAGGGCAGTATGGCCAGCAGAGAGATCACCAGCAGCAGCAGCAGCCCCCAGCCTATCAGTCACACCAGCAGTCGTCCTTCGTTCCTCGTCCCTATCAGCAACAGGGACAGTCTTGGAGACGTGAGCAGCAGGCTCACCCACCACACCAGCAGCAGCATCCTTCCTCCTACCCCTCTTACCAGCAGCACCAGTTCCAGCAGCCTCAGCACCAGAGAGGCTACCCGTCGGGCTCCCATGAGAGCCCCGCCTTGGATGACATAGCCCGCCTCCTCACGGACCAGCAGGCTACCTTCAGACGGGAGATGGACGAGTTCCGCCAGGAGATGCGAGACCTTGTGAGAGGGAAGGCTGCCATTCCTGCACAGATAGAGCCGAATCCGAACAACCTGAAGAGGAAATCTGAGCAGGTAGTTTCCACTGAGCACGCCACTCCTAGTGATCCATTTGATGATATGTCGTCGGATCTATTTGATGCTGATTTTGTTACACTTAGGAGCGGTAGAGCACCAGCAGGCGGCACCTCATCTGAGCGACGACTCGAGGATCCACCCAGGGCGCCAGATGAGGAGGAGGAGAGCGGTACTGATGCCGCTCATGATGAAGACGGTGGTACTGATGCCACCAAGGATGCTGATTCCACCGGCGGTACTGAGGCCGCCACTTCACCAGTTCGAGGAGGTGGTGCTGATGCCACCAGAGTAGCCGAGCCAGCCCGCGGTACTGAGGCCACGAGACATCCAGCAGCAGAGCCAGCCCGTGGTGGTACTGAGGCCACCGGTGTTCATATAGATAGAGATGTTGTTTTTCCTCATGTTGATGTATCTCAGGACACTGTTGTGAATAAAGGAAAAGGTTTAGTTTCTTCTGGTCCCACTGTGGTGATTGATGTATGTGTGGATCCGGCCGTCGAGCCGTCTAGGCCTTTTCCTAGTCCTTCATCTGCGAAGGACCCTGTGATCCCCTTCCCTAGAGCCCTTCAGATGGGGAAGGAGAAGAAAAAAGAAAAAGATCCAAAAAAGAGAGAGCAGGAGGAGTTCAGCCAGAGCATGATCGATAGATTTCACATACAGCTGACTCTTCAGGAGGCTTTGCAGCACATCCCCCTTCTCCAGCGATCTTTGAGAGACAGGACCACAGTCAGGAGGAGGAGGAGGAACCACACTTCGGAGATTCATGTGCTAACGAAAGCCACGTGCTTCGCGATCCAGAACCGTCTGCCGGCCAAGAGGCCAGATTCAGGGGCCCCGTATGTCAGATGCCAGATCAGTGAGCAGAGGTTCGACCGTACTCTATTGGATAGCGGATCGTCGATCAACCTCCTTCCGGTGGCCCTTCTCGACCGCTTCGAGTTGGGCACTCTTAGACAGAGCAGGACAGTCCTTCAGTTTGCTTATCGATCTGTCAAGAGGCCGAAGGGGTTGTTGCGAGACGTTATCGTCACGATTCAGGGCATGAAATTCCCCGTGGACTTTGTAGTGTTGGACATGGAGATCCCTAATTCAGTGGCCGATACCCCCATCATCCTCGGTCGTCCGTTCTTGGCCACAGCCAAGGCAGTGACTGATCATGATAGCGGGAAGGTATACTTTTGCATCGAGGGCGAGATTGTACAAATAGAGACGGTCGAGGACTACAGAGCCAGAGAGAGCATGCTCAGAGACCATCACAGACACAGAGCAGCTGACAGATGCAGGGGTAGACATCCACCAGGATTGTGATTTTGTGATCACAGACGACGAGGCAGCGTGGGCAGATCCTGCAGCACAGGCCATCCTCTCATTTTCAGATACAGCTGATGCCGAGATGATAGCAGAGGAGAGTCTGGAGAGCACAGCCCTGGTTCAGGATACCACAGAGGCAACAGAGCCGGTTCTCGACCGTGACACGATTTTCAGTGATGGTGGTGATGAGGCCACCTTGTATTACGGTGGTACTGATGCCACCATGTTTGATACAGATCCCTCGGATTCAGAGTCTGAATGGGCAGATTGTGATGATCAGATGCCAGACCTGAGTCCACCTGAGCCTTCAGATGAGGAGGAGGTTGATACAGAGCAGATCAGAGACAGCACAGTCGAGCAGCCTTCTCCAGATCCAGTTTGTGAGAGTTCGCTCTCTTTCTCCCAGGCAGATTTGGCAGACTTAGCAGCATTGACACATCTTCTTCCGAGGCCAGATTTTCCAGCACCCAGCTGTCCAGAGCTGAAGCCGCTCCCTACTTCGCTGAAGTATCGATTCCTTGCAGGCGAGCCTGAGATGTACCCAGTCATCATCTCCGCCGATCTGACTGGAGAGCAGGAATCCCGTTTGATGGGGGTTCTTGAAAAGAACCGCAAGGTAATCGGATGGAGCATAGCAGATCTCCATGGAATTAGTCCATCAGTGTGCTCCCACCATATCTATCTCGAGGAGGGGCCGAAGTCGTCGCGTGAGTTCCAGCGGCGGCTGAACCCCAACCTGAGAGAGGTCGTGATGAAGGAAATATCAAAATGGTGGAGTGCAGATTTCATTTATCCCATTTCCGACTCCAAGTGGGTCAGCCCCTTGCATGTGGTGCCCAAGAAGACGGGCATCACGACTGTGATCAGTGAGTCGGGAGAGGAGATTTCTACACGAGTACCCACCTCTTGGAGGGTCTGTGTTGACTACAGGAGACTCAACCAGGCCACCAAGAAGGACCATTTCCACCTGCCTTTTATTGACCAGATCATTGAGAGACTGGCAGGGAAGAGCCATTATTGCTTCCTGGATGGGTACTCGGGCTACAACCAGGTGGCCATCGCTCCTGAGGATCAGGAGAAGACCACCTTTACCTGTCCCTTCGGTACATATGCCTTTCGACGCATGCCATTCGGGCTATGAAATGCCCCTGCGACTTTTCAGAGGTGCATGATGTCGATCTTTTCGGACATGGTAGGGGAGTGTTTGGAGGTCTTCATGGACGATTTCTCGGTCTACGGCGACGGATTCGACTCTTGTCTTGACTGCCTAGACCGAGTACTCCAGCGATGTATTGAGTTCCATTTGGTTCTATCTTGGGAGAAGAGTCACTTTATGTGACTCAAGGGACGGTGCTTGGCCACATCATCTCCAACAGGGGCATGGAGGTTGATCCGGCCAAGGTTGATGTCATTAGAAAACTCGCACCGCCGTCCAATTTGAGGCAGCTACGGTCATTCCTAGGGCACGTTGGATTTTATAGGAGATTTATTCAGGATTTCAGCAGGATTGCCCGACCGTTGACTGACCTCTTGACGAAAGACACCGAGTTCCTTGTCGATGACAAGTGTCTTTCGTCCTTTGCGACTCTTCAGCAGTGTGTGATTGAGGCTCCTGTCCTCCAGCCGCCTGATTGATCTCTCCCATTCGAGATCATGACGGATGCCTCCGATTTTGCCGTGGGGGCAGTGCTAGGACAGAGGAGGGATGGAGTTCCATTTGCCATTCACTACGCTAGCCGCACATTGGATTCTGCCCAGCGGAATTACACGGTTACAGAGAAGGAGATGCTAGCCGTAGTGTTCGCCCTAGATAAGTTTCGATCTTATATCATTGGATCTAGAGTGACTTTGTACACAGATCACACCGCCATCAGGTACCTCATGGCAAAGAAGGATGCCAAGGTCAGACTTACTAGATGGATCCTTCTACTCCAGGAGTTCGACATTGAGATCAAGGATAAGCCTGGAGTCAAGAATGTGGTGGCGGATCATCTCTCCCGTTTAGAGCAGCCTGAGGAGTCTGAGCAGATTGATCCCATTCGAGATACCTTCCCAGATGAGGCGATCCTTGCTATCGCCTCACTCCCGTGGTATGCCGATATTGTGAACTTTCTCGTTGCAGGGAAGGTCCCACAAGATTGGCCCAGGCAGAGGCTTGAGACCTTCCTTGCGAAGGCCAAGTCCTACCATTGGGAGGATCCCATCCTTTACCACGAAGGAGGGGATAGCGTCTGGCGTCGGTGCATTCCGCAGGAGGAACACCATAGCGTCCTCACTTACTGCCACAAGCTAGAGGCAGGAGGACATCATTCTGGGAGGAGAACGTCACAGAAAGTGCTCCAATCCGTCTTGTGGTGGCCTACCCTCTTCAAGGACTCAGATGAGTTCGTGAAGAGGTGTACTGACTGTCAGAGGATGGTCACTTGTGGACAGCGTGATATGATGCCGATGCAGCCCATTCACTTCTGTGAGGTTTTTGACGCATGGGGCATCGATTTCATGGGTCCATTCCCTAAGAGTCAGGGATTTGAGTACATTCTGTTGGCCGTAGATTATGATAGTCGTTGGGTTGAGGCTATCCCCGCCCGAGCCGCTGATGCGAGGACAGTTTGCATATTTTTGAGGAAGCACATCATCACGCGGTTCGGGGTTCCACGAGTTCTGATTTCTGATGGGGGGTCTCATTTCATCAACGACCAGGTGAAGGCCCTTGCTAGCGAGTTCAGTATAGACCATCGTGTTGCCACACCTTACCATCCACAGACGAATGGTCTAGCCGAGGTGTCGAATAGGGAGATCAAGACGATACTGCAAAAAGTCGTCCGCCCTGACCGAAAGGATTGGTCACAGCTTTTGGACTCGGTCTTGTGGGCATATAGGACATCTTTCAAGACACCATTGGGCGCATCTCCCTTTCGCCTCGTATATGGCAAGCCGTGCCATTTACCTGTTGAGCTGAGGCACAAGTCACTTTGGGCTGTTACAGATATTCTTATGGATCCAGATGGTATGGGAGACCAGAGGAGGGCAGAGTTAGCCGCCTTGGAGGAGCTTAGAGATACAGCTTTCTCAAACAGCCTACATTATAAGGAGAAAGTGAAGGAGTGGCATGATTCTCATATCAGCCACAAGCATTTTGAGATTGGACAAAGAGTATGGTTGTTTGATGCGAGGCTACGTCTATTTCTAGGGAAGCTACAGAGCAAATGGAAGGGACCCTACTTGGTCAGAAAGGTACATGACAACGGTAGCATTGATATATCTGAGTTGTCTTCTGAGAGTACCTTTCGAGTGAACGGCCAGCGGCTCAAACCATTTCTAGATCATGAGCCGCGGGTCGCTGATCTTGCCCCTATTCATTTTGCGTGAGATGTGGTCTTTGACTCACATCTAATGCATCTCACGCCTGAGTTTCACTGATCTTCCGCCTTGTATAGATCCAGATGTCCATATCACTACATTCTTTAGTCCCACATCCCTTTCTTCATCTTGTGATTATGCTATACTTAGGGTGCACTTTACCCTAAGTATAGGGGGGATGTGAGACCGTTTGGGTATTTCTTTTGTTTCCGCCTACCCCTGTTTTGCTGCCTATACTTAGGGATATTTCACCCTAAGTATGGGGGGGTAGACCTGGTACATTCTCCACTCGGTTTTTCCCTTAGTATGCAGCCTGCTATACTTAGGATTACTTGATCCTAAGTATAGGGGGAAGACCCGAGACCCTCTTGACTTTTCTATTCCATCCATTCTTCTTTGTATATAGCCCGTCTTTTCACTTCCCTATACATAGCACGAGTTATGTCTTCTTCATCGCTCTTGACTCTGAGGACATCGTTCGAGCTACGTATAGGGGGTGTGTATATATTTCATATATACTTTAGCCATAACTCGTACTTTGTGTGAGTGTGTTAATAAATAAAATGGCTAAAAATCACAAAAATTAAAAAATTTTCATGTACATAAACATTCTTTTATTTGCACATAAATAGCTAGTGTACAAATTATTTTCGTAAAAATGATTTCAAAAATCTTTTGTGTAAAGCTTGTGTAAATATTTTCTTATCAAAATTATGTATATAGTACAAAATTTTTCCAAAATGTTTTGAAAATCAAAAGTTTGCAAAAATCTTGTGTAAACGTGTGTAAATATCTTTTTGCAAAACTTGCACTTCATGCATCATCCATTCATGATTTCAAAACATTTTTCAAAAATTTTGCATGTGTGTAAAAATTTGTGTAAATAAGCATCTTTTGTACATATGTATATAGTTTCCGGGATGATAGTTGACATTTAAACTAGCTTGGAATCAAATTGAGAAATGGAGCTTGATTAAGATCTTAATCCACCTAACTTCTAAGAGGAACCTTATAGGGCTTAGGTTTAAGGCTTTTCAGGTCCATGGTGACTTAATTCTTTGAGTCCACTAGGCTATGATCACATGTCATCTCAATGAGCCTAAGTAGAGCACTTAACAACAACACATGACTCATATAGATTATGGCTTTGCTTGGACACCAGCACTATGCACCGAGCTCTCTACGGATGAGGTGGTGAGGAGGCAGTCTTCCTTGACTTGGGGTAGCATATGAGGGTAGTACTTCTAGGCGGAACCTCTCTTCTTCTTTTAGTGAAGGAAGCGCGTCTCAACTTGATCTGGTTGCCATGAGGTCTAACGACGGGAGTTGTGGGTTGCAATAAAGCTTCAAAAGAGGGATAGTCTACTGGCTCAAGAGGAATAACTCCTTGTATATATGCTGCACATGTATATGTTGTACAGATGCACTAAAAAAATGTGCAAAAAGAAAATAACTCCAAAAAAGTGGTGGGTCTGATAGAAAATGATAATCCCACCGGAGTACGTATATAGAGTGCAAGAAGCAAAGCTTGAGTTTCATGATCCACCTGATGTAGCTTGCAGCAGGGAGACTTGGCTACACTGGTCAAGCTCCCAAGGGTACTTGGCTACACTGGCCTTAACCCATTCTCTTCTTCCTCCTCTTCTTGAGCCGGTTGAACTTGAACTTAGAAGGGAATACCCCGCTCCTCGAGGAAAGAGTGGCCAGATTGAGGTCATAGAGTTACCTTGTTGGGGAGGGTTGTCAAGTTGCCATTTCTGAGGTGGAGAGCTTAGACCTCACATTCATAGGACAAGAAAAGATTCATGATCTTCAGGGTTTGTGATTGATGACTTGTTCTGATCTGGAGCATTGAGGAGTCTTGATTATAGATTAGTGGAACTTAGAGGTTGTTGAGTTTTAAACTTAAATCCAAATAAGGTTCCGACAAATTAATAATCCAAAGATCTGATCGAGCTCCATACCCCAATTTAATGAAGGCAAGTTTAATAATCAACCTTGATCCATGCACATCCTCTTTTTCTTTTTCTTTCTTTCTTTTTCACTTCTTTTTCAAATAAGTGTTTGCTAAGGGACTAGCAAAGTTAAGTATAGGGGGGTGATGAATACCCATTCATCACTCTTTATTCTTATATTTTAGCTACAAAAACCTTTGCAAATACATGTAGATATGTGTAAATAGAAATAATTACCAAAAGCATGCATTGTGTAAAAACCTATAATTAGCATGTTTTTGTGCAAAAATAAAAGAATAAAGATTAAAAAGAAAAAGAGGGAAATATTTAGAATAAATATTGAGCAACCTAACCCAAGGGAGGGCTCAGCATGGGTCTGACCGCATAAAAGCCAAAGTAGAGGGAGATAGGGGCTCATGTGTGTAAATATTTATGTAAATAAAATAAAAATATTTTCTTCACCAAAAATAGGCTTGTAAATATGTGTCTATATTTATAAGTATAAAAATAAAAGAAAAATATAAAAATCAAAAAGAACAAAAACACCACTTTCATCATGTACATGAACCACTCTTTTATATTTATTTAACCTTGTAAATAAATAAAATTAATTTCCAAAATTTTTGTAAATATTCTATGTATTATAATGTAAATAAATAAAATAAAAACAATTAAAACAAAAACACAATAAAAATAACAAAATTAAAAATACAAAAATATATTGTAAATATACCATGTATATAAATGTATATATGTATTGATTTTACCTATGTATATAAATAATAAAAATAAAACAAAAATATCTTTTTATTCCTTATTTTATAATGAAAATAAATAAAATATAAAATGGGAATAAAAGTGTATAAAAAACAATTAAAAAAATCAAAAATTAAATATCCTATATAGTGTACATATACCTATATATTACATATAATGTAAATACCTTATTTTTATTTCGAAAGAATTATTAAAATTCACTAAAAAATAGAAAAAAAATAAAAAAATTCCATGTTTTCACTTTTTGCAAATTCGGCCATTTGCTACCCTAATTTTTACCCCCAAGATCCGGCCACGTGGCCAATTCCTGTTGGCTCCTGGGGATGTTGACCGCCCGGTCAACTACCCCCCCCCCCCCAGGACCACTTTGCACGGTTCTTAGCGGGTAAGCCCGCTTCTCGGATTTTTAGCACTTAAACCCGAATCACATTCACTCAAACCCCGGGTCCGTTTTGATCTTGACATACCCGAGACCCTCGCCGGAGCTCTTGCATGGGGATCCGCGCGCCTCCAAGCTTGCCCGAACCCCTCTTAGCCGGACCCCTAGCCATATATAGCCGTTGCCCCGCCACCCTAATTCCCTATCTTTGGTCATTCGAATCCACCTCCTGTGAGCTCCAGCGCACTCGTGAGAGTGACAGCTTGCGTCCGGCGCCGTCGAAGCGAGGAGTGGAGGCGTGTCCACTGATCCGGCGAGCACAGTCGCCGTTGCTCCGCCACCAGCGTGAGCACCGAGCCTCGGAGGGAGACGCTCCTCGAGGCGAAGACTATGAGCTTCCTTAGCTCCTCCCCAGTCTCCTCATCCACCCAGGTAGTTCCGATAGCCTTTCTTTTGCTCTGATTTTAGATTACGCCCAAATCGCCGCTCCGCCGCATTTTTCCGATTCCGTTCACGATCGACTCCCATCCGATCATCGGGCATTGCCATAGCCTTCGCCGACTTCCTGCGCACCTTCTTCACCCCTCCATCCAACCCAGCTCGCACAGGAGCTGGGAGTCGAGCTCCTCCGTCTACCCCCTTTGCCGGAGCTCGCCATATCGACCCACGGACCACCGTCACTACGCCTAACCGGGTCGAGGCACTTTGCCCTCGACCCGCGAGTCTGCTGGAGTGTTTTGCAGGATCATCCGAGTCCATCTAGGGCTTGGACCGTCTGGACCAGCAGCTTGGTCTCCGCCGACCTCGCCTGGGCTCCTCGGAGCCCCGTCGAGCCATTGGAGGCCACTAGTCGACGCGGGAGCCCACAGAGCTTCTTCTCCGATCTTCAGAGGCCCGCGCGGAGGCCGGGAGCGCGCACAGCAGGCCGGCGAAGGTCGTCGGCCATCAGTTCTTCCACGACCTCCAGACACCGTTCGATCAGGCCTCCTGCTCCAGATTGCATCACGTCCGTCCGTTCGTGGAGCTGCAGCCACCGCCAGATCTTCGGAGGATCGATCTCAACCGTTGATTACTCGAGGGTTTAGACTCCAGAGCACCAGAGCCGTCCGATCTCCACGTGGAGCACCCTCAGGCGTTCGATCATGCCAACGTTTTCAAGGTCAAAGGCGTCGTCGTCCTCAATCGTCAGATCCGCCACACATCACACATCCGGCCGTCGACGTTTATAAAAGGGGTAAATTGTCCTTAGGCCCCCTTTCTTTTATGCATTTAGTTTTAGTCCTGTAAATACGTAGTGTAGTTCTTTTGTTTTTGTGAAAATTGCACTGTGGACCTTATCTTTTATGTGAATTGCGTTTATACCCCTGCCAGTTGTGGACACGTGCTTCGACACGTGATTTTCTGGGTGTTTTGCATTCCATACCCTTGTAGTTATGGTTGTTATTAGTTAAATGAAAGTTTTTACTTATTTGCACTTATACCCCTGTGCGTGGTTTATTTGAGCATGTGCGTGATATTTGTGGGTATTTTACAGATAAGCCCTTGGACTTTTGGTACCTGTTACCAATAAGTCCTCGGGACTTATTTTCATTGCATTTGGGTCCCTGAGTGCCCTAGGCACGCACGTGGCGCGTGTTTTATCGGGTTAATTGCACCAGAACCCCCAGACTCTCGGGTATTTGCACTTTGGTCCTTGTGCACAGTGCTCTCTCTTTCTTTTTGAATAAAATAGCAAATTACCTCCAAATCCAACGAAAATTGGATACATGGCTCCTGCCATGGTGTAAAATTTTCGTGGATTTTTTAGGACACTTTTGTTTTCATTTGATATTTTTAAAAAATCAAAAACCTTTAATTTTGTTACTGTCTAACTTTAAAAATCACAAAAAAATACTAAATAGGTCTAAAAATTACAAAAAAATTGTCTATTGTCTATTTTGCTTAGCTTGATTTTCTAGCCAATTTTGGCTATTTTTCATTACTGAAAACCACTAAAAATTGAAAAACACTAAAAACTTATAAAAATTCTAATAATTAAACCAAAAATCCAAAAATAATAAAATAGGTGCCTAAATTTTCCTTGTTTTATTCTCTTTACAGGAAAATTACCTCACAGCTAATTTGAGGACTTTAGATATTTTATCTAGGCCTTTTTAGCTCGGCTGGACAGTACCTCTGATTTCAGCTACTGTTTGATTTTTAGAAAATTAAATAAACATCAGAAAATTCTCAAAAATTCACCAAAAACACTAAAAATTATAAAACACATAAAAATATTTTTGTTGGAATTTTTGATTGATTTTTAATGTATTTAATAATTTGTTGAAGTGTGTGTTTACTTGTTTTTCTTATTTTCTTCATACATTTAAATCCAAAAAAAATATAAAATAAATTAAAAACCACTAAAAATATTTTGTTCTTTTATTTTATTTCTTTTTACTACTTCGTAGGCTGAAAGGCCAATCCGTGCTCCTTGAGTTCGACCCTGGTCGCTATACCAGGTTAATCCAATAGCAGGACCGCTATCGCGTTTTTGATTGATTTTGTCTATTATTAGTGGTCTGATTTTTCTTGATTGACACAGCTGAGTGATCGAGGTCACAACAACCATTCTTGTACCTTTACCTTAGTCGCTCGGATTTTCGTGCCATCAGCGACCCCTAACAATTCGAGTGAACATCGAGAAGGGTTCTCCATAATCCGATCCATGATTAGGACATTATGGCCCAATTGAAGGTTTCTAGATTTTGGTTGCCCCATCCGTTGTTTGATCTGGGTCTACAAATAATTTCCCAGTGTGCCTGGTGTCTGTTCTTGTCTTCAACTAGGCTATCCCAAAGGATTCATCTCCAGCTTTTTGTAAATTCCTTGAATGGCATATTTTTGTAGTTTGAGTGAGACCAATAGGTGGTTGACCAGAGGAGTGAGGGGTGAGTTTAATAAGAATAGGTGAGAAGGAAGAGCGAGCATCCGATTTTTCCAGCTCAGAAGTTTCTTCTCGAATTTTTTTGATGAGAGGTTGTTGATGAATCTCCATTTCATCACTTTTATTCTTTCATTTGGGCCTTAAATCCCTAGCTAAATGCATGTATATATCATCAATTTATCAAATTCAACGTTCTATAAATTGTTCAAAATACAGTATAAAATATTTTATAATTAATATATTTAATTCCAAAATAAAAGAATAAATCAATAAAAGAAAAATAAATGAGATACTAAAGGCATTGAATGACCCTAGACCCCGAGACCCTGTCATCATGATGACTTAGTCGACAAGGATTAAAGTAGGGGAAGATATGGTAGAAGAATTGTACAGAAAATACATCAAAACCCTAGTTTTTAATTCATCAATAATTGGTTTTTGGAAAGTATTTTATTTTATCATTTTACACCTCAAATAAGAAAATACTAAACATGAATATTGTAGATAATAATAAAAAGAAAAATACAAAATTGATTTCACTAAAAAATAATGCACAGTTTGCTTGGGACACAAAATAAAAACTTTGCAGACCTATATCTTCTCCATGATATATCAAAAATCACCAAACTCACCTTTAATTATATATAAAATTTAATAAGCTATTTAATGAAGATGGTTTCATTCAATTTGGAGTTAAGATGCAAAAGTTAAGTTTTAGGCCTTCATTGTGCAATATAATTGCATATTATATTCAATATATTTGTTGTTTATATTTTTTCAATTTATTTTATTTTTATAAATTTTAAATATAATTTAAAATAAATGTACATAATTAAAATAAAATCAAACCATTCAAAATATAATAAATTAAATAAATCCATTATCATACATAGATGAAATATATAAGTATAAACCTATATAACAAACACTCATATTTTTTAGGTGCACATATAAATTCAGAAAACTATAACAAAAATACCTAAATGTGTAATTAAATAAATAAAAAAATATATAAAATACATGTACATAGCAATAACATACAAATTAAAATTTAAAATATCAAAATACAGGTACACATACCTATATTTATACATGTAAATATTAGCTTATAATAAATAGATTCGAAAAAATAAATAAAAATATGCATAAAATACTATATTAAATTACAAACATTTTTTATGTTTTAATAAACATTTAATTAATTCATTTATCATTGAATTTCTAAGGATTTTTCACCCAGGAATTTTCTGGTTGGTCCACGTAGACCAACCAGAAGCCTAGATCTGTTGACCTCAGGTCAACTGGCCCCCTTCTCTCTTCCTCGAGCCTTAGGGTGTCAGACCTTGATTTTTGCCCAATTTCCCCCTCCAGTCCATCATCATCTGCCTTGGCGTGGTGCATGATTTGTGGAGATTGGATCAAGCTGGTTTAGGTGGTAAAAGTTGCATATAACCCCCTCTGCCTTTTTGTATTTATCAAATAGTTTTGTAAATATTTATTAAGTTCAAAACTTTGTGGATAAATTGCATGTGAGTCCTTGGACCTCTTGAAAATTACACTTTAGTCCTCTACCACGTCTCCTCACATGGATATTTTGCGTTGGTACCCCTTTAGGTTGTGTAATTATTATTTAGTATTTAAAAATAAAGTTGCAGTCCAAAAATATTAGTTATTTTTCTTGTAAGCCATGAAGTTTATTTTATTTGCAAATATGCCCCTACTAGCTTGATTTATTTTTATTTTTTGCATTTCTATTTTCTAAAAATAGTTCGTGTGCTCTAAAATCATGCAAAAATAGTTGTGGATGCTTGATTTGATGCTTATTCATGCCATGTGGTTTATTTAGCATTTATCTTACATTTGATATTTATTAAAAATTAAAAGGAGCTATTTTATTCTCTAGTTAACTTAAAAAATACAAAAATATAAAATATTGCCTAAATTTTAAAAATTACCTAGTATTTACCCTATTTTATCACTGTAGACTAAAAATCATAAAAAATATCAAAAGAAACTCTAAAAAATAACAAAACCTTGCTAAACCTAAAAAATACAAAATATTTTAAAAAATCCTAAAAAATATAGTTTCTTTCCCATATTTTTATATATACTATCTACTATATATTAAAATTAGTTTTGAGAAATTTTGCACCCATTTGCTATTTTTAACTCTCAAAACAAATCGACCAATTTAAATATTACCTATTTTGCCCTATTTCTGATTTAAGAAATTGAAAAATTAGCAAAAATTCCCCAAAAATTCACAAAAATAGAAGAATATTTGAAAAATATAAACATATTTTATTTTGTAATTTTTGACTATATATAGTTATATTTATAAATTAAATACACTCTATAGCTTATATATAACTTTATATTATTATTTATAGTTTATATTAATATTAATTATTATAAATGCCCTAAATAATTTTTAATCCTTTTTAAAAAAGGTTTGTTGTTATTGGTATTTTCTGATTTTTGTACATTTATTATATATATTCTGTTATATATCACCTATATTATACATATTATATTATAGACATCTATATATTCTTATATCCATTTTTATATATTAAATAAAGAAAAAAAGAAATTAAAAATCAGAAACTAAACATAAAAAAAATAAAACAAAAATTAAAAAGAAAGTACATGTAAATCTAAAAAATCCACAAAAATAGTAAGTAAATATTATGGATAGATGTACACATACGCAAATATATTATGTAGATATAAATAATATACTTGTTATGCCCCTTATTCCCTGAGTTCAGCACCCTACCATACTTGTCCACTATACACACTTGTTTGTAGGGTTTTATAATAAATTTTGATCCACTTGTCTCCATTGCTTGATTATTTGTGTGGGTTGATTATTAAATTTGACTGACGTCTTCAAGAGTTGTCACGATAGCGACTATTGGTCTCGCCTTGTGTGGACCACAAGACTACTCCTTGGATTCTCGATCTCTTTCAGGTGACAATCCCTCTTAATCAGATTCTTTGGAGATAGGGGTATCACGAGATAGTTGGTTTTGAAGTCCTAATGCTCGAAGTGGAAGGAGTTGGAGACAATTGACTTCTCCATTATTGATAGGAAAGTGGATTTTTCAGTATTTATTTGGAGTCTTGAGATCTCAAAGAAAACCTTGAGGGTGAAATTTAAGCATTTAAAGGTATGATCATCAAATTTTAGAAAGATCATGATATCATCAACAAAGAGCATATTGGGAATGAATCTATCCTCTCCAGGCCCAACTATGTAGATTTATGCTCTCATAATTCCAAATCCAAGGCACACAAACTTGGATCCTCTGCAACCAACCCCCTTCCCCCAATAGAGAGTAATGGATTCGTATGTTCGAAATCTATCTAATAACACATAATTTATAAAGCTCTTACTTCTTCAAAAGGTAAGTAAGGTGCTAAGTTGTAGCGCCACCTTTGCCTATTACATCACATGTTGCAATATTATTTGCTCTAAAAGTGCTTCAGAGTTTGAGCCAATCAAGTGCGTAATTGAAATATGAATACTTCTTCTTTAGATATAAGTAATCAATCACATGAAAGGAGGTAGGTCGGCCTTTGATGGTTCAGTTCATGGATAAAATTCAAGCTTTTCTAAATATTGTCATGTTAAATTTCAATGATAATAAAGGCTCATCCCAACTATTAGATCGTATTCGTTCATTTGTTGATTTTAGAACACACATTTAAGTGTGATACTATGCAATCACTGGATTATCATCTAACGAGTGTTGCACCTTCAATCTATGCTTGATCACGAGGCAACGATTCGTTACAAACCTTGTTCCAAGCCTTAAGTTACTATGTGCATGCATCATCTACTCATCCTAAGCCACCGCGTAGTTTGCTTCAAGTGATAACCTGGTGGACTCCCAAGCCTCCTCTTTGTTTGAGCCTTTAGACCCTTTTCTTCTTCCATTCTTAAACCCTATTCAATGATCCAACCTAATTATGTCATCGTCTTCACTTGGTTACATCAAGCAAACTCTGTAAAGGACCTACTCCACCTCTACCCTTCTCCCCCTGCTTCTACTACCATACCATTAGAGGGGTTCTAGCCGTAACTTCTTCTACCTTCTCTAGTTCTTCTTTTATTTTTGCGAATTTTCTTCTTTCACTTTCTTGATTTTACTTAATGTCATATATATATATATGCTTTTTGTGAAGGTTGAAATCCTACCTTACAATATTTTCTTCATCACTTTGCAAGGTGGATGAGCTTTACATGTGAAGCTCCTAATGGAATTATCAAGGAAGTCTCTCTACTCTTGCTCAATGGAGCCCATGCAACTACATTTGTTATTTCCTCATTGTTTGTAGAGCTCCATTTGAGAAGATACTTTGGTGATAGTTATTTGAAAGGTTGCACTTTTCAGAAAGCATAATCACCATTAGCTATCAACTATAAAGCAATGCATATACAATTTCTCTCGATTCTATATTTTAACTATTCAATATCTTGATTTTATCTCGGATTCTCATCTTCTAGTTACTTTAGTTTAGTTTCAAATTTCTTTGGGTACTTTTATTGTAAATTATTAATTTATTATATTGGTTTACTTATATGTTATTTGCATCCCTTTGGCAGCATTAGTACACTTTTTCCTAATATTTGTAGCTTGCTTTGATAATAATATATTGGCTTTGTTTGCTACTTTGAACTTGTTGTATTCACGTCTAAGAGTTAAACACCTAATTAGCCATCTTGGTTACCAAAAATATATATTGACAAATACAAACCCCTATTAGCTAATTCCTATGGTTTGACACCCTGTTTATGTTGTACCTCAACCTAGTTAGATTTTGTTTATTTATGTCAATGATTGTGGCTGGCTTTGTTCTTCGCGACGATACAAAATACTCTTAATTAACATGTTGTCTCGATCCGATTTAAGTGAGCCATCCAATATGCCATTATTAAATGATATTTTGAGCCACCATATCCTTCAAATATTTACTAATTGTTTAGTCATTAATAAAAAAAGATAAGTGACAATTTTACTAATACTAAGATTTCTTCTCAAAAGTATACTTTGATATTTAGGAGTAATAAGCACTTGCAAAATAAATAGCAACTAATTTAGAAAGTGCACAAATTATAATTATATTATAATATTATATAAAAAAATTAAATTTAAATTCTTATTGATCTTTTATCTAAATCAACGATTTAGTTGACTGGTTCCAGAAGTTCTTTGGTGACAGTTAGTAAATAGTTATCCTATGTTTTTATGTATGTGTATCATCATATCTTCTCTGCCAATTTTTTCATTGTCTAAAATATCATGAAATCTATTACATATATCAGTTTTCCCACGTAGAACACATGGCATCCCTGTTGTTCTCTCTCTACACTTGAAAGCTAATTCCATCCACGTGTCCCTCTCACTCTGTTCCTCTCGAGCCATTCCTCTAGTCTCCACATGATTTATAGGGGTGTTCATGGGGCGGGAATCCGTCCCATTTGATCGTGATCCATCTCATCCTATTGGTATTGGGTCACGGATCGATCCACCCATTCCCATGGATACCCAATTGTAACGGGTACCCGGTTAATGCCAATGAATGTTGGCTACCCGTAAGTACCCATGGGGATAAAGAGAGATACTTCTAGTGAAAAGTGACATGCATAAAAATGCAAACGACATGTCCAACTATGTATATCTTTATCTATATCATATTCATAATGATAATGTCTGGACATGAAAATCTAAATGGTACATAATGCATTCAGATAAAGATACATAAACATAGATAAATAAAATAATGAGGATATATAAAACTATGTAGATAATGTAAACCATATGAATATGTGAAATTGGAAGGAATACAGTCAAATGGATCCAATAATGGCACATTCATGTAGGTCCATCCTCATAATAAATCAAATACGGATAAACGATATGTAAATATATATAATCGGAGGACATGACAAACGATATATAAGTATATATTCCTATTCTTAAATGGCTGTATTAATTATCACCACATTTGATTGTCGTGATGTGTGTGTACACGTGTGTGTGTACGGGCATGTGAGCGCTTGCGCACACACGTGGGCATGGGTGTAGGCATGAGCACGTGCACGTGTGGGTGGGTGTGTGCGCGCATGTGCGTATGTGTGTGTGATACAATTCGTATTCAATTGTATTCATTATTATCATGTTTTGATGCCATGATGTATGTATATCATTTTGGATCGTATCCGATTCATTATCATATATGTTAATTCGAATTTCGACATCTATGTATATATTTCGATTTCAAAATGGATACATACATGGGCCCTCCCATACATATAAATTTAATCTTATTTATACAATTTTGATTCTATTATTTTTCCTATCTAATTTGCATCCATTTTATACTGGTATTCATTTTTAATGATTTGGCAATATATTTTCTATATTCACTGATATTTGTATCAGCATCTATATCTATATTTTTAAAATAGATAAGAATAATATAACATCTATATTGGTATTTGTATCTAACCATTTGCATTTTTGTGAATATGCTTCCAATTGGGTACCCGTGGGTACCCGTCGGGTTTTTTATATATGGGGCATGGGTCAGGGCATAACGGGTACCCGACCTATCATTTTTAAATAGGTACCCAAGAGTTTAGGGTCAAAATGAACGGGTCAAGCTGGGTATCATTGACCCGAATATTTTTGAACAACCCTAACAATTTATACATGTTCTCTATCCTCTATCCGAATACATCCTCTTATTATGCCCATCCATAATAAGCTATATACAGATTAAAGGAAGTTTGGAGTTGGCACATGTTATCCTCTACTCTACTTTTTTTTGGAGTAAATTACAAAAAAAACTCAACTATACCTCGATTCGTATTTAAAGGTCTCATTTTTCAATTGTAACAAATAGAGTCATGAACTTTCAACTTAAAGGTTTAATGTTTATATTATCCACCTCTTATTTTTATGTCATTTCACTTTTAGTTGAATTCCTTAATAACATTATTATATTACTTATTATAATGTATATAACTGTTATATATTACTTAATGTAATATCTCTAAGTTGGAGTCAATGCATATTTTTTAACATTTTTATGCTCAATCCGATGTTATGATCAAATGACAATGATCATCTCTTTTAATCTTTTATTTTATCTAAAATCCTTGATAAAATATATCTAAATATCAACTACTTCTCATTAGTTACCATACTAATTTTAATTTTTAATGTTATATATGTATAACACTTATTCCATCCAAAATAAAAAAAAGAGGAAAAAAATAAAAGAAAGAAGGATGTAAATATGAAAATATGCACATATTGATCTTAATCCCAAGACCTTGTCAATATTGACTTGGTTATGGGGCAACCACATTTTCCCTTTTATGTATCATTCATATCACTTCAGTTTGAAATATTTTCTTCTTCGAAGTTTTTTATACTAATGTATATTGATTTATAAAAATATTATAAAAAAAACTTTAATGTATAGATAACGTGGTACAAAGAATGGTAAAAGCCATAAAATGAGCATTCCAAGCTAAATATCTACTTCGTCTGAACTTAAGCTTTACCAAACTCACTTTCATTGTATTTTAAATTAAATTACCTTTAAAATAAAAGTAGTTTCATTAAAATCGGATTTAAAAAGTAACATTTAGCTTTTGGGTGTGCTATTATACATGTATAAAAGTAGTTTCATTAAAATACACTCTTCTATTTTAGTCTTTGTATTTTCCCCATTATTTATATTTTTATTATTTTTCTTATAGTTTATAATAATTATAAAAATGATAAAAATTACCCAAAGTTTAAATAATAAAAAATAAATGTATATACTTATTATATAGGTATAATGTACATAATATCATTTATTTAAATATTAACATTATGCTACAAAAATAAAATAAAAATATATTTATAATCCTTAATTTATATATTAAATTAATAAAATATAAAATAAAAACTTGTTACTAAAATAAGTAATTAAAAATAATTACTATTATGTATATAAATAACTTATATATATAAATTAATCCATTTATTTAAATTAACTAATTAAATCGATTTATTTAATTTATTCAAATTCATAAGTTTTTTATTTATTAAATTATTTATAATTTTAATTCAATATTTTATATTTAGTTAAACTAAAATATCATTAATTACTTAATTTATATGGTATTTATGCATTTGTTTGTAAGCTATTATGTCTTTTTGCTAATTTCTCATGTGGGGGGGTGCCATGAAAAACCACACCTGATCACTTCTTTATTCCTGCAGAAGAGACAGAAAAGAGTTCGCGGTTGTTGTATCGATCAGGTGAGTTTTACCAGAAAAGATTAATTTTTGGTTAATTTAATTTTTTATTTTATTTATACTCCTAAACAAGATGTATAGTGTCAAGTACGGGAGTGTCAAACTCAGGGAGGAAAACTATTTGAAATTAGGGTTGAACTATAAACAAACTAAGGTAAATGGCTTCCTAATTTTATTTTATTTTTAAGGGATTTTCTGAATTTTTATTTGATTTTTAAAAAATTTTATATTGTTTTCTTATGAATTTTAAGGTATTTTGTAATTTTTTTATTATTTTAGAAAATGTTTTGTAATTTTTATTTAATTTTGTTATTTTTATGTTTTAAAATTATTTTTAATGGATTTTAAAGGTTTTTAGGATGTTTATGGATTTTGGTTAGTCTTTAATGGAAAAACTAAGTTTTTATTTAAAAGTGTGATGTTTTTATGATTTTAAGATTGAAAACGGTGGAAAAATATTTTTATTTTATTAGAAAGTAGATGAAATTATCTTTAAAACGATATATTGTATGTTTTTAGAGGATTTTTATTTATTTAGTTATGATTTTTAAAGTTTTGTGAATTTTGTAATTTTTTGATTGATTTAATATTCAAATTTTTTTCAAAATTGATTTAATACTGTATAGAAAGTATAATATTGTATTTACACTTTTTTATTATATTTTTATATTTTTGAATTTTATTTACTATATATATAATAATATATGTGTTATATAAAGTATAACGGTATATTCGTAATAATGTAGAAATTGAAAGGGTTCCTGTGTAATTTCCTCACCAATCACGTGCGGCTCACGTGATGGTTCTGCCCTTTGGACCAACTTGCAGTTAATAAATGTTGAGGGGACTTCACACAAAAATATCTAGATTCCACGTGGTCGTCACGTGCTCGTTCAGTCTGGATCTATCTGTCAATTCGTTATGTTCTGGGGGCATATGCGTAAATTCTCACAGAGTCACGTGCTTGATTACGTGACTATCAACTCTTGACCTCGATTCAAACAAACAAATCCCAAGGACCTGTATGACAAAGTTACAAAAATCACGTGTCTTCACACGTAATTAAGAAGTTCCAGGACCTCTTTGAAATATGAAAACTTTCGGTGGTTAAGATGCATATCATTCAAAAAAATCTCGGATGCACGTGATAAACACGTGCACCGATTAGCCAAATAGCGTGATGCGGCTCTAGGCTTGATGCGTGTCGCAGTTCTAGATCGTTCGATGGCGAAATGATCGGACGGAGAGATTTAATCTGGAGTACAGACTCTGTTCTATCCCCTTCGTTGAATCCGCGGCAGTTGGTCCGATAATGGACGACAATCTCTCGATGCAGGCGGAGGTATTCGAAGCTCGGATAAGATATCAAGCAACGACAATACAATTGGGTAGCGGTACAATAGTGGTCTCGTGGAGAAACTTAATCTCTTCGTGACGGAGAAATAATTCAACGGAAGTCTTCACGGAGGGCGATACGGTTGCAGATTATTTTCTCATGCAGAACATCTTCCGATATGCTGATCTTCAGTCAAAAACTCAACCTGCAAATCCAAATGAGACTCGAAGATGTATTCCTCGGTCAAACGTTAGATCTATTGAAATGGATTGAACGTCCGTTGGAGGTGAAGATTGAAATTAAAAACAAATTCTGCGAGATCCTTCGGGGATTTTGATTGAGAACTAAAATGCTCCAGATTTTGGTGGGAGTTTCACATTCAAGTGATCCTCGTTATTAAATTCTCAAGGTGATCCATGTATATGATTCGATTTAGATCATGTGCTTGTTTATTGTCTCCGGAAGGCAAATTTGCAAATGTCAGCAGCTCGAGGCGAATGAAAGTATAAACAGAATGTAAATGGTGGTGATTCCGGTGATGCGGCGACAAATGATGAAGATTTGACTCTCAAATTCGATTGGAATTGAGATGATCAGAAATGAGAAACGACGTAGGAACGAAAGTTTAATGGAATGGAATGAAATTGACGGGGGAAGTTGGATGAAATGGAAATCAAGTAGACGGAAAACTAGAAGGATTACTGAGGAACTGGAAGAGGGGATCTAATCTGGGGAGTATGCGGGTGGATTGCCTGTGGAGTGGAGCTCGGCGGAGCTCCACTGTCCTTGCCTCGACGCTTGGTGGAGGCGGAGGCTTCACGCGGTGGAGATGCACGGCGTCGTAGCACTCCCGCGTCGATCTTGCCAGGCCTCTCTCCCAAACCTCGCTGCGACGGCGGTCTGACGCTTCTATCACTCGTTCTTGACCTCTCCGGAGCTCATAGGAATGGGGAAGAAATCAAATGGCGGATGGCTTGGAAGTTGGGGGTTTACGGGTATTTATAGAAATGGAATGGATGCCGTCACCGACGGTGGTGACGGGAGTGACGAGTGGTTGGCGCCGGCCGTTGGAACGGTTGAAGGTGGTTGGCGGCGACGGAGAAGGGGGGGGGAGAAACGGGAGGCGACGGGGGAAGAAGAAGAGAAAAAGGGAAAGTAAGAGAGAAAAAAAAGGAAGAGAGGAAGAAAATGAAAATAAAAATTAATATTATTAATACAATTACTATATAATTATTAATTTAAATTAATTAATATATAATAATTTTGTAATTAAATAAATAATTAATAATTAACTATGATTAATAAATTATTTAAGTAATTAATTAAATAATTAAGTAATTACTTAAATTAATAAATAAATGATAAATAACTTAATTAATTAATTTAAATAAATAAATAAATGAAATATTATTTTTAAAAAATAAAGAATTAATGTATTAAATAATAATATAAGTTACGGTTCATTGTATACGGATTCGAAAACCGTATTTTTCGCATTAATTCTGATTTTAGTGAAACTAGTGTCATTTTGTAGATAATTGAAAAATATGATTTCTAGAACTGGGTTTGCCCAATTCGGAGTTCATATGGCCGAGTTATGAGGTCCGAAAAATTTAGGTAGCGGCTTCGAGGCTTCGGGTTCTATCGATATTTTAACTTAGTTATATTTTTATATTTTTATATACATTTTTATAAGATTTTAGGAAAAGAAATTAAGTTAATCGGGATTACAGTTATTTAATTAAAAACTCGGGAAGTTTCTACATATATTACATATAGATAACATGGCCCAAACGCCAAAACTCACCAATTTTATTCGAATATTTTTTTAATATTTTTAATAAAGAGCACTAAATATAAAACGGATTTTAAACGTGAGTTTGGTCAGCTTGGAGTTTCTATAAATAGTTATGAACCTTTGAAGTTGGCTTTTGCGGCTTTTACGGTTCATTGCGATTAATTATTTTTAGTGCCGAAATATTTTTCTGATATTTTTATAAAATAATATATATTTTTATGAACAACTTTTACAAACGGAGTGTTTTAGTTTGAGGTTGTCTTGATGATAAATAAAATAGGTGAAATATTTGCAATGCGTAAAATGGGTAAATTATATTTTTGATATTTGTTTTCTTGATATTTTTATAAATTAAGATCCTTATCTCCCCCTACTTATTTATTTTATCAACCTGATCAATATTGACCTGGTATCGGGGTTAGGATCAGTCTGTATACTACATATACGTCCTTCTTTTCTTTTATTTTTCCTTTTCTCTTTATTCTTTTATTTTGGATATAAAATAAGTGTTAATTGTATATTATTAATATTTCTGGTTAGAGTGATAACTAGTTGGAATTAGTGAATATTTACATGTATTTTACCAAGGATTTTAGCCAAAATAAAAGAATAAAGGCGATGAATCACATATTCATCATGCCATTTGGCGTTTCCCCGTTTATCCGTTCCTTTCTTGAACAGTCAACCTCCCCTTCCTCCTTCCCCCTTCTTCTTCCTCCTAGATCTCTTCTTTTCCCATCTTCCTTCTTCTTCTTTCTTCCTCCAACAAACCTAACGGCCTACTCTTCATCGTTGGTGACGGTATCCCGTCGTTGTACTCCCCAAGTTTCCTTCTCCAGCCGAATTTCCATCCAGGTTCAATGAACCTGGACCTCCTTCTACCTCCATCCTCCCCTATAAAAAGGACCTACCTCTTGAAACCCAATGTCATCTGCCATTTTCCACCTTACTCCAGCGAGCTCCAATTAGAGAAGGTCGAGCTCGTGATTGGAGCTTCTCCACTCGCTGTCGCAGTGTCGCGACCCCGAATCTCGGGCCGTTGGATCCTCTCCTATCCAGATCTGGTTACTCAACAATAATTTATTCAGTAATCACAACTAATGTTCAGAAACAGACTGCAAATAAAAATACTCAAAAAGAAGTATTTAATATTTTATGTTCATAAAATAAAGTTTAAATGATCCATTGTCCCACTACAACCATTTACATGTACACCAGCTGAATGGAAATACACAGAAAGATTACTAACTAACTTACAAAGTAAAGCTACCCTGAATGGTTGGATGTCTACTAGGTAAGCTGGCTGGAATACTAAAGTCCTTGTGATGGCTCATCGACACCTGTTGGGTTTTCCATAAATCATAGGATAAAAATTAGCGAATGCTAAGTAACGAAGAAGAGAAAAGCAAATAAATTGTGTAATTTTTCAAAACTTGTTATCACAAAAAGTTTCATTCGTTCTCATTAATTTAAGTCATATTCTTTTTCTATTCCACGTCAGGGATTAGTCCAGGGGAATCCCACCATTCTTGGACTCCGAAGCTGTGGACCCTCCGAGATTGGAGATTGTGTTGATCTTGGTAAGCTTATGCTGTCGCACGTAGCCTCAACCAATCCTCCAATACTACCCTGATAATTTCCTTTTCTTTTATTAATCAGGGTCTCAAACCCTCAGCCTGGCGAACAAATGAGCACACCGTCCTCGAGGACTCGATTGCTTAAAACCTCAGGCTAACATTATAACCTAGCGGCTTAAAATACATGTTGTCGTGACCCAGCCGCTATTGAACCACCCGTGCCTCCACATGGCACGACCACATCTTCCGTCGTTCAACCCGAATATATTGGCTCCTGTTACAACGCATTGCAAATCATTCACTTCGTGCGCACTTATTATAACAGGGCAACCGTGTACCACCTAGGTAGGGAAACACCAATACGAGTTCCTTCCGACAAACCTACAGGTTGCATGCCCGACATGTAGTTCTACTTCCAGTCATCCTTAATGTGACTCACGACCCGTTTCAGGATCCAACTTAAAACACATCAATTCTCATGATGTAATTCCTCAATTCAGCCTTATATTTGCATAACCATAAAATACTGAGTATAGACTTATACATATATTAATTCATATATTTATATACTCATAATTATGATCATTTTAACTTCCAAACCCTAACTTTCCAAGCCACTGCATAATTCAATACTTAAACCTTATTTTAGTGGGAATCACAAAGCAACTTTTCATATTTTCTTAAAAATAACCAAATTAGGATTCTTCGTAGCAAAGAACATAAAATCAGAAATTTCAATGATCTCATATGAAAACCCAACAGCAAAAGGAATGATTTCGTTACCTAATCGAGCTCTCTCTCGCGTATGCAATGCTTTATCGTGTTTCGTTTTCAGAAAGGATGATTTAAGGCTCCTAAAACGATCGAATTTCATTTTCGTATCAAAAACGCTAAGAACATGTCAAGAACGTGAAGAACGAATGAAGGGCACGAAGAACGCGAAGAACACGAATAACAT
This sequence comes from Ottelia alismoides, assembly GCA_037367405.1. Lineage (NCBI taxonomy): Eukaryota > Viridiplantae > Streptophyta > Magnoliopsida > Alismatales > Hydrocharitaceae > Ottelia > Ottelia alismoides. The sequence continues at coordinate 637,788 of JAZKJV010006347.1, read as the reverse complement.
GAAGAACGCCAAGAATATATTTTCTCTTGAAATTTCGGCAGAGCTTCCCCTTATATCGAGACATATTTTTCAGAAAATTTCAGCAGAGTTTCCCCTTATATCGGGACATATTTCTCGGAAAATTTCGGCAGAGTTTCCCCTTATATTGGGACATATTTCAAAATAAAAACGAAAAGAGTTCCCTCTATAAAATCAATCGAGAGGAAAACAACGAAACTGAAAGAATATAATTAAACTGCAAGTGATGGAGAATCGGTAGACACCACGCGTCTTAGGTGAGTGAATGTGTGACGAATCACAGGGTTCATTGACATGCACAGTCGCCCATACCTAAGTACGGTATTACACAGATTTCTCCATCAAAATAAATATAAAAGCGGGAAAAAAGAACAATAAGCAATGGAGAATCGGTAGACACCACGCGTCTTAGGTGAGTGAATGTGTGACAAATCACAGGGTTCACTGACGTGTACCGATGCCCGCACCTAAGTAGGATGTTACACAGATTTCTCCTCAAACCACAACAGGAAATAAATCGGAAAGAAAGATGAATCAAGAACAAAACTTGGAAGAAAAGAGGATGAATTGAAAGCCTAGCTTACGAAGAAAACTAAGAGAGGATCATACCTTCCTCCTCATCGTTCTCCCGGCAGCGCTTCGGTAGCGCTCTTTCCCCGCCTCCCACTCCTCCTCCCGACCTCTCAATCCTAGCCCTTGGGTGGTGGTGGTAGTGGAAATCGTAGAGAATGAATGGGTAGGGGGTAATTATAGGCTCCAGAAAACCATTAACCATGGCTAGAAAACCATGGTTTAGACCTTAACCATGGTTTAATGACCCATGGTTTTGGCCAAAACTTATCTCAAACTTAGGGCTTATGTTAGAACATCCAGAGGATTCTAGATTCGTTAATGATGCTTAATTATCACTAATCATGATTAACTTTCATTAATCGCGATTTAACTTTCGCAGCTTACACTTATCTTTTGCTAACTATTGGTTAGTTTTTGCTAATGATCATTAGCGATTTTCAATACGTCATTAGTTTCTTTAATCATGCTTAATTAGTCTTAATGACAGTCATTATGGGTTAATGACGTCTTAACCCTCCTTACTTCTCTTTCTTCCGAAAATCATAACAAATCGAAACGAAGTCCGATTCAAACGAAACAAATTTCGTTGGTTTTCTCTTGACGAGTCAGATCTTATGATATAGGATCCGAGAGATGCCAAGTTCACGGCTTTACATGCAACAAGATCTAAGGCAAGGATCTGACGAGATCATGCCGACATGAGTTTCATCTCCATCGTGACCAGCCTTTTGAAGCAGTGATCGAGGCGATTATAAGCATCAGAGCATGAATATATGATTCCCCAAGGTACTCCTCTGTTTGTTACATCTAGAATCATTCTCCCTTCAATGTCTCTTCTCTTCTACTCTTCCTCCTTCCGTTCTCTTCTCAATCCCTATCTTCTCCTTCTTTTACTCTTCAAATCGATTTGACAATCATCCAAATCCATACTGACCATCGTGAGATCATTTCCCATCAAATTCCCTTCGATTCCTATTCTACCTCCACACCTAACCAATTCTGATCACATACGACGATCAGAAACCTGAAGCTTTCTCCGATAGCTTCCTCGATCACCTATCTTCTATTTGCATTTGGACCAAGCCTTGAGCTCGAGTCATTCTGTGCCCTTGCAGGTTCGTAGGTCCTGGAGATTACACGAGGATCTGGTAGCATTATCGATCGAGCATCAGAGCAGTATTGGATCTCACATCCCCCTACAGTCGAAGCGTGAATCGAAGCACATCGGGGATCTGATCGAGAGAAGCATTTGCAAGCAGAGATATGCAATCGATCAAGAACCGCCTCTTGAGAAACCTCGCAACAGATCAAGCACGCACAGATTTGTGCGAAAGCTGACGTTCGATCATACACCTCCATCAATTCTCTACCATTCGATTAGCACCTGGAGCCTCTTCATCTCGAGGATCGCTTGAGAACGAAAAGAACTGCTGGAGAGGAGACTTCCATCTGAAATCCGACGAGCTTAGCCGCACCTGTAAACGAGAAACCTATCGGAGATCTGAGTTTTAAAACAACCATTGGAGATATTTTTGAAATTGGGGAAGAATACGTCGAGCAGGTGCCATCCGATCATGAGAAAATCTCCGATCATGAACCATTCGATTCGATCGAGTTCAACAGCCCTTGCCACGTGCACACGATATAACCGAGCGATCAAGTCACCATCGAGTAATCTCAGCCACTCGCCGTCCTTGAGTTGCATGTGCTAGGTACTTGATAGAAGATATTTGGTATATTTGCAAAGACACATCCAAACAATTGCATAGCACAAGCATGTCCATTGTTCTGCAGCTTACGTGAATCATGACATGACGATTGGTGATTTTACGAACTAGTCGTCAGACCTTTGCTCTCTTAAACATGTCCTTCTATAGGTCCAAGCAATGTTTTAAAAATCGAATCGAACCGGTGGGTTGAATAGGTTAAATCAAGAATAGGAGAAAAAACAGTCCAACCACACGATTTTTATTCAGAAAATAAAAATCAGTCAAAATCCGGTTGGACCAATTGAAACAAACCATCGGTTCAACCTTCTTTTTTTGCCAAAAATCAATTTCTAATAAATTAACAAAAAATATATTTTTTTTCAAAATATTCATAATCTAGTCTCATTGTAACCCATAGTATAGTACCCCTTTATCTGTTCTCCTTCACATGTGTCAATGACTCATTATCGCTTGTCTCTTCCCGCCATATGAGCATTACCTCTCTCTTCCCAGATTGTGCATGGGGTTGTCCACTTATAACAATAAAAAATGGAGAAAACATTGTTATAATCATACTATGAGAAGCAATAACTTAAAAATACTAGTTGTTAATTAGAGTTTAACTAATTTTAAAATTATTAATTTTTTACATCATATATATGTATTTATATAAATTTTTTGAAAAATGATTATTGTGCCCTTTCGAGTTTTTAGAACATTTATACCCTAACTTTTAAGCAACTTCGCTTGTGCTCCTATATTTTCTTAAATAACTCACAATATCATCCCTATGTTGGTATAAAATGGGAGCACAAGTGCACTAATAAAAGATCACTACTATTGATTTTGTAAAAATATAGGAGACGCATGCAATTGTATTAAAAATAAGGGTATAAGTGTTATTGAAAAAACTTGAAAAGACAAGATCTAACGATATGATGTAGCCTTTTTCGTATTTATTTGTATGATATACCGGTCTAACTCAGTTCGATCCGGTTGAACCATACGAACCAAACCAACAATACAACGGTTCGGTCTTTTTTTCGGATTTTTTGAATTACTGACATCATCACCGGTTCGACCTGTCGATCCCATTGGTCCTATCATAAAAATCAATAACTTATACATACCCGGTTTGATGCCCGATTCGGTTCTTAAAACCTTAGGTCCAAGATAGGCTGTGTTTTTGCACACAGACCTCTTGTGCTTTCTTATTTGCCTTTCACGTACATATGCAGGTGAACTCGACCCACGTGACAATTCACGTGGTCCGCTGGGCATTTTTGCACTTTATCTCCTTGATTTCCTACTTATTCACATCGATCCCATAAGTTTGGTTTTGTTACATTAATACCCATATATACGGTATTTTAAGTACTATATATATTAAAATCCGTATAAAATATAACAACTGAATATAAAATCAAATAAAAATCTATTAGTATACATTATACTATGCGTACAATATTAAAAGAGTTTTGCAAGTTAAAAAGATTTTACATTTTTCATAAATAAAAAAACAAAGTGCTAACATACATATACATTTCTGAAATACATAAAAATTCAAAAAAAAACTAAAAATTCATAAAAATTACATTACCTATATTTTCCTGTATTCTAAATATTAAATGAAAAAGAAACTAAAAATCATAACCATAAAATTCGAAAAATTCACCAAAAACTTCTAAAAGTCATAACTAATTCATAAAAAGCATAAAAATGTGTACCATAACTTATTTTAAAGGTATTTTCATATTCTATAAAGTAAAAATAAAATCCAAATAATTTTATACTATCTATTATTTTTAAAATCCAAAATACCTCACCATTTTCATTTTAAAACCATTTGAAAATCAAAACAAATTATAAAAATAACCTAAAATCCTTTAAATAGTAAAATAAATCAAAAACACTAAAAAATAAAATTAAATAAAAAAATATAAAATCCATACGTATACTTCTTTACATATACATATATAAAACAAAATAAAAACAACAAACATTTAAAATCAAATAAAAATCATAAATCACTTTAAAAATCACTAAAAATTCATAAAATCCGAAGTCCTTAGATCACTCTACTCTTCATTACCTTAATTTATATTGTTTGCCTCCAAGAGTTCGATACTCCCGTACTTAATATATACACAAGTTTAGGAGTTTAAATAATACAATCACACATCTTTGTTTGTGAACATTGTTCGGTTGCATACCGACTCTACTCTTCTTTAAGAGTAGTAGACCAAATGATATTTTAAATGGCACCAGTGTCGGGAAAAAAATAATCATAAAAAATATTTGAGTTAAGGTAAAGAAATAATAAAGTTAGATTTACTTGTTATGTATCTTCATTAGCATAGATTTTAGTTTAGATATGTACATCTGAATAATAATTTTATGGCTTAATATTTTCACAACAATGTAATAATTTAAGCTTTACATGTAGCATGATGTATATTATCTATGAAATTTTCTTTATCAAATCTTATATACTTTGCAAATATCAACATAATGATATATGCAATTGATCAAACAAATTGACATTGATGCCATCTAATGGATGTATCAATATAAGGTGGTCACCAATGTTATTAGGGTTTGTGCTATGGCTTATATATTACGACAACACAAGGAATTCACTACAATAAAATGGGTCCGTAGTTATATTTTTTTTTGAATTCACTACAATAAATGGGTCTATAATAACATTTTTTTGAGATCTGACAATATATTGTGTGTTGTTAAATATATACCGATGAATATTGTTATAACTATCCCACCTCTCTCTCTTTTAACCCTTAGCAACTACCAGCTCTCCATTCTCTCTCTCCATGGCTTTCTCCTTTTATCTCTCTCTACACTCGAAAGTTCGAAACACCCCCATCCTCTGCTCACACAAATTGCCAACTTACCAGTTACTCCTTATTGATCTTATTAATTCATAGGCTCCATTTTTCATATGATGTATTATTTTTTAATAAACGATCTCCGAGATGTAACTATCGTAAAATAAACCTTCACATTCCCATAAATGTGATTTTTGTATAATATGCAATAAATATTTGACAAACATAATTATAATCTTAATTATCAATCTATATGTCAATTCGAGTGCAAAAACTACTTAGAATTTAATAAAATAGTTATCGATACGATGATCACCTCAAATAATCTATCTAATATCGCATAAATAAAAAGCTTTATGTGTTGGATATTATAAATATTAAGCGCATACATAATTTTATCTAAATAAGTTAAAATAGTCTAAAAATCTCAACATGATGAAATAGACAACTCATGAATATTTCCTTAAAAAACCTAAGTTTTGTTATAAAATTTAAAAATGCCAATCATATCCTACCATTAAACAAATTACTCTTGATTTAAATTATTTATATCAAGAATTTAAGTGGTTGATCCCATGCTAATTTTTTTAGATAAATAATCTAACATTTCATCAAAGTACAAAGTTTCTGGTTCCAAAGGACCCCATATCACCAAAAGAAACATATAGGAGTTACGAAGTTACAATACAAAAAAGTAAACAAAGCTAAACCTTGGGATCCATGGCACGTAGTACAACCGTAATTAGCCAGCCAAGGGTAAAACGAAGTACTCATTAAAAGTTCTTAGGATTAGAGGAAACAACAACAAAAAGTAGCCAGGACGTAACCAGACTACAGTCTTCATGGGGCTTTGGCTTTGACAAACATGGGGGGTTCACTGAGTAGACTTCATGTTTGCTGCAACTTGCCAGTGGGTACGAGGGAAACCGCTCTAGGGGCTTGAGACTTCAGTGTTGTAGGTAAAGCAAAGTAATTGGGGTTTATAATAGTTTAGGTCCCGAAAGATAGCGAATGCGATATATGATATAAAAGACAAGCTTAGCCAAGATTTTTTAAGCCAAATGGGTGAGGATAAAGCTTGCATATTTAGCAACAATAGAGGGTGGTAGGAAATTACCCTCAAACATCTTCGTACAACGCTCCTTCCATATCGATCACCACGTCGATGCTAACTTGACAGTTATCTACCAATAGGACGGAGAAATTTGTCCTGAATTATGAAGTATGGAAAAAATCTTACATTCTCCCGTCAAAAATAACAATTTTCATTTTGTTAAGGGTTTCAATGGTGTAGGGGCAATTAAGGAATATGTGTGGTATGGTTTCTACGTTGGAGAGACATAAAGGGCAAGCATTTATAGTTGGGATATCTGAAATTAAAGGTTTATCTTGACCTCGTAATTTTCTATGGAAAAGGGACCACATGAAAAGGGATACCCGAGGATGGAAGGGCTTCACCCAAAATTTCAGGTTGAGTTTCGGTCCCAAGCCACCTTGGCTAATAGTATCATAGATATTCTTTGTTAATCACAGTGAGGTCTATCTTCCGGGGATAGAGATTAGATCTGGTGAAGAGGGGGAGCTGAGGTAGTTGATGAGGAAATTCTCAAGAGTGAGTAGCTCATGCTGGTTGTTGGCCCTACAGACAAGGACTTTAAGCCAGTTTTGCCTTGCACTAAGGGTAGTAATAGCATTTGCAAGGGTCGAATGTTTATTCCTTGCCAGTTCCTATAAAGATGTAGTGGGGAGGGGGGGTTGGTTTCCATTAATACTATCAATCGGAGTAGAGTATGGAGTCTCGAGCCTATAAAACGAGAGGCAACTTTTCTAATTGCTAAGGAGCTATCTTTGATCGATCTCCAACACAACAAGTCACGAGGGCTAACCGATTCATAAATAGGGATATGGTGGTCACAGTGGTAGCGACCCCTAACAATTTGAGTGAACATCGAGAAGGGTTCTCCATAATCCAATCCATGATTTGGACATAATGGCCCAATTGAAGGTTTCTAGGTTTTGGATGCCCCATCCGGTGTTTGATTTGGGTCTACAAATAATTTTCCAGTGTGCATGGTGTCTGCTTTTGCCTTCAATTAGGCTATTCCAAAGGAATCATCTCTAGATTTTTGTAAATTCCTTGAATGGCATATTTCTGTAGTTTGAGTGAGGCCATTAGGCGGTTGACCAGAGGAGTTAGGGATGAGCTTAATAAGAATAAATGAGAAGGAAGTGTGCGCATCCGATTTTTCCAGCTCAGAAGTTTCTTCTTGATTTTTTCGATGAGATGGTGATGATGAATATCCATTTCATCACTTTTATTCTTTCATTTTGATCTTAAATCCATTGCTAAATGCATGTATATAAAATTAATTTATCAAAATAAACATTCTTTAAATTGTTCAAAAAACTGTATAAAATTATGTCTAATTAATATATTTATTTCCAAAATAAAAGAATAAAGTAAGAAAAGAAAAATAAATGAGATGCCAAACGTATTGAATGACCCTAGACCTCGAGACCCAGTCATCATTGTCGACAAGGAATAAAGTAGGGGGAGATAGAGCAGAATAATTGTACAGAAAATACATCAAAATACTAGTTTTTTAACTCGTGAATAATTATTTTTCGGGACCTATTTCATTTTATTCATTTTTTCACCTCAAATAACAAAATACTCAACATTAATATTGTAGATAATAATAAAAAGAAAAACACATAATTGATTTTACTAAAAAACAATGCACAGTGTGCTCAGGACACAAAAAATAAAAAGCCAAAATAAAAATTTTACAGACCTGTATCTTCTCCATGTTGTATTAAAATTGATCACAATTACATTTAATTATATATAAAATTTAATAAGCTATTTAATGAAGGTAGTTTCATTCAATTTGGAGTTAATATGCAAAAGTTAAGTCTTGGGCCCCTATTGTGCAATATATTTGTATATTATATTCAATATATGTGTTCTTTATATTTTTAAATTTTATTTATTTTTATAAAATTGTAAATATAATTTAAAACACATGTATATAATTAAAATAAAATTAAACCATTAAAAATAAAATAAATAAATCTATTATCACACATAGATGAAATATGTAAGTATACAAATATATAATAAACACAAATATTTATTTAAGTGCACACATAAATTCAAACAAATACAATAAAATACTTAAATGTGTAACTAAATTTATTAAATATATATAAATACATGTACATAGTAATAAAATGTGAAATATAAATTAAGATTAAAAATACCAAAAATACATGTATATATGCACCTATATTTATACATGTAAATATTAACATATAATAAATAACTTCGAAAAAATAAATAAAAATGTGCATAAAATACTATATTAAATTATAAATATTTTTATTTTTTAATAAAAATTAATTAATTCATTTATTATTGAATTTCCAAGGATTTTTTTACTAAAGAATTTTCTGGTTGGTCTACATGGACCATCCAGAAGCCTAGATCTGTTGACCTTAGCTCAACAGATCCCCTTCTCTCTTCATCGAGCCATAAAGTGTTAGAGCCCAGCTTTTGCCCAATTTCCCGCTCCTGGCCATCATCATCTGCCTTGACGTGCTGCATGATTTGTGGAGATTGGATCAAGCATGTTTAAGTGGTAAAAATGCATATAACCCCTCTACCTTTTGTATTTATAAAGTAGTCTTGTAAATATTTTATTAAGTTTAAAACTTTGTGGACAAATTACATGTGAGCCCTTGGACCTTTAAAAAATTGCACTTTAGTCCTTACCATGTCACCTCACGTGGACCCCCACGTGAGTGGACATTTTACGATGGTACCCCTCCGGGTTTTGTAATTATTATTTATTATTTAAAAATCAAGTTGAAATTCGAAAATATTGGTTATTTTGCATGTAACCCACTGAAGTTTATTTTATTTGCAAATATGCCTCTACTAGCTAGATTTAATTTTATTTTTTTGCATTTCTATTTTCTAAAAATAGTTCACGTGCTCTAAAATTTTACAAAATAGATGTAGATGCTTGTTTGGATGCTTATTCACGTCAAGTGGTTTACTTAGTATTTATCTTGCATTTTCTATTTATTAAAAATCAAAGGGAGCTATTTTATTCTCAATTTGACTTAAAAATACAAAAATTTATAAAACCTTGTCTAAAATTTCGAAAAAATCTTTTGTTTATTACCCTATTTTATCACTATAGACCAAAAATAACAAAAAAATGTCAAAAGAAACTCAAAAAATAGAAAACCCTTGCTAAACATAAAAAATACAAAATATTTTCAAAAATCCCCAAAAAATCAGTTACTATTCCTTATATATATATATATATATATATATATATATATATATATTATCTACTCTATACTAAAAGTATTTTTGCGATATTTTGGACTCATTTGTTATTTTTAGTTCTCAAAACAAATCAGCCTATTCAAATATTCCCTATTTTTCCCTATTTGTGTTTCAAAAATATAAAAATTAGCAAATATTTTCCAAAAATTCGCAAAAACAGAAGAATATTTGAAAAAATACAAAATTGTTTTATTTTGTAAATTTAACTATTGATTAATCGCTAAATGCATAAGTTACGTTGCATCTATTATAGCACGGGTACTTAGCGTGTCATACAGAACCGAATGAATAATATCTGCGAGGAGGTTTCAGCTTTAATTTATAACCTTGGAAATCCAGGGTCGAACACAAGGATGCGAACAATTCAGTGATTAAGCTTAAATGTCAAATATTTTATTTGGACATTTATAGCTTAATTATTTAGAGAAAATACATCATACAAAAGAGATTATTTTCAACCCATTTTTTAAGCACCTAGATTATATGAAAACCATAATGCACAAGCCTATATCACTCATAATGCAATTAGAAACACAACGAACAACTAGAGTTAGTCACAAGAATCTCGGAATTAATTTAAAATCCAATGATATCTAAAATCATATCCAAAGATAGGTTTAATCAATACTTGATCTAGATAGCATTGTCGAAGTAACATTTAACATTCAATTTCACTTTGTTACTCAAATGAGTTTAACCAGCAATTAAACCAATTATTAACTTATCAATAATGTTCAAAAGCAACTAATGATTGGTCATTAAGAATTATTAAAGAAATCGGGTTCAATTTCCCACTAAGATTTCATTTTCAACTTCATTTAAATATCTAATAAACCTTTTAGAAGAAGAATTAAATTATGCGTGATTTTCAATGCATAAATGTCCATAAAGCATGCCAAATGAAAGAACAACAAAATAGCTTTCAAATGAGACCAAAATTATTTTAATTGGATTTATAGATAAAAGTATATTTAACAATCAATCCATGGGTATTTTTACAAGAAAAACTCCAAGTTTTATTACAAAACAGAATAAATTTAGACTAAAATACAAATAAAATAACGCACAGGGGTTATTATGAAAATTTCACAGTAGCAGAGGGGCTTATATGCAATTCTGGAGGAGTTGAGGATGGGTGCTGCAATTTCTCCAATCAAGTGTGTTCTGCAGGTGATCCAGCGAGGCTTGGTGCAGCAGGCTCGATCCACATGTAACCTTCTGGTGCTCCGCAGGAGGTTCAGACACTCCGAGGCTTCGGTCTGAATCTGTGGCTCGAACACTGATGTGGTGTGCTGTCCTCCGTTGGATCTCACCCAAAATGGGGAGATCAACGGTAGTTGGATCTCCTCCTCTGGTTGAACTCCTCCGCATGCGGCGGCGCAAAGCCTGTGCTCCGATGGTTCTTGGATGCCTCCTCCTCGCTCCTCTGTCGATGCTAAAGGTTCGTAGACCTTTGTGGCAGTATGACGAAGATGAGGGTGAGGTTTGAAAGGAGCAGAATGCTCCCTAACTCGTTATCGATGAAGCTACTCCGATGAAGAAATTGGAGATCGGATGTCTCTTCAAATCTCTGATCATTGGCAACTTGCAGGGGTTAGTTACCAAGCACAAACAGAAACGAAGCAATTTGGAATGGACTGAAGGCTCTATGAAGGCCATGGATGCGAGCCCTAAATGGGTTATCTTCTTCATGCAAAAGAAGATAATGAATTGGGGTGAACTATACGATGTAGAAGCAAGATGGGTTTACAAGAAGATATGCGTGAATTACAGATGTGATGCGAAGGATTTCATATGATCAGATCGATGTGAGACTAACTGAGATAGACTTAGAAAATAGAAGAAAACATATTAGGAATAAGATGAAGAAATTGCCTGAAATTAGTGAAGGAATTGATAATGGATTGAAGATGAATCAAAGCCAACACAAAGTCTAAGAACTCCGTAGACCTTCGCTTAACAATATTGGCAAGAGATTAAAGCTCGGGAAACGTGATTGATGGTTGCAGCATGAGACAATACTCTTGGATCTCGTCGGGCCAAAACTCCTGTCGTCGCATATCTCTCTTCGGCTCTCACTGTCATTGGATGAAGGGTGAAGCTCGGGAGTTGGTTACGTAAGGGATAGATACTGTAGCAAAAGGTCAGCGTTGAGTTTTTGAGGTGGAAGTGGTTTGGAGGTTTCTGAACGAAGGTGGTGGTTTCAACCACCACTGGTTAGGAGAAAGCATGAGAGGAGAGGTTAGAGGTAGGGCGTGAATAAGGGTCGAACGAAGAATCTCTGGGTGATGGAAGTTATCAATGTGGATGATAGAGGTGGTTGTGTCAATATGGAGAACTTGGAAGATTGCGAAGAGATGCGTCTGCTCAAGGAGGTGGAAGGAGGTTGATGACGAAATCTGGGCCATTGGATCAAGATCCAACGGTCCAGACTGAGGAGGATTAGAGTAAAGAGGTGGGGCCACGTGGGCAGTTGTGGAAGCGCCACATGGCCCAATAAGAATTAAACTAAAGGATGAAAACACGAGAAATTCAGTAATAAATAATTAGAGCCAGATTTGGAAAAATGACGAACATGAAAGTAGCAGATCTCGATGAGATCCACAACTTTCATGTAGAAGTCAAAGAGATCAGAGGTCATCTATACAAAGATAAAAATTAAATACGAATTAAAACCATATAAAACAATTTTCTTTTGTTTTTCATTTTTATTATTTTTTGGGTTTTTATTTTGTTTTATGTTAATTTATTAATATACAGTATTAATCTAATTTTTATTTAATTTTTTATAATAAGTAAATACATAAAATATTACACCATACAAGGGTTATAATAATATACAATAATTGTGTCAATTATAAACAACAAACAAATTAGCAATTAGTGTTATTTGTTATTGAATCTTTGTGATTAACTTAAGCAAGAGAGATAAAAATGTTGAATTATGATGATAAATATGGGATTTATCAACTACATATAGCTATATTTATAAATTAAGAACCCTATATCGCTTATATATAATTATATATATTATTATTTATAGTTATATTGTTATTAATTATTATAAATACCCTAAATATGTTTTAAATTCTTTTTAAAAAGGATTTTTCTTATTGGTAATTTCTGATTTTTGTATATTTCTTATGTATATTCTATTATATATCACCTATATTATACATATTAAATTATATACATCTATATATTCTTATATCCATTTATTATAAATTTAGAAAATAATAAAAAAGGAATATAAAATCAAAAATTAAAAAAAGAAAGTATATATAAATTAAAAACCCCACAAAAACATTAAGTAAATAATGTGCATACATGTACACATATACACCTTTATTACTTAAAGATAAATAATATAAGTTCTACGCCCCTTATTCCATGAGTTCGACACCCTACCATACTTGTCCACTATACACACTTGTTTGTAGGGTTTTATAATAAACTTTGATCGACTTGTCTTCATTGCTTGATTATTTGTGTGGGTTGATGTTGAGCGGCCTACCGATCAGGGTTAAGATCATGAATAATCACGGATCGTTGCGACCCCAATCAATAGGCTAGAGCTCAACAAGAAAAATCAAGAACATAAATAAGACAATCAAAGCACGAAATTCAATGTTAGCGGTCTCCGCTATTTATTTAACCTGGTATAGCAACCAGGGTCGAACACAAGAAGCACGAGTGAAACCTACGAAGAAGTCCTAATCAGAGAAATAAAAGTTAATTTTTATTTATTTTTATTTTGCAAAATTTTTATATTTTCAAAATAAGAAAATAAGAGAAATAAATAAGGAACAAGCAAGCTTTCATAATTTTTATTAAGGGACAAAAAGGCTCAAAAATCAGAAATAAAAATATTTTTATGTTTTTCAAATATTTAGATGTTTTTGGTGATTTTATGGGATTTTTCTAATTTTTATATAATTTTATAAAAATTAAATAAAGGCAATAAAAGAAAGCAGTGTACAACCTGGACTAAAAGACAAGTTTTAAAATACTAAAAATACTCTAATTTCCTAATTGTGATTTTTTATAAAAAAATAAATAAAAATATCTAACTATAACAACTGAGATTCTATTTTTTTGAATTTTTTAAAATTTTTAATGTTTTTTACAAGTTTTTTAGAGTTTTTAGCTTCTTATGGTTTTATAAGGGTAAATGCAAAAAGAATGCTACTGGAATTAAAATACACAAAGACAAGCACATATACTTTTTTTATAATTTCTAAAATAATTTATATTTTTTTTGGTATTTTAGAAAATAGACAGAACATTTTATATGTTTTTTTATTTTTAGAAAATATTAAATAAAAGTAAATTAATTCACAAAAATTACCTAAATATTACGTGTTAGCAGGAGCTAAAATTAGTTTTTGTGGGATTTTTGGAGTTAATTAGGTAATTATTTGATTAAAAACAAAGTGCACATAAAACATGGACCCAATGCAATTATTCAAAAGTTTCCAGGCCAAACGATAAAATACATAAAAAGCTCAGGGTAAATCTTGTAATTTATCCAATATATCCACGCACATGCTCAATGAACCACACACATGGGCATATATGAAAATATCAGAAATATTTCATTCAAAAGATAAAATGGACTGAAGTGCAAATACGAGAAACAACAAGGGTCCATATGCAAAATATCTGAATTAAAGGTTTATTTAATGAACTAAACATCAAAGCATAAAAACACGAGGGGTAAAAGAACAATATACCCTTCGGGGCACGTGTGTGGCGCGTGGGGGTCCTGATGCTTCTGATCCTCTCCTGGAAAGTATCCGACTGTGCATATTTGGTCGGGGACATGCGCGTCAGATGACGCCTGCAAAGGCTGATCCAACAGTCTGCAGGAAGGCTGTTGTCGGGCGGCTCTGATGGAAACTGGGCTCCTGACCAGATCGTACAGTGGAGGATAAGGCTGGAAGAACAAGGCCCAGCCGAACTTCGATCGAGCGTAGGAGATGATCCACGCTACGGATGAGGCTCCCGAATAGTCCGGTGCAGTCGCGGAACGACTCCGCGTCAAGAGGGAGGTTCTGATGGAGAATCGGGCAGTCAGATTGGCTGGTCGGAGGACCTCCACCTGGAGCTACTCTGCCGGAGCAATGAGCATCTCAGAAGGGTCCCTTTGCGCACACGGGTACCTGCAAAAGAAAGAGGGGGTTCGGGGCTATGCTCCGACCCGGGTTATTGTTGCAAAGGATAAGGGAAGCAACGGTGAGGCGGCTGGTTGGTCTCCAGCATACAGGGAGGATGGAGATCGAGCTCCATCATGCTCAGGTGAGACCAATTTGAGATGGATAGGTAGTAAGGGAAGGTGAAGCATTCGTCGTGGGATCGATCGGTACGAATGTGAGGGGGAGATGAGGCTCCGACCGGGGAGACAGAGCAGATGAACGTGTGTGGAGCGAAATGGAATAGATTGAATCAAACTGGGAAATTGGAATGAAATGGGCAGTACCTGAGGATCTGGATGAACTCAGGAACTTCCGACGAAGATGGGAGTTAGAGTCGTGGCCTCGACCTCGCTGTGGAAGGTAGGGAGGCTAAACGCGGTGGAGCTTTCTGGCCACGTAGCTGAGCTGCTGCTTCAGGCCACCAAAACCCGATCCAAAGGTACCCTCCGGTTGCCGTCACTCCACTAAAGACACCTAGGGATGAGAGAAGGGGCGAGGCACGTGCTGCAGTGGTGGGAAGCGAAGGCAAGCTTATATAGCCGACTCCAGATGCCTGGAAAGATCGAGGGGTAGTGTGCAACCCTAGGAAGATCCACACCTTCCTAGGGATCCACGAGGAACACAGATCCTAGGGGAAGCAACGAGCGAGAAATCAGGGCGAGAGGCGGCTGGAATCGGGCTGGAAAAAGGGGAGAAAGAAGTCCGGCGAAGCGAGTCGGGCCGGGTCAGCCTAGGGAGGTGACGTTGACCTGGGTCAACATCCCTGACATGGCCCAATCAGAAGGGGTGTAAAATAAGGACAAGCTACGCTACATGACAAAATAGAAGAGAAAAATAAAGATAATTATATTACAAAAAGTAAATGAATTTAAATGAAAAAATGAATAAAATGGAAAATTTTAATATTTTTCAAGGATTTTTATGTGATTTTTAATTATTTTTATAAAAACCTAAAATAGTATATATACAGTATATAGTATTTATATACATGTATAATATAGCTATGTATTTTGTACAAGTACTTTTATTTTATTATTTTTACATAAATATCCCTAATTTTATATTTTATTTATTTTCAACATAATTTTAGGAGTTCAAAATAATTTTTATTTTATTTTTATGATTTATTTACAGATATAGAATAAATAGGGGAGGTGACATATATAGATGTATTTTGTACAAGTAAGAAGGATTTTATTTTATTTCCTTTTTCTGATTTTTATTTTGTTTTGTTTTATTTCTAGGACTATATGCAAGGAGGTAAAAAGAATATATTATTATTATTTTATCAAAAATAATTATTTACATATATAGGTAATGTGTACAACATAGAGTAGGCCATATCTCTCTATACTTAGTTTATTTGGCGATCAGGTCAAGGCTTGACCTTTTCTTTGAGTTCAGGTCACTCTGTATTTATTCGAAATACCTCCTTCCTTGTTCTTTTCCTTTATTCTTTTATTTTTGCACAAATAATTGCTAATTATGCAGTTTTAACAGATGCATGCATAATGCCAACTTATTGTATTTGCACCTATTTACATGATGTTATGCCAAGATAAATTTCTAAAATAAAAGAATAAAGAGTGAGAATCAGGGATTCATCAGTTGATTATTGAATTTGACTGAGGTCTTCGTGAGATGTCACGACAGTAACTGTTGGTCCCGCCTTATGTGGACCATAAGAGCACTCCTTGGATTCTCGATCTGTTTCATGTGCCAATCCCTCTTAGACAGATTCTTTGAATATAGGGGTATTCTGAGATGGTTGGGAAGTCCTCATGCTCGAAGTGGAAGGAGTTGGAGACAATCAATTTCTCTATTATTGATAGGTAAGTGGAATTTTCAATATTTATTTGAAGTCATGAGATCTCAAAGAAAACCTTGAGGGTGAAATTAAAGCACTTAAAGGCATGTTCATCAAATTTTAAAAAGATCATGATATCATTAATAAAGAGCATATTTTGAATGAAGCTATCCTCTCCAGGCACCATGTAGCTCATAGTAAGACCATCCTTGGCTAGATTTTGGATCATCTCATCGAGTATTTTGATGGTGTTAATGAAGATTAACGGGGAGAGAGCGTTACCCTCCCTAACATCGCACATAGGTTTCAAGAAGCTGGATGTTATATTGTTGACTAGACCGATATGATTGTTGTTTTTAGGAATGCACTCACACATTCGATGAATTTTGGTGGGAATGTAGTCAAGATTAGTGCTTTATTAAGTGCACTCCATCACAAAGTGTTGAAAGCCTTATTCAAGTCAATCTTGAAGACCACATCCTTTATTTTGGTGTCAATGTGAGATAATTTCAGATGAGATGGCGAAGGTGTCGCAAGCACCTCTGTCTTCAAGGAAGGCACATTGCATGGCGGGAATTAACTCCACAAGATTTGGGGCCCAACGGTTGAAGAGGTTTTTGGATATGATTCTTAGTGGGAGATTGATAAGGCTTATCAGACGATAAATTGCAATGTCTTGTGGATCACCCTTTTTAATATATTAATTCCATGATGGAGTTGTTGATGAACTTCATGTCATCTGAATTAAAATATGTGGATTCGAGGTAGCATACCATATTCATAAAGTCCTCTCGAATGATTGGCAATTATTTTTGAAAAATATGGGATGCACCCATCATGATATGGTGAATTAAGGGACTTTAAGTTCTTAACAACATTGAAAACCACCTCCTTAGGAGAAAGGTTTGACCATGTCCTCTATATCAACGAATTTGCCCAAAGTTTTGGGTCGAGGTCAAAAGAAAGTAATGGATTGAGTTCGGGGGTAGAGTATAGTTGTTGGTAGAAAGAGGTTACGATACGAGCAATGCTTTCACCATCCATGTATGTAGTTCCCATCTAGTCCTTCTGGGTGAGGATGTTCTCCTACTCCTACGGGCTGGGGCGACAATTTGGAGGTATTTCGTGTTATGGCCCCCTTCACGAATCCATCTAATCTTAGTTCGTTGGTTTAGACAGAGGAATTCATCCTCAGTGGCATGCTTAAGTTCCATATGAAGTGATTCGAGTTTACTGGCGGTGGCCCAACTGGCTAGCGTATGTCTCATAGCTTCATTGAGTGATCTCATGCTAATTGTGGGATTTTCGTATGGATGATAATAAGTTTTACTCTTGCTACATTTTTCTTTGTTGATAATTTTTTTCAAAATTATATTCAACTATTAAATAATATATATTCACATTCATGTTGAATTTATCTTCTATTAACTTCAAAAATTTTATATTCCATATATGTCTTTTTCAATGGTGCATATATAAAAATAATTACTACTGGATCATCTCCATTGTAAAGGATTTCCGACACTATTAATAAATATATTATTTAATTTAAATTCCATCATACATATATAAAAGAAAGTTGAATTATCAATCCATAAATACTTTATTATATGTTTATCTCTTTTATAGATTTTTAATTCAGTAATTTAATATAGTATGTTATATAATATATTACTTTTTTACATATAGTTTAATCAGGGATGCCATTGTTAATTCAAATTTTATCAGTATACAATCTATACCTATATCTAAAAGTTATGTAACATTCTTATCCCTCTCTTTCTAATATCATGTTAGTTGTCCTTTAATCTCTCCTCATCCAACTGTTACCATTTACTTTCACGGGAGTAACATTCTTCTTCTTTGTCTTCTTCTTTCTCTATCTCTCTCTATTATTTATATTTAGTTCTTTAGTATAGATAAGGCAATGATTTATAACTTTTTTCCTGTAATCTCTCTTCAGGTCTATCCTACGTACTCTCTTAGGCTCAATCATATCTCTCCATTCTGCTCCCTTCTCCCTCCACCATACTTTCTCCCACGCTATGTATGATTTGAAAATGCCAAAATAATCCGGAGAGGAGTGTCGTGCGTAACACACAAGGTGGATACGCAATCGTCGAAGTGACCACTCTCAAAGATCTCCTGTCAATTCAACAATCAACCCACACAATAGGAATAAATCAAGCAAGGAACACAGCCATGTGAATCAAAATTTATTATACCCTACAATAAATGCATATAATGACAAGCAGGTAGGGGTTGAATACGAGAAACACGGGACCTAGCAGTTATTATTTAAATGAATAAATAAAGCAAGTTTATACAAGTATGTACAAAATCACTCAATATATATGTGGGTTTTAATAAAATAAAATAATAGTTTCTATTTTTAAATATTTTTAAAATTTTAAATTTCTTATTTTTCTTTTCTTTTCTGTTTAATATTTAATATATGTATATATATAACTATATATATGTAATATGTATAATATAAATAGTATATAATATAAAGTATATAATAAATATACAAAAATCGGAAAACATAAATATCAACAGTCCTTGTTATTTTTTAAAGGGTTTATAAATACTTATAAAGTATTTATAATAATTAGTAATATCAATACCTATATATCACTATATAAAGATACATAATAAAATATGTAGTAATATATTTATAAATAGAGATATAAATAATCAAAATTTAGTAAAAAAATATTTTGTATTTTTAATATTTTTTGATGTTTTGTCAATTTACATGGATTTTTGCTAAGTTCTAGGTATTTTTAAAGTCCAAAATAAACAAAATCTGGGACTTTTTAAAATTTTCTTTTTTCTATTTTTTATATATTTTTGGCCTAGAGATACAAAATACAATAGAATTAGTATTTTTCAATTTTTAAAGATGTTTATATTTTTTGGATTCTTTAAGGCTTATAGGGAATAACCTCATTGATAATTCGGATTTTACGAGGGTCTAAAGTAGTCTACCCAAGGCGAGAGCTGCGGTGTTGCTGAATTCACCGCTCATGAATCCCGGGTCAATCAACAATTAACCCACAATAATAATCAAAAAATGAAAATAAATTTTTGGATTTAAAATTTATTATAACTCTACAACACTGATGTGTATAGGTGCAAGTATGTGTAGAGTGTCGAACACAAGGAGCAAACTAGATAGATCGGACAATAAAATTCAAAAAGTGATTGTGAGATCTTTGTCTATTTTTTATGTGGGTTTTAAATTTTGTATTTTTTATTTTAAATTTTATATTTTTATATTTCCTTTTTATATTTTTATATTTTGTTATTTCTTTTCCTTTTAAATATATAATATATGATATATAAGAATATATATACAATAATAGATAAAATAGATATAAATATAACAAAAAATAACTAAAAATTACAGAAAAGTATTTTTAGTTTAAAATAATTTTTTACTATTTTTGTGTTTTATAGTGAATTTTGCTAATTTTTATATATTTTAAAGTAAAAAATATACCAAATCAAGGATTAAATAAATATACCAAATTGAAATGGAGATTAAAAATATCAAATAAAGTTCGAAATTTATCAAATTAATTTTAATAGTTATATAAAAATATAAATAAAATTATAGAATAGAAAACTGTATTTTTCATTTTTTAGGAATTTTAAACTTTTCAAACTGGATTTTGGATCTTTTTTTATATTTTCTTTTTTTATTTTTAGGATTTTTAATTTCTGGAGTTAGAAAATAAATAAACAAACACAGTAAATATTTTTAGAATTTTTCGAAAACTGTTTATATTTTTTAGTATTTTATAATGTATATAAGGACTTTTTATGCTCTAAATGATTTTTAATAAATAATAAAAAGGTCCAAAATTGCAAAATAAAAATATGGGTGAAGCTACAAGTAATCAAAAGCCAACACCCATTTTTTGGTGATTTTGGAGCATTGTAGCTATATCTAATAAATAGAGGAATACTCAAAATTCACGAACTAGTAGGGGCATGATTGTAAATAAATTGAAGTACAAGGGCCTCTCTATAATTTTCACAAAATTATACAATGCATATAAAAAGTTTCAGGGTCGAAACGAAATACACAAAATAGCGAGGGCCCGCCTGCAAATGGCCACCTCATGTGGGTGCGCACTTGAGGTGATCTGGCGTGGACCAAATTGTAAATAAAAAAGCCTAGGGGTGTTTATGCCAATGTTCTAAAAAGTTTTAACTAATTATAATATTTACAACACTAAATATGAAACAACAAAAATATAGGGGTACGATTGAAATTTACCCCCACTAGCAGCTTGATTGAACGACAGAAGGCCGCTCACTTGACATGTGGTCGCTTCATAGCTGTCGATGACGGTTCAGGCGCTGACGAATCAGATTACATCCAGTGGAGGGATCAGACAGTGGTGGCACGATGTGATCCGACGGTGCCTACTCCGACTAGATGACGAAAGAAGATAGGACGACAGACGGGGGCAGAGATAGAACACCGGATGAACTCGCCTCTAGCGAGTTTGGATCTTCAATTTCTCGTATCTTTGTTGTAGATCCGGCCCTCATATGGTCCAAGCATCCTCGCGAGAAGATGTCACACCTCTAGGAACACTCAGATGGGTCCAGGACATGGTGATTCGTCCTGGAGGGGCATGAAGACTAGAGGGTCCTAGAGTGGCTTTCCTTGGTTCCAGATGGGCGCAGAAGTCCCCTTCAGGTCCTGCAAAAAGGGTAGAAAACACGACAGAGAAACAAAGCAGAAACATGGCCTTTATTAGTGGATGATCGATGTAGCATGAAATGGCCGGAGCGCAAGAGCTCCAGCTAGGACTTTAGATCCAAACTAAGCTAAAATTGATTATTAGAATGCAAAGTAAAACATGCTAAATAAAACCTAAGGCTAACCATGCTAAAAAGCGAACACTAAAAGACCTGGAATGGCCAAAGACCATGAGATGGACCTCATGGCAAGGTCTCGCTGGAGGTGGTGGAACACATCTCTATGCCTCTTCCTCGACCCAATAACAGCTAAGCGAGTCTCCTGTCATGAGACTCAAGCCAAGGACGCCAGAGGAGGGGAGAATTAGGGAAAAAACAGCTCAAAAAATGAAGGAAGGTCAGGTAGGGTTTATGTACAAGCAATAGAGGTGCGACATTCAAGGCAACATCTAGGGTGAATTGATGGTGATCGACCCTAGGAAAAAGTCAGGCGTGGATCTTGGATGTACATTGGTAAATCTTCATGAAGGGACCTAATGTCCTCGAGCAACGTATCAATGGGAATAAAATCGAGAAAGAGAGGGAAAACATAGAACTATGATAGACTAGGCATGGGGTCAGAGTTGACCCCAGGTCAACGAGGGGCGTGGCCTGATTGGGCCACGTCACCCGCAAAAAGACAAATCAGAGTAAACATTGCAAATAAATTAAAATAAATTAGTAAATGATTTTATTATTTTTAGGTTATAAAATAAAAAATGTTTATTATTTTTATCATATTTTATTATGATTTATATATATATTTTTTAGGTATTTAATCACAAGCTAATCTTTAAGGTTTAATTATAGGTATATTTATCTATGTATTAGAGATTTTTTATTTTTATTTTGTATTTTTAATTTTATTATTTTATTTTATAAAATTATATCTTATTTTTTTATACATAAATATATTTTTATGATATTTTTCTAGTTACACTTAAATAAATAAGGGTATATTATATATAGGTATAAGTATATGTATTTCATCTTTGTATTATATATACATATTTTATTTTAATGTTTTGTTAATGGTTGTATTTTAGTTTTAATGTGTACATATACTATAAGTATATTTAGAAAATTATAAAAATAACAAAGAATAAATAAAATGAATATTTCATTCAGGTATATTGTATTATAGGGGTCTAAAACCTAACTTTCACACTTTAACTCCAAAAAATATGAAACCACTTCATTTAATAGTTTATTAAAAATTATATATAATTAAATGTGATTTTGATATATTTTGAGTTTTTATTTGAGAGATATGGGTCTGGTAAGTTGGGATTTTGGAATTTTATTCAAAGTATAACTTTTACATTATATATTTTTTGTATGAAATCAATTTTTTATTTTTCTATATATTATTATCTACAACTTTCATGTACAAAGATTCTTTATTTGAGGTATAAAGAGTGGAAATAAAAATATGTCCCATAAATGGATAAATAATGAATAAATAAATGATATTTTATTGGATTATTGGCCCTTATCTCCCCCTACTTTATTCCTTGTCGACCTAGTCATCATGATGCCTAGGTCTCGGGGTTTAAAGTCATAAAATACCTTTGGTATTTTATTCTTATTCTTTTAATTTTCTTTATTCTATAATTTTGGCATTAAAAATAGTATTTTATACAATATCTATACAACAAAGAATAAATGCTAATTTGTACTAATTAAGGGTATTTACATGCATTATCTAGGGTTTTTAAGGCCAAAATGATAGAATACAGGTGATGAAATGGATATTCATCACTTGCACTGTTTGATTTTTAATAAATATGAAATGTGCATAAAATAAAAAATAAGTATATAGCATGAATGAGCATGCAAGCATGCACCTTATCCTATTTTTTCATAGTTTTTGGAGTATAGATGATATTTTTAGAAAATGAAAAACATATAATTGAATTAGCAGAGGTATATTTGCAATTAGAATAAAAGTCAGGAGCTAACATGCAAATATCCCAAAAGTTTTGAACTAATATTCAATTTTCTGATATTAAAACACAATTACAAAAATCCGCAAGGGTATATATGCAAAATACCCATCTCACGTGAGCTGAGTTAGCAAGGACCTGATGGTAATATTCAATAAATTCAAGGGTTTACTTACAAATAGTCCACAAAATATAAAGTGTTATTAAAATAATACAAGATGTAAAAAATAAGACAGAAGGCAGGGTAGTTATGCAATTTACCCCCAAAGGGTGCACGATCGTGCGGTTCAGATGCATCCATTTGATGTGTGTCAGCTCCACGTTGTGCAATGGTGTTTCACCTTCAATGTCTGAGATTAGATCTCCAGATGAGATCGACGATTGATTCTCCTTAAGAATCGACATCAACTGCTTACCTGGGCGGCTAGTTCTTGATTGAGCGGTGCGCGATGGTCCAGGAAGAATGGATGTAGAACTTGCCCTTGGTGACTTTGGATTCAATGAAGCATGAGTTCCTTGGCACCTGGAGCACTAGCATGGGGCTCCACTCATTCTTGTAGCATTCTCGCACCTCTCAGAAGCCTTAGATTAGTTCGAGGGCCACTGATCAATGGGCTCCTCCTGGCGCACTACCTGCATATAATCAAAGAAGAGGGCTTGGAGAGGCTATCTAGGCCTTCATTGATGAATGTCGAGGTATAATGGAAGGGGGTAGAGAGGTCTCAGGTGAAGCAGAGGAGAGAACCTCAATGGCCGAGATCTGAGCGAGATCTGGGAGGATTGGTGAGGAGTATTGCGGAGAAAGTGAAGGGGGCAGATCGTGGTATGTTTGGATAAGCCGGAATAGGGAAGAATACAATGATACAACGACCGTCTTGAGAGATCCAGCGGACCTCAATCCTAAGCTAAAGCTGCATATTAAAGTGTAAAATAAGGACACGATAAGAAAACTAAGATTAAAATCTACCTAAAACTGAAGAGAAAGGCCTCAATTTGGCCGGGGGGCCAAAGAAGCAACATCAATGGCACGAGCTCCGTCGATGGTTGGATGCTCCTCCTCCAAGCCTCCTCCTTGTTGCAAGTCAGCTTCACCGGCTTCCTATCACCAAGCACGGGTCCTAGGCATGAATTGTGGGGCTAAGAAACATGGAAGAGAGATCAAATTTGGAATGGTGGATGGAGGACTTTATTTATGGGCTGTAAAAAGGGTGGACTTCGATCGAGGAATGTGGTTTGCTCAATGAAGATCGAATGGATCTTTGGCACTCACGGGATTCAGGGATATCAGATCATCAGTTCTTATTTTGATTAGAGGGCCAAAACTTGAGTGGATTTAGCGGGAAAAAAGGATGAAAATCTGAGTCTGACACACCCACTACTCGAGGAGGAGAGAAGAGGGTCAGTTAACTCGGGGTCAACGGGCGGAGATTTCTGGTTGGTCCACGTGGACCAACCAGAAAAATTCTAGAAAGAAAAGATTGATAAAATCGATAATAAACATGAATTGAATTAAATAATTTTTTTATTAAAACATGAAAAGTGTTTGTAATTTAATATAATATTTTATAGGTATTTTTATTTATTTTTATGAGGCTTTTTTATTATAAGTTAATATTTACATGTAAAATACAGATATAAATACCTGTATTTTGGAATTTTGTTTTTATTGTGCATTTTAAATTTTATTATTTTATATAGATATTTTATATATTTTTGATCTATTTTATGCACATTTATATATTTTATTGGATTTTTTGAATTGATATGTACACTTAATTAATTAGGTATACATATATTATAGGTATATACAATTATATTTCCTCTATATATTTACATGTATTATTTATTTTGATTTTATTTTGATGTTTTTTATTTTATTTATATAAATTTGTTTCAAATGATATTTATAATTTTATAGAAATACAAGAGTATGAAAAATGCAAAGAATAAATATATTGAATGTTATATACATTTATCTTGCACAATATGGGCCCAAAAACCTAACTTTTGCCTCATAGCTCCAAATTAAATGAAACCACCTTCATTAAATAGTTTTTTAAAAGTTATATACAAATAAAGATGATTATGGTCAATAATATAGTATAGAGAAGATACAAATATATGAAGTTTTTATTTTGGCTTTTTATTTTGTGTGTCCTAGGTACACTGTGCATTATTTTTGAATGAAATAAAATTTGTATTTTTGTTTCCATTTTTATCTGCAAGTTTCATCTTCAAAGTTTAATTATTTGATGTAAAAATAATAAAGAATAAAATAGGTCCCATAATGTAATTATTGACCTATATAATTATGGTTTTTAGCATGTGTATTCTGTACACTTTTGGCCACCCTATCTCCCCCTACTTTATTCTTTGTCTATTAAGTCATCATATTGACTAAGTCTTGGGGGCTAGGGTCATTCACTGTCCTTGGCACTTCATTCTTTTTCTTTTCTTTAGTCTTTTATTTTGGTAATAAATACAATATTATATATAGTATTTAAAGTATAAATATGAATGTTATTTTGTACAAATTAATGTTATATACATGTATTAAGCTAGGGATTTAAGTCCACAATGAAAGAATAAAGGTGATGAAATGGAGATTCACCATCCCCCTATACTTGCCTTTGCTAGTCCCTAGCAAACACTTATGCATATAAGTGAAAAAAAGAAAATAAAGAAAAGAACTTGTGTTAATTTTAACTCTTAAACTTGTCTTCATAAAATCAAAGTTTGGAGCTGAGTCAGACCTTTGGATTTTAGGTATGGTTGGAACCTTATCGGGAAACAGATTTGAAACACAACAACCTTTGAAATCCACAAAACTCTGCCCAAGTCTCCTCAAAAGCCAGACTAAATCAAGCCTATGTAATACACAGTCCGTTATTACTATGAGTCTACCTTGTACAGTGTCAGTGATATGTTTCTCCTCTCGACTGAAGAAGTAAAAGTCAGACTTCTCCAACATGGTGACCCTAATTCCCCAATCCATCAACTCTTTCCTCGATAAGCAGGGTATTTCCTTCTAAATTCAAGAACAACCAGCTCAAGAAGAGGAGGTGGAGAGAAGAATGGATGGTAGCCAATGTAGCTACCTATCCTAGGATGCTTGGTCAGTGTGGCCAAGTCATCTGGCTGTAGGCTCACATACATTTGACTTTGAAGCTCAAGATTGCTTATTGACTATATACAATCCGATAGGAATTGATTTTACTTGGATTTTTGCTCATCTTTCTTTTTGGAGTTTTTGGTTTTTCTGTATTATTTTTTTTCAAAATACTGTGTACAATAGCATTTATAAGGACTTGTTCCTCTTGAGCCAGTAGACTATCACTCTCTTGAAGCATTATTGCAACCCACAGACTTCGGTCATTAGACCTCATGGTTATTGAATCTGGTTGGGGATTACAATGACCACAAATGTGTGACTTCCGATGTTTCCATTGGCGTATGTCTTATGGTCGGCAAATCTACCCGTCTACCACTTCAACTGAGGTAAGTAAAGTGTAAGGTGCATGTGTGAAATCTAGGTCACTGTCGACAAGAGTCATGCGTGTGTTCTGAAATATTCTATGTAGGCAGTCAAGACGACACTGAACCAAATTTCGTGGTCTCAAAGAATTAAGTATAGCATACCTGAAGCATCTGAATTCCAATTGCTATAAGGTTCCTGTAATTAAGTAGATTAAGGTCCAACCAAGCTCCAATCTTTTCTATTATCAACATCAATCCGAAAAATGCATATGCTATGTACAATGCAGAAAATATTTTTGTGATGCAATTTCTGGTTTTGATATTATTTTATAGGTTTTGACAAAAATTTTGCAAATTTTTATGCATGTTTTTGAAAAGATTTTGAAATTACTTTTGGAATTTTTAATTTTGCAAATTTTTAGTGATTTTTCAAAAATAAAATATTTTTGGCAAATAATTATGTGCAAATATTTACATCGGAGTGCAAGAATTTAGGTAAAGGATTTACAAAAGGTATTTATTATTTATAAGTGTTTACACAATTGTTTGTAATAAATCTTTATTTGATTGAATCATGTATATGGTTCTCAACATAGTTTGCAAATAGTTTTACAAATATTTTGAAAACTTTGTTTTAAAAAAATAATTTGACAAATAATTTTTATAAACATTTACAAAATCTGAAAATCATTTTGAACAGATTTTTCAAACAGATTGTATAGATTTTCAAACTATTTTTACAACCATTTTTTGAAACCATTTACAAATTCAAACATTTTATTCATATAGAAGAAATAAATGTTTACAAACCAAACATTTTTACAAAGGATGAAAATATTTTATAAACTATATACCAAATAGTTTTCAAAAGATTTATCAAAGATATTATCCAACCATTTTTCAAACATTTTGCAAAACACTTTTAACTTGATTTATTAAACCGTATATACAAGAATTTTACTGTGTGTTTTAATTTTTATTAATTAGCCATATTATTTAAAATAAAATGCAAGTACGAGTTATGGCTAAAATATATAAAACGTATATATGACCCCCTATACTTAGCTTGGGCTATGTTCTCATAGATCGGAGAGAAAAGGAAGACAACTCTTACAAAATATAGGAGAATCTATATTACAACGACTGAATAAAGAATGAGAAGTCGACTGAACCCCTATACCTAGGATCAATTAATCCTAAGTAAAGTTTGATGTATACAAGGTAGGGTGGGTTGAGGGTGGGAATAAACAAATCCACGACTTTGCTTGTCTTCACCTTTACTTAGGGCAAAATATCCCTAAGTATATAAAGAATGTAAAAAGTTGAGGAGACAGACGAGGGGATTAGAGAGTGAGCACCTGCATATACTCATCCCCCTATACTTAGGATGAAGTGTATCCTAAGTATAGCAACAATGAATGGGTTGAGTAAAGCTTTCGAAAAAATCAAAAAATTGAAAATGAAAAGAAGAAAATGATTAAATAATCAAAGATATTTTTTACTGATTTGTCTGAATCTATAGGTGTTGCGGTTAGAAGTTCTACATCGTAGGCCACCTGAATGGAGTCAACCACGGACAAGAATGTATCATGCTCAAGGTAAGGCTTCAAAAGCTGTCTATTGATGATGAAAGGTTGTGCATCAGCTGACAATCTAGATATGACTATGCTTCCATTGTCACGCACATGCTTCACTACGAAAGACCCTATCCACTTGCTCTTCAACTTCCATGGGAATATCTTTAACTTTGAATCAAGCAACCAGACTTTTTGACCCGGTTCGAAGGTCTTGCGACAGATGTGCTCGTGCCACTTCTTGACCTTCTCCTTATACATAAGATTTTTGTCGTATGCATAGTCATGAAATTTGAGAAGTCAGTTCAGATCTACTTTTCTATTCTTTGTTGCTTTCTTCGAATCCAAATTGCATATATTTATCTCTCATAAAGATTTATGAATCAATTCAATGGGAAAATGACATGGCTTTACATATACCAGGATGTAGGGAGACATTCCTAGTGGATACTTGTACACAGTCCGATTGGCCCAGAGAACTGAGTCAAGCAGTTGAGACAAGTTCTTTCTGTATGGACGTACAAGTTTCTGGAGAATTGTTTTGATTTCCCCATTAGAACATTTTGCCAAGACATTAGATTGTGGGTAGTATGTAGAGGCTACTCAATGTTCTATGCAGTATTCTTGAGTTAGATTCTTCACCTTTTTGTTAATAAAATGGCTATCCCCATCTGATAGGAGAATCTTGGAGATCCCAAACCGTACATACGATGATGTTTTCCTTCAAAAATCGGCAGACAGTACGTTTGTCGGCAGCTCAGGTAGAGATGGCCTCCACCCAATGACTCACGTAGTAGACATCAACTGGATATATTCATAACCCTGATAGTTGGGAAATGGACCCATGAAATCAATGCCCATTCATCAGACACATCTACAATTTAAATATATTTCAGGGGCATTGTGTCTCTCATTCCGATGGTTCCACCCATCTTCTGACAGTTAGTACAATACTTCATAAAATCCTCTGCATCTTTGAATACGTGATCTGTGATTCATCACTCTTAAAGTTGAAAATAGAGCCTTGTTCCCAAGTAATTAGAAGTATATTTCCACCAATATTGCATAATTAGCATTCATGCATGCATTGATAACATCTGCATTTTAGCATTGACATCTGCATGAAACAAGAAGCCAAATCCACTTGTAAAAATCACTTATCTGTATATATTTTACACTAACTCTAAAACCCATAAATTCATCCTATACTGTATATATTACTAACACTAATACAAGAAAAATACCAAAAAAATGCTAACTTGTATAATTGACCAATAAAACCCCAATCCAAGTTTGAGACGCTGGACCTTAAAGTACACATATCTCTCGTATACAGCCTCCGATCTAGGTCTACTCACTTTTAAAATAATATACATTCAAAGACCTTCAAAATGAGACTAATTTCATTTAAATCGGAGCTCGTATGCAAAACTTGGGTTTTGGGCCCCCATTGTATACTATATGTATGTATATTTGTACCCTTGTATTTTATTACTTTATTCGACCTCGTTTCCGTTTTTATCAACATGAAACTTGTAGATCTCATCGAGATCTACAACTTTCATGTTTTGAGTTTTTCCAAATTCGGCCATTCTCTCCCTCTTATTTCAAATTCTTCCTCAGCCATTCTGATTGGGCCACGTGGTGCCCTCTGGTTGCGCCACGCGACCCACTCATCCGCTCGAGACGTGCCCCTTCTCCTGGCCGTCAGATCTCCCCCTTCCTCCAGATCTCAGCCGTTCATGCCACATCAGCCCACAACCGTCTGATCTGGGCCTAGGTCGCATCTGGGCCGCTCACCAGCGCCTCCATCTCAGTGTGCCACGTAGCGCACTCCCACACCACACGATCATCCCCTAGCGCCTCAATCTACGCCATTCACTTCTGCTACGATCCTAGCCCTTCGATCTCCTCATGATTTCATCTCCACCGCCCATTAGTGCTTAACGCTCTGCCTGCCACGTGGTGCGCCATGCGCCATTCGATCTGAACCACATGATCTAATCACGAACCTTCCCTTGTGCCCATCTCATGGCCGTTGGATTGCAAGATCCAACGGCCACGACATCTTCATCTACCTCTGTAAACACCTCGTCCACGTCGTCCCACCGCACGTCGTCTCGGCCACCTTCCTATTTCGTCACCATTCCAGCCACCTTCTCCACCCATTGATCACTCCACGACGTAGCCCTGACATCCCTCATCCTCGTCAGAATCCACGATCACCATGATCGCCTCTCCCTCGCTCCACAAACCCCACTCCAATCACGCCTCCCATCGCCTGGACTTCCACCTTCTTCCTTTAAATACTCCACCACCGGTCACCTTCATCGATATCTGCCCTAGCACGAGGTACCCTAGAGCTCTCCTAAACCTATCTGTGACAAAGATTTGGACTAAGGGTGAGCTGACGGTGGTCCACCTTCGGCGATATCGGCATCGTATCTTTGCCGCGTAGCCGCCCTCCAACGAGCTGCTTGAGCTCGGATTGCTACCGGCCCTCGAGCGACGACCAGAGTCTCCACCGTGAGCCTCAGATCCCGGGTAGCCTCCTCCATTCCGTCTCCGATCTTCTTCTTCTTTTTCTTCTATTTTCTCCTATTTTTCCTGTTGTCTCTGCTCGACACCACCGTCCATCGATCATTTCCTGAGCTCCGCCTTGGAGCTCTCGTCTTCGCGGCACCTCCAGATCACCTTCACGACACGTTGCACCATCTCCGACCATTGCTCTGCCAGTTAGGGCAGAAGAACACCTCCGCATGGCCACCTCTTCACGACCAGGCCTCCAGTCACACACAACACTCCACGAACACAAGCGCACTATTTTCTGGCATCCACTAACCATGCAGGTCCATCTTCTTCATTGATCGGAGTCATCGCCGGAGCTCCTTCGAGCTTCATCGCCACCGGCCTACGAACCACCTCCACCTTGTCCAGATGCCCCGGCCGCTCTACGAAGCTCCTACGATCATTCCCAGCTACCTAGGATACACCGGACATCTTCTCCGAGTGAGAACCAAGACGACGGAGCTGCAGAGGCTTTGTTGGAGCCCAGACAAGTCCGCCGTAGGAGGCGGTAGACCGAAGGAGCACGACAAGCAGCCACCATCCGATCGTCTCGATTGGACGATCCAGATCGAGCCATGTCGCCTGCTTTAGTCTCCGTTGGATTAGAAAGATCGAACAGTCCTCACTCGCCCACGTCACCATTGCCAGCCCAGCTCCAGATGTCGTCGGATCAATCTTGATCTGACGTCCCGCATCACGCCATGAAGTCAGCCTCCACCACCGTTGGATCGACCTTGATCTAATGGTCCAAGGCACGCCACGTAACCAGCTCCAGCAGTCGTATGATCCTCATCGATCGAACGGTCAATCGTGCGCCATGTAGCGCACTCTGAGCCTCCTCCCCGACCCTTAGGCTCAGAGCTCCGAAGTTCATCCGAAGCACGCCTGAGCCTGCAGCGCACCCGAGCCGACGTTCGAGCCTCCGAAGCCTCCCGAGCCTAGTACCTCGCGTATGGTTTAGGTAATTTATACAGAGGCCCCTGCAAGTTTTCAATATTGCATTATAGTCCTTGCTAGGCGCAACACATAAGGCACACGTGTTCTCGTAGACATTTTGCATTCCTACCCCCAACATTATAGGTATTTCCACTTTAGTCCATGTACGCATGTTTTGATTTAAGCAATTTTAATTGCTGTTTTGCATTTTGGTCCATGTATTTGCATGTTCATTTAGGCATTCATTTAGCCTCATTTTAAATTTCAAAAATTGCATGTTGTTGAGTAACTTGTGCTTTATCTTTGTGACACGTGTCATATTTTTGTGAGCATAGAAGAATTTAATATATTTGTTCTTGTGGAAATTGACATAGTTTGCTCACTGTGTACTTTAATTCAATATTAAATTATTTATTGCTCCAAAAATCACCATAAAATCACAATAGGTTTAGTTTAATTTGTTCTATACTGTGCCCAAAAATCAAGCCATTTGCACGCATCACGAGGCTTGAATAAATTAATCAGTATTTTGTTTATTTGATTTTTAATAGGTCTAATTTACATCATTTTTTAGGTCTATTAATTTTCTTGGATTCCTTTCACATAGAAATATCTAGGATAATTTTTGCATCTGAAAATAAGTACTTTGGTATTTACTAAAATTATATTTGCAAAAATTACCCTGCATCCATATTAAATTCATATTTAATTCATTTCGAGTCTAAAAATTCCAAAAAATGCAGTAGCTTAGTTTCATTGTATTTCATATTGTGAGCAAGTTTCATTAATTTTGGACTTCATTTGACTATCATTTGTGAATTAACTTAGAATTTGGCTCGAATTGCATTGTATTTTCCTTATTTGCATAAAAAAGACCAAAAATATTCTCCTAAAAATCTGACATCGAAATTAACTTAAAATTAACCTAAGGAGAAAGATGCATCCCTGAGTTCGACCTTGGTCTTGTCCAAGTAAAATAAATCTGCCGCTTGCATTTAATTGAACATTAATATAAGAGGTTTTTGATAAGTCTTGATTTACCCAACTACAACGAATGATAAATTTAATTCGATCATTAATCTAGTTGAATTAACAAGGGTATACTGAGGTCCGTCAATACAGTTGGCCACCATAGGCGCCATTGAAGTACCTTTGTTATCGTACGTTTACTAGAGTGGTGTCCTCCTGATTCTCGGATGTGACAATGCTCGAGGATAATATGAACTTCCTCTCGAGGAAAACACCTTTTGCAGATGCAATCTGTCCCCTCACGAAAGAGATATGGTTCCTCCCACTGATAAAATCGAATATCTAACAAGAGCATGTCCATATTTAGTTTAGGCCAATCTTGTGTAGTCCTCTTGAACATAAGAAAAGTTACAATATTGGTGAACCATGTGAGCGAGGTGACCAACAGAATTGCCTCGTCTGGAAAGGTCTCATTGATCGGTATAAGGCTCTGCTCGCTTTGGCAATCTGGACAAATGATCTGCCACCACAGTTTTAACTCCATGTTTATCATAAATTTCAAGATCAAATTCTTGGAGTGGAAGGATCCATCTGAGTAGCATTGGTTTGGAATCTTTCTTGGTTTGCAAGTACCTGATGGTGGAGTGATCCATGTAAATAATAACTTTGGATCCGAGAAGATGAGATCTGAACTTCTCCAGGGCAAAGACAACTGCGAGCAACTCTTTCTTAGTGATTGTGTAATTCTTGTGTTCTTCATCAAGAGTTCTGTTGGCATAGTGAATCACAAATGGAAGATTGTCTCTCCTCTGTTCTAGAACCACTCCAATGGCATAGTTTGAGGCATCTGTCATGATCTCAAATTGTAGAGACCAATTTGGCAGTTGCAGAACATGGGCCTGAGTGATCAGATCCTTCAATTGTTAAAGGCTTGAAGGACTCTGGCATCAACAATAAAATTGGCCTTTTGCCTAGAAGCTCAGTCATCGGTCGGGCAATCTTGCTGAATCTTTGATGAGTCATTGATAAAATCCCACGTGCCCAATGAATGACCGGACTTGCTTCAAATTAGCCGGTAGCTCAAGCTTAGAGATGATTTCCACCTTTGCAGGATCAACCTCCATGCCATGTTTAGAGATGACATGGTCTAGCACAATCCCTTTGATTACCATAAAACGACTCTTCTCCTACGAGAGCACCAAGTTGACTTTACAATATCTTTTTAGGACTTGGTTTGAATAAGATAGGCATCGATCAAAGCTATCTCCGTAGACCGAGAAATTGTCCATAAATTCCTCAAAAAAACTACCAACCATATTTGCGAATACTACCAACATACACCTCTAAAAGGTTGCAAGAGTGTTGCACAAGCTGAATGGCATCCTGCGGAAGGCTTATGCCCAAATGGACAGGTGAATGTACTCTTTTCTTGGTCTTCTGGGGTGATAGAAACATGATTTTACTCAGAGTATCCATCCAAGAAGCAAAAGTACTCCTTCACGGTCAATCTCTCAACGATCTGTTCGATGAAGGGGAGCAGAAATGATCCTTATTGGTTGCTAAGTTCAGGCGTCTGTAGTCTACATAGACGTGCCAGGATGTAGGAACTCTGGTAGCGATCTCCTCATCTTTATCGATCATCACGATGGTGATCTCTGACTTTTTCGGCACGATATGCAGAGGGCACGCCCACTTTGAATCAGAGATGGGATAAATGAAGCCCACATCACACCATTTTGTGATCTCATTCATAACAACCTTCCGGAGATTCGGATTTAGTCTTCGCTGAAATTAACGAGACGACTTGCTATCTTCTTTCAGATAAATGTGATGGGAGCATAATGAAGGATTAATCCCTCAGAGATCCGAAATTTTCCAACCAAATACGTTGTGGTTTCTTTCTAGAACCTTTATCAGACAAGATTGTTATTCCTGAGTCAACTGAGAGTTGATGATAACAGGAAAAATCTTTGGTTCACCCGCATGGAAGGCGTATTTCATATTTGCTGGGAGCTGCTTGAGCTCTAGAGTAGTTTGAATTTTCTCTAAGCTCTGGAATTACACAATGAATAAGGTGGTGGCAAATATGTCAACTGTATACCATCCACCTTCGACGTTGTAAGTTTTGAATCTATAGACGCACAAAAATTTTCAATGATGGAATCATATTCTAAGAAATATACAATGATCTAATCTGCTTCTACTACGGTCAGGTGGCCATCAATAAATTCCTCAGGCACATCAACAAGAATCTCATCTTCCAAGATAGAGGGGAAGTCGATTGTGATTTTCACTCCTTCCTCGGCAAAGAGGAATTTGTGAGTTTCAATGTCATCCATGAAGAAGTTTGTGTCTCTAATCTCTACAAGAAAGTCACAGTCTTCTGTCTGCTCTATAGGGACACTCTCATCATCTGCACTCTGAAGCTTTTGGCACTTGAATCGTCTGAATGGGTACCTTGTCATTGTTCGAGCGGAATGTAATATGTTCGCTGTAGTAATCCATCACTGCTTTGGTTGTTCGAAGGAAAGACCATCCAAGTATAATAGGGTTGTGCAGAAGAGGAGCTGAGGTATCCATATTGAGAATAATAAAGTCCACATGAACTGCATTCCTTGGATGGTGACTATGCCATCCTCCAAAATTCCTTGGGGCTGCTTGATTAAAGTTTCTGCAAACCGTAGAATCATCCTTGTGGACTTGAGCGATCCCAACCCAAATTCCTTCAATAGTGAAGTAGGCATCAAATTTATCGACGATCCACTGTGAAGAAGAGTTCGGTTGAATTCTCGATCAAACATCGTACAACGAGTGAGAGGCGCTCCCATGTCTTTCTTCTTGCACGAGAGATTACTGATTGCATTGATTATCATCGCCATCAAGATGTGCTTCACATTTCTCTGTCTGGCACACCACGACTGTCTTTTCGAATTACATGCCTCTTTAAGTCCCTTCTTGATGTTTAGAATGTACTTTGTGGCTTGTAACAAAAGCATCTCAAGAACAAGATTCTGAATGATTTGCACAAAGCTGTTTTCAAACTTTTATTTTTCTTTGGATTTTTCTAAAGCATCTTGAAAAAAAATATGTATAGAACCAAAATTAGCAGAAATAATGTTCTTATGTATAGAACCAAAATCTATGCCCACATCAGGCTGAATAGCTATATAACAAAGTAGAGTCTTCATCCCTCTAAAGTGGTGGGCATCTCAAAATAGCAGACATGGCTCCTTCGGATGACTTCAGGTCAACTGCAAGTGTGGTCCTCTTCGTAGCTGGTTGGATGGTGTTTCGACTGCTACTACCCTCTTTTTGTTATTTTTGAAAAATTTTGATTTTTTGGCTTTTTTCGGTGCTTCTCCATCCTCTTCTTCCTCAGCCGCCCCTGTTGTTGGTCCGGCTAATGCAGAAGAAGATGATGACTCTTCTGTGGAAGCTTTATTTTTTCTCTTCATTATTGTATATTGATGTAGTGTCCTACCATTGATGAGTGTAACATCATTAGATAATAAAGAATCATGCACATCTGACTCTTTGGATTTGGCAAGAACATCATAGACTACATGCTCATGCTTTCTAAAATTGTTAGGGTTTGCCTCCACCTGTGTCGTAATTGGGGTATTGGCAGTGGTGAGATCGTCAATCTTCTGACTCATCTCTGAGAGGCTCTTAACAAGCTAAGCCAAGTAGTTAAGGGCGGGGTTCACAGGAGGGGCCTCTGATGGTTCAGCGTGATGGCCACTTTGAGACTGCGAGTGGTGTTGAGGCTATTGATAAAACTACTATGAATGATACTGAGAAGAGAGTGACACTGTTGGTGATGAGGAGGAGGGTGCTGATATGGCACAATCGAGTACTGTTGGTTCTGCTGGTATTATCGGTAGTACGGTTGTTGGTATTGATTATGCCTCCAGCTTTACTGATATGGTTGAGACTGCTGGTGGTGAGGCGGGTTGTTGCCTTGGACAAACCTCCCTCCTTGTTGCTGGGGGAATGGATGAGAATTTGTAGATTGACCCTTCTGAGGTCCACGTAGACGGGCTAGTTGCGCATTATTGAACCAAACTCCATTCACCACTTGAATGAGAGGTGGTTGAGGGGAGCATGGATCGGTGAGGGACTGGAGTTCTGGTTGGTAAACAACCGGCAATTGCTGTGACTGTAGGGGCGATGAAGTCTCCAGGGCTTGCACATAATAAACATTCTGAACCGCTGGCTGTGGAGGACTCGGTTGAGGAGGCTGTGGCAATGCTAGCTTTTTCATCTCAGCTGGAGTTGTGGTCGATGCGGACACAAAATTGCAGGTGCTGATTGTACTTACCAGCAACTCCAACTGCTTGGTAATCTGATCAAGTTTGTCCAAGTGCTGAGTCCTCTGTTTGATCACAGTGAGATTCTCAAGATCCGATGATCACTTTTCAATGATATCCACCTTAGACGGGTGGATCCCAATAATGCTCAAGTTCGAGATCTCATCCCTCTCCTGCTCATGCGAAGATGCCATGTGCAGTGCTTTCTGATGAACTTGCGGTTGTCGTTGATAGGCACGTGACGATGATAGGGCAGCTTCTCCTTCTGCCATTTCCTCATCTTTGTTAAAATGAGAGTCGCCATAAGTGGCATCGACGAGCTTCTGACTCCCAATCATCAATCCACCAAAGATATGTTGGACCAAGCTGGTCCGGTGGATATCATGGTATGGACGCTTCTCTTGCAGATCAGTGAACCTCTCTTATACCTCATGAATTTTCCCATGGCTGGCCTGGGTGAAGTTCGCTATACGAGCTCGCATCTGATTCAACCGCCCGAGAGGATAGAAGTTGTGCAAGAAAGATGATTTGGGTTCCTCCAAGGTGGTGACAACCTTCCCCGTATGATTAATCTAATACAGAGCCTTGTCCTGAAGTCTACATGGGAATACTATCATTTTAACTATGCATAAATGATTGTTTGGGTAATGCGTGGATCCACATATACACACAAACTTCTGGAGATGAATGCAGGATTCTTCATTTGCATTCCCATGAAGGTGGGAAGCAAGGCCAAGAGTCGAGGCTTAAAATCAAAATGGGCATGGACAACAGGTATCTACTTCCATTCTTTCATCTGTCTGGCACCGAGGTTGTAAGTCTCCTTGAGGGTCAGCTTGGGCTTCTCTCCTCCTGATTCAGCGGCTCCACCACCACGAAGTCCACCTCCTATCTCTCCATCTTCTCCTCCTCCTGACGGGTCTCTTCTTCTTCGAAGAGCGTTCAACATATCCTGGAAAGCGACCTAGGACAATGCATGGTCAGTGAGTTGCTGCTGAATCGCTTGTATGGAAGCAAGGAGCTGTGCATTAACTATGTTCTGATCGGGTTGCTAGCCTGATTGCGGTTGTTGAGGTCCCTTTCCCTTTCTAGTTGGAGCCATCTCTTTCTCTAAATCGGAGTCTGAATCAGACACAATTTGTATCTCCATATTGAGCTCTATATCTGCACAAGGAAATGATGCCCCGATCAGTCTGTATAGAAGTACTACATTAAATAAATCGATTTGTGTTAAGGTCAACACGGAATCTCATTAAGGATGGAGAGGAGTATGGAGTGAAATCATTTTCCATCAAGAATGGACAGATTTTGGGACAAGAGTGATCCTGATTTATTGAAGAAGGAAGGATACTTGAGAGCGGTTGGTGGTGTTTGAACCACAATCTCGACAATTGCCCCGAATTATTGGATAGGTCGCCCGCGAGAAATCACTATGGTTGTCGATGGAGTCCATACTAAGCCATCCATGTGTTGCCACCTCGAGGTCAAAGAGGAGTTGATAATAGAGGAAT
Organism: Ottelia alismoides; assembly: GCA_037367405.1. Classification (NCBI taxonomy): domain Eukaryota; kingdom Viridiplantae; phylum Streptophyta; class Magnoliopsida; order Alismatales; family Hydrocharitaceae; genus Ottelia; species Ottelia alismoides. The sequence goes on along the minus strand of JAZKJV010006347.1, from coordinate 599,231 downwards.
GATATAGAGGTCAACAAGAAATAAAAGGATTGCAAAATAGTAGAACGACTCAAAAGCGAGCGGGGTCAAATTAAAAAAGAAGCGAAAAATGAGAGTCAAATTTTGCATAAGTGTATGGGACTTTGATCTTGGATCCTAATCTAATCAAACAAACACCAAATAAGTTTTTGAATTCGCCAACACGACCCAAGTGAAGCCATGAGAGTTCAACTAATTTTTATCTTTTCAGATTTATGGTTGTATTGCAGGAAAATCTTTTAACAAGTCCTTAAGTATGCTATCCCTATAAGAGTGTGTGTACTGCTAGGAAAGTACCCCATACTTCTTCCACATCCTTTTGTAACATGTGATTTGCGTGCTTTGAGGTCCTTGGTCTCGTGCTTGGGGGCTACTCAACCAAAAAAATAGAGAAAGTAAGCCAATAGGTGAAACTAATACTTCGCTCACAAGTGAGGTATTCGGTCGCAGGACAGTGAGACAGACACCCCCGTGAAGGTGTGGCATATGCTTAATACTTCAGACCAAGTAGGATGTTCCATACAAGGTCGAAACACCGTCATCTACAAGGGCCTACTTACCCACGTACGATATAAGCATTAATACTTTACCACCCCAAGTGATAACCAAGGCCACCATAAATCAGGTTTAGGGCTCTAATTCTTATGGGGGTCGTGCCTCACGTAGTCTGGAGTGTACCTGAAAGCAATGAATTCTTTATGACCTAAAACATGGATGTCCATTATCGATTTTAGTTAAGGTCAAAGTTTATTTAGCAGTCCCCTAGTTGTATATTTTTTGGGGTTTTCACTTTTTTTGGGTATTTTCAAAGCAATCTGCCTAACAATTTTTTTGTATTTTCTTTTAAGTCCTAACTGTAATATAAAACAGGAAGAAGAAAATTGGGAAAGCAATGCAAGTGGATATGAAAGTAGAAATCTCACTCTGAAATGATGCATGCAAAGTAAGAAGACTCACAGTACTTCCCAGCGCTCTTCATACGGTGTGCAAGGCAAAATTAAAATATTTACCCTATATGGCGATATGTAGGCGATGAAAGCATCCTAAACAGAACTTGCTATTACCAGGAAGAACCAAATGGAAACTTCTCAAAAGTGGATCGTAATTGTCCAATCTTGCGGACTCCTCGGTGCCCGCCACAATGGGTCCTGCAAGCCTTGTATGGAGTCCCTCATGTGCGGTTCCAAATTCAAGAAATTTGTAATTAATTATTTGACTAAATCCAAACATATATCACTATATGTGCATGCTTCTATTAGGTGTTTGGACTTAGCTACCGAGTCAAGCAAGCTAAATCTAGGGGCTTCAATCACATAAGACAAATGAATCAAAGGCAGAAAGCTCAAATCACAAGAAACAAAGTAAAATAAAGATGACAAAACATGAAAAATCGTAACATGGCCCCCATGTGAACAGACACCAGGGTAATGGACCTCGTTAGGTGTGAAGTGTCCAAGTACAAAATTACTACAAATAATTATACAAAAATGGAATAAATGACGCTCTCCTCATAAAATAAAACAAACACTCTAAGGGAACTGCTATTTTCCTCTCTCTGTTTCCTTCCTTTATCTCTCATGGTCAGCTCATAAGAAGAAGAAGAGTTGTCCTCCTAGCAGCTTGGGAGCGTCCACCTCCTAGGAGACGGCCTTCGCCACGTGGTCCCTCACAAGAAAGACAAACAAATAAAAGTGGTCAGAACATATCAAATAATTATCAAGAATAGAGAGCAAAAATAGAAGAGAAATAATATGCACAACAACATACACAAAGCTATGCTATCTGTTGCTCCCCGACAACAACGCCATTCGAAAATGCTAAAATAATCTCAAGGGAAGGGTCATGTGTATCACACAAGGTATATAGGCAGTCATCGAAGTGACCACTCTCAAAGATCACCTGGTAATTCAACAATCAACCCACACAATAGGAATAAATCAAGCAAGCAACACATCTGTGTGAATCAAAACTTATTATACCCTTTAATAAATGCGTATAATGACAAGCAGGCAGGGGTCAAACACGAGAAGCACAAGACGTAGTAGGTATTATTTAAATGAATAAATAAAGCAAGTGCATACAAGTATGCACAAAATCACTCAATGTATATGTGGGTTTTAATTAAATAAAATAATATATTTTTTCTTCTTAAATATTTTTTAATTTTTAATATCTAGTTTTTATTTTCGTTTTCTTCTTAATATATAACATAAGTATATATATAACTATGTATATGTAATATGTATGATATAAGGAGTATATAATATAAAATATATAATAAATATATAAAAATTAGACAATATAAATAATAACATACCTTTTATTTTAAGGGTTTAAATATTTATAAAGTATTTATAATAATTAGTAGTAATAATAATACTTATATATCACTATATATAGCTATACAATACAATATATCGAAATATATTTATAAACATATATTTATAAATAATCATAATTTGCCAAATAAAATCATTTTGATTTTTTAATATTTTTAAAATGTTTTTTTGTGAATTTTGAGGGATTTTTGTTAAGTTTTAGATATTTTAAAGTCCAAAATATACAAAATCAGAGATTTTTTGAATGATCCGAATTGTTTTGAGATTTAGAAATGCTAAATAAAGTCAAAACTTCTCAAAACTAATTTTCAAGCATAGCAATATATATAAATAAAAATATCAAATAGAAACTAATATTTTTGGATTTTTTTATAATTTTATAAGGATTTTGGAGCTTTTTAGTTTTTAGTGATTTTCTTTTTCTAAATTTAGGGTTTTGTAGTCTAGAGGTATACAATATAATAATAGACAACTCATTTTTTTTGGAATTTTTAAAGATGATTTTATTTTTTTGGATTTTTAGGGCTAATATGGAATAACTATGAATTGATTAATTTTTAATTAATAGGAAATATGCATAAAATGCAAAACAAATTACATAGCATGAAATAACATTCCAATATGAACCTTATCCTATTTTTTCACAATTTTTTGGAGTATGGGTGATATTTTTAGAAAATAAAAGCATACATAAAAATTAATTGAACTATCGGGGGTATATTTGCAATTAAAATAAAAGTCAGGGGATAACATGCAAATATCCCCATAGTTCTGAACTAATATTCAATTTTCTGATATTAAAACACAATTACAAAACCCCACAAGGGTATATATGCATAATGCCCAGCTCACGTAGGGAACCACGTGAGCTGAGCTAGCAAGGACCTAATGGTAATATTCCACAAATGCGAGGGTCTACTTGCAAATAATCCATAAAATATAAATCAAGATTAAATTATTACAGGACGTAAACAAAAATAAGATAGAAGGCAGGGTAGTTATGCAATTCACCCCTAAAGGATGTGTGATCATGCAGTTCAGGTGTATCCACTTGGCGTATGTCAGCTCCACGTTGCGCGATGGAGTTTCGCCTTCGTCGTATGATATGAGTTATCCACATTAGATCGATGGTTGATGCTCGTTAGATCCGACGTCAACTGCTTACCGAGGCAGCTGGTTCTTGATCGAACGGTACACAATGGTCTAGGAAGAATGGATGAAGAAATTGCCCTGGCGAGTTTGGATTCGTTGAAGCGTGAGTTCCCCGGCTCCTAGAATACTGCCGAGGGGCTCCACTCATTCTTGCAGCCTTCTCGCAACTTTTAGAAGCCTTATATTAGTTTGGGGGCCACTGATCAACCCCTAGAGCTTGATGGTTCTCTATTGGACCAGGGAGGGTGTTCTTTGTTTGATCAGCCCTCAGATAGGCTCCTCCAGACACTTACATGCATATAATCAAAGAAGAGGTCTTGGCGAGGCTATATGGGTCTTTATTGATAAAGGTCGAGGTGAAATGGAAGGTGGCGGAGAGGTCTCAGGAGAAGCAGAGGAGAGGACCTTGATGGCCCAGATCTGAGCAAGATCTGGGAGGATTGGTGAGGTGTTGTGGAGAAAGTAAGAAGGCAGATCATGGGATGTTTGGATGAGTTGGAACAGGAAGGAATACATCGATACAACGGCTGGAGATTGAGAACTCCAACATACCTTAATCATAACATTTAAGGTAAAGCTAAAGATTAAAGCATAAAATAAAGATACGAAAAGAAAACTAAGGTTAAAATCTACCTAAAACGAAGAGAAAGGGCCTTTATTTGGGGGGGCAAAGAAGCAAGACCACCGGCGCAAGATCCGGTGATGGTTGGATGCTCCTCCTCCAAGCCTCCTCATTGCAAGTCGGGTTCACCGGCTTCCTGTCACCAAACATGGGTCCTAGGCACGAATTAAGAGCCTAACAAACAAGGAAGATGGATCAAAATTGGAATGGTGGCCAGAGGACTTTATTTATAGGCTGAAGAAAGGGTGGACTTCAATCGAGGATTGTGGTCTGCTCAATGAAAATCAAATGGATCTTCGACCCTTGCAAGATTTAGGGATATCAGATCATCACTTGTTTTGATCAGAGAGCCAAAACTTGAGTGGATTCAGCAGGACAAAAGGATGAAAATATAGGTCTGACACACCCACCGCTTGAGGAGGAGAGAAGAGGGTCAGTTGACCTGGGGTCAATGAGCGGAGATCTCTGGTTGGTCCGTGATGAATATGTGATTCATCACTCTAAAAGTTGAAAATAGAGCTTTGTTCCCGCGTAACTAGATGCATTTCATCACTTATATTTCATAATTAACATTCATGCATGTGTAAATAATATATGAATCTTAGCATTCATATTTGCATTAAATAGGGAGCCGAATTCACTTGTAAATATTCACATGTATATTATCTAAAATCACATAATTGTATCTATTTTATACTAACTCCAAATCTAATAAAATCAACTCTATAATGTATATATTATTGACACTAATAAAGGAAAAATATCAAAAAAATACTAACTTATAAAATCGACCAATAAAATCCAAATCCAAGTCTAAGACCATGAACCTTAAAAGGAACATATCTCTCTCATGCAGTGTCCGATTAGGTCTACTCACTTTTAAAGTAATATACATTCAAAGACCTTTAAAACAAGACTAATTTCATAAAAATCGGAGATCATATGTGAAACTTGGGTTTTAGGCCTCTATTGTATATTGTACATATTGACTAAAATACCCTTCATTTTATCCTTTTATTTTTTGTTAATTATTAAAAATAAAAAAAATAGATTAAGTTGTAAATATTTATTTCATATTTTCTTTATTTTATTTTGACTTCTATCTTATTTAAAAATAACAAAAAATTGCAAAACATAAAATACAATATTTTATATCTATAAGTAGGGGTGCTAATGGAATTGAATAAATTCGAATCCACGAGGATTCTAATTCAATTTATTACAAAAGGTTCGAATACGAACTCGAATCGAATTTGAAATGAATTTACTAACTTAAATTCGGATTCAATTCATTTAAAGTTTTGAATATTCAAATTCGATTCATTTTATTTCTAATTTGAAATGTTAATTGATGTGTTAGAGCTTATATAAATATCATTATATGAAGACTAATATAATATAAATATTTTATTATATAAATCTAATTTTGAAAGTATATTACTAAGTTAAGTTGAAAAAACTATAAAATTGAGGAAAATATCAAACCAATAAAATATAGTGGATAAAAGTGCATAATTTTTATAATTATTATGTCTTTTACAATCTAAGAATACTCTTTTTTAAATGATGAAAAAATGTATAAATACAATATAATGAGCCTATCAAAGAGATATAATATCATTGACGAAAAAGTTGAACACATTATAATTATCATTGCATGTTAAAGCAAGACAAGATCAGACTTATATAGAAAGTTGATACAAATCAATATTATTATTTGAAATAATGAGAATAGCAAAAAAATAATGTAGCAAGATAACACATCTTCATTAAGCATGAGGCTCTTCATTATCAAAAATTGAGCCATGAAAATGAAATATATGAATTTTTATGTACAATGGAACAACTTACATTATGGTGAGAAAAACTTGTATATTACTCATGTGATAACAAATGTCGCCTTGACAATGATAATCATCATGGATTGCCATGCCAGGAATCACGACAAATGTTAAGGAGGAACGTGAAGTAGCAAAATCATCATTTTCACATGCTAGGAGAAAGGTCACCATAATCTATCATGGGTATTTAAGGTCTTTGGTAGATAATGAAAAGGAGAATGGAAAAGACAATGTAAGAAATGTGGGAACATGAAAATAAATGTGTGGGTGAGGATTTAGAATAACAATCAACATTTGATCTTTCCTATTGGATTTCAAGACTAATCTATTTTTACTCTTTTTTATATTTGATATTTAGTCTTTAACTAATATGATTATACATACGTATATATACATATTAGATTTGGTATGGCTTAGGGTTCTTTATATATCTTAATGCCTCAAAATTTCTGAATAGTATGCTAAGATGATTGTTGTACTTATACAAAGTGAGTCATACCTACGCTACTGTAACTAGGCTAAAATAATAAGTAAAGGAATGAATTTAGATGTTTTGTATAACCGACACATGAAGGACCCACATTTCTAACTCATAATATTTTGCAATCAAACCACTTGAACTTAGTTATAAAGAGAAAAGAAAGAGATTGGATCTCATTAGGGAGCCTAATGTTGCATATACATGTCACTCATTGTATGAGTACGGAAATCATAATGGTAAAGGGTGAACATTATAAATCAAATCAATGAAGCTTAGATATGATTATAAGTTTAAAATTAACCACTTAATAAATGTAGTGGGTTGGTTTGAGAGTATCTTTGGTTGCTTGCACACATTATGCTTAGTGATATAATGCAAATGCTAAATCTTTCAATGTAAATGAAGTGTAGTAGCTTTTTAATACATATTCATATACTCTTTTCTACATCTATTTACTTTCAAATGAATTCGAATAGATGCATGTCGAACTTTTGATGTAACTATGCTAAAATTACTTGCACAAGAATATTCAGAAAAGATCCTAACCAACCCAGAGTGGTTGTTACATGTATATATGTAAATATGTATGTATTATATGCATGTATATGTACGTACTATGTATATATAAATACATTGTTACGTATATACATATATGTATGAATATAAAACATCAAACCGAATCGAATTATTATCGAATGAATTCAGGTAAATTCATATTCGATTCATTTAGAAATCGAGTCAGCAAGTTCAAGTCAAATTCAATTCATTTCGTTTCGAATCGAATTTTTTTTGATATTTTATTGAATGAATCCTAATCGAATTCGAATGATTCAATTCAATTAGCAGTCCTATATATAAGGTACCACCCATAAATACACTTCGTGCATATGACTTCATTTGATTTTTGATCCTCACAAAAGTTGTAGATCTCGTCGAGACGAGCAATTTTTATGTTGACCACTTTTTGATTTGACCCCTTTTGTTATTTCTTTTTTATTTTCTTTATATTTAATTTTTGATTTTTCCAGGTGTGATACGTGGCAGCTCCTGGAGCCGCCACGTGTCACTCTATTTTGTTATTAATTTATTAATTTCATATTTATTTTATTTTATTTTATTTAGTATTTATTTTATTTATTATTATTATTTTAATTAATTATATTTATTTATTTTCTTTTATTTATTTTCCCTTATTAGTTTTAGCCTACTTATTTTACTTTACTTATTTTATTTTATTTACCCTTTTACTTCTTCTGTACTTGTTCCCCACTCCAAGTCTTCACAACTACCCATTTTTCCCACTTTCTCCATTTATTTTCTAACCTCCCTCTCCTCGTTATTCTCTCCTCCTCCCCTGATTCACATCATCCGCCGTTTCGAGAGAAGAGAGGTCGAGCCCCTCCTCCAGGTGACAGCTGTAGGAGACGAGTTGAGTGACGACAACCTCAAAGGCGAGATCAGCGGCACCACGTTGCCGTGTCATAAGCTTCCAATCAGGCTTGCTCAGCTTCGTGATGCATCCGCCACACTGCTCAAGGCGACGATAGGAGTGCAGCATAGCTCCTCCAAAATCTGACGATCAACCGTCGGTAAGTATCTCTCTATTTTCTCTTCGTCATTTTTTTATCTAACGTCATTTGTTCATCGTGTTCATTGCATTTTCATCACCACATCATTTTTTACTTCACAACATCACCATCACATAATCGTTTTTTATTATTACATCATCATCTTCATTATATATCATCATCACCTCTTCATTGCATTTTTATTTCCTGTTTACAAGAAAAAAATGACAAAAAATAAAAAAAAAAGGAGCTACGTGCCATGTCCACCGCTGCTCAGCCCCCTGCAGCGCGGTTGGCCCCTCCCAGCAGACTGACGCTGCCACGTCGCCCCTTCAACGGCTGCGGTGCTCCAGGTCGCCCTCCACGGTCGTGCGTCGATGCATCCCCACACCTGTGCGGCGCCACCGCACGCGCCATCCCGTAGCCGCCCTCTTCTCAAGCACATAGCGGCCGCGCCACCAAAAACCTCCAGCCCGCAGCCTCGTCGCATTTCGCTTCTCCGTGCATCAACCAGCAAGTGCGCCAGATGCGCCCCTTCATCGTACGTGCCAGGCGCAGTCCTACGCACCCCCCTCCAGCGCGCGACTTCCGTCGCCCACCTAGCTGCCCCAACCGCTTAAGCACCGCCTTCATACGCTCGTGCGGCCCTCGCCCGCCCACAGCGCAACCAGACCACCACCTCCAATCGCCATTGTACATCACCAGCGCATCTCCGCCAACGAGCATGACGCTCCTACCCACCAACGCCGAGCGCACCACCAATCCACCTTCGACTCCAGCCATCTCCCCGCTGTTCGTGGTCCAACGTCGCCCCGTCTGCCTTCGTGCGATGCCCCCGTGCCGCCCTCCTCCTATCCACTCTATGCCTCCGCCGCCTCCGCGTATACGTAGCATACCCTCCGCCCGCTCAGATCGTGTGTGCCCTAGAAGTTCGCTTTTCAAAGGACATTTTATTTATTTTTTAATGAAATTATAGTTTCGTCTTTTAAAGTTTCTTTAATTGTAAAATTGCCCTTAAGCACAGTTTATTTATTTATTTTATTTTTCTGTATTGCAAAGACACCCCTGACTTTGCATGATAATTTGGACATCTTTCTTGCATCATTTATTTTAATAAAAATAACGCGCTATTGAGTAACTAATTCTTTATCATTTGGATATTTATTTGCATTTTTGTGAGCATTGGATAATTTATTAAAAATCAGAGTTTGAAATTCAGTGATATTTTACCCATTTTTGCTCTGAAATTTGCACATAATTAAATATTACTCCAAAAATTGTGAAAAATTCATATTTGATGCCTCTAGTTGTGCTTTAATTGCAATACAAGCCTAAAATAAATTGTTGAGTGATTTATGTAATTGATTTTTACTTAAATCCATGAATTTTTTTATGAAATTTCAAATCTCTTGGATCGTTAAATAAAATATCTATTTGAGATAATTTTTCTTTTGGATAATGTAATTTTGTGGTTTAATTAGGAATTAAATACTCACAGTCACTCTATTTTCAGTAACAAATTCATTATAAAATCATATATGGTCAGAAAATTCCAAAAAATTAGTGTAACTTCACTTCATCATATTTCATCCAGTAAAAATCTCATCATTTTTGCATTTTGTTAGCATGAAAAATTGCATAAAAACCCCCAAAAAAGTTTGCATTTTTCATTGTTGCATTTTAAATCCAAAAATTCCAAAAAAAATACATTTTGTTTTCACCATTATATTAAATTTCTAGGGAAAATACAATTTAGCTAATTTGGATTATTTGATATTAAAATTAATTTAGTAAAGTTGTGTGTTTTCATATTAACCTAATTCATCCGCATTTTTACATTTGCATTGTATTGCATAAAAATTACCAAAAAATCCCGCTTGGAAAACCTTGAGCAAATTTGCCTAACTTGATCCAATGCTATTCCTTTGCATTGAGTCGACCCTAGGGCTTGCTCAGGTTAAAAATACATAAAACCGCACATTCATTAATTCATCGATTCGTGCATTTAAATTTTTAATCGATCCTAATTGCCCGACTACAACAAAATGACACGCATTTAATTTAACTAGGAAGATTTCAGCGATCCATCAGATGGCATCATTGCCAGGGAGGCAAACGGCTTAGGTTCACTTTAGAAAATTAGATTAAGGTTTTCCATTCAATCAGGTAGTCTGACCTCCAAACCACCCTATAATTATTTCATTTTTTCCAATTATTTTTCTATTTATTTTTGTCTATTTTTTGTATCCCTCTTTGACATAATTCCATATTTTTGTGCGAGGGCTCGATGGACTTGGAGCGGCTTTCTTGAAGTCGACGCATCTCGAAGTGCATCGGAGGCCGACGATTTATGGATCAAGTCAACTGTTGAGATGCCAAAAATATTTCTACTTTCGTTAATTTGTAATAACTGTATTGAAAGTGGTTCCCATTTGAGTCTCACGTGTGTAATCGGACAAAAAGACTCTATGTGTTGTGTGATTGTTTTACGTAGAATAGAACATGCACTTGTGACTCTTAGAGCTTCCTCGGACTCTTTGTGCTCATAATTTCTAGGACCACACTTCACCATTAAAAGACGCACTTAGACCGCAGGACTTAAGCCAAATTTAAATTCATTCTTCACTTACTAATAGAGCTGCCTGTCTAGGAGCGACTTTTCATCGCTTGCATTCATTTAGTGTAAAAATTCAATTCAATATTGCATCCTACATTAAAGAGAGCTGGAGGCATTGTAAGTCTTCTTACTCAAGCATTCATCATCGTTTTCTCAATCGCATCAGCTTTTTATGATTCCCTCTCTTGGTTTTTCTAACTTAGGATAAAGGAATTGGGACTGGATGGTAGACGTGATTGCTTGTGTGGATTAACTAAAGTGACAACTAATTTCTAAAATCAGGACTGCTAATTGAATTGGACCAAAAAAATTGACTAAAATTAACCCTTATTTGCGGGAGAGAAACCCCGACCTTGATTTCAAAATGAGCGAGGGTACAGAGAGTGTGTGCACCACTAAGATAGAGCCCAAATCCCCGCCTTCCATATCAACATACCCCACTCTTAGTGAATATCACAGGCTGAAGTATTCGAAGTTCAACTAACCAGCACAAAGTATCCTCTGCTTGCTTCGACAAGTAGATAGTGGTGAAGCAGCGGTACGACGCGACAAGTTGCTAGTAACCCTCCGAGGTGAAGTGACAAGACTTGTCAGCCTCTGCCTACTTTGGTAGGTAGATAGGGACAAGTCCCTAAACTTCATCGGTGTTAACCGAGTAAGCCAGTGATAGGAGCTAAGGGAGGAAGAGCGTTGGTATCTTAGGCGATAGGTTAAACAGTGGAGATGCATCCGACATTGAGACGACTTCCCTATAGGCCATCACGTAATCCTTGCTAACTTTGCTTGAAAATCACACTTAAAATCAACTAGATTAATCGGACCCAGCTTCAGGTCCTTCACCATGTTGAGTGTGAACTCAGGGTTTGCTCTTGCATTTGTCTTGGTGTCTGTTTGTGTGTGTTGTCGCCCTGTGTTTTTGCACATTTTCACATCAATCCTCTCTCATTTCTTTTTGAAGATGTCGGCTCATCAATTTCCGCGCCGACCATTGAAGAGCCTCAGATTACCCTACCTAATTCAATCGGGTTAATGATCGAATTAAATGTGTCGTTCATTATAGTCAGGTAAATCGAGACTGATCAAAAACCACTTATATTAATGTTCAATTAAACACGAGCGGCAAATTTTTATTTGGCATGGGCAAGCCCAAGGTCGAACTTAGGGAGGTAGCTTTCTCCTTAGGTTAATTTAAAGTAATTTTGATGTCAGATTTTCAGGAGAATATTTTTGGTCTTTTTATGCAATTAAGGAAAATACAATGCAATTTCAAGCCAAATTCTAAGTTAATTCACAAATGATAGTCAAATGAAGTCCAAAATTGATGAAACTTGGCCAGAATATGAAATGCAATAAACTTAGCTCTGAAATGTTTTTGAAATTTTTAGAATCTAAATGAATTAAATATGAATTTAATATAAATGTAGGGTGGTTTTTATAAAGTTAACTTAATAAATACCAAAGTACATTTTCAGATACAAAATTATCCTAGATAGTTCTATGTGTGATGAATCCAGGAAAATTGATAAACTTAAAAAATGATGTATATTGGACCTACTAAAAATCAATTAAGCAAAAGACTAATTAATTTATTCAGGCCTCGTGATACGTGCAAATGGTTTGATTTTTGGGCACAGTACAGAACAACTTAAATTAAACCTATTGTGATTTTATGATGATTTTTGGAACAATAAATAATTTAATAATGAATTTAAAGGCATAAAGTGGGCAAACTATGTCAATTTCCACAAGAATAATAATATTAAATTCTTCAATACTGATAAACATATGACATGTGTCAAAAGATAAAGCACAAGTTACTCTATAACATGCAATTTTTGGAATTTAAAAATGAGGCTAAATGAATGCATAAATGAACATGCAAACACAGGGACCAAAATGCAAAATAGAAATTAAAATTGCTTAAATTAAAACATGCGTACAGGGACTAAAGTGCAAATACCTATAATGCTGGAGGTAGGAATGCAAAATTTCCACGGGAACACGTGTGCCTCACGTGATACGCCAGACAGGGACTGAAATGCAATATCAAAAACTTGCAGGGGCCTCTGTGCAAAATAACCAAGCCGCACACACGTGACGTACTAGGCTCGGGAGGCTTCGGAGGCTCGGATATCGGCTCAGGCGCTTTGGAGGCTCGGGCGTGCTTCGGATTTGCTTCGGGTGCTCCAAGCCTAAGGGTCGGGGAAGAGGCTCGGAGGAGCTACGTGGCGCACGATTGACCGTTAGATCGATGAAGATCAAACAGCTACTAGAGCTAGATACGTGGCGCGCCTTGGACTGTGACATCAAGATCGATCCAACGGTGGTGGTAGCGGATGGCGTGGCGTGATGCGGGCCGTTGGATCAAGATGGATCCAATGGTATCTGTAGCTTCTGTTGAGGGTGACGCGACAAAGTATGGACCGTTAGATCCTCCTGATCCAACAGAGGATGGAGCTCGAAGACGAGGTCGATGTGGATGAATGAGGACTGTAAATCCTCCTGATCCAACGAAGGCAGGAGCGGGCGGCGTGGCTCGATCAGGACCATCTGATCAAGACGATCGGACGGTGGCTACTTGTCGTATTCCTCCGGTCCATCGCCTCCTGCGGCGGAAGTGGTTGTGCTCACCCGATGGACTCCTGGCTCCGCTGACTTCCCCCTTGGTCGGTGAAGATCGCTGGAGGCTCCCGGATAGCTCGGAATGGTCGTAGAGGTGTCGCGGAGCGACCAGCATGTCTGGACGAAGCTAGGGAGGTCTCTAGGTCGGAGACGGTGAAGCTCGAAGGAGCTCCAACTATGCTTCCGATTAATGAAGATAGCAGCTCCTATAGGGTTAGCGGGTGCCAAAAGGTGGTGCTCGTGTTCGCGTGAAGTGCAAGGAGTGGTGCGAGGCCTGTGGTGTTATGAGGTGGCCAAGCGGAGGTGTTCTTCCATCGTGACTGGCGGAGAGATGGTCGGAGATGGTGCGACGTGTCTTGAAGGTGATCTGAGGGTGTCGCGAAGACGAGAGCTCCAAGGCGGAGCTCAGGCGATGGTTCGTGAGGTGTGTTGTCGATCGGAGAAGGCGAGAAAAAGGGAGAAAATCAATGGGGACAAAGAAGAAGATCGGAGAAGGAATGGAGGAGGCTACCTGGGATCTGAGGCTCGTGGTGTAGACTCTGGTCTTCGCTCGAGGGTCGGTAGCAACCCGAGCTCGAGAAGCTCATCGAAGGAGCTGCTACACGGCGAAGATACGCCGCGGATCTCGCTAGAGGTGGACTACCGTCATCGCTCGCTTTCGTGCCTAATCGCGGTCACCGATGGGTAGATAGGAGCTCTAGGATACCTCATGCTAGGGCGGATAGCGGTGAAGGTGACTGGAGGCGAGGGATTTATAGGATGAAGGTGGAGGTCTAGGTGATGGAGAGAGTGGTCGGCGTGGGGTTTGTGGAGCGAGGGAGAAGGGATCATGGTGATCGTGGGTGTTGGCGAGGATGAGGGATGTGGTGTATTCATCGTGGGGTGCTCAACGGGTGGAGATGGTGGCTGTAGTGGCGCCAAAAATGGAAAGGGGGGGAGGAGATGACGCGAGGTGGGACGTGCACGAGGAAGACAACTGGAGGTGGAAGACAATCTCCCGACCGTTGGATCTAGTGATCCAACAGCGGCTGGCGAGGTGCTAAGGAGTGGTTAGGATTAAATCCAGCCGATATGAACGAAGGACGTAGCGAGTGACACGTGGCGAGCAGATGAGTGGCGCTGGTGAGCGGCGGAGATGAGATCTGGCGTCGGATTGGATGGTCAGGAATTGGAGTGGGATGAACAACACGGATGGAGGCGATCTAGCGGCACATGGTGAACCACGTGGTGAACAACAAAGATGAATGGTCGTGATGAGATCTGAGATGATGATCCAAGGGTTGGGGTTTAGGCAGGATTGAGCGGCTGCGATCCGATCATCGGGGCTACAATCCAGCGGTCGTGAACGAGACACGTGGCCAAAGGAGATGGAGGCGCTGGTGAGTGGTCTAGATCTGATCTGGGCATTGATCGGACGGCTGTGAGGTGATGCCGCCGTGGATGGCTTAGATCTGAAGGAAAAGGAAGCCATCGAATGGCGGAGAAAAGGGGTGCGTGGCACGCAATGGAGTGGGTCGCGTGGCGCAACCAGAGGGCGCCACGTCGCCCAATTAGATTGGCTGATGAAGAATGTGAAATAAGAGGGAGAAAATGACCGAAATTGGAAAAACTCAAAACATGAAAGTTGTAGATCTCAATGAGATCTACAAGTTTCATGTTGACCAAAAACGGAAAAGAGGTTGAATAATATGGTAAAATACAAGGGTACAAATATACATACATATAGTATACAATGAGGACCCTAAGCCCAAGTTTTGCATACGAGCTCCGATTTAAATGAAGTTCGTCTCATTTTGAAGGTCTCTGAATGTGTATTATTTTAAAAGTGAGTAGACTAAATCGGAGGCTGTATGAGAGAGATATGTTCATTCTAAGGTACATGGTCTCAAACTTGGTTTGGGGTTTTATTTGTCAATTTTACAGGATAGTATTTTTTTGATATTTTCCCTTGATTAGTACTAGTAATATATACACTATAGAGTTGATTTTATTGGATTTGGAGTTAATGTAAAATATATACAAATGAGTGATTTTTATAGGTGACTTTGGCTTCTTATTTAATGCAAATGTAAATGCTAAAATGCAGATGTTATCAATGTATGCATGAATGCTAATTATACAATATTGGTGGAAATATGCTTTTAATTACTCGGGAACAAGGCTCTATTTTCAACATTAAGAGTGATGAATCACAGATTCATCAACCCCCTATACTTAAACCTTGCTCGTCCCCGAGCAACTAAAATGAAATGCAAGAGTGAAATGAGTTTGGGTTCCAAACCAAAGTCATGAACAAAAGTTGAAAATGGAGCTTGACTCGACCTTTGGATTAAATGTGTGGCGGAACCTTATTGTGATCTGAACTTAAGACCTAATAGTCTTCAAGTTCCACAAGTCTTCTATTCAAGACTCCTTAATAGTCAGGTCAGAACAAATCCTCAAACGCAAATTTCTGATGACTATGATTCTTACTTGTACTGTGTAAGTTTAAAATAGCTCTCCACATCAGAAATGGCTAAGAAACAGCCTCCTTTAACAAGGTAACTCGAATTCCCCGATGCAGTAACTCTTTCCTCGAGGAGCGGGGTATTCCCTTCTAAGTTCAAGTGCGACTAGCTCAATAGGAGGGGGTAGAGAGAATAATGGACGGTACCAGTGTAGCTACCTATCCCAGGATGCTTGACCAGTGTAGCCAAGTCATCCAGCTGCAGACTTCTTGCTAATATACATACTCCAACAGGTATTTTATTTTTACTCAGACCTGTCTAATTTTTTTGGAGTTCTTGCATTTTTTATTATTTTATTTTTTTCGAACTATATACAAGGTGCATCATGTACATCAGGAGTTTTTCCTCTTGAGCCAGTAGACTATCCCTCTTTTGAAGCGTTATTGCAACCCACATCGTCCCGTCTTTAGATGTCAACACCACCAGACTAGGTTGAGATGCACTACCCTCCCTAGAGGAGGACAAATGTTTCCATCCGTGTGCTACTCCAAGCTAAAGGATTCTACCTCCTCACCACCTCATCAGTGAAGATCTACATGCATTGTGCTTGTCCAACTTAGGTCACTATCTATAAGAATCATGTGTGTCATGAGATATTCTATTTAGACTAATCAAGATGACATGTGGACATAGACTTGCGGACTCAAAGAATTAAGTCACTTGACCTGAGAAATCTTAACTCCAGTTCCTATAAGGTTCCTCTAAAATTAGGTGGATTAAGATCAAATCAAGTCCCTCTTCAACATCTATTCATAACTTGGTTCAGAACCCACTAACTTTTCACTTTGCATATGCTGGATATGCAGATGAGGTGCAGATGACATGCTATGTAGATGAAATGCAAGACTTTTTTTCCTTTCTTTTTAAAGGCAGAGATGATATGCAAGAGTAAATAAGAAGCCTTTGATTTTTGAATATATTTTTTCCACAAAAATAATAAGAGTATTACAAATATATATGTACTTGATGAATACTCATTCATCACTCTTTATTCTTATATTTTAGCTACAAAAACCTTTGCAAATGCATGTATATGTTTGTAAATACAAATAATTACCAAAAGCATGCATAGTGTAAAAAGTAACAATTAGCATGTTTTTGTGCAAAAATAAAAGAATACAGATAAAAAAGAAAAAGAGGGAAATATTTAGAATAAATATTGAGCAACCTAATCCCAAGGGAGGGCTCGGCATGGGCCTGACCGCATAAAAGCCAAAGTAGAGAGAGATAGGGGATCATGTGTATAAATATACCTGTAAATATTACAAAAATATTTTCCTCTAAAAAAAATAGAATAAAAGTGGCTTGTACATATTTGTAAATATTTATAAATACAAAATCAAAACAAAAATAGAAAAATTAAAAAGGAAACAAAAATTACCTTTCTTTTACATATTCCCCATGTATATAAACCCGCTGCTATATTTATTTAGCCCTATAAATAAATAAAATTAAAATCCCTAAAAATTGGTATATATTTTATCTTTTATGGTGAAAATAAATAAAATAAAAACCATTAAAGCAAAAACAAAATAAAAAGAATAAAATTAAAAGCCAAAAATAACATTGTACATGTACCATGTATATATATGTATATATTTATTTATTTCACCCTTGTATATAAATAATAAAAATAAAATAAAAATACCCTTTTATTCCTAATTTTATGCTATAAAAAATATAAAATAGGAATAAAAATGTACAAAAATAACTAATTAAAAATCAAAAATCAAAAACCTATATTGTACATATACCTATATAAAGCACCCTTATGCAAATACCTAATTTTAATTTTGAAAAATTAATTAAAAATAACAAAAAATAGAAAAAAATAAAATAAACATTTTTCGTATTTTGAGTTTTTAATAATTCAGCCATGTCCTATTTTATTTTTAATTTCCAAATCATTTTGATGTGGTTGTTCCTCATTGGTCCACGGGTGACGTTGACCCCCCGGTTAACTCCCCCCTGTGGACCACTTCCCACGGGTCCGTGACGCCCGACCCGATTTCTCACCATTTTAGTGTCACGACCCGATCACCTCACACCTAAACCCAGGGTCCTATTTGTTCTTGCCAGATCCGACACCCTCACCGGGATGCCCGCCTCGGGGTCCGCGCTCTGAGCTGCCCTACCCGATCGATTTTAGCCGGACCCCTGGCTGTATAAATTCCGAGCTCCGCCTCCCATTTCCGGATCTTTGGCTCACTCGCACTCCACCCAGTGACCTCCATTGCCATCCTCGAGGTGACAGCTCGCTGTTGGCCGTGTCGCAGAGAGGAGAGGGTGCCCGGACCTTAGATCCAGCGTCTTCGCGCCGCCGTGCTCCGCCTGAAGGTAGAGCTCGAGCCTCGGGCCTCGACGACCCATGAGGTGACGACCCAGAGCTCCCAGAGCTCACGCCCAGTCGACCCATCTGCCCAGGTAGCCGTAGTTCTCTTTCCTTTTCTTTAATTTCGCATTTCCCCCAATTCGCTCCGCCACCTTCGAGCTTCGATTCCGTCCATCCCAGTTGCCTATTTGATCATCGCACCAGCCCATCACAATCGCCTCTCCTTCACGCACATTCTCCACCCACTCGCTCAACCCAGCTCGTACAGGAGCTGGGATTGGGGCTCCTCCGCCGTCGCATCGTCGGAGCCCCTACGCCCCGCCGCACCGTTCACAGTTACCATGCCTAACAGGGTCGAGGCACTTTGCCCTCGACCTGCGAGTCCGTTGCACACCTTTGCAGGTTCCAGGAAGCTCATCTGAGGGCTTCGACATCAGGGTGCAGCAGCTCGAGCTCCGTCGACCTCGCCTGAGTTCCCAGGACCTCCGACGAGCCATCGGAGGATACCAGTAGACGCGGAAGGCCTCCACGCTTCTTCTCCGATCATCTGTGGCCTTCGAGGAGGACTCCAGCGCCAGCACGAGGCCGGCGAAGTTCACCGGCGATCAGTTCGTCCTCCATCCTCCGCAGCCGTCCGATCACTCTTCAGCTCTAGTTCGCATCCCAGCCGTCCATGCCAGGAGCCGCTACCACCGTTTGATCCGTGGAGGAGTGATCGTGACCGTCGATCGTCGAGGGTTAGCCCCAACGCATCTGAGCCGATGGATCTACACGTGGCGCGCATCCGACGGGCGACTTAATAAAGGGTAAATATCACCTTAGGCCCTTAGTTTCTTAGACGTTCTGTTTTAGTCCTGTAAATAGTTTTAAACTTTTATTTGCGTTGGGTAAATTGCATAGTGGACCATGTCTTATCTGTAATTTACATGTACGCCCCTGCCTGTAGTGGATCACGTGCATCGACACGTGTTTTGTTGGGTTAATTGCATGTATGAACCTCCAGTTCTGGGGTGTTAATGAATGAGCGTAACTTTTTATTAATTGCATATATGCCCCTGTGCGTAGTTTTTTAGAACATGTGTTGAAATTAGTGGGTATTTTACAGTAAGGCCCTCGGACTTTTGGTACTTGTTACTAATTAGTCCGGGAACCTTATTTCCTTTGCAATTAGGTCCCTGAGTGCCCAAGACATGCGCCTCGCGCGTGACTTCTTGGAAATTTTGCATCGGACCCCCTAGAACTCTTACTATTTGCGTACAGGTCCCTGTGCACTATACCCTAGTTTTGATTTTTAATAAAATATCAAACCAACTCCAAATGTGATGAAATTTGGACATATGGCTCCTGCCATAGTGTAAAATTTTCTCCTATTTTTGGAGACATTTTTGTTTTCATTTGGTATTTTTAAATATTCAAAAACAAGCTTTTTCTTTACTGTCTGACTTAAAAATTCACAAAAAAATATTAAAATACCTCTAAAAATTACAAAAAAAATAGACAGCAGTTGTTTTATCTTGTTTGATTTTCTGACCAATTTTGGTCATTTTTAATTATATAAAACCCATAAAAATTGAAAAACACCTAAAAACCTATAAAAATTCTAATACTTAACTGAAAAATCCAAAATTAATAATTCTAGTGCCTAAATTTTCCTTATATCTTCTAGTTTCTAGGAACATTACCTTCAGACCTTGATAGGGCCTTTATCTTTTTTATATTGGCCCTCCAAGTCTGACTAGACAGCACCTTCATTTTTCTGTCTTGTTTGATTTTTATAAAATTCAATAAAAATCAGAAAAATACCAGAAATTAACCAAAAACAGTAAAAAATATAAAAATATAGAAATATTTTTATTTGAATTTTTGGGTGATTTTGGAGTAGATAAATAATTGTTTGCATTGGTTGTTTTATTGACTTTCTTTATTTTCCTTGTTAATTAAAAATCCAAAAAAATATAAAAATTAAAAATTCACCAAAAACACTTTGATTTTATTTTATTCCTTTTTTTAGACTACTTCGTAGTCCGCAAGGCCATCTCGTGCTCCTTGAGTCCGACCCTGGTCGCTATACCAGGCTAATCCAATAGCTAGGACCACTATCGTATTTCCTTGATTTTTATCTGATTTTGGTGGTCTGAACCTTATTTTCTCGATTGACCGATTGATGTCTTGAGCGACTGAGGTCACAACGACCTTTGTTATTTCTTCATCCTTAGTTGCTCGGGATTTTTCGGCCATCAGAATGGTACCGTTGCTGGGGAGCACGGCTTAGTAGTTTTCTTTTTATTTTTCATTTTCTTTTTATTTCTTTTTCGCGGCTTTTCGCGGCTCTTTCGGAGTCCGCGGCTTTTCGCGTCTTTTTGTTTTTCATTTATTTTTGTTTTGTTTTCTTTTCTTTTCTTTTCTTTTTGTTTTTGTTTGATTTTGTGTGTTTATTTTATTTGTCCCTTTTGCATATATACCCATGTTTGTTTTTCTTGTCTATATTTGATTATTATCTTGGTCTGTGACACTTATCTTCTTTCTTGCGAGGACCCGAGGACCGAGGCGGCGACTCTCGAGACACCGGCGCAACCGCGGGATTCAGAGGCGGCTCCCTTCTGCACGGAGCCGTAGGAGAGAGCGAGAGAGGAGCTGAGTGAGAGAGGAGTAGTTTAGGTTTATTTTAGCACATTTTATTTGTTGTAATAATACAGGGACACTCAGACTGGACTTGAACTCTCACTACAGGAATTGCCCCATTTAGGGACGACAACTAGCGACGGTTTATGAACGACCGTCCCTAATGCCTATTTTTAGGGACGGTCATTTAACAACCGTCCCCAATAAACATACTCAATGGGGACGGTTCCTAAAGACCGTCTCCTCTTCCTTGAGTCAAGCCACTGGACGTTTTCGACCTTCCTGTAAGGGCTTTGGGGACGGTCATGACCGTCCCCATTATTCTTCTGTTGGCGTCGCCTCTAGCGCTTGGACCATAGAGGCCTACCAAAGGGGACGGTCGTAGGTGACCGTCCCTTCAGGTTTGACCAGGCTACTGGACGTTTTCGACCTTCCTGTAAGGGCTTTGGGGACGGTCATGACCGTCCCCATTATTCCTCTGTTGGCGTCGCCTCTAGCGCTTACACCATAGAGACCAACCAAAGGGGACGGTCGTCAGTGACCGTCCCTTCCGGTTTGACTAGGCTACTGGACGTTATCGACCTCCCTGTAAGGGCTTTGGGGACGGTCTTGACCGTCCCCATTACTCCTCTGTTGGCGTCGCCTCAGCGGTTGGACCAAAGAGGTCCACCAGAGGGGACGGTCTCAGATGACCGTCGCCTCTGGTTTGAGCAGGTCACTGGACATTTTCGGCCTTTTTAAAAGGGCATTGGGGACGGTCCTGACCGTCCCCTTTATTCCTCTGTTGGCGTCGCCTCTGGCGATGGACCAAAGTGGTCGTCCAGAGGGGACGGTTTTCACTGACCGTCCCCTTTCCTTCTCAAAGGAGACGGTCTTTAGTGAACCGTCGCCGATCGTCTTCAAAGGAGACGGTCAATTTGACCGTCCCCATTGGTCAGATCGAAAAAAACCCCTTCGACCTGCGTTTTCATCCCCATTCTCTCATTTCCACCCGCCGCCCCACGATCGCCCTCTCCGCCCCAAGGTCGCCTCCAGCTCCTCCTTCCTTTCTAACCTCGTTTATCTTCATTTCCGGTAAGTATAAACACTCCTTTGCTTCTATTCTTGTGTATTTTACTTGAAAATCTTGTTAGAGTTGTCTTTCTCCATTGGATAAGTGAAAATCTTGAAAATCTTGTGTATAAATACTCCTTCCTTAGTTGTTTTGATAATGTGCTAAGGGATATTATGCTTAGGGATAATGTTTAGGGATTATGCTTAGGGATAATGCTTAGGGATTATGTATACAATAGGGATAATGCCTAGGGATAATGCTTAGGGATAATGCTTAGGGATTATGCTTAGGGATAATGCTTAGGGATTATGTATACAATAGGATTTATGCTTAGGGATTATGCTTAGATTGTGTATACAATAGGTTAGGGATTATGTATACAATAGGTTAGGGATTACGTATACAATAGGTTGTCCCTAGGTTGTGTATACAATAGGTTAGGTATTATGATTTGTTTATACAATAGATATCCAAAAATGATAGTGAAATCATACAATAGTTATCCCCATAATGATTTGTGTATGCCTTAGCCATAGGAGTTGCTAGCTCGTAGGGTAATGTCCAACACACTCATATTGATTTGCATGTACCTATAGTCCGCTTTGGATAACACAATGTTGGGTTTTATTCTGATTGTGCAGTAAAATGGATAAATCATGGATGGATAAGAGATACGATGATTTTCCACAATATAAGAGAGGAGTGATTGCGTTCTTGGATTGGGCATTTCAAATAGAGAGAGTTGATAAGAAATTTGGTGGTCTGAAGATTTACTGTCCATGTGTGAGATGCAAGAACATTAAATGGGATGTTAGAGAGGCAGTGTATAATCATCTCATCCTCAACGGATTTTGGTTGCATTACTCTATTTGGACAGAACATGGAGAGGGTTTAGATGTGCGAATGGATGAGGGTATGGGCGTTGATCCAGGATTGACTACCCAAACCTTGAATAATGTTGATCACGAGTTATTTGAACTAATTGACGATTTAAGAAGACCTGAGGCACAAGACATTGATGATAGGTTCTCGAGCAGTTGGCCAGATGCAGAAGATATATTGGCTCCTGGGGTGGAAATGACACGTTTGCAGTTTTTGTTAGAGCTGTTTAAGATGAAAGTAAGGAACGGATCAACTGCAGCTATGATGACAGATGTGTTGGGTTTAATACGAAAGTTATTAAATAATCCTCAGAATTACCCTAAGGATTGGAAAGAGGCGAAGCAACGATTCCGATCGCTTGGTCTAAAATACGAGAAGATAGATGCTTGTGTTAATGACTGCATGCTTTTCCGAGGAGAAAATTCGGATCTAGTTCTTTGTCCATATTGTAATGCTTCCCGCTATAAAGAAGAAAAGAATGATTTAAAGAGAAAGAAGAAGTCAGTGAAAATTTTACGGTACTTCCCATTAATTCCAAGACTAAAACGTCTCTTCATGTCTGAAAAAACTGCAAAGTGGATGACGTGGCATTCTCGTTCAAATAAACGAGATGCTAATGGAGCTATGAGACATCCATCCGATGCAGAAGAATGGATAAAATTTGATCAGAGATATCCGCAGTTCTCTAATGATGAGAGAAATGTTCGTTTGGGATTAGCCTCAGATGGTTTCAATCCGTTTGGGAAGTATACCATATTCTCAAGTTATGTCTTACAAGGGTTATATTGTGAATGGATACAGATTTAGAACAAAGTCCGCCGACGAGATGAAATCGACGCAAATGTCGGGGGTTATAGTAAAAACAGATTTGCCTTCAGGTTTAGACGGCTATTATGGGGAAATACTTGACATAATAGAGATCAGTTTTACTCATGATGAATGTCGATGTGTTCTGTTTATGTGCAATTGGTTTGATGTTGGTCGCGAGGGGATAGGATACCAAAGAGATAGAAATGGGATCATTTCATTGAAACAATCTGGGAAATTTCAAACAAATGAGCCCTTTACACTGGCCAGCCAGGTAGAACAAGTTTTTTATGTTCCAGACAACTTAACTGATGGATGGATCATACCCGTGAGAACAGTGCCAAGAGATTTTTTTGATGTCAACGATGATGATGAATTACTAAATATAAACGAGGCATATCAAGCTCAAATACAGGAAAATCCAACAGAAATTGTAGATGCGGATTTCTAAAATGTAAGTTTACCATCATTTATTTACCAATTTTTTTATTTAATATGTGAATTATATCATTGTTGTTATATCTAATTCGAATGTTTTTTAATATGCAGATATGCCTCCACGTGCTAGACGCATCCGGGATGCACCGCCTACAGCACAGCGAGGGAGTGGGACCTCCGATCCTGACGGATCGAGTGGCTCGGGCAGCAGACGTAGAGGCCCATCTCAGTGCAGAGTGTTGGACCGTCTGCGTCCTGGTGAGACACTCAGGGTGCGGATCGTTGGAGGCGATGCGGTGGGGGAGAATTCGGCTGTTTTCCAGAGTTACTTGGGACAGGTCTGCAGAGCCAGGGTCCCTCTCCACATTACGGACTTCCGTTTAGTGGAGCGGTCAATAAAAGATGCCATTCTTCATGATTTGGAGGTATTCTATACATATTTCATTTGATAATACAAATTTTTTCTTCAATATATATACAAACTTATTTATGATTGTTTTGATTACTTTGCAGTCTAGTTTTTCCTGGGACCGTGACCCAGCCACTGATGCTCTGATTTTAGGCCATGGGGCGGAGATGTTGCGTAAATATCGGGGTCGTGTGAAGGCCCGAGTGAGTACTTTGCTTTTTATTTAAGTATAAACATTTTTTATCATGTAGGTATATAATTAATTTTCTTTACATGTTAAAGTACTTCGACCCCGAGCAACCATTGGAAGCCAATTTGGCAAGTTGTCCTCCGAATGTACCGGCTGACCAATGGAGGGCGATGGTTTATATTTGGATGGGAGAAGAGCATACGGTGAGTGATTTAAAAATGTGCATTCTATACAAATTTCATTTCGAAATCTTTTATTAAAATTCTATCTTCGTATAGGGCATCTCAAGGAGAAATGCAGAAAATCGAAGAAAAGGTTTCAAGTCTACACATAGGATGGGGAGAAGAAACACGAATCAACTGAAGGATGACTTTGTAAGTAATCTAGACTATTATATATATTTATTAAAATGGTATCCTAAGTTACTAATCTTTTCACATTAGGAAGTTGAGAACGAGAGAATACCCAGCCGAATGGAAGTGTTCGAGAGGTCTAAGAGCCGCGATGTGGGCGGGGAAGTTCATTGGGTGGATCCTGCCTATGGTCCAATTCATGTAAGTTATTCATAATATGTATATATATGCATCTTTAATACAAATTAAATTAATTTGAACTTAAATAAATTTGTAGGAGGAGATGGTCAGGCTCACAACCACTGGCTCTGTAGACCCGGCTGGAACGAGTCATCCACCTCTGACTCCTGATGCGGCTTTCATCCAGGCGACTGGTCCAGAGCATCAGGGACGCATCCGTTGTGGTGGTCGTGGTGCCACCATACGGAATTGGTATGGAGTAGGAACCGGCTCGACCTCTCAGAAGACGCAAAGGGAGAGGGAACTAGAGAGTCAGGTGTCTAGCATGAATCTGGAGATTCAGGATTTGCGCCAACAAATGGCGATATTCAATGCATTCATGCAGGCACATCAAGGTGGAGCGTCGACTAGCCACCCAACAGTTGATAATACCGTTGTGAGGCTAGGCGACGACGATGAGGGTGAAGAAGAAGAAGATGCTGATGACGACGACGACGAGGACGAGGCTGAGGACGACGAGTAGGATAGATTACGTAGTTTGTATGATACTTTAGTATATTGTATAACTATTTTGAACAATTAATGTAGGACATTGTAGTATTTTGAATGCATGTGTTGTTGGATGAGTTTTTTAGAATTGTGGATTGCATTTTTTTGTTATGGTGATTGTAATTTATTATATGTATATAGATTTTTTCTAACAGGGGAAAATGAGGATCAAATAGGGGGCAATGGAAATTTTTTTTGTTAGCAGATTAACAAAGGGGACGGTCATTGTGACCGTCCCCTTCGTACTTACCGTCTTCAATCTTGACCATTTGGGACGGTCAGGACCGTCTCCCCTGACGACTGTACGGGACGGTCATGACCGTCCCCAATAAAAAGACTTTAAGGGACGGTCACGACCGTCTCCGTTCTCCGACTTTTAGGGACGGTCTTGACCGTCCCCTATGTGAGAGTATTGGGGACGGTTAGTAAAACCGTCGCGTATACCAAATGCGACGGGACCTTTAGAGACGGTCTGATGACCGTCCCCTCTGATCAATGGGGACGGTCAACGTATCGTTAGCGACGGATGTTGACCGTCGCCTGTTCTCATCTTTCTTGTAGTGTCTTTAGCAGGTCTGTTTCACCGAGCACCGGTGTGCTCGGGGGACCCTTAGATTTTTCGCGGTTTTTGGTTTTTCGCTGCCTTTTACGGTTTTACGCGGTTTTTCTCGAGCCCCTAGTCGTAGGACTTTTTGCTTGACTGTGCCGTACAGGATCCACACACCTAATAGACTGCCTGTTCCTATAGATCGTTAATTGGACCTACTAATAAAACAATAATAAAAATAGATGATTCATTTTCCTTCGAGCCTACGTGCCTCAGCCTGCCCTACCAAGCACTGCTCCGGAACCCGATTTGTCGGGAGGAGGAGGGGTAGACCGAGACCGGACTCTCAGGATCGAGGGCTGAGTGGCTAGCTAGACAGTTCTGTCGTGTAGAAGTTGCCTACTTAGGACTCGGCTTTTCCTGTTGCACCATATAGGTAGTTTACTTTTCTGTCTTTACATTATGCGCGGATCATATTGCATGTAGAGTGTTGGAGTCAGGTACGCCTTTCTTACTTTGCATGCATCATTGATTTCATCGCGCATCGGCTTTTCGTCTTCTCCCCCTGATTTTGACTTAATAACCAGGAGAACCGAAAAATTCGTTAGGCCTTTTTGTTTTTATTGAAAAAGATTAAAAAGAAAAACCATAAAATTGGGACTGCTAAAACTATTGATCACTAAAAGACACTCGACTTAAAAATCTATCTTGGGGAGAGCAACCCCCTCATTGCTTGGTTTGATTGTGCGAGAGAGTGACCCGAACACTAGGTAGAGCCCTCCGGTGCCATTCTCGACTGATTACCGACTCTTTTGTGCGGGACAGTCGGTTGGGAAGGTATCGGGTATCCCAGCAGGTCACGTAATCACTCTGATATTTTGATTGTTCACCAAAATAAAATTTGACAAGATAATTGACCGAACCTTCACGGTCTCCAGCTCGCGTTGCGTTGGTGAACTTGGGGTTTGCTTGTGATCATAGTTTCTCCAGATCTCATCCGCCTTACTCGCCACATCAAGATGATGGGAAGATGATCTCTTAGGCAGCCTCTGGCTGCACCTCTTTCGGGTGCGTCTACCCGTTCATCTAGGTTGGTTCGCGAGAGCCGAGACCCGCTCTCCGAACCCGAGTTTGATTCCACCCTATTCCCCCTCGACCCCCTTTCTTTCGATTCCGAGAGGCCAGTGCCAGAGGAGAGATTAGTAGATTTATCGGCACCTGAGTTTGGATCGTTTGATTTTGCAGAGACCATGGCCGGCAGTTCTGATGATCGCTCTAGAGGTCCACAGCCCGAGCAATTTGTTTTGGACCAGGGTGGGATCTACTCCACCCTGATCGCCTCCCTCGAGACAGTTCAGCAGCAGTTGAGGGATCAGGGAGCGTTTATGCTAGACATGAGGAGAGAGATGGAGCAGATGAGAGCAGAGAGAGAGCAGCGCAGAGACGAGCCGAGAGTCCCAGAGGATGTAGCCGCAGCAGCCGCAGCAGCCGCCGCTGCAGCGGCAGCCTCCGTGGCAGGAGCAGGAGAGCCACCGAGACCGATGCGGGAGTTGCACAACCCCGGATCGACACTGATGCACCATTGGGTTGTGCTACCAGCTATCGTGGGGGACTTCAATGTCCCCCCGAACACCTTGCAGCTTCTCCCCCGTTTCCACGGGCTCGCCACTGAGGAGCCCCATCTCCACCTCCAGGAGTTTTTGATGATTTGCAATACTGTCCACGATCGTCAGGTGGACCAGGACACCATCAGGTTGATTGCCTTCCCCTTCTCTTTGGTAGACAGAGCAGCCACCTGGCTGAAGCATCTGGGGAAGTTTGTTTACACTTGGGAGTAGCTCCACACCGAGTACTTGCATAAGTACTATCCACTCGGGCGGACCAATGCCGTGAGAGCCCTGATCAGCAACTTCTCCATGCTCCCCAACGAGCAGTTCCATGAGGCATGGGAGAGGTTCAGAGAGCTGACTGATAGATGCCCGCACCACGACATTTCCAAGCCGAACCTCGTGCAGAGCTTTTTCAACGGGCTGACACCAGAGCTTCAGGGCTTGGTGAACGCTTCTTGTAGCGGGTCTTACTTCGCCAAGGATCACGACCAGGTATGGGCCATCTACGAGGAGATGGACGAGAACTACATGGTGATGTCCCAGACCCGGTTTATACACTCAGGGCAGACCCCAGCAGCCACAACCCGTGCAGTACCAGAGAATAGCATGGGTCGACGCAGGTCCTTCCAGTTCGTCCGCAGTAGCAGCAGCACAGGTAGAGTCATCAGCTGCAGACATGGGCATCATTAGAGAGAAGTTGGATCGGATGGAGCTGATTGAGAAGAAGCAGTGCTAGGGCATCACTCAGATGGAGCAGATGGCACAGACTCTGAGCGACATGAAGATCCAGCTCATGTGTCTCCAGGAGGCACAGACGGCTTCCCAGCCCCGTCTTCAGTCACGAGGCGATCACGGCAGTAGCAGCAGCTCGTCCCAGCGCTCCAGCTCCACCAGCAGCCTAGACAGGTTCACCTTGTACAGGCGGAGCCGTACCAGCAGCCGCAACCCACCTACCAGGCACCACCATCTCCAGACTTGCAGATGGTGGTATACCAGCCGGATTAGCCTCTGGCAGTACTCCTGCCACCCCAGTACGATGCAGAGCCGTTGATGGATGTCAACTGGATTTGGTATGACCGCCCTCAGCCCGGTATCCGACGAGACCATCCCGGATTCCGGTGGGGGACCGGTGGTACCCAGCCCCAACAGCAGTCATCAGGACAGGGAGGCCAGTACGGCCATCAGAGAGAGCACCAGCCGCAGCAGCAACCCCCAGTGTACCCACCACAGCAGCAGCAGTCGTCCTATGGTCCTCGTCCCTACCAGCAGGGACAGTCTTGGAGGCGAGATCAGCCTCACCAGCAGCAGCAGCATCACCCAAACCCCTCTCAGCAGCACCAGTTCCAGCAGCCTCATTACCAGAGAGGCTACCCGTCGGGCTCCCATGAGAGCCCCGCCTTGGATGATTTAGCCCGCCTCCTCACGGACCAGCAGGCTACTTTTTGACGGGAGATGGGCGAGTTCCGCCAGGAGATGCGAGACATTGTGAGAGGGAAGGCCGCCATCCCTGCCCAGATCGAGCCGAACCCCAACAGCCTGAAGCGGAAATCTGAGCAGGTAGCTTGTACTGAGTATACCACTCCTAGTGATGCATTTGGTGATATGACTGGATATCTGTTTGATACTGATTTTGTCACACTTAGGAGCTGTAGGATGCCAACAGATGGCGCCTCATCTGAGCTACATCATGAGGATCCACCCAGAGCGCCTGGCGAGGAGGAGGAGAGCGGTACTGAGGCCGCTAGAGATGATGACGGTGGTACTGATGCCACCAAGGATGCTGACTCCCTAGGCGGTGCTGAGGCCGCCAATTCACCAGTTCGAGGAGGTGGTACTGAGGCCACCCACGATGCCGAGCCAGAGCACGGTACTGAGGCCGCGAGTCTTCCAGTTGATCCAGCCGATGGTGGTACTGAGGCCACCCATGCTTTTGTTGAGAGACCTGTAGTTTTTCCTACTTCTGATGTATCTCAGAACTCTGTTGTGAATAAAGGAAAAGGTTTGGTTTTTTCTGGTCCCACTGTGGTGCGTGATGTATGTGCAGATCCGGCCGTCGAGCCGTCTAGACCTTTTCATAGTCCTTCATCTGAGAAGGACCCAGTGATCCCCTTCCCTAGAGCCCTTCAGATGGGTAAGGGGAAGAAAATAGAAAATCCCAAAAAGAGAAATCAGGAAGAGTTCAGCCAACAGATGATAGATAGATTTCACATACAGCTGACTCTTCAGGAGGCTTTGCAGCACATCCCCCTTCTTCAGCGTTCACTGAGAGACAGGACCACAGTCAGGAGAAAGAGGAGGAACCACCATTCAGAGATCCATGTGCTGACGAAGGCCACGTGTTTCGCGATCCAGAACTGTCTGCCAGCCAAGAGGCCAGATTCAGGAGCCCCATATGTCAGATATCACATTAGAGAGCAGAGGTTCGATCGCACTCTATTGGATAGCGGATCGTCTATCAACCTCCTTCCGGCAGCCCTTCTCGACCGCTTCGAGTTGGGCACTCTTAGACAGAGCAGGACAGTCCTTCAGTTTGCCGATCGATCTGTCAAGAGGCCGAAGGGGTTGTTGCGAGATGTTGTCGTCACTATTCAGGGTCTGCAATTCCCCGTGGACTTCGTAGTGTTGGACATAGAGATCCCTGATTCAGTGACCGATACCCCCATCATTCTCGGTCGTCCGTTCTTGGCCACAGCCAAGGCGGTGACTGACCATGATAGCGGGAAGGTATACTTTTGCGTCGAGGGCGAAAGTGTACAAATAGAGACGGTCGAGGACAGCAGAGCCAGAGAGAGATCATGCTCAGAGACCACCTCAGATATAGAGCAGATGACAGATGCCGGGCTAGACATCCACCAGGACTGTGACTTTGTGATCACAGACGATGAGGCAGTTTGGGCAGAACCAGCGGCACAGGCCATCCTCTCATTTTCAGATACAACTGATGCAGAGACGACAGCAGAGGAGAGCTTGGAGAGCACATTCCTGATCCAGGATACTTCAGAGGCAGCAGAGCCGGTTCTCGATCGCGACACAGATTTTTGTGATGATGGTGGTGCTGATGCCACCTTAGATGATGCAGATCCCTCAGAGTCAGAGTCTGATTGGGCAGATTGTGAGGATCACATGCCATACCTGATTTCCACTGAGCCTACAGCTGAGGAGGAGGTAGATGCCGAGCAGAGCAGAGACAGTCCATCAGGGCAGCCTTCTCCAGTTTCTGAGATTGAGAGAGAGTTTCAGTTCTCCCATGCAGATTTGGAAGCGTTCACGCAGACATTCCAGAGGCCAGATCCACCAGCACCCAGCTGTCCAGAGCTGAAGTCGCTCCCTACTTCGCTGAAGTATCGATTCCTTGCGGGTTAGCCTGAGATGTACCCAGTCATCATCTCCGCCGATCTGACTGGAGAGCAAGAATCCCGTTTGATGGGCGTTCTTGAAAAGAACCGCAAGGCAATCGGATGGAGCGTAGCTGATCTCCAGGGGATAAGTCCGGCCCTATGTTCCCACCATATCTATCTCGAGGATGTGGCGAAGCCGTCGCGTGAGTTCCAGCGGCAGCTGAACCCGAATCTGAGAGAGGTTGTCATGAAGGAGATATCGAAATGGTGGAGCGCCGATTTTATCTACCCCATCTCCGACTCCAAAAGGGTCAGCCCCTTACATGTGGTGCCCAAGAAGACGGGCATTACTATTGTGATCAGTGAGTCTGGAGAGGAGATTGCTACACGAGTACCCACTTCTTGGCGAGTCTGCGTTGACTACAGGAGACTCAACCAGGCCACCAAGAAGGATCATTTCCCCCTGCCCTTTATTGATCACATCATTGAGAGACTGGTAGGGAAGAGCCACTATTGTTTTCTGGATGGGTACTCGGGCTACAACCAGGTGGCCATCGCTCCTGAGGACCAGGAGAAGACCACCTTTACCTGTCCCTTCGGCACATGCGCCTTCCGACGCATGCCATTTGGGCTATGCAATGCCCCTGCAACCTTTCAGAGATGCATGCTGTCGATCTTTTCGGACATGGTAGGGGAGTTCTTGGAGGTCTTCATGGATGATTTCTCGGTTTACGGCAACGGATTCGACTCCTGTCTTGACTGCCTAGACCGAGTACTCCAGCGATGTATAGAGGTTCACTTGGTGCTATCTTGGGAGAAGAGTCACTTCATGGTGACTCAAGGGACGGTGCTTGGCCATATCATCTCCAACAGGGGCATGGAGGTTGATCTGGCCAAGGTAGATGTCATTAGAAAACTCGCACCGCCGTCCAATTTGAGGCAGTTACGGTCATTCCTGGGGCACGTCAGTTTCTACCGATGATTCATTCATGATTTCAGTAGGATTGCCCGGCCGTTGACTGACCTACTGACGAAAGACACCGAGTTCCTTGTCGATGACAAGTGTCTTTCGTCCTTCGAGACTCTCAAGCAGTGTGTTATTGAGGCTCCTGTTCTCCAACCACCTGATTGGTCTCTCCCATTCGAGATCATGACGGATGCCTCCGATTTTGCCGTGGGAGCCGTGCTGGGACAGAGGAGGGATGGAGACCCCTTTGCTATCCACTACGCTAGCCGCACATTGGATTCCGCCCAACAGAATTATACAGTCACAGAGAAGGAGATGCTAGCTGTAGTGTTCGCCCTAGATAAGTTCAGATCTTACATCATTGGATCTAGAGTGACCTTGTATACTGATCACACCGCCATCCGATACCTCATGGCAAAGAAGGATGCCAAGGCCAGACTGACTAGATGGATCCTTCTACTCCAGGAGTTCGACATTGAGATCAAGGATAAGCCTGGAGTCAAGAATGTGGTGGCAGATCATCTCTCCCGTTTAGAGCAGCCTGAGGAGTCTGAGCATATTGATCCCATTTGTGAGACCTTCCCAGATGAGGCGATCCTTGCTATCGCCTCACTCCCGTGGTATGCCGACATTGTGAACTTTCTTGTTGCTAAGAAAGTCCCACAAGGTTGGCCCAGGCAGAGGCTTGAGACCTTCCTCATGAAGCCCAAGTACTACCACTGGGAGGATCCCATCCTTTACCACGAAGGAGGGGATAGCGTCTAGCATAGGTGCATTCCTCAGGAGGAGCACCATAGCGTCCTCACTTACTGCCACAAGCTTGAGGCAGGAGGACATCATTCTGGGAGGAGAACGGCACAGAAAGTGCTCCAATCCGGCTTGTGGTGGCCTACCCTCTTCAAGGACTCTGATGAGTTCGTGAAGAGGTGTACTGACTGTCAGAGGATGGGCACTTGTGGACAGCGTGATATGATGCTGATGCAGCCCATTCACTTCTGTGAGGTTTTTGACGCATGGGGCATCGATTTCATGGGTCCATTCCCTAAAAGTCAGGGATTTGAGTACATTCTGTTGGCCATAGACTATGTGAGTCGTTGGATTGAGGCCATCCCCGCCCGAGCCGCTGATGTGAGGACAGTTTGCAGATTTTTGAGGAAGCACATCATCACGCGGTTCGGGGTACCTCGAGTATTGATTTCATATGGGGGGTCTCATTTCATCAACGACCAGGTGAAGGCCCTTGCTAGCGAGTTCGGTATAGACCATCGAGTTGCCACTCCATACCATCCACAGACGAATGGTCTAGCCGAGGTGTCAAACAGGGAGATCAAGACTATATTGCAGAAAGTCGCCCGCCCTGACTGAAAGGATTGGTCACAGCTTTTGGACTCGGTCTTGTGGGCATATAGGACGCCTTTCAAGACACCATTGGGCACATCTCCCTTTCGCCTCGTATATGGCAAGCCGTGCCATTTACCTGTTGAGCTGAGGCACAGGTCACTTTGGGCAGTCACTGAGATACTTATGGATCCAGATAGTGTAGGAGACCAGAGGAGGGCCGAGTTAGCAGCCCTGGAGGAGCTTAGAGATACCGCCTTCTCAAACAACCTACAGTATAAGGAGAGAGTGAAGGAGTGGCATGATTCCCACATCAGCCACAAATATTTTGAGCCTGGACAGAGAGTATGGTTGTTTGATGCGAGGCTTCATCTATTTCCAGGGAAGTTACAGAGCAAATGGAAGGGACCCTACTTGATGAGAAAGGTACACGACAACGGCAGCATTGATATATCCGAGTTGTCTTCTGAGAGTACCTTTCGAGTGAACGGCCAGCGGCTCAAGCCATTTCTAGATCATGAGCCGCGGGTCGTTGATGTTGCCCCTATTCATTTTGCGTGAGATGTGGTCTCTTGACTCACATCTATTGCATCTCACGCCCGATTATCACCGTTCTTCCGACCTGTATAGATCCAGATGTCCATATCATCACATTCATTAGTCCCACATCCCTTTATTCATCTTTTGATTATGCTATACTTAGGGTGTACTTTACCCTAACTATAGGGGGGATGTAGGACATTTGGGTATTTCTTTTGTTTCTTTTACCCTTGTTTTTGCTGCCTATACTTGGGGATATTTACCCTAAGTATAGGGGGGGTAGACCCTGTACATTCTTCACTCAGTTTTCCCTTTTGTGTACAGCCTACTATACTTAGGATTATTTGATCCTAAGTATAGGGGGAAAAGCCGAGAGTCTCTTGATTTTCTATTCATTCATTCGTCTTTGTATATAGCCTTCCTTTTCACTTCCCTATACTAAGCACGAGTTATGTCTTCTTCATCGTTCTTGACTCTGAGGACATCGTTCGAGCTAAATATAGGGGGGTGTATATATTCCATATATACTTTAGCCATAACTCGTACTTTGTGTGAGTGTGTTAATAAATAAATTGGCTAAAAAACCCTTAAAAATCATAAAAATTAAAAATTTTCCATGTAAATAATCATTCTTTTATTGCACGTACATAGCTAGTGTACAAATTATTTTGGTAAAACTGTTTTCAAAAATCTTTTTTTGAAAGCTTGTGTAAATATTTTCATATTAAAATTATGTATATAGTACAAATTTTTTCCAAAATGTTTTGAAAATCAAAAGTTTGCAAAAATCTTGTGTAAATGTGTGTATATACTTTTGCAAAACTTGCACCTCATGCATTCATCGATTCATGATTTCAAAACATTTTTCAAAAATTTTGCATGTTTGTAAATCTTGTGTAAATAGCATCTTTGTATAAATGTATATAGTTTTTCTGGATGATAGTTGACATTTAAACTAGCCAGGAATTAAATTGGGAAATGGAGCTTGATTAAGATCTTAATCCACCTAATTTCTAAGAGGAACCTTATAAGGCTTAGGTTTAAGGCTTTTCAGGTCCATGGTGACTTAACTCTTTGAGTCCACTAGGCTATGATCACATGTCATCTCAATGAGCCTAAGTAGAACACTTAACAATAACACATGACTCATAGGGACAATGGCTTTACTTGGACACCAGCACTTTGCACCGAGCTCTCTACGGATGAGGTGGTGAGGAGGCAGTCTTCCTTGACTTGGGGTAGCATATGAGGGTAGTACTTCTAGGCGGAACCTCTCTTCTTCTTTTAGTGAAGGAAGTGCGTCTCAACTTGGTCTGGTTGCCATGAGGTCTAACGACAGGAGTTGTGGGTTGCAATAATGCTTCAAAAGAGGGATAGTCTACTGGCTCAAGAGGAAAAACTCCTTGTATATATGCTGCACATGTATATGTTGTACAGATGCACTTGAAAAAAAAAATGCAAAAAGAAAATAACTCCAAAAAGGTGGTGGGTCTGATAGAAAATGATAATCCCACCGGAGTATGTATATAGTGCAATAAGTAAAGCTAGAGATTCATGTCCCACCTTATGTAGCTTGCAGCAGGGATACTTGGCTACACTGGTCAAGCTCCCAAGGATACATGGCTACACTGGCCATGGTCCATTCTCTTCTTCCTCCTCTTCTTGAGCCAGTTGAACTTGAACTTAGAAGGGAATCCCCGCTCCTCGAGGAAAGAGTGGCTAGATTGGGGTCATAGGGTTACCTTGTTGGGGAGGGTTGTCAAGTTGCCATTTCTGAGGTGGAGAGCTTATACCTCACATTCACAGGACAAGGAAAGATTCATGGTCTTCAGGGTTTGTGTTTGGTGACTTGTTCTGATCTGGATTATTGAGCAGTCTTGATTATAGATTGGTGGAACATAGAGGCTGTTGAGTTTTAAGCTTAAGTCCAAATAAGGTTCCGACACATTAATAATCCAAAGATCTAATTGAGCTCCATAATTCAATTTAATGAAGGCAAGTTTAATATTCAACCTTGATCCATGTGCATTCTCCTCTTTTTCTTTTTCTTTCTCTTTTTTTTCACTTCTTTTTCAAATAAGTGTTTGCTAAGGGACTAGCAAAAGTTAAGTATAGGGGGGTGATGAATACTCATTCATCACTCTTTATTCTTATATTTTAGCTACAAAAACCTTTGCAAATGCATGTATATGTTTGTAAATACAAATAATTACCTAAAGCATGCATGGTGTAAAAAGTAATAATTAGCATGTTTTTGTGCAAAAAAAAGAATAAAGATTAAAAAGAAAAAGAGGGAAATATTTAGAATAAATATTGAGCAACCTAATCCCAAGGGAGGGCTCAGCTTGGGCCTGACCGCATAAAAGCCAAAGTAGAGAGAGATAGGGGCTTATGTGTATAAATATACCTGTAAATATTACAAAAATATTTTCCTCTAAAAAAATAGAATAAAAGTGGCTTGTACATATTTGTAAATATTTATAAATACAAAATCAAAACAAAAATAGAAAAATTAAAAAGGAAACAAAAATTACCTTTCTTGTACATATTCCCCATGTATATAAACCCACTACTATATTTATTTAGCCCTATAAATAAATAAAATTAAAATCCCTAAAAATTTGTATATATTTTATCTTTTATGGTGTAAATAAATAAAATAAAAACCATTAAAGCAAAAACAAAATAAAAAGAATAAAATTAAAAACCAAAAATAACATTGTACATGTACCATGTATATATATATATGTATATATTTGGTTATTTCACCCTTATATATAAATAATAAAAATAAAATAAAAATACCCTTTTATTCCTAATTTTATGCTATAAATAAATAAAATATAAAATAGGAATAAAAATGTACAAAAATAACTAATTAAAAATCAAAAATCAAAAACCTATATTGTACATACACCTATATATAGCACCCTTATGTAAATACCTAATTTTAATTTTGAAAAATTAATTAAAAATCACAAAAAATAGAAAAAAAATAAAATAAACATTTTTCGTAATTTGAGTTTTTAATAATTCAGCCATTTCCTATTTTATTTTTAATTTCCAAATCATTTTGACGTGGCTGTTCCTCATTGGTCCACGGGGGACGTTGACCCCCCGGTCAACTCCCCCCTGTGGACCACTTCCCACGGGTCCGTGACGCCCGACCCGATTTCTCACCATTTTAGCGTCACGACCCGATCACCTCACACCTAAACCCAGGGTCCTATTTGTTCTCTCCAGATCCGATACCCTCGCCGGGATGCCCGCCTCAGGGTCCGCACTCTGAGCTGCCCTACCCGATCGATTTTAGCCGGACCCCTGGCTGTATAAATTCCGAGCTACGCCTCCCATTTCCGGATCTTTGGCTCACTCGCACTCCACCCAGTGACCTCCATTGCCATCCTCGAGGTGACAGCTCACCGTTGGCCGTGTCGCAGAGAGGAGAGGGTGCCCGGACCTTAGATCCGGCGTCTTCGCGCCACTGTACTCCGCCTGAAGGTAGAGCTCGAGCCTCGGGCCTCGACGACCCGCGAGGCGATGACCCAGAGCTCCCAGAGCTCACGCCCAGTCGACCCATCCGCCCAGGTAGCCGTAGTTCTCTTTCCTTTTCTTTAATTTCGCATTTCCCCCAATTCGCTCTGCCACCTTCGAGCTTCGATTCCGTCCATCCCAGTCGCCTATTCGATCATCGGAGCAACCCATCACAATCGCCTCTCCTTCGCGCACATTCTCCACCCACTCGCTCAACCCAGCTCGCACAGGAGCTGGGATTGGGGCTCCTCCGCCGTCGCATCGCCAAAGCCCCTACGCCCCGCCGCACCGTTCACAGTCACCACGCCTAACAGGGTCGAGGCACTTTGCCCTCGACCCGCGAGTCCGTTGCACACCTTTGCAGGTTCCAGGAAGCTCATCTGAGGTCTTCGACATCAGGGTGCAGCAGCTCGAGCTCCGCCGACCTCGCCTGAGTTCCCAGGACCTCCGGCGAGCCATCGGAGGATACCAGTAGACGCGGAAGGCCTCCACGCTTCTTCTCCGATAATCCGTGGCCTTCGAGGAGGACTCCAGCGCCAACACGAGCCCGGCGAAGTTCGCCGGCGATCAGTTCGTCCTCCATCCTCCACAGCCATCCGATCACTCTTCAGCTCCAGTTCGCATCCCAACCGTCCATGCCAGGAGTCGCTACCACCGTTTGATCCGTGGAGGAGTGATCGTGACCGTCGATCGTCGAGGGTTAGCCCCAGCGCATCTGAGCCGATGGATCTACACGTGGCACGCATCCGACGGGCGACCTAATAAAGGGTAAATATCACCTTAGGCCCTTAGTTTCTTAGCTGTTATATTTTAATCCTGTAAATAGTTTTAAACTTTTATTTGCGTTGGGTAAATTGCGTAGTGGACCCTATCTTATATGTTATTTGCATGTACGCCCCTGCCTGTAGTGGATCGCGTGCATCGACACGTGTTTTGTTGGGTTAATTGCATGTATGAACCTCCAGTTCTGAGGTGTTAATGAATGAGCATAACTTTTTATTAATTGCATATATGCCCCTGTGCGTGGTTTTTTAGAACATGTGTTGAAATTAGTAGGTATTTTACAATAAGGCCCTCGGACTTTTGGTACCTGTTACTAATTAGTCCGGGAACCTTATTTCTTTTGCAATTAGGTCCCTGAGTGCCCAAGACACGCGCCTCGCGCGTGACTTCTTGGAAATTTTGCACCGGACCCCCTGGAACTCTTACTATTTGTGTACAGGTCCCTGTGCACTATACCCTAGTTTTGATTTTTAATGAAATATCAAACCAACTCCAAATGTGATGAAAATTGGATACATGGCTCCTGCCATAGTGTAAAATTTTCTCCTATTTTTTGAGACATTTTTGTTTTCATTTGATATTTTTAAAAATTCAAAAACAAGCTTTTTCTTTACTGTCTGACTTAAAAATTCACAAAAAAAATTAAAATACCTCTAAAAATTACAAAAAATTTAGACAGTAGCTGTTTTACCTTGTTTGATTTTCTGACCAATTTTGTTCATTTTTCATTATATAAAACCCATAAAAATTGAAAAACACCTAAAAAACTATAAAAATTCTAATACTTAATTGAAAAATCCAAAAATAATAATTCCAGTGCCTAAAGTTTCCTTATATCTTCTAGTTTCTAGGAAAATTACCTTCAGACCTTGATAGGGCCTTTATCTATTTTATATTGGCCCTCCAAGTCTAACTGGAAAGCACCTTCATTTTTCTGTCTTGTTTGATTTTTATAAAATTCAATAAAAATCAAAAAAATACCAAAATTTAACCAAAAACAGTAAAAAAATATAAAAAATATTTTTATTTGATTTTTTTGGGTATTTTTGAGTAGATAAATAATTGTTTGCATTGGTTGTTTTATTGACTTTCTTTATTTTCCTTGTTAGTTAAAAATCCAAAAAAATTATAAAAATTAAAAATCCACCAAAAACACTTTGATTTTATTTTATTCCTTTTTTTAGACTACTTCGTAGGCCGCAAGGCCATCACGTGCTCCCTGAGTCCGTTCCTGGTCGCTATACCAGGCTAATCCAATAGCCAGGACCGCTATCGTATTTCCTTGATTTTTATCTGATTTTGGTGGTCTGAAGCTTATTTTCTCGATTTACCGATTGATCTCTTGAGCGACTAAGGTCACAACGACCTTTGTTATTTCTTCATCCTTAGTTGCTCGGGATTTTTCGGCCATCAGTACTTTACAAAAAAATCTCAATTTTTACCCACCCCATAATTATTGTATAATATATACAAAATATATGAAAGTACGAGCTATGGGTAAAGTATATATGTAATATATACACGCCCCCTATACTTAGTGTGTGCTACGTCCTCAGAGCATGAAAAGCGAGGAAAAAGACATAGCTCGTGCTAAGCGTAGGAGAGCTAAAATAACAAAATGTATAGAAGTCGCTCCGCCCCCCTATACTTAGGCTCTGGCAGCTTAAGTGTAGAAGAAGACCAAAAATAGGGCGGGCGAGGTTAAGAGGTGAAATGAAGGAGTATATACATAGCAGGCATCGTTTCCCCTTATACTTAGGCTCTGGTCAGCCTAAGTATAGGACAAGAGTGAGTGCAAGAACCTATGAGATCTGGAGAATGTACATAGAATGATGAAGAGACTTGGGTCACTCTCCCCTATACTTAGGATCTGTTCATCCTAAGTATAGCCATAAAATGAAATGATATGGAGTCGGGGCGAGTGATTTGAATCATTGGGGAGGGATGGAAAGAAAATATATACAAGGAGGAGTGAGAATATATAAGGGTCAAGAAGGTTTATGACAAACCTTCTTGCGGTAGCGAGGAGGTGAGGAATATACAAGTGTGTCGCTGTCAGAATCGTCCTCAGATGAATAGTAGTGCGGTGAAGGGATCGTCCAACACGGGTCGACACACGGCTGTTTGCTCGGATATGGCTTGAGAATAGCCGAACTGAGCTCACTCATATAAATCACCACATCCGGACCTAATGAGGACTCCTCAGAAAATTTCTTCCCTGGTATGTTGAAGGAGACTTTCTTAGTCGGTTTTTTTCAAACCTGAATCATTGAGTGGAAGTGGAGAGCGACGCGCCTTGAGAGGTTCAGGGGAACTCCTCGAGGAATCATTTCTCGACTTCCTCTCACTAGATAGCCGACTAGAGGAGGGAGCAGCCGTGTTTTTATGCAGAGTCAATTTAGTCTTGGTTGTTTGCTTTGAAAGTCTGGGATGTGGTGCGGTATTGACAATGGTTCCTCATCAGACGAGTCACCATATAGATTGTAATATTCCTGAAGGATCAGCACGCATCTCAAGAAGGTGCTAGTGATCTCAATTGGCTTGGCATTATTGGTCTCTTGTGTCGGATAATCAAAATGGTCAAGGCAATCAACAAAGGTCGTGTCCGACTCAATGATAGCTTATGGTCGTGAGTCCTCCTTAGAATCTATCACGGTGGTGGTGCAAGCAGTTGATGAAGTGGAAGTGTGGGGAGTCTCTGAACCAATGGTCATCCAGACAATCGATCTCTCAGGTGTAGCAGAGAGGTGGGACTCATCTACCTCTCGATGGTCACGACTGTCAGCGGATATGTAGGTCTTCTTTGAGTAAAGTGTATCAAAGAATGGGTGAGGTCGAAGCGCTCCCAATGCTGTAAAATCAATTTCCCAAGTCTCGCAATCTATAGTCGCCTTAGACAAGACTAAGAACAGCTTCTCGAGAATAATCGGAGACTGGGAGAACTCTCCTCGGTGCTCAATGTAAATGACTGGGAAGTCTACCTAGAGTAGAGCACCTTGGAAATTAATGATGACTGAAATGGTTCCTCTCGACCGTTTGATAGATCGATCAGCCAGCTAAACGATCTCTCTCGACTTCCTAATTCCTGAGTTTGAGCTTGTCAAACACAGAGGTCGGGAGGATATTTATCGGTGAGTCATCATCGATTCTTGCATGGGTAAAGGTAGTGTCTTTGATTTCACATTCAACCCTAGGCAAATGCTTCACTCTACGGCTCTTGGTCTTTCACCCCATCACCAAGGAGGTGTCCATAGACACTATGTGTCTTTTAATCCTTGTCCTCTTATTGCCCGACCTCTTGGGCATCAATTTACTTCTCACAAATTGTTTGAGGTCGGGAAAGTGATCTATGACCTTTATTAAGGGAAGATTAAAAATCAATTCTTCATCGAGTGCTTTCCTTAGGGTAGGATCAAAATTTTTTAAGTCATTTTCATTTTCAATTTTTATGTGATTTTTTGGTTTTTCAATTTTTTTGGTCTTTTTGGGATTTTCAATTTTTTTTTGTATTTTTAGTGGATGAATGATCATACTCTGGATTGGATGGTAAGTGGTTAGTAGGAGAGGGAGGTAGAATTGACTCAGTTGTACAATGTGTGTGGGTTCCCTAATGCTCGCTCGGTTTTAAACGTCAAATCTACTTACTCACTTCTCCACTTTCATAGCCAGACTGGCAGAAATTGACTGCCATATTTCCATGACATCTCTCAACTTGTTACCAAATGATTCATTTTCTTAATAAGTCTGGAAATGTCATCCTCCAAAATATTCTCATGACAAATCATGGTTGAGTTCTGATCAATTGGAGGATACTGCTGAGATATTGGGGTCTCATACTCAACATACCTAGACTTTGGCATGTAATTCTGGGTCGCGTATGGATTATCTGTGTGGCGGATATCGATCGGAGCCTCATCTAATGGACTCAATGAACAGGGGACTAGGGTAAGTCTAGCTCATGAATCCAAGCCCTTGAATGAGTAGGCTCTCCGAATGTATGATATGAAGGTCGCTCAATGTAGCTTGACTACTAGGGTCAATCAAGTCAGGAAGATCATAAGGTGCATGCCTTTCCATTCGGTATGTTCGATCGATCATGTTATGCCCTGTGGTCAAGTCGGGATGTGTATATGTAAATTGTTGTCTGGTACCTACTTGAGGTGAGAATGAAGTATGTGGGGGCACATAATTTTGCCAATCATCTGTCTCAACAGTGGCTTGCTCTTCATTGGGTTCTTTGATTCCAGCAAGCTCTCAAGAATAAGGACAGTCAGCTCAAGATGGAAGTGGATCTGGAGTGTTAGAATATGGAGTAGGTGAGAAATGCAAAGAAGTGGAGAAGTCAGTCGAAGTTCTGAATTCATAATCGGGTTGAGGTGGAACCGACCACGGGTAAGGGTCTCCCGTGGATGGCGGAGGATACATGGAAGAAGGAGAAGGTGAAGATGAACGGTATATGGTCGAGGAGGAATAACCAGAGGTCTCAGGGTATGGGGACCAATATCCCGACATCTTGAGGAGGAAAGGATGAATGTAAGTAGATCGAGGTAGAAAATGTGCAACTACACAAGATAGCACACACGGACTGATGAATCCACGATTCATCGTCTTTAGTCTTTTATTTTAGCATCATTTCTTTAGTCAAACACCTGTAAATACCACTAATTGCATAAAATTAC
Organism: Ottelia alismoides; assembly: GCA_037367405.1. Lineage (NCBI taxonomy): Eukaryota > Viridiplantae > Streptophyta > Magnoliopsida > Alismatales > Hydrocharitaceae > Ottelia > Ottelia alismoides. Next base: position 556,312 of record JAZKJV010006347.1, on the reverse strand, counting down.
CATTTTGCATGCATTTGTTAAAATTGCATTTTTAGCACTTTTTGTACATAAATAAAAGAATAAAGAAGAAAAGAAAAAGAAAAGGTTGTGTTTATGCAATAAATACAGACTGACCCGAACCCCGAGAGAAGGTCAAGACTTGACCTGATCGACCAAGAATAAAGTAGGGGGAGATAGGGTCTTCTGTTAGAAAAACCAAAAAAATATTTTGTAAATATTCTTCATGTATATTTGTACAAAATTTAACGTATTTTATTTGTACATAATTTAACCTCAAATTATTTATTTTTGTAAATAAAAGTTGTTAATAAAAATGTGTTGTAAATAACAAAAATAAGTGTAAAATAAAATAATGTACATAGTGCAAATAATTACACCCAGAAAAAGCCGCAAAACAATAATTGAAACATCAATTCCGGCTCCATACGAGCTCAAATCGAACCAAACTCACTTCCATTATACTCTAAATTAAATTATCTTTCAAATAGCTATGGTTTCATATTTTTTGGAGTTACGGTTAAAAAGTCGATTTTCTGGGGTGTTTTGTGCAGTTTTCCCATATACTTGTTGTATATGTTTTATTCATATTTATTTTCATAATGTATATAATTGTAAATATTGTTTTCACTAAAAAAATAAAAATAAAATAAAATAACCTTTTATAAAATTTATTTCCTTATTTGTACCTATGTATATTGTATTATATGTGCATAATACTTGTATATAATTAACTTCCTTTTATAAAATTCACCAAAAAATTAATTATCTAACTTTAAATAATTAATTTAATATAATTATGAATTTTGTATTTATATTTAATTTATTTATTTGGTTTAAAAACTTGCCTTGTATATTAGATTTGATTTTATGCCTTTAATGGCCACCATTAAGGTGGCTAGTTGATTTTCATTAATTATTTAAATTTATTTAATTAATTTAATTCTAAATTTCGTTTTTAATTAATTATTTTATTTATTTAATTATTTTATTTATTTAATTATTTTATTTAGTTAACCATTAAACACTTTCCTTATTTGTATATACTTGCCATTTTTTATTTTTGTTTCTTTTTAATGGGCTCCTCCTCCCTCATTTCCACTTGATCGATCTTTGGTGGAGAGGAGCCCGATCTCCGAGTACCGTCTTGTTGAAGAAGGGTGCCTAGCCTCCGAGCTGTCTGGTGACAGTGTGTCGGTCCTTGTCGAGGCCATCATGGCATTTCCAAACCCTGAGGTGAGATCCATTTTATTTCTTGTCTTTTCCCGTAGTTAAATTGTAGTTTAAATTTTGCTCTCATTTTATTAGGATTTAGATCTGAAAAACTTCAAAAATTTCACCACACATTTTCGTGTCCGAAACCGAATTTTTCATCTCACATCTTGATCCCTACATTTCTTTTTCTACCTCACACGATCTTCCGCCTCCGGTTACGCACGATGACCGAAGCCACAGATCTATCTTCATCTCGTCGAGATCCTCCCAATCACACATCCATTTTTGTGTATAAATAAAAAAACATAAAACTATTTTTCCTGTTTATCTCACACTTATTTTTGCAGGAAGAATTGAAAAAAAATTGTTCTTCCTTTCTCTCTAACCTTTGTTTTGCAGGAATAAAGAAAAATAATAAAAAAATATAGTTGTTGTCCTTTTTCTCTAACATTTTGTTTTGCAGGTTCACCAAAAAATACAATAAGAAAAATTTTAGATTATTGTTTACATTCCTGCTTAGAAACATAAAAAAGGGTCTATATTTCTATTTACAGTGTATACAAGAAAATAAAAAAATAAAAAATAAAAAGTTCTTTTCCTTTGCACTCACAGTTTACATTTGCCGTTAAAAAAACATAAAAAAATTTACATTTATTGTTTATTTACATTCAAAAAATTAAAAAAAGAAAAGAAACTCCAACAGAGGGTCGTCAGCCCTGCTACCGTCCCCGTCTCGCGGGTGGCGCTCTAGCCGCCGCACCACTCCAGATTTCCGCATGCGGAAGCCCCGCCATCCACCGCGGTCTCCAGCCTGCCTGCGCAGCCCTCCCGGCCGCTACCCGCGGAGTCCCCTCCGCACGCGTGGCTTCTCCGCCCTCCCCCTGCTTCGAAGCCACGGCCGTCGACCCCTCTAGACACGCTGTGCGCGAGCTCCCTCCTGATAAACCGCCTCAGCCCGATTCAGTCGTCGCCATTGGCGGTGCCATTAGCCGCAGCACACGCGGCCCTCTTCATCCGCTTCACATCGCGCAACCGCGCCCCGCGTGACCGTCTTCCCTGACCGCGCGCAGGCAGCGCACCGCCCACTCTTCGCCTTCGGCCGCCGGTTCCCTCCCGCGATCTCACCCCTCCCAGCTCGGCCTCCTTCTACGCCCCGTGCGCCCCCCTCGCCTCCGCGCACCGCCGCTCTAGGCGCGACCGCCCCGCCGCCAACGGCCGCGCGTCCGCCGGCCACACGGCCGAACCCTCCTCCCTCTTTGGGTGGCGACACCCCTTGCTCATGTTGAGAAACAAAGGAAAATCATTTGGCCCTAGGGTGTGGGTCTTTAAAAAAAGATTGGCAACATTACAATTTCGTCCTCAGGAGTTTCTAAGATTTGCAAACGTGCCCCTCAAGCTCCAGATATTTTGGGAAATTTGTTGTTATTTACATGTTGTTTGTTATTGTTAACTTTGGATGCAAACAATCTGAACAATTACATTTAAGTCCCTGACTGTCCAGATTGTTAACTTACTTGATATTTGCATCGAAATAAATGTTTTTATGCTTTCAAAAATTCTGAGAAAATTGATGTATGCTCCTTCTATGTCTTTTTACATTGTATAAATTTTTCATCATTTTTTATTGTCATTTGATATATTTAAAAAATTAAAAACATCGCCTTTTTGCATGTCCAAATTTAAAAATTGATAAAAATTCGAAAATTAGCCTAAAAATTCCAAAAACATTCATGTAGCTGTGTCCTGGTGAAATTTAATTTCTGACCAATTTTTGTGCATTTTCCATTTATAAAACTCCAAAAAAGTACGAAAAATGAAAAATCGTAAAATAAATTTTAGAAAATTCAAGAAAAATAAAAAATCCTGATCTTGGTCTCTATTTGTAGATATTTCTGTGTAGTTTCTCCTAAAAATAATTTCCAGGAATTTTGAGCATTTAAAGGCTTTTTAACTTGCAAAATACTACTGGTAGTGCACTGTTTTCTTTATTTTCTACTGTTTCATTTTTAGAAAATCACAAAAATATTAAAAAATTTAAAAAATTATAAAAAATGTCTTAAATAATATAAAACACAAAAACATTTTCTTTAGACTTTTTTGTGCATTTTTGAATATTTTGAAAAATACAAAAAGAGTGGTGTGTGTGTGTGTTTTTTTATTCATTTGCGCTTGTTTTAAAAATTTAAAAAAATAAAAATTCAAAAACCACTAAAAATCATTTCTGAAATTTGGCTACTTAGTTTTGAAATCGTGCTCCTTGTGTTCGACCCTGGTCACTATACCAGGTAAAAAGAATAGCGAAAGCCGCTTCTGTTGTTTTTATTGATTTATCTTATCTTAAATGGTTTATTTATTTTTCTCGTTGACCGATTCGAGTGGTTGAGAACAATGACATCTTGCATATTATTTTTCCCATCTCGACCGTGTCGGATTTCGTATCATCATGGACAGACACAAAGATAAACGCAAGAGCAAATCCCGAGTTCACACTCAACACGGTGAAGGACCCGAAACTGAGTCCAATTAGTCTGGTTGATTTTAAGTATGATTTTTCAGACAAATAGTAAGGATTACGCGACCTATAGGGGAGTCGGCTCAAGGCTGGATGCGTCTCCCTTGTTTAACATGTCGCCTAAGATACCAAACGCCCTTCCTTTCTCCGCTCCTATCACTAGCTGAAAGTTCAAGGACCTGCCCCTATCTACCTATAGAGTAGGCGGAGGCTGACAAGGATGTAACTTCGCCCCTATCTACCTGCCGGAGCAGGCGGAGGATACTAGCAACTTATAGCGGTGCACTGTAATTTCATCCCTATCTACCTACCGGAGTAGGCAGAGGCTACTTGGCGTTGGTCAGTTGAACCCATAGTTCAGCCTGTGATATTTGCTCGGATCGGGGTACGTGATATGGAAGGCGAGGATTTTTGGCTCTGCCTTAGGGTGTGCACACACACTCTAGTACACTCACTCAGCCTGAAATCAAGGTCAGGGTTAATCTCCCGCAAACAGAATTTCCGATTTTATTGAATTTTTTTGGTCAATTTTGTTTAGCAGTCCCGATTTTAAGTTAGGTGATCACTTGATTAATCCAACACACAAGGCACGTCTATCGTCTAGTCCAAATTTCCTTTAATTCTAAGTTTGAAAAACCAAGGGGGAAGGACTCGAGAAAAGCCGATGCAAGATAAAACAATGATGAATGCCAAGTAGAGAAGACTTACAGTGATCCTTTCGCTTTATATGTGGGATGCAAAACAGAATTGAAATTTTAAACTATATGAATGCAAGCGATGAAAAGCCGATCCTAGATGGACAGTTCTATTAGCGAATGAAGAACAAATTAAATTTGGTTATAGTCCTACGGTCTAAGTATGTCTTTTAAGTGTGAAGTGTGGTCCTAGAATTTTACGAGCACAAACTGATCCTAAAATAGCTCTAAGATTTGCAAGTGCAGGTCCTATTATATGCAAAGCAATCCACACAGCACATGGGGACACGTTTTATTATGACTTACACGCACAAGAACCCAAACAGGAACCGCTAAAAAAATGCAAAATAAAATAAAAGAAAAATTACAAGTCCTCACAAAAACACTCATATTATTTTAATGCAGATTCCTCGGCTCGATTGGCAAAGCGCCTTCAACTCCTCGTACTCCTTGCACGAAAATAAATGGAGATCAGATAACGGATGACACAAAATAAAATAAAAATTGGACAGAAAATATTCACAAGAAAAGCCGGGAATCAGACTACCTGGGGATGGAAAATCCAAAATCCAAATTTTCTAAAAATTAAACTAAGCCGTGCCTTCCCGGCAACGTCGCCATTTGAAGAGCCACAAATTACAATACCTAATTCAACCAGGCCAATAATCGAATTAAATGTATCATTTGTTGTAGTCGGGTAAATTGAGACTGATCAAAAACCACTTATATTAATGTTTAAATAAACATAAGTGACAAATGTTTATTTTACTTGGGCAAGCCCAAGGTCGAACTTAAGGAGGCAGCTTTCTCCTTGGGTTAATTTGAGGTAAATTTTGATGCCAGGTTTTCAGGAGAATATTTTTGGTCTTTTTCATGCAATTAAGGAAAATACAATGCAATTTCAAGCTAAATTCTAATTTAATTCAAAATGATAGTCAAATGAAGTCCAAATTTTATGAAACTTGGCCAGAATATGAAATGCAATGAAATTAAGTTACTGCAATTTTTTTTGGAATTTTTAGACTCTAAATGAATTAAATATGAATTTAATATGGATACAGGATAGTTTTTGTAAAGTTAATTTTAATAAATACCAAAGTACATTATTTCCAGATACAAAAATTATCCTAGATGGTTCTATGTGAGATGAATGCAGGAAAATTGATAAACTTAAAAAATAATTATTGGACCTATTAAAAATCAATTAAGAAAAAGACTAATTAATTTATTCAGACCTCGTGATGCGTGCAAATGGTTTGATTTTTAGGCAGAGTATAGAACAACTTAAATTAAACCTATTGTGATTTTATAATGATTTTTGGATAACAAATAATTTAATAATGAATTTAAAGGCAAACAGTGGGAAAACTATGTCAATTTCCACAAGAATAATAATATTAGATTCTTCAATGCTCACAAAAATATGACACGTGTCACAAAGATAAAGCACAAGTTACTCTACAACATGCAATTTTTGGAATTTAAAAATGAGGCTAAATGAATGTTAAATGAACATGAAAACACAAGGACCAAAATGCAAAACAGAAATTAAAATTGCTTAAATCAAAACATGCGTACATGGACTAAAGTGCAAATACCTATAATGCTGGGGGACTGGAATGCAATATCAAAAACTTGTAGGGGCCTCTACACAAAATAACCAAACCCCACGTGAGGGACACGTGAGGTACTAGGATTGGGAGGCTTTGGAGGCTCGGATGTCGGCTCGGGCACTCTGGAGGCTCGGATGTGCTTCGGATCTGCTTCGGGTGCTCCGAGCCTAAGGGTCGGGGAAGAGGCTCGGAGGAGCTACGTGGCGCATGATTGACCGTTCGATCGATGAAGATCAAACGGCTGCTGGAGCTGGATACGTGGCGTGCCTTGGACCGCGAGATCAAGATCGATCCAACGGTGGTGGTAGCGGATGGCGTGGTGTGATGCAGCCGGTTGGATCAAGATGGATCCAATGGTTTCTGTAGCTTCTGGCAAGGGTGGTGTGGCAAAGTATTGACCGTTAGATCCTTCTGATCCAACGGAGGTGGGAGCGGGTGACGTGGCTCGATCGAGACCTTCCGATCAAGACGATCGGATGATGGCTGTTTGTTGTGTTCCTCCGATCCGCCGCCTCCTGCGGCGGAAGTGGCTGTGCTCCGGCGATGGGCTCCTGGCTCCATTGCCTTCCCCCGTGGTTGATGAAGATCTCTGGAGGCTCCCGGATAGCTCGGAATGGTCGTGGAGGCATTGCGGAGCGACCGACGTGTCTGGACAAAGTTGGGGAGGTCTGTAGGCCGGAGATGATGAAGCTCGAAGGAGCTCTGGCTAAGCTTCCGACCAATGAAGATAGCAGCTCCTACAGGGTTAGCTGGTGCCAAAAGGTGGTGCTCGTGTTCGCTTGAAGTGCAGGGAGTGGTGCGAGGCCTGTGGAGTGATGCGGTGGTCGGGTGGAGGTGTTCTTCCACCGTGACCGGCAGAGCAATGGTTGGAGATGGTGCGACATGTCATGAAGGTGATCTGAGGGTGCTGCAAAGATGAGAGCTCCAAGGCGGAGCTCAGGCAATGGTTGGTGAGGTGTGTTGTCGATCGGAGAAGGCGGGAAAAAAGCAAGAAAATCAAAGGGGACAAAGAAGAAGATCGGAGGAGGAATGGAGGAGGCTACCTGGGATCTGAGGCTCGTAGTGGAGACTCTGGTCGTTGCTCGAGGGTCGGTAGCAACCCGAGCTCAAGCAGCTCGTCGGAGGAGCTGCTACACGGCGAAGATACACCACGGATCTCGCCGGAGGTGGACCACCGTTGTCGCTCGCTTTCGTGCCTAATCGTTGTCGCCGATGTGTAGATAGGAGCTCTAGGGTGCCTCGTGCTAGGGCGGATAGCGGTGAAGGTGGTTGGAGGTGGGGGATTTATAGGAAGAAGGTGGAGGTCTAGGTTATGGAGGGAGTGATCGGCGTGGGGTTTGTGGAGCGAGGGAGAAGGGATCATGGCGATCGTGGGTGTTGGCGAGGATGAGGGAGTGGGGTCTCCATCGTGAGATGCTCAACGGGTGGAGATGGTGGCTGTAGTGGCACCAAAAATAGAATGGGGGAGGAGATGTCGCGAGGTGGGGTGATGTGCACGAGGAAGACGGCCGGAGGTGGAAGACGATCTCCCGACCTTTGGATCTGGTGATCCAAGGGCGGCTGGCGAGGTTCTAAGGAGTGGTTAGGATTGAATCCAGGCGATATGATCGAAGGACGTAGCGAGAGACATGTGGCGAGTGGATGAGTGGCACTGGTGAGCAGCGGAGATGAGATCTGGCGTAGGATCGGATGGTCAGGAATTGGAGTGGGATGAACGACACAGATGGAGGCGATCTAGCGGTACATGGTGAACCACGTGGCGCAAGGAGGGTAAGGTGGAGATGAATGGTCGTGATGAGATCTGAGATGATGATCCGAGGGTTGGGGTTTAGGCGGGATTGAGCAGCTGCGATCCGATCATCAGGGCTACAATCCAGCGGTCGTGAATGAGATATGTGGCAAAGGAGATGGAGGCGCTGGTGAGCGGCCCAGATCTGATCTAGGCATTGATCGGACGACTGCAAGGTGATGCGTCCGTGGACGCTTAGGCCCCGTTTGTTTGATTGGAAAGGAATTACAATGGAATGGAATGAAGACAAGAATGGAATTAACAATGGAATGGAAAGGAAAAAGTTTTTCCATTCCATTGTTTGGATCTTATTAGGAATTGAAAATTTTATTATGAGACATGTTCCTTTCTTATATTTGGAAAGGGAAATGAATAGAAAGAAAATAATTGTTCCTTTGATATATTTCGTTAAGTAGAAAAAAATAATCGGTATTCTCAGACTTATTTTTTCATATAATCGATATATTTCATATAAAGAATCAACAATCAAATTTAAATGTAAACTACTTTGATTTTTTCATGCAATTGATATATTTGATATATCCATATCTGTATCCGCTACAATGTTTTATTACCATATCTATATCCATATTCTAAAGAAATTGAAAATGTCATGGGTATCCCGTATTTGAAAAATAAAATAAAAATACATATCCATGTCCGTATACATATCCACTAAAATATAGCATGTGTCCATATCCTAAAAAACTAAAGATGGTATCTGTATCAATATCTATTACCATAAAAAATAAAACATGTTTTCATGTCCATATTCGCTTCCATAAAAAAAATCATCCATGTCCATATATGTATCCGTAGAAAAATTAAAATCCATATCCATATCCGTATATGTATCAGTTAGAATATAATCATTATCCGTATCTTAGAAAAAAATGCATCCGTTTCCATATTTATTAGAAAAAAAACATATACCTCTGTCCATATCCATATATGGAAAAAAAACAAAAAAACATATCCGTGTTTGTATCCGTATCCGTAAACAAATCATATCTGATATATATTTTATCTTTCTAATAGATATATTTAATATATATGTATTCGTATCAACTGGAATATCATGTAACCATATTTGTATCTATATCAAAAAAATAAATTGTATCACATATCCATGCCAATATCCATATATGCATATATTTGTAACTTATCCAATCTTTTGCATTCATATATTTGTATCCATTCCAGTGTCCATATATCCATGTCTAAAAAAATCATATCCATGTCGATGTCCAAAAAATATCTAAAAAAGGAAAAACGCATATTCATGTCGATATTAATTAAAAAATATTGAAGAAGAATACATTCATTAGCATTGGTAAGGAATGGAATCCCAATTCCTAGGGGGTACCTAGGAATGGCAATTCCCATGAATGAGGGAATCATGTTTCCTTTGTAATCGTTATTCCTGCATAAAGTTGATCTAACAAACAAAGGAATGGAATCGAGAAAGGAATGACGATTCCATTCCCCCCTCTATGCCTGCATAACAAACGGGGCCTTAGATCTGATAGAAAAGAAAGCCGTCGGACGGCGGAGAAAAGGGGCGCGTGGCATGCAATGGAGTGGGGCGCGTGACGCAACCAGAGGGCACCACGTGGCCCAATCAAGATTGGCTGATGAAGAATGTGAAATAAGAGGGAGAAAATGGCCGAATTTTGAAAAACTCAAAAAATGAAAGTTGTATATCTCAATGATATCTACAAGTTTTATGTTGACCAAAAATGAAATGAGGTCGAATAGCATGCTAAAATACAAGGGTACAAACATACATACATATAGTATACAATAGGGGCCCAAAATCCAAGTTTTGCATACGAGCTCCGATTTAAATGAAGTTGATCTCATTTTGAAGGTCTTTGAATGTGTATTATTTTAAAAGTTAGTAGACCTAAATCGGAGGCTGTATGAGAGAGATATGTGCATTCTAAGGTCCATGGTCTCAAACTTGGTTTGGGGTTTTATTTGTCAATTTTACAAGATAGTATTTTTTCGATATTTTTCCTTGATTAGTGTTAGTAATGTATACACTATAGAGTTGATTTTATTGGATTTGGAGTTAATGTAAAATATATACAAATGAGTGATTTTTACAGGTGACTTTGGCTTCTTATTTAATGCAAATGTAAATGCTAAAAAGCAGATGTTATCAATGCATGCATGGATGTTAATTATGCAATATTGGTGGAAATATGCTTCTAATTACTCGGGAACAAGGCTCTATTTTCAACTTTAAGAGTGATGAATCACAGATTCATCACCCATCTTCATCATCTTTCTCCTCCATGCACCCTCTCTTCGAGATGGTTTCTCCAAAGCCACCCTTCGTCTCTCCATCTCCCTGATTATGGAGTCATGACTTCGACTAACTTCTCCACCTCTTCGTATTTCTCACCTTCTATATAATTTAACACTTCGGATCCACTTCTATCTTGGGTTGACTATCCTTATTCTCGAGAGCTTGCTGGAATCAATGAACCGAATGAAGAGAAAGCCACTGCTGAGATAGATGATTGGCAAAACTATGTGTCCCCACATACTTCATTCTCACCTCAAGTAGGGACCGAACAACAATTTACATATACACGTCTTGACTTGACCTTAGGGCAAAACATGGTCGATAGAACATACCGAATGGAGAGACATGCACCTTATGATCTTCCTGACTTGATTGACCCTAGTAATCAAGCCTACATTAACCAGCCTTCATATCATATATTCGTAGAGCATATACATTCACAGGATTGGACTCATGAGCTAGACTTACCAGCCCCCCGTTCATTGACTCGATTACATGAGGCTGAGACCAATATCTGCCACACAGATGTTCCGTACTCTACCCAGAATTACATGCCAGAGTCTAGGTATGTTGAGTATGAGACCCTAAGTTATTAGTTGTATCCTCCAACTGAACAGACTTCTCCCATGATTTGTCATGAGAACTTTGTGGAGGATGACATTTCAATACTTATTGAGAAAAATGAATCATTTGGTAAAGTTGAGAGATGTCACTTAAATATTACACTCAATTTCTGCCAGTCTGGGTATGAAAGTGGAGAACACTATAAGTGGATTTGATGTTGAAAACCGAGCGGACATTAGGGAACCCATACACTTTGTACAATTGGAGTTTATTCTACCCTCCTCTTCTACTAACCAATTACCCTCCAATCCAGAGTTTGATCATTCATCCATCAAAAACACCAAAAAAATTGAAAATCTTAAAAAGACCAAAAAAATAAAAAACCAAAAAAATCACACAAAAACTGAAAATGAAAATGACTTAAAAAAATTGGATCCTATTCTAAGGGAAGCACTCGATGAAGAATTGATTTTTAATCTTCCCTTAATAAAGTCCATAGATCACTTCCTCGACCTTAAATGATTTGTGAGAAGTAAATTGATGTCTAACAAGTCGGGCAATAAGAGGACAAGGACTGAGAGACACACAGTATCCATGGCCACCTCCTTGTGATGGGGAGAAAGACTAAGAGCAGTAGAGTGAAGCGGTTGCCTAGGGTTGAATGTAAAATCAGAGACACTACCTTCACCCATGCTAGAATCGATGATGACTCTCCGATAAATATCCTCCCGATCTCTATGTTTGACAAGCTGAAACTCAGACCAATCAGAAAGTCGAGAGAGATCGTTCAACTGGCTGATTGGTCTATTAAACGGTCGAGAGGAACCATTTCAGTCATCATTACTTTCCAAGGTGCTCTACTCCAGGTAGACTTCACGCTCATTGACATTGAGCATCGAGGAGAGTTTACCCAGTCTCCTATTTTTCTCGAGAAGCCGTTCTTAGCCTTGGTTAAGGCGACTATAGATTGCGAGACTCGGGAAATTGATTTTACATCATTGGGAGAACTTCGACCTCACACATTCTTTGACACACTCTACCCTAAGGTGACCCACAAAGCTGCTAACAGTCGCGACCATCGAGAGGTAAATGAGTCCCACCTCTCTGCTACACCTGAGATACCGACTATCGAGCCGACCCTTGGTTTAGAGACTCCCTACACATCCATGACTCCCGCTGCTTGCATCACCAGCACTATGTCAGCTTCAATAAAAGACACACAACTTGAAGCTGTCATTGAGTCAGACATGATTTTTGCTGATTGTCTTGACTGTTTTGATGATATGGCACCCGTGACTAATAATGCCAAGCCAACTGAGATCACTAGCACCTTCCCGAGACATGCGTTGACCCTTCAGGAATATTATAATCTATATGGTGACTCCTCTGATGAGGAACCCATGGTCAGCACCGCATCACATCCGGGACCTTCCAAGCAGACAACTAGAACTGAATTGACCCCACCCAAAACCACGGTTGCTCCTTCCTCTAGTCTGTTATCCAGTGAGAGGAAATCGAGAATTGATTCTTCGAGGTGTTCTCCCGAACTCCTCAAGGCATGTCACTCTCCTCTCCCTCTCAATGAGTCAGGTTCTAGAAAATCGACTAAGAAAGTATCCTTCAACATACCGGAGAAGGAATTTTCGAAGGAATCCTCATCAGGTCTAGATGAGGTGATTTATATGAGTGAGCTCAATTCGGTTGTTCTAAAGCCCTATTTGAGCAAGAAGTCGTGTGTCGACACTCGTTGGACGATCCCTACATCTCACTATTATTCATCTAAGGATGATTACAACAACGACACATATGTATATTACCCACCTCCTCGCTCCCGCAAGAAGGTTCATCACAAACCTTATTGATCCTTGTATATTCTCACTCCTCCTTGTATATATTTCTTTCCCTCCCTTCCTTGTGATTCAAATCACTCGCTCCAGCTACATATCGTTTCATTTTATCGCTATACTTCGGATGACCATATCCTAATTATAGGGGGGAGAGTGACTCGAGTCTCTACATCATTCTCTGTACATTCTCCAGATCTCATTGGTTCTCACACTCACTCATGTCCTATACTTCGGTTGCTGACCAGAGCCTAAGTATAGGGGGGACCGATGCCCATTATGTATATATACTCATCCATTTCCCCTCTTAACCTCGCTCGCCCAATTTTTGATCTTCTTCTACACTTTGGGTGTGTTTGGTATACGGGTTAGGGCGGGTTAAACTGGTAGAGGGTAACCTGTTTTTGTGTTTAGGTATTTGGAGAGGGTCAAACTGGGGGTGGGTTTGAAGTGGATTTGTTGTGATATGATTGTATTGAAGTTTGAAAAAGTGAGTAGTTATTGTGATGTGATTGCATTGAAGTTTGAAAAAGTAAGTAGAAGTGGAGTAGTTTATAATTTTTATATGATATGATGGTATAATATATTATTTTTTGATAGAATTGATTTATTTAATTTTTTTAAAATGATAAAAAGTGGGGCCCACATAGGAAAGATAGGGGGTGGGTTAAGGGGGGTAAACTCCCCAAAGCATTCGAACGACCCCTTAGGATGCCAGAGCCTAAGTATAGGGGGACGGAGCGACTTCTATACTTTTTGTTATTTTAGCTCTCCTACGCTTAGCATGAGCTATGTATTTTTCCTCCCTTCTCGTGCTCTGAGGACATAGCACACGCTAAGTATAGGGGGGCGTGTATATATTACATATATACTTTACCCATAGCTCATACTTTCACGTATTTTTTTATATATTATGCAATAATTACGGGGCGGGCAAAAATTGAAAAAAAATTGTAAAATGCATGTATACTTGTATAATATGTATATTGTATAACATATGTATAATTTGTATAATACTTATAAAATTCTTGTAAAATTTGTTGTAAAATAGGAGGTATAACAAAAAAAGCTTCTTATTTACTCTACATATCATCCTTGTAAAAAAATGTATCTTGCACTTCATTCATCCATATAGCATGTCATCTGCATATCTAGCATATGCAAAGTGAAAAGTTAGTGGAGTCTGAACCAAGTTATGAATAGATGTCGAGGATGGATTTGATTTGACCTTAATCTACCTACTTTTAGAGGAACCTTATAGGACCTGGAGTTAAGAGTTTTCAGGTCGAGTGACTTAATTCTTTGAGTTCGCAAGTCTATGTTCACATGTCATCTTGATTGGTCTAAATAGAATATTTCATACACATGCACGATTCTTTTAGACAATGACCTAACTTGGACAAGCACCTGCACGTAGCTCTTCATTGATGAGGTGGTGAAGAGGTAGAATCCTTTGGATTGGGGTAGCACAAGGGTGGAAACATCTGTCCTCCTCTAGGGAGGGTAGTGTATCTCAACATAGTCTAGTGGCGTTGACGTCTAACGACGAGATGTTGTGGATTGCAATAATGCTTCAAAAGAGGGATAGTCAACTGGCTCAAGAAGAAAAACTCCTTATGTACATGTTGTATCTTGCATATATGTCAAAAAAAGGGAAAAAAAGAAAAAGGAAAAAGGAAAAATGCAGAATCTCCAAAAGTGGACAGGCATGATTGAAAAGCAAAATGCCTGCCGGAATGTATATACAAGTTTAGAAAAATAAGAAGAGCTTCAAAGCTTGCAGCTGGATGACTTGGCTACACTGGTCAACCATCCTAGGATAGGTAGTTACACTGGCTACCATCCATTCTTCTCTCCACCCCCTCTTATTGAGGTGGTCGCACTTGAACTTAGAAGGGAATACCTTGTTCCTCGAGGAAAGAGTTGCTAGACCGGGGAATTAGAGTTACCTTGTTAGAGAAGTCTGGTTCTTTGCCATTTCTGATGTGAAGAGCTATACTTCACTTGCGCAGTACAAGTAAGATTCATGGTCATCAGAATTTGCATATGAGGATTTGTTCTGACCTGACTATTGAGGCGATTGAATAGAAGACTTGTGGAACACAAGCTCCATTTTCACCTTTTGTTCATGACCTTGACATGGAACCCAAAATCATTTTACTTTTGCATTTCATTTTAGTTGCTCGGGGACGAGCAAGGTTCAAGTATAGGGGGTTGTTGAATCTGTGATTCATCACTCTAAAATTTGAAAATAAAGCTTTTTACCGAGTAATTAGATGCATTTCACCACTTATATTGCATAATTATCATTCATGCATGTGTAAATAATATATGTATCTTAGCATTCATAGCTGCATTATATGAGGAGCCGAATTCACTTGTAAATATTCACATGTATATTATCTAAAATCACCTGATTGTATATATTTTATACTAACTCCAAATCTAATAAAATCAACTCTATAGTGTATATATTACTAACACTAATAAAGAAAAAATATCAAAAAATACTAACTTGTAAAATTGACCAATAAAATCCAAATCCAAGTCTGAGACCAAGAACCTTAAAAGGCATATATCTCTCTCATGCAGTGTCTAATTTAGGTCTACTCACCTTTAAAGTAATATACATCCAAAGACCTTCAAAACAAGACTAATTTCATAAAAATCGGAGTTCGTAGGTGAAACTTGGGTTTTGTGCCACTATTGTATATTTTACATATTGACTAAAGTACCCTTCATTTTATCCTTTTATTTTTCTTAATTATTAAAAATCCAAAAAATAGATTAAGTTGTAAATATTTATTTCATATTTTCTATTAGAGATTTTGACTTTTATCTTATTTAAAAATAATAAAAAATGCAAAACATAAAAATATGGTATTTTATATCTATAAGGTACCATCCAAAAAATACACTTTGTACCTATGACTTCTTTTGATTTTCGATCCTTCACAAAAGTTGTAGATCTCATCGAGATGAGAAACTTTCGTGTTGACCACTTTTTTGATTTGACCCTTTTTCTTATTTCTTTTTTATTTTCTTTACATTTAATTTTTGATTTTTCTAGGTGCGACACGTGGCAACTCCTGGAACCGCCATGTGTCACCCTATTTTTTATTAATTTATTAATTTCGTATTTTATTTATTTTATTTATTATTTATTTTATTTATTATTATTTTAACTAATTCACTATATTTATTTATTTATTTTCTTTTATTTATTTTCCCTTTATTATTTTTAACCTAGTTATTTTACTTTACTTATTTTATTTTATTTTATTTCCCTTTTACTTCTTCTTTACTCGTTGTCCATTCCAAGTCTTCACAACTCCCCATTTTTTCCACTTTCTCCATTTATTTTCTAACCTCCCTCTCCTCGTTATTCTCTCCTCCTCCCCTGATTCACATCATCTGCCGTTTCGATAGAAGAGAGGTCAAGCCCCCTTTATCCTCCAAGTGACAACTGTAGGAGACGAGTTGAGCGACGAAAACCTCAAAGGCGAGATCCGTGGCACCACGTTGTCATGTCACAAGCTTCCAATCATGCTTACTCAGCTTCACGACGCATCCGCCACACCGCTCGAGGCGGCGACAGGAGTGCAGCATAGCTCCTCCAAAAATCCGACGATCCACCGCAGGTAAGTATCTCTCTATTTTCTCTTCGTTATTTTTTTTATCTAATATCATTTGTTCATTGTGTTCATCGCATTTTCATCACTACATCATTTTTCTTACCTCACAACATCACCATCTCATAATCTTTTTTTATGATTATAACATCATCATCTTCATTATATATCATCATCACCTCTTCATTGCATTTTTATTTCCTATTTACAAGAAAAATACAAAAAATATAAAAAAGGAGCTCCGCGCCCCGTCCATCGCTACTCAGTCCCCTGCAGCACGATCGTCCCTTCCCCAACAGGTCGACGCCGCCACGCCCCCCCTTCAGTGACTGCCGTGCTCCAGACAGCCCTCCACGACCGAGCGTCGATGCATCCTCGCACCCGCGCGGCGCTACCACGCACGCCAGCATGTATCCGCCCTCTTCTCACACACTGCGGCCTCGCCGCAGGTCGCTTCTCCGTGCATCAGCCAGTAGGTACACCAGGCATGCCCCTTTGTCGTATGTGCCAGTCGCAGTCCTATGCACCCCCTCCAACGTGCGACGTCCGCCGCCTGCCCAGCGGCCCCAACCGCCTAAGCGCCGCCTTCATACGCTCGTGCGGCCCTCGCCCGCCCACAGTGCAACCAGACCACCGCCTCCAGTCATCGCTGCATGTCACAACGCATCTCCGCCAGCGTGCGTGTGGTGCTTCTACCCACCGGCGGCGAGCGTGCCGCCAGCCCACCTTCAACTCCAGCCATCTCCCCGCTGTTCGTGATCCAGCTCCACCCCGTTCGCCTCTGCGTGATGCCCTCGTGCCGCCCTCCTCCTGCCTACTCCATGCCTCTGCCGCTTTCGTGCACATAGAGCACCGTTCACTTTTCAAAGGTCATTTTATTTATTTTATTTATTTTTTGTGAAAATTGCAGTTTCATCCTTTTAAGTTTCTTTAATTGTAAAAGTGCCCTTAAGCACAATTTGTTTATTTATTTTATTTTTCTGTATTGCAAAGACACCTTTGACTTTCCATGATAATTTGGGCATCTTTCTTGCATCATTTATTTTAATGAAAATTGCATCTTATTGAGAAATTAATTCTTTATCGTTTGGATATTTATTTGCATTTTTGTGGGCATTGGATAATTTATTAAAAATCGGAGTTTGAAATTCAGTGATATTTTACCTATTTTTGCTCTGAAATTCACACATAATTAAATATTGCTTTGAAAATTGAGAAAAATTCATATTTGATGTCTCTAATTGTGCTTTAATTACAATCCAAATTTTGTCTAAATTGGAGTTGTCTTTTGCCTAAAATAAATTGTTGAGTGATTTCTGTAATTGATTTTCAATTAAATCCATGAATATTATTTTTGTGAAATTTCAAATCTCTTGGATTGCTAATTAAAATATCTATTTGTATTCTGTACAATTTGGTCGCCCTATCTCTCCCTACTTTATTCCTTGTTGACTATGCCATCATAATGACTGAGTCTCGGGGGTCTAGGTTCATTCATTATCCTTGAGACTTCATTTTTTATCTTATTTTCATTTCTATATTCTTTTATTTTGGTAGGAAATACAGTAGTACATTTAAAGTATAAATAGTGAATGTTACTTTGTACAAATTAATGCTATATACATGCATTTAGCTAGGGATTCAAGACCAAAATGAAAGAATAAAAGTGATGAAATGGAGATTCATCACATACTTTCTCCCATTCTATGTACGAATTTCTAAATTGACTTTCTATATTATGATATAGATGATAGTTTACATAAATTTGCATACAAGATAAAAAAAAGAAATTTAGTTAAAAATGATTTCCATACGAGCTACTTGTAAAAAAAGAATATTTATTTTGTAAAGATAGATTTTTATGAAAGACACAAATAGATGAGCAAGTACAAAGAATAAATTATAATTATAAAACTCATATTGTTATTTCTATATTTTATAAAAATGATACATGAATATGTTAATTTGATTTTTTTGTTTAAATATTTGTGTGCAATGGATATTGAAAACTTTATTTACATCTCATCAATATGTAATATAGAAATTTATATGGATAAATAAATATTGATTTAAGAAACTAATATTTGACATTTGTTATCATATTTCTGTAATAAATATATAACATTATCATTACTTGATTGTTAGATTCACAATGGATATTATATTTGTAGCTATATTCCTAGCAACGAATCAAATAATAATGGCTATTAGTTGACCTTTTCTCCTAATCATTGAAAATTTTATCAACTATTGATAAAATTTTTGATGAATAACCCATAAAATATGTCATATGAAAATTTAGAAATGAGCATGACATTCAATGTTTACTATGATATTCTTGCAATGAATAGAAATTATTGTTGTATATTTAAAACTCGAAGATATTGCAATGAATATGAGATTAATTGTTCTCATAGACCAATTTTGTTATTGTGAATATTATCATACTAAAATAATATAATATACATGCAAATTGAAATAAACTTATTGAAGTCGTAAATGATATACAAAGGAATGTTAACAAAAAAAGTAATATGCTACACATCTAATACTAATTTTATACAACATTTTCCATTCTCATATCTCATCTATTTTATTATTTCACTTTTCACATAAACTTACAAATTTAGTTGTAATGAGGTAAATGATAAATTACAAATAATAAATAAATTCAATAAGAATATCAAACAATGACGAAACACATATGTAACTGGAAGTACATTTCATTCGTCATTAATAACTATTAGTTAGTTCAATCCATGTTAGATTTTCTAATATATACATGAACACCAATATACAATAAAAGATGGTGACACGATAAAAGCAATATCCTGCCTATTTTTCTATTAAATTTTTATATAAAACCTATATAATTCTTTCTTACATTTGAAAAAAGGTTTCACACATGTGTGTGTGTATGTATATGTATATGTGTATGTGTATATATATGTATGCATGTATTACATTCTGTCTTAGTAAATAAATAAATAATAAATGTTATCTTACTTTTTATAAAATGATAGCAAGCACTGACACTATGATGCATAAATATGAGATGAATGATAAAAATGGAGAGAAAGCTATATATTTTTCTCATTTTTTGTCAATCTTATATACATTTTCCTATTTAAATATGAAAAAAAATATCATTGTCTCATCTATATTTTTTGAAAGGAAAAAGGGTGTCAAACCGTAGAGGTAGACACCCAAAAACTTATATTCACAAGTTAGGTACAAAGGTTACAATGACTAAGACCCATATAAGAGTCTGGAATGCTCTATTATATTTTCAATATAAAATATTTCCCCACGAAAAATAGTTTCATTCCTTGCCAACCTAATCGCCCACAAGATAGATGCTGCATGTTGTTTCTCAGTTGTTGTGCAAGTTTTCAGATAGACCAATGGACTCCCAAAACTCTCTAACCCCTGAAGATGCAACAGTATGTAAATTGTCCCCTACCCAAATCTATCTCCAAGAAGAACAAAGGAAAAATAGATGATTCATCCTCCATCTCCTCTCCACACCGCACGCATGAGCTGTTAGCCCCAAAGAGCCTAGCCCTTCGAGCACTAGTCATCACCTGCTCTCTCCCAAACAAACAGAGAAGTATTTTTACTCTTTTAGGAAGCTTCCATGACCAGATTTTCCTTAAACTTAATATTGCAATTCTCGGATCAAAGACGATGGATCCATATAACATATTTAGGATTTCTTCATACTAAAAGCATCAACTTCCCATATCCAATAATTAGCTTCTTCACCATCCCTCAACACAGGATTTAGATACGGAGAAACCTGGGGAAGCACCGAGCACACCCCACATCAAAAATTTGAAGGCTTTACCATTTTACCGGGACACCACTCTAGGTTTCCTGTCACACCATAGATCTTCCTCAAAAATGTACAAAGTGTATCTGATCCATCACCTCAAATATGATTGACGCATTTCGCTAGGAGTGCCTTTTTCATCACCTCAAGATTTAAAACTCCCAAACTACCATCAGCCTCAGTAAGTGTCACAACCTTCCAAGCAACTAGCGGAGTGCCATCCCAAAAGAATCTACGCATCAAAGCCTCCAACCGTCCATGAATCCCCACCGGGAGCAAGCGAGAAGATAGAAAAAAGACAGGAATTGCAGAAAGGACATACCTCAAGAGCAACAAGCATCCACCCTATGATAAGCAAGCAACACATCAGCCCGCAAGCTTACTCTCCAGTCTCTCTACCACCGGAGACCAGTCTGATTGCCCTAGACGGTCGTCCACCACAGGCAATCCCAAGTAGGTGATCGGGAGAGCCCCTCATCGTGAGCGTAGAATGCCTGACAAGCCTCGATCTCCTCCTCTGAAAGACCAAAGGGAACAAAAAATGATATCTCCTTCTTGAGTTTCAGCCCTAAGACTCTCCCAAATAGCTCCAAAACTGTAGCAATTCCCTTAGCTTCATGAGTACCACATTCCACAAACAGGATTGTGTCATCAGCATATTGTAATATCGGGATAGACAAATCATTTAAAGTGTAACTCTTGAAGAAATTTCCCCCCACCTCACTAGTAACCATCCTCGACGATGCATATGCCACAATAACAAAAAGAAGAGGAGCTAGCAAGCATCCCTGCCTAATCCTCCTTTGCGGCTGAAAAAATCCCCCCTCCTGTCTTCCATTAACCAGCACTGAGCAGGAAGTCATCGTCGCACACTTCTTCATCCAAAATATCCAATCATTTGGGAATCCACGTCTGAAAAGAGATGCCCAGATGAATTTCCAGCTAACACAATCGTACGCTTTGGAGAAATCAATCTTCCAAAGAAAACCTTTGACCCTCCTTCTCTTTCTATCAGCAACAATCTCTGAGGCGATGATAACACCATCCATCATAAGTCTGCCAGGGACAAAAGCTGTCTGTGACTCACTGATAATGTCACCCAAAACAACACGTGACCTATTTGGAAGAATTTTCGCAACAATGAGATAGATGGCATTTGAAAGGGCAATAGGCCTAAAGTCCTCTATTCGATCCACCACCTCCCATCATTGTCTCATCTATTATAAATATTTTTTGACTTCTAAAATATATTGAAAAATTCAAGTCATAAGGACCAAATTCTGATATATATAAAATATTTGATACAAAATTCATTAACCAAATGTAACTGTGCATATTATTAGCAGTATTTTTATTTTATATAGTTGAAAGATAACATTAAAAACATTTGTTCAATTAAGTAATAAAAATAAAAATTTATGAGAATGTTAATCGTAAGTTTATATTAGAAAGAATGAAGTTTTGATACTGGAGCTAAATTAATATTTTGAAGAATCTAAAGTTCTGATATAAAATTTAACTTTTTGTTCCAAATTGCTTAAAAATAATATAAAAATACAGTTATATTTTTTTCATTTATCGTTTTTATATCATATATTATACTAACAAAAAAATTACTTATTACTATTCATCCCATCGGGAAGCGCAGGTTCATTTGCTAGTTAATTAAATAATTGGTTCATCATGGACGTGTGAGATATAAATTAGGCCTGCTGATATTAGAAGTCCGGTTTTTTGGACTTGGAGGATCTACAAAAGAAAAATACAGTCGATCGACGTTTAGATAGGATTGTCTGCTGCAGTAGACTCGTGGGTCGTTCGATCTTAACCAAACGGTTTACACGAATTCGCACCGTTCACACGAATTCACATTTTTTGTAAGCTTGTATCGTACGAATTCATGTAAACCGTTCGATAAAAATCGAAGTGGTCCAAGAGTCTACTCTCTGCAGAGGATCCGGTTCCGTTGGCGTTTAGCGGATCGGAGCCGGATCACGGTTCAAGAACAAACCTCCCTGAGCGGTATCGTTGATCAGTTTATGGGCAAAAAAATCGGTGGGCGATAGCAAATTCCAGAAGGCGGAGAATCGAGAGGGAAGCCTCCACCAGCTTCCACAAGGGCACTCCTCGTGGCGTTAACTGGACATGCTTCTGCATGAGCCTGCACACGTATGACCCTTCCTACGCACAGAGCATATCCACATCTCTCACAACCACGTTCACAGTTGGGACCAGGACCTGCATATATACAGCAACATCGTGATCTCAATGCCTTGCATACACCGTGCCAGAGAGTGGAGAGCGCGGATAATCAATTACGTAGAGCATCGATCATGACGGACGTTGGAGGCAGAATTGCCGTATGTGATGCCACCTGCGGCTGTCCCGTCCCATGCAGCGGTGGAAACGCCTGCAGGTGCTCCTGAATAAACTCCATGCATCAATCCTTAGTGGTTTATCTTGTAGAAGTAGTTGATCGTCTTCCATCTGCTTATATCGTTATTCAATTTGCATAAGATCTCGATTCCGAGGATCGATCCCTGCTTACGCCAGGACTGGAATCGATCTGTATTTAGAAGGACCAGATGTAAATACTGGCACGGCTTCTTTCAAGTAATCGGCAAACTCTTACTGTAACATTTTACAGGTGCAAGGTTGGAGCCAGCGGTGAGGGTACAACTGAGCAGCATAATTTGTGCAGCTGTGGTGATCACTGTAGTTGCAATCCATGCACCTGTGAGAAGACAACAGCGGCAGCGACAATGGAAAGGGGCTCATGCAATTGCGGTCCAGGTTGCACGTGTGCTAGCTGCGGAGCTTAGAACCATTACGTCCATAAACGTGTTTAAAGGCTAAGCTAGTAAATCAGATGCTTATATGCATGTCTATCTTAGTACTTAAGTACTTGTACTGCTTAGTTCGTACAAATATAAACGGTATGCGTATGTGATAAAGCATAGATCTAGGATGGTTATGATGGGATGGTGAGATACGTGTTGGAGTTGTACCGGACGTGCTTTCATCGTGAGATGAACTCATGTATTTGAATAAAAAGGTTGAGATCAACTAGTTTTTAATAAAGTAAGTTGATTGGGTGTATGTGCTGTGCTATGTAAAGTTCATGCTTGGGTGAAGAGTTCCTAAAGGCTAGTTTGGAAGGAAGTATACAAAAAGTTGGGAAAATCTACGAGTGGATGGTTGTCCATGTTTTTGTTTGACGAGTTTTGTGAGATCACTGGTAGAGGATTACGTTATAGAATTTTCCCAATTGTGGGTTTTTATTATTCATATTTCTTTAGAATTACAGAGAGAGTGATGAAAGATGGGCAATAAGTTGTGTCGTTAATCTCTTATCTCTTTTTTACGACAAATTCAATTCTTCGAGTGATGAAAGATGGGCAATAAGTTGTGTCGTTAATCTCTTATCTCTTTTTTACGACAAATTCAATTCTTCGAAACACATCTACGAAAATCATAATATTATTATGTATAAGCAAAACTCTCTTGAGGATTTTTGAGGATTTTACTGCTTCAATTATCTGAAATCAAAAGGTATCAAAATCGAAAGGGATGAAAACATGTTGATTGTCAATACAAGCATTCTCATGCTTAGCAACTTTACCTGAAGTAACTTTTTTGTGCAGCGTATCATGCAATAAAATCACTTCTTATCTGGTTCACCAATGACGAAACTCCAGTCAAATCAACATATGCATTTTTTTCCTCTAGCCTAACCAAATATTAAGACATCTGCTTATTTGAGTGTTGATCTTTCTTCTAATGAATCAGTCAAAAAGCTCATAGGTGCTTCTTTCTTGTAAGCAACTCCCATCTAAGTATATCATAAAAGACATCCTTAAAAAGATCACGTCTTTATTTAAAATCCGAGAGTTCACAACAATGAACTGCATGTTCCCTAAAAGAGTCGACATGATTTGCGATATAGTGGACATACTTCATCAACTGGGAATAAAGGAACCATAAGGAGATACTTGTGAATAGTACGATACTCAATTGGGACATATACATTCTAAGGCCATCGATAAGAATAGCAAGAAGGAAATCTTCAGCATTGTCAGCTTGTAAACAACTAAAAATTACCTTTTATCTAATAGTCATGTTAAACACAACCTTCATCTCTTTAACAATTTTGTTAAAAAGGGAACTAGCCAAAGCCTTCTGGGATTTAGTTGAGATGATATCCTTGTTAGCAAAACATGTAAGACCGAGAGATGAAAGTGTGACACGTAGGTGATGAATAGCCATTCAGTCACTTTTATTCTCCTATTTTGACTTTAAATCTCTAGTAAAATACGTGTAAATATCACTAATTTGCATTAATTAACATCTAACATTAATATGTAATTACTAAGTAAATAACTGAATTTAAATCCAAAATAAAAGAATAAAGTAAAGAAAAGAAAAATAAAGAAGGTATCAAAGATATTGACTGACCTTAAATCCAAGACCTAGTCATATATTGATTAGGTCGACAAGGAATAAAGTATGAGGAGATAGGGTAGAATAATATACACAGAAACCCTAAATGTACAATATACTATATATGGCATATTTATATTATTTTATACACACTCATACATACCTCAAATTAAAATATTTTTACCATGAAATATGTACAAAATAATGTATAAAAATAAAAAATTAATAGCACAAATAAATCATGCATAAGTCACTCTATACACTTAGTTGAAAAAGACGTAAACAAAATTTCATTTATCAATATCTTCTCCATATGAACTCAAAATTCATCAAACTCACTTTCATTGTATTTCAAATCAAAGTATCTACAGAATAAAGATAGTTTCATTAAATTGGTGTCAAGATACAAAAGCCGGCTAATTGAGGTACTATGGTGCTTGTACATATGTATTTTAAGCCACTATACTTCACTTTTTGTATTTTAACTTATTTATATTTGTCGTTAATTGTACATATTATTTCACACCAATATAAAATATAAAAAAGGGATTTTTACCTGGCAGACCGTATAAACTTTGCCAATTACCTCTACGACCTTTTGCACAACATAATTACCCCATCAACCTTGTAAATTACCCCAAGAACCCTCACAGACTTCAAACAGATTAATCGGAGGGTTCATAGGGTAAGAGTTGGCATGTTCACGAGGTCGACGGGGGAATTAGGTTGTTTCAAAGGTCGTGGAGGTAATTGACAAAGTTCATAGGGTCTACCGGGTAAAAATCCCTATAAAAATAAAAAATATTCAAGAATATAAAAAACAATTAGTAAACCATGAATATATATGTATAAGATACACATAACGTAACAATAAATATTTGGGATTTTATCAGTTGTGCCCCTCCGAGATATCGCAATATCAGTTATGCCCCTATCTTTTTGATAATATCAGTTGTGCCCCCGACTTCTTGCCAATATTTCACTTTTGCCCCTTGGAGGGGCATAACTGATAAAAGATTTTTATCAGTTATGCCCCTCCGAGGGGCACAAGTGAAATATTGGCAAGAAGTCGGGGGCACAACTGATATTACAAAAAAGATAGGGGCATAACTGATATTGCGATATCTCGGAGGGGCACAACTGATAAAATCCCGAAATATTTATTTATATACATATGTAAATCAATACAAATCCAACACAAATTTGTAATGTATTAAATTATATTATAAATAAATCATGTAAATATCATATTACGTATAAAAATAATTAAAATACCAAATACATAGGTATAAATACCTGTACATAAAATTATGTAAATATTACATACTAATAAATTAGTCGATAAAAATAAATAATAATACCTAAAATAGTTTATAAAATAAGAATCAACTTTCATGTTTTGATAATTAATTAATAAAATATTCTTATATTTTTATCTCTTTTTATTCCTATTTTGACATAGTTTGTCTTCTAGTGGTCCATGTGCACCAATCAGAGTGTACCTTGGGAGACCTAGGTAAACACCCCATTCTCCTTTCGGACCAGTCCCAAGCGTGCATTTTCCTCTTCTTTTCCATTTTCTTTAGCTAGATACAGATCTCATCTACCCCCGATTCCTTCATGAAAGATCTTCTCCTTCCAACAAACTTTCGCATGGACCCATGATCCTCCTAAGTCAACCCTCGATCCAAGAAAAAATCCTAATCAAAGATCCCTCCCAGTCACTGCACTATATAGCTTCACCTCGATCTTCGGTGCAATCTAATCCAATTTCGGCCCATCATAACTTCTAAAATTCTTGTTGGAGAGGAGCCCAAGTGAAAGTAGGATTTCCCCTTTTGAATAGACGCGTGGAGAAGGTGGAGGAGTCGAGATTCACCATCGCCAGAATGGAGCTCTAGGTAGTTCTTCTCCCAAGTCCTATAGGTCAGGTGAGCCCTTTATTTCATGTTCTTTCAATTTGTAGTGTAATCATTAGCATAGTATAGGTTTCTATTTCATTTAATTTCATCTATTTTCACTTAAAAATCCAAAAAATACTTCGATGGAGCACTAGGCTCCTGCCTCTGGCTCTACCACTCCCGATTGTAATCCAACTCCCTGATCAGCCTCGCACGTTCCTCTATGCTTTTCCATGCTCCAGATCACCGCCATTCACTCTGATCTTACTCAGATTAGGAGATCAAGTCTACAGCTTCACTGCTTCATTGGAAACAACCATTACGCCTCATCCCTCACCCATTTCCACTAATAGTAGTACATAGAGCTTCCCCCTCGAGTCATGATTCTATATGTGCAAGTAGCAACAAGAAGGAACCCAATCCAAGGGTGATTTATTTCGGATAGCAGTCCCCGATAGCCCAAGCAAGCAAGAGCCTCCATGCCTCTTCTAGTGAGGCCTGGACCTTTTTGAAGCTACTAGAAGTCACGAAGGTGCCTTAGCTCCATTTTGAGACCTGATAAATCCCACATTTATCAATATTATTTATTAGCATTATCTCTCTTGCTTAAGTATTTCACTAACATTAATTAAAAACTAACATTAATTAACAAATACCCTATTATAAATAATTGACCCTAGTTATTATATATAATTAAATATATTATTGTCCATATATTTTATGTGTTTCTTATTTATTTAAAGTCAAATAGAAATTAGTTTAATATTGTACATAATTAATTTCACATTATTCATAAATCAAAAATATAAAAAATAAGAAAAATAAAAATAAGTGTTTTTACTACCTTAAAAATGCTTACAAAAATATTACTATGTATATA
This sequence comes from Ottelia alismoides, assembly GCA_037367405.1. Lineage (NCBI taxonomy): Eukaryota > Viridiplantae > Streptophyta > Magnoliopsida > Alismatales > Hydrocharitaceae > Ottelia > Ottelia alismoides. Next base: position 529,084 of record JAZKJV010006347.1, on the reverse strand, counting down.
TGATGTATTCTCTCTTTGAGTTCTACATAAAAGTTTGTAGATCTAATGGAAATCTACAACTTTCATGTTGAACATTTATTTAATGTAACTTTTAAATATTTTTTTATTTAATTTAAATTATTTTAGGCATTTGGAGTTACCTGATTTGACAATGTGGCCCAACCAGGTAATTACACGTGCTGATTCTTTACTTAATCCCACATATTACTCTGACCATCTAATCTTCAAATCTTTTTCCACCAGATCTCATCAGAGCCGCAAGCATGTGCCCAAATGGTGGTTGTCTAATCGCATGATCAGATGGTTGAAGTATATCGTCAACCTCTAGCCACCCTTTCCAACGGGCATGAGTGTGTTTCAAACTGCCTTACTTTGTCCTATGTTTCCAACCTCTCCATTAACGATCTCCGCCAACCTCCACCTCTAACTCCTTCGCCTAACCACCATGTCCATGCTAACACCTTAACCTTCACTCAAACCAAATCCATCACCGATGGTGGTGGTTGTAACCTCCATCAAAACCAGTTGAATCGTTGCCACCGTCTTCTTCAAATAGCTCTCAACCGACCATCGTCGTCGGTTGTCCACCATTACGAGAGCAACATCATAGTAATCTCCTTCACTCCGTGACAAGGTGATGAAGGATTGAGTTGCGATAATGGAGCTTTGCTCTGACGTTGACCCTTTCTCAAGGGAGAGCATCTCCATTGCCCTCACACGATAATCAAGCTTCCCAGCATTGCTGCCCGGGTCTGAAGCGACGACCAGGTGCTTTGAGCGTCGCCCCCAAGCCGCAGCATGCATCCTGGTGGCCTGACGAAAACCCGTGCAGCATACGTCTAGGTTAATTTGTTTCTTTTATTTTTCTTCGAATTTTCGCAGCATGTTCAATTCATCTTTCGATGTTGGTTTGTTCCCCGACCTTTACCATAGGTCCATCATCCACGCAAAAGGTTTTGTCCGTCATGCTTCTTGTTCTATCACCCCAACCACCTCGATCCATCTTCTCCTCCAGTAAGGGATGATAACCCACTTAGGCCCTCATCTTCTTCGCAAGCTTGGCCCCCATTTTGCCTCAATTTCACGCGTACACAAGATTATTTACTTCGACTATGATTTATTAACATTTGCAAGTTCATTTCCCTTCAATGGTAGGAAAATCGAAGAGGTCTCCGATCTAGTGCTCCATCTCCGATGAACTATTGTCATCAATTATCTTCTGAATGTCCCATGTCTTCACCTTGCGACGAAAACCTTCATCGGATTTCCAATATTCTCCACCGACATCTAGAGAGAGCAAGAGGTCAAGGCAGAGCTTTGGTGACCTCACCATTCCACAACCCTCTCCGCCGAGTTAGGAGGAGAGGGAAGAACCATCACTATATAGTTGTCGTAGGATCAGATCCCCTTGATCGGATCTGACGACCATGATCGCCTATGAGCCATAGGTCCAAGCCTGCAGCCCCAGACATCTCCAAGCCAGAGCTTAAGCACAAGGTGCATCCACATGGCTTGAGCCACAACCAAACATCTGAGCCTGGGTTGTGCGTGCCTCACACGTGCGACCCTAGGAAAATTGCAAAGCCACCCTACTGACTTATCCAAATTGCAATTATGTCCCTACTAAGGAGTTTTTAATAAAATGAGCAGCGTATTTTTATTATTTGCATTCTAGGCCCTGTAGGGTCCTTTCTATTATGTTTTATTTTATGTTTTATTGCACTTTTGCCCCTGTCTTGTTTGTTAAATATCTTGAGCACGTGGACTCCAATTGAGTTGATTTCAATTTCACTGCAAAGCTCATTTAATCCTCTTTGATATGGCAGATCTTAATATCTTATTTACTTAGTCAAATTATGTTAGTGAATTATAGATATAAATTGCTTCATTCATGATTATCTATTTACCATAATTCATTTAGCTTCAACTCATGTATCAATTATACCTTGATTGTAATTATTTATATTATTGGAGTTATATATTTAATTCAAGAGCATAGCTTAAGTGTGTATGTGTGTGTATAGATGTTATGCATTTAATCCGTTCTACTCATTATGTCCGTTATTTACATTGCATGAAAATAAATAAAAAATGTGTGTTCATTCATATTGTTTTGTGATGCATTTTGCATGTTCTTTTAACCTAAATAATTTATCAATCACTTAACAGATATTTATGAATAATTAATTATGTTAATAGCTCGTGTCCTTGTGTTTGACCTTGGACTAGCCCAGGTATAAATTAAAACTGAGTCCTCTTTAGAGAGACATTCTATTCGGTTCTGGTCTATAACTAATTGTACATACTACAACAAGTAATTATTAGCAAAGCCGATTAGCGATTCATCAAGACCCTTGGGATCTCTTGAGGTGGTCGGAGACTAGAGATCTTACTGATTGGAGGAGCTTGGTTGAGTCGTTCTTCCCAGTACTTAAACAGGCCTTTAAACCATTAGGTGAAGAACATGCCTCCAATTTTGATCAGAGTCATTAGAATGAGCCCAGTAGTTGTCGTCATATCAATATGAGAATCTAATCTCAACCATTCATCATCGAAGTAGTATCAGCGCATCAGAGCCGCCCGATCGCTTAAGTGGAACCACATGGAGATCCATCATCTGTCAGATAGTGCGTCATTGGGGAAATTTTGCAGTGCACCACCTTTTCATTTTGTTATTTCTTTTTAATATTTAAACATTCGTATGATGGGCAATAATTTCTGAATATTTTGCATTGAGACCTTGATGAGACATGATTTATCGAGAGGTCGTACTAATCAGAACAAGGTTTGATTAGTGGTCGCCATGTTGACTGCTCAACAACCACAATTCATAAACAATTAACCCACGATTATGTGATGAGTCAATAAAAATCATTGTGAGTTAGAAATTTATTTCATTTAACTCATGTGTATAGTATAAGTTTGTAGAGTGTCAAATCACAAAGACAACATGGAGTAGAGTACAAAATTGTTATTAATTGCTTAATAATCTTTTTGTGTTTTTGTATTTTTAAGTCTTTTTCTCTTTACAAAATTTTATGAGTTTTGAATATTTACTTTTTATGGATTTTTAAATTTTAATTTTTTTTTTAAATTTTGAAAATAAAATAGATAATATAGTTAATAAATATACTATATAGATGAAAAGGAGAAAATGTGTTTTAGATTTTGTAAATAAGATAAATAATGTCAAATAAAAGGGAATAAATATTTTTGGTTATATATATGTTTATTTTTTTGATTTGTTTGATACTTTTTATAATTTTAAGTATTTCTTTCAATATAGAATTAAGTCAAATAATGAAAATGCAAATTCTGTAGCTTTTTAGGGTTTAATAAATATATATAATCCTAAACTGATTTTAATACATATTATATATATATATATCAAGAAATTCAGAAACAGAAAACAATATTTTTGGCATTTTCTAGAATTTTTGTAAATTTTATAAGGTTTTTAAGATTTTGTAATTTTTAGGAGTTTTGTTTAATATTTTTCAAAAATATTTGGACATGTGATGGGATATGACTAAATAAGCATATAGGAGTTTTTTTGGAATTTTTCAAAATATTATGTGATTTTTATAGGTTTTTAAATAGTAAATAGGAGAAAATGCAATGTTTTGTATTTTTATAAATAGGAAAAATAATGGTAAATGCCTTACAAAAAATATATATGATAAATAGGTGTATTAGGTAAGATAATTTTCCCACAATTTTTGGATGAAAATGCTTATTATAATAATTAAAATGCAAGAAATAAATAAATAAATCGGTAGGAACCTGTATGTATTTTCTATAAAGTAAAAGAGCATTCAATAACACATTCACAAAATCCAGGGCCATGCATACATTATTTGTAATTAAAAATAAAAAATATCCGCCTAGTAGGGGTATAAATGCAAATAAATAAATCGTGGGCTAACCATAAAATTTTGCATTATTTCTATAATGTTTGGGACCGAATATAAATGTGCAAACCCAAGAGGATTATGTGCAAAATGCCCATGCACCTCACGTGGAGATCCACATGATGTGACCTGGTACTGAACTAAATTGCAAATAATATAAAGTACGAGAGTTCAAGTGCAAATATTACAAAAAAGTTTACAACTACAAATACTACATATTCAATACAAAAACCAGGGGGTTGAAGGTGCAAAAATATCCCTTGAGGCATGCCTAGTCATGTATGGTGTTTGTGGATGGTTAGGATTACTTCACTTATCATGATCGAGCGGCTCAAGAGATGCAATGCTTTGTTCTGATGGCATCCCATGTTAGAATTGGATTGCACTCCTCATCCAACGGCATAGAAGCTGTCTGGAAGAACTAAGATGAACTAATGCATGGGGCTAGTTTGATCTAGCATTTACCCTTGCTCCAGCGAGGGTTCAAGTTGTTCAAGTCTCATTGGCTTCCTGGGATGATTCTGCATCGATTGATGGCCTCAAGAGGGTTTGTGCCTCATTGATTGAGGTATGGAGATTTGATGGAGTTTTGGTCACCTTGGACAAGGTTCTAGGGTTGATTCTCTCTCAACTGGGCTCGATATAGCTCTAGACATGCACCAAAACCTTCAGGGATCAAAGAACGCCCTTGCCCAAAGGGTTGAGCTAAAAGAGAGGGGAATGAGGGCGACGTGGGTCTCCATCGAACATCGGAAGAAGAAGACCCAATCTCCCTGTTTGTGCAAACGAGGTGATTGGATGGGTTGAGATGAACGTAGAAGTGGAGGGGAAAATGATGGGGTGATCTTGGTTGTCAGAACAAGGGGTTTCACTCGTGAAAATAGTGGTCGGAGCCTAGAGCTCCATCAAGAGGATTTTTTTAGATTGTGGGCTAAAATAGATTAAATAAAGCATAATAAAGTCCTAAATTATACTACCGACTATCCTACGAATAAAAATGAAAAGATAGTACAGCTCACCAGAACGAAGGACCTGGGAGCAGAAGACCACTAGGACTTAGCTGATGATTGTTGAACCTTGATTCCTCCGCCTTCTCCTCACCTCGAATTGTACGACAAACACCTCCTATCACTAGGGTTTCACTCCATGAAGGATTCTAGGGGTTAAGATGTATTGAATCAGATTAAAAATCAAAAATGGAAGGAGGCTAGACTATATACAGTCAATTGGGGGGAGGAGCTTTGACTAGGGTTTGATGAAAGATTGATGGTTGACCTCTGTTGATATTTGATACGCGTGAAAGAGCATTGAAAGGAGAAGATCTTTTATTAAAGGTGGGGGGCAGAAGGTGTTGAGAGCTTTGCTAAAAAAATTGGCAAAGATGGGGTAGTCACACGCCATGGACCGATCAAAGGCGGACCGGTGAGTTGACTGAGGTCAACTTAGGGCTCCTCTTGATTGGTCCACATGGACCAAGTTAGGACAAAATAAGGATGAAAATGGAAATAAAAGAAAAATAAAATAGAAAACGATTTTATTAAATAAATCTTAAAATATGAAAGTTATTCCTTATTTTATATACTATTTTTAGATGTTTTTATTTATTTTTATCAACTTATTTATTATGCATTAATTTTGAAATGTATAAGTATATGTATATATACATATGTTTTATGTATTTTATTTGATAATTACATATTTACATAATTTATTTATTTACAATAATATTTCATATTTTTATTTTTTTATTATTTCTTTTACGTATGTAAATAATTATATATATACATATTATACGTATGGCATATCTATGTATTATACTTTATTATTTATTTTGAACTTATTTTAGATGTTTTAATTATGTCTATATTTTTAATATATTTTACATAATATATACGATTATTTAAAATTATAAAAAGAGTAAAAATGCAAAGAATAATATAATATATTATTATATATAGATGCCCTAGTACAATGGTACCCTAGAAAACTAACTTTTGTATCTTAATTACATTTTAAATGAAACTACCTTCAATAGATAGATAATTTAATTTGAAAATTAATAAAAGTAAGTTTAATAAAATTTTGAGTTCATATGGAGGATATATTGATCAATGAAGTTCTGTTTCCGCTTTTTTACCGGTGTGTAACTTGCGTATTATGCATTTTTTATTGGCTATTGTATTTATGGTTTTTTGAACATTAATAACTTTATTTGATGTCTGAATGTGTGTTCAATATAGTGTGAATATGGCTATATACAATGTATTGAGAACCTAGGGTTTCTAGGTTTCTGTGTCTTTTTGTCTGTATTATCTTTACCATTATCTCTCCCTACGTTAGTCCTTGGCGACCTAGTCAATATTGACATGGTCTCAGGATTTAATCAGTTAGTATCTACATTACTTATTTTATTTTTCTTTTCATTTCTTTATTCTTTAATTTTGGATTTAATTCAGGCACTTACACACTGATTATAGATCAATGTTAGATGTTAATTCATGCATGTTAGTTATATTTACATGTATCCTACTAGGGATGTAAATCCAAAATAGGAGAATAAAGGTAGATGAATGGATATTCATCACCCCTTATATGTATATTTGTTAGTCCCTGGTAAACACTTATGGGGAAAATAAGTGAAGAAAGAAAAGATAAAGAAAAGGAAAATCAAGAACTTAGAATAATTATGATTTTTAAGCTTATCTTCATAAAATCAAAGTTAGGAGCTCAATTAAGATCTTTGGATTGTTAGTTTGTTCGAAACCTTATTGAGAATATGATCTAAAACTTAACAGCCCTCAAGTTTCAGGTCGCATAAATAGTCAGGTTAGAATAAGTCTATTCATGCACAAACCCTTATGACTATTAGTCTCACTTCTACAGTGTATGTGAATGTAGCTCTTCTCCTCTAAAGTGATAAGAAACAGTCTCCTAGCTACTCTTTCCTCTAGGAGCGAGGTATTCCCTTCTAAGGTCAAGCACAACCGGCTCAAGAAGAGTGGGTAGAGAGGAAGAATGGTTTGTGACCAGTGTACTCACATATTTTTTTAAGCTTGACCAGTGTAGTCAAGTCTCCAGTTGCAGGCAACCTTGAGATATTTGACTTTGAAGTGTAAGCCTTGCTAATTGATACATAATTCTAATAGGAATGATTTTTCGTTGACTTTTTGATCGTCTATTGTTTTTGAAATTTTTGATTTTGTACTTTTGTACTTTTTTTATACTATATACAATAACATTTACATACATAATTTTTCTTCTTGAGCCAATAGACTATCCCTCTTTTGAAGCTTTATTACAACTCGCAGCCTCATGTGTTTAGATGTCCATGCCAATAGATTAGGTTAGAGGGCATTGGCCACCTATTGGGGCGATGTACGTTTCAACACATGTGCTTCGCCAACCTCAAAATTCTACCCTCTACCACCTCATATGAGTTGAGCTATATGTAAAGTGCAGTTCTCAAAGTCAAACCATTATTGTTCATCCCAAGTGATACCCGGGGGACAGTCTTCTGGTCCACAAAAGGTGGGACCACCAAGTCTCTATGATGATAGCTCTCGAAGACTAATGGAGTAAGCAACAATTCAACCCACACTAAATAGAATCAAGTAATGAATAAATAGAGGTGTGAATCAAAATTTATTATGCCCTACGAAAAAGTGTATAGTGGGAAAGCAAGTAGGGGTCGAACTCAGGGAACACACGTGGTAGCATTGATATTTTATTCATAAATAAATAAAATGTGTCTAGATGCATATAGATATGCACACTATTTACTTAGGTTTTTGTGTGTTTTCAATTTTGTTTATTTTATATTTTTTTTATTTTATAATAAATATATTTTTTAGTTTTAAAGTAATTTGAATATTTGTAATAATTACTAGTACCGTAGCTTACATATAATTATTTATAGTTATATAATGCATTATAGGGTAATATATATCTAAAAATAATCAAAAATTGCAAAAAAAATATTTTTGTGATTTTAATCTTTTTCCACTATTTTGGGTGATTTTTGGGCAATTTCTGCTATTTTTTAGTATTTTTAAAGTCCAAAATATGTAAAATCAGGGACTTAATAAATAGGTCAAATTGTTTAGAGATTTAAAAATACTAAATAAAGTCAAAAATTCCCAAAAAAAATATAAATGAAATTATCAAAGAAAAATTACTACTTTTGGAATTTTTGATGAATTTTTATATTTTTTCTAGGATTTTGCAGCTTTTCAAATTTTTATAATTTTCTTTTTCCATTTTTAGGGATTTTTGATCTGGAGGTAGTAAATACTATAACACACAAACATAAATTTTTGGGAATTTTAAATATGATTTTATACTTTTTTAAGTTTTTAAGGCAAACAGGATATATCTGTGCTATTTTTTATTTTTAACAAATAGAAAATATGCCTAAAATGTAAATATAAAATTATGACGTGAAAGATCAAGCAAACAAGCACATTCACCTATTTTTTATGATTTTTGGGATAGAGATGATATTTATAAAAGTTAAACAAACATGCATAAAATTACTTGAATTGGTAGGGGTATATTTGCAATTAAAATAAAAGACAGTGGCTATAGCGCAAAATGACCAAAAGTTTTGAACTAATATTAAAATTTTTAATATTAAAATATAATTACGAAATCATGAGGGCCTATTTGCAAAATTCCCACGTACGTGGGTCGTCACGTGAGGTGACGTGGCGGAGGACTAAATTACAATATGAAAAATGGATGAGAGGATACATGCAATTTATCCACTACATTTTAAACATTACAACATATTTACATGACTCTTTAAATATTACAAAAATGTGGGGACTTCGATATTTACCCATTTAAGCACCGAGGATCGTTTCGTTCACTACGTGCTACGTGGTTGATCATCTGGTTCTGAGGGGGGCAACACTTCGATTTAAGCCAAGGACAAGATTAGACCCGGGCCTTGTTCTTGATCCGATGGTTGTGAGGTATGGAGGAAGAACACACAAGAACATTGTGACCTCCTTACTTTGATCGATGAATTCTCCTCTGTCTGGCCCTGAATCTCATCATCGATCGGTCCTTCTCCTTCCTGAAGGTCATCCACACGTGCAGGTGCTTTTATATTGAGTCCAGTTGGTCGAAAATGAAAGTAGATAATTTTTTGTTTGATATCTATTTTTACCAGTGGGAGGACCCATATCTTTTTCGTGAGGAGGCATATTGTATCAGGAGAAGGTGCATTCCTTGGAAAGAAATTGCAAGTGTCCTCACACATTGCCATGATCTGGAATCTGGAGGACACCATTCAAGCAAAAAAACGATAATGAAAGTACTTCAATGTAACCTTTGGTGGCCGACCTTGTTCAAAGATGCAGAAGACTATGTGAAACACTGCACTGACTCTCAAAAAATGGGCGGAACAATTGGAATGAGAGATACAATGCCCCTGAAATTTATTCGTATTTCAGATGTGTTTGATGCGTGAGGCATTGACTTCATGGGTCCATTTCTGAACAGCCAGGGATTCGAATACATTCTATCTGTTGTGGACTATGTAAGTCATTGGGTGGAGGTATCCCATCCCGAGCCGTCGACAGTCGCATTGTATGTTATTTTCTAAAAGATCATATTATCTCCAGGTTCAGGATACCTAAGATTCTTATATCTAATGGTGGTAGCCACTTCATCAATAAAGAGGTTAAGAAGCTAACTCAAGAATTCTACATTGAACATCATGTAGCTTCTCCCTACCACCCACAAGCAGAATGCTCCAATAGGGAGATCAAGACAATTAGTCAGAAGCTTGTGTGTCCGGATCGCAAGAACTGGTCTCAATTGCTTGAATCAGCTCTTTGGTCTTACAAAATAGTGTACAAGTCACCTTTGGGAATATCTCCCTACTACCAAGTATACTGCAAGCCATGCCATCTGCCCGTAGAACTCATTCATAAATCCTTGCAGGCAATCAATGTTTGCAATTTAGATTCCAAGAAGGCCGAGAAGAACAGAAATTTAGATATGAACAAACTTCTTGAATTCTGTCACTACACAAATGACAATAGCCTGATGTACAAGGAAAATGTCAAGAATTGGCAGGAAAAGCACATCCGCCGAAAGACTTTTGAGCTGGGTCAGAAGGTTTGGTTGTTCGATGTGAAATTAGATATTTTTCTAAGAAAGTTGAAAAGCAAATGAACTGGACCATTTACAGTGAAGCATGTGTGTGATAATGGCAGTGTAATGATATCAGAATTGTCAACTGACACACATCCTTTCATGGTTAACGGACAACTACTGAAACCATACCTAGAGCACGACACCTTCTTGTCTGTTGTAGATTCGATTCAAGTTGTATGTGAAAATGAGTTGATAGCCTCCACATCCATAGAGTCAAGCAAAGAAAACAAAAATATTCTTGAATGATCTTTATTTTTCTTCTTTTCTTATTTTCGTTTTTATTGTCTTTTTCTTCCCAAAAGGTGCCACCCTTTCATCTTTGTTATACTTAGGATGTACTTTGTCCTAAGTATGGGGGCATGTATACCCCGAGTTGTTCATTATTTGATCCCTCACCTGTCCCTTCAAATCTTGATACTATGTCTATACTTAGGGATAATTTACCCTAAGTATAGGGGGACAGGTCGAATCGATGATTTTATACATTCCCAGCCATGACCCTCCCTGCATTGTGTACAGTCTGCTATACTTAGGATTATTTCTCCTAAGTATAGGAGGGACAAGAAACTTCTCATTCATTATTCTTTAGTCATTACAGTTTAGACTTTTCTATACTCAGTACAAGTTATCTTTTCCTTTTTTTCTCTCTCATCTATGAGGACATAGCTCAAGCTAAATATAGTGGGTCCTATATACTTCGTATATACTTTAGCCATAACTCCTACTTTCGCATGTTCAGTAAGCATGGATAAAATTTATATAATTAACTGTAAAGAACATACTTGTATAAAATACACATTTAGATCCTTTGTATATACCAATTAATAAATCAAGTAAAAATATTTTGCAAAATATTTGAAAAATAGTTGGAAAATCTTGTTGAAAAATATTTTGAAACTATTTAGAAAATATTTTGTAAATTATTTTCAACCCTTATAAAAATGTTTTGTTTGTAAAAATTTCTTTTCTTTATTTTAAATAAAATATTTTGAAAATCTATTTCCAAATGGTTTGGAAAATGTTGCAAAAATATTTTGAAAAATCTATATATCGTGTTTGAAAAATCTTTGCAAAATAATTTTCAAATTTTGCAAAATATTTGTAAAAATTATTTGCCAAATTATTTTTCAAAAATAAAGTTTTTAAAATATTTGAAAAATTATTTTCATATTATTTTGAGAACTATGTACATTCTTTACAAATATTGTGTGTACAAACATGTAAATTCCTAAAACTCAACTCTTGTAAATAATAAAATGCACTCCCATGTAAATATATGTACAAATTACCTTTATCTAAAACCTTTTATTTTTGGAAAATCCCTAAAAATTTGCAAAAACTAAATCCCAAGAACATTTGCAAAAATGTTTTCAAAAAATTGCATAAAAATTTGCAAAACTTTTTTCAAAAATCCATGAAAAGTTCAAAATTAAAAAATTGCATAACAAAAATATTTTCTACATTGTGCATAGCATTTGTATTTTTAGGATTGAGTTTGATAATTGAACTAGTCTAAGTAAAAACCAAAGTTTAGAGCTTGGTTGAACCTTAAATTTATTTAATCACATGAACCATATAGGAACTGGAATTGAGATACATCAGGTCTGCTAGACTTATTTTTTTGAGACCATGAGACTTGGTTCAATGTCGTCTTGACTGCCTACATAGAACATCTCGGAGCACATGCATGACTCTTGTTGATAATAACTATCTTGCACAAATGCACCTTCCACTTTGCTCGGCTCAGTTGAAGTGATAGAGGGCTGGATTTTCCGACATGAGACACAAGCCAATGGAAACATTAGAAGTCAAACATTTGTGGCCATTGTACCCCAACTCGATCCAGTGGCGACGAGGCCTAAAGACCGAAGATGTAAGTTGCAATAATGCTTCAAAAGAGGGATAGTCTACTAGCTCATGAGGGAAACGTCCATAGATAAGTGTTGTTGTATATAGTATTCAAAAAAAATAAAAATCAAAAACTCCAAACAAGTGGACATACCTGATTGAAAATAAAATGCCTACCGGAGTATATATATTTGTACAGTCAAATAAGCAAGCATGAGATTCAAAGTCAGATACTTGTGTTCCTGTAGATGGATGACTTGGCTACACAGGTCAAGCATCCTAGGATAGGTAGCTACACTGGCTACCGTCCATTCTTCTCTCCACATCCTCTTCTTGAGCCTGTTGTACTTGAACTTAGAAGGGAATACCCCACTTCTCATGAAAAGAGTTATTGGGTTGGGGAATTAGGGTCACCGTGTTGGAGAAGACTGACTTTTATCGCTTCATTCGAGGAGAACTACATATCACACACATTGTCCAAGATAGATTCATAATCATAAGGATTTGCGTATGAGTTGACTTATTCTGGCTTAGCTATTGAGGAGACTTGAACGGATTTTGTGATTCTCGAAGGCTGTTGTGTTTCAAATCCGTTTCCTAATAAGGTTCCCACTGCACTTAAAATCCAAAGGTCCGACTTAAGCTCCAAACTTTGATTTTATGAGGACAAGTTTGAAAGTTAAAATCAATCCAAGTTCTTGCATTTTCTTTTCTTTATTTTCTTTTCTGCACTTATAACCATAAGTGTTTGCTAGGGACTAGCAAAGGAAAGTATATGGGGGTGATGAATATCCATTTCATCACATTTATTCTTTTATTTTGGCCTTTAAACCCTAGCTAAATACATATATATCATTTTTTTTGCACAAACATTCGTTATTTATTGTATAAATATTGTATAAAATACATGGTCTGAAGCCAAAATAAAAGAATAAAGAAAAGGAAATAAAATGCTAAAGGTATTTTATGATCCTAAACTTTAAGACCTAGGTATCATGTTGATTGGGTCAATAAGGAATAAAGTAGGGGGAGATAAGGGTCAAAACACAAGAAAAATCCTAATTTTTATTTTCCAATATTGCATTTGTGGGATCCATTTTATTCTTTTTTATTTATAGCTCAAATAAAGAAACTTTGTTCATGAAAGTTGTAGATAAAAGTATATAGAACAATACAAAATTAATTTCACATAAAAATATTATACAATGTACTTTATATACTCAAAATAAAAAGCCAAAATCCAAACTTCCCAAACCCATATCTTCTGCATATGAACTAAAAATGCACCAAAATCATCTTTAATTAAATATAACTTATAATTAGCTAATGAAATGGCTTCATTTAATTTGGAGTTAAGATGCAAAAGTTAGGTTTTGGACCCCTATTGTACAATATACCTGAATAGAATATTCATTTTATTTATTCTTTATAATTTATTATATAATTTTATAAATATTATTTATAATATATGCACATATTTAGCATAGAATAAAATCATAAAGAAAATAATAAAATGAAATAGTGTACAAAATACACAAATGAATTACCTATACTTATACCTCTATAATATATACCTTTATTTATTTAAGTGTACATATTATATCAGAAAATAAAATAAAAATATATCTATGTGCACTTAAATAAGTTATAATTATATAAAATATGTATATAAATAATAAAATACAAAATAAAACTAAATGTACAAAACATAGGTCAAGATACCTATACTTTTAATTGTAAAAAGTAACTTGTAATAAATAAACCCATAAAATGAATAAAATCATCTTAGAATGCTACATAAAATAATAAACACTTTCACGTTTTAAGAAAAATAATAAAATATTTTAATATTTAATTTTGAACTATTTCTACTTTTATTCTCTATTTTGTCATTTTTTGGCCGACGTGGCCCAATCAAGGACGAGTCAAAGTTGACTCCAGTCAACTCCTCACCCTCCTTGGTTTGCAGCTATCAGAGCTTTTGACCTATCTTCCTCGGATTTTTCATGCTTGATTCTTGCATCCATTTAGCTCATTGTCTTGATTTTTACTCCTCGAAGATTAAACTTACACGCTGACCCTTTGTATCGATCTAAGAGCTTCTGAATCATGTGTGAGTCTCGAGTCAACAACGCTTGTATAAAACATTGCCTCCAACCATCCTTCACCCATTGATCCCTCTTCCATTAATTAAAGCCCTAACTTTAGCCCTAGATCGAGTCTTGGTGATAGTGGCACTCCCTCTGGTCGTTCAATGGCGCAATTTAGCGTCGAATCAAGTTGATTTGGAGCTTTGCCTCCTCCGTCACCCTTAGTTCTGCCCTAGGTGGTTCAGACACGGCAAGCTTCTCTTTTCTTTTCTCTTTTGATTCCTTAGCATATATGTAGTTGATGAATCTCAGATTCATTACTCTAAATATGATGAATTAAGCTCAAATCCCTAAAATTCATTAGAATTTCTTTATTTATTCTGCATAATTAGCATTCATGCACATATTGATAAGAACTGCATTTTATCACCCATTATTGCACAGAATAAGAAGCCAAAAAATCCTAGCTAAATGACCTGTAAATTAGCCTAACTTCCCTGATTTTTAACTAATTCATGCTAACTACAATTGACCTGAAGCCACCTCCTTTGTGTACATATCACTAACAAGAATAAATGAAAAATACAAAAAAACCATTAACCTAAATAAGTGGACAAAAAACCCGAACCCTAATTCCAGGATTCTTGGACTAGAACCTCGATATCTTCCTCATCCAATGTACGATTTGATCCTACTCACGTTTGAACTAATGTATGTTCAAATACCTTCAAAACAAGACCAAGTTCAAGTGAATCAGAGCTCATATGTGAAAGTTAAGTTTTGGGCCTCTTTTGTACATTTTGTATTTTAGTGGTTTTTGACCTATTATTTTTTATGCATAATTGAATCATTTTATTTTATTTATTTTTCATTTGTTTTCTTTGATAAAAGTTTTATTAAAATGCATTAAAATCCAAATCCAAAATTAGCTTGAAATCAAAGAAACTAACTGAGTCTGAGTCTTCACTAACTGTCTGTATAAAAATTGTCTTTTTTGGATTTTATTTTATTTCTTCTTTTTATTACTTCATAAAAATACAAAAAAATAGATTAATGTGTAAATATTTATCTTTGATTTTATAATATTTTTTTGTATTTTTATTTCGTTAAAAAATGAAAAAAATAGAAAAGAAATAGCAAACAACCTTGGATCAAAAATTTTTCTTCACAAAAGTTGCTTGTCACGAGGAGATCTACAACTTTATGCAAAAACCAAAATTGATCATTAGCACAAAGTGATATTTTGGATATCCCATGTACATAAAATACCTTAATTTTTGGGTTTTCCAATTTTTTTATCATTTTTAAACAAGACAAAAATATGAAAAAAATATGATAAAATAAAAGATAAATATTTACATATTAATCTAATTTTTTTGGATTTTTATTAAGCAATAAAAAGAATAAATAAAATAAAATACGAAAAAGGCAATTTTTGTACAGATAGTTAGTGAAGACTCAGACTTAGTTAATTTCTTTGATTTAAAGCTCATTTTAAATTTGGATTTTTATACATTTTAATAAAACTTTTATCAAAGAAAAGTACAGCATCACATTCCACAGTCTCATCAGCTCCGCTGGATTCTTAATTGTAGTTGCAGCAGTGATTTGAACTCAGTTGTTCATCCTGCATTGGTTTCTGCTGAGTCTAGTTCCGGGAAGTAGTAGACTGTGAAATTGGCAGACGGGGAAGAGAAGGATTTAGTTGACATCCGAGCTAGGTATGAAGACAGAAAGTCAAGAGTCGAAGCCACATCAAAGGCATCAATCACATTTCCACCGTGCCAGAACTCAGGATTCAGGAATCTTCAAAGTCTGAGGAGGAGATTGAGGTTGAGAGAAAGCCCAGAGAGTCTTTTGAGAAAGCAGAGAGCGTAACCAAAGAGAAAGAAAGTTGGCTGATGAGTGTCGAGTGAGGGGGAATGAGGCATCGGTCTTTCTTGACATCCCCTTTTCCTTGATTCTATCTCTACGACTATTAGTAGAGTAGCGGGCTAACTAGAAAGAGAAAAAGCTTATCTCGCGAGAGAAATGAAAAAGAAATAAAATAAAATGAGTCAATTATGTACAAAAAATAATAGGTCAAAAACCGATAAAATACAAAATGTACAAAAGAGGCCCAAAACCCAACGTTCACATATGAGCTCTGATTCACTTGAACTTGGTCTTTTTTTGAAGGTATTTGAATATACATTAGTTCAAAAGTGAGTAGGATCAAATCAGGCATTGGATTAGGAAAATATCGAGGTTTTAGTCCGAGAATCCTGGAATTGGGGTTTGGGTTTTTGGTCCACCTTTTAGGTTAGTGTTTTTTATTTTTCATGTATTCTTGTTAGTGATATGTACATAATGGAGTGGTTTCAGGTCAATTGGAGTTAGCATGAATTAGTTAAAAATTAGGGAAGTTAGGCTAATTTACAGGTCATTTTGGCTGGGATTTTTGGCTTTTTATTTTGTGCAATAATGAGTGATAAAATGCAATTCTTATCAATACATGCATGAATGCTAATTATGCAGAATAAATGAAGAAATGCCAATGAGTTTTAGGGTTTTGAGCATAATTCATCATTTTTAGAGTGATGAATCTGAGATTCATCATCCCCATATACTTAAACGCTGAGCATCAAAAGAAATGCAAGGATGTGAAATGAGATTGGTCCCATACCAAGACCATGAGCAGAAGGTGAAAATGGAACTAGACCTATCCTTTGCATTATTATTGTGACGGAACTTCTGTGAGACTTAGAATTTTAAAATTAACACCCTTCAAGTTCTGCACATCATTGTCACAGTTTCGGCTCAGAAGTCATCTTACATCAATCCTCCTCCCGAAGCATACCCCATGAACATTGAACAATCGACTCATGTGTATGAAATGTTTTAGCTCTTCCCATCCAGAATGCCGGACTACCATGCAAACCTCCTCTCCAATAACTCGTCCTTGGAGAGTCAAGTACTTCCTTCTAAGGCATGTCGTGTTGTGTTCACAATAGGATAGAGGGAGAAATTAGAAGAAGGAGAAAAGAACTGGAGGGTCGCCAGTGTAGTCACCTCTCCTTGTGAAGCCGGCCAGTTTAGCCAAGTCTCCACCAAGATCTGCTGGTTTTCTTGAAGTTAGGACCTTTTTGGTCAAATGTTTATTTGGTAGTGGCTTCTGTATATTTGGATTTTTGGTGGTCCTGCTTGGATCTTGTTGTGTCCCTACGTATATGGAATCTTTTTTTCCGTACATGTTTTGGGGTCTTAGAAAAAGTTGTGCCCAGCCGTCCATCCCTTTTCCGAAGCATTATTTCAACCCATACTCCGATCTTTAGATGTCCACGCTACCAGAAAGAAACTCACACAGTCTTCCAACACCCCATCAGAGTTGAGCTAAGTGCATAGTGCGATAGTACAAATTGATTCCTATTCCAGAGTCGTACCCAATATGAAGAGACCATGTTAGACATTAAGAGTCAAATACTGCACATTGTCATGTGGAACTCGAAGAATGAAGTCAAAGACCTGAAGCTTCTAAAATCCTCCTTCTCGATGAAGTTCCTCTGAAAATTAGGTGGATTAAGGTAGAGTCCAAACCACTCTTGATTTCTGCTCATAACTCGGTTCAGAACCCAAGGGCTTTTCACAGATGCAAATGTATGTAATGCTAGATGAAGTGCAGGTGCATGAAATGCAAACACTTTTTTTTTATGGAAGGAATTTTTTTATGTAGAAATGAATAAGAAACCATTTTTTCAAAATAATGGGTTGGACACAGTCAGTGTTAGAAACAAAATTTCTCTCTTTTTTGTTTTTGTTTTAAGTTAGCTACCCACCCGTAAATACATATAGACTTACGTGAAAGTACGAGCTATGGGTAAAATATATACACAGTATATATACACACCCACTATACTTAGCAAGTGCTATGTCATCAGAGCACAAGAAGCGTCGAGAAGACATAGCTCGCGCTAAGAGTAAGAGAGTGAAAAAGAAAAGAAAAAGATAGATCGGCCCGACCCCCTATAATTAGGTTGTGAATAGCCTGAGTACGGAAGAAGGGTGGAAAAGAGGTGATCGTGAGATGGGGAGAATGGTATATATAGATGGTATCGGTCCCCCTCTACTTAGGCCTTAGCCTAAGTAGAGGAAGAAGATGTACAAGGAGACCAATGGGGTCATGATGGAGGGTGGGTAGCCGATGATTAAGGCAGTTTTCGGCTGATCTTTTGTGAGCACGTGGTGGGAGATCGTAATGATAAGAAGGAGATGAAGCATATGATTCCCAACCATTATCAGTGTTATCCTCAGAGAAATCATGTTGGAGATTAGATGAAGCATATGAATCAGATGAAAGGTAACCATCATCGGAGTTATCCTCAGATGAATATTATTTGAAAGTGGAGACACTAGATATTCTTGTTCTTTAGTTGCTTCAGTTGTTTTCTCAGAATTTGTTCCTTTTATGATCAAGCGATTCGTCCACGAATGATGAATACTCTGAAGCACCCGTCTCAGTCAGCTCATAAGAAATTATTCCATTATATTTAATGAGACCAGAAGAATCGGCTTTGGATGAATAATAGTGAGGAACGGGAGTCTTCCAACGGGAATAGAAATTTGGATCCTTGCGAAGATAGGGTTTTAGAACTGCCGAATAGGCCTTACTCATGTAGATTACCTTTTCCAGACCTGATGAGGAATCATCAGACGATTCCTCTTCCGAAAGGTTAAAGGCAACTTTCCTTTTAGATGAAGGAGCATCCATTTTATTTCGTGAAGGTGTTGGTCCTGTGAGTGAGGTGTTGACATTCGAGTCTCCAGATGAATAACCATTAAATTTTTCTCCTTGGTCGGTGTTCGTCCGGCGTATTTGTTCTTAGTTTTCTTAATGTCGGTGCACTCCTGAGTTGGATTGATTTGGTCAAGGTAGTCAGAGAAGGTTGACTCAGGGTGAGCCCGTGTATATGTCTCAGGATCATATAAAAACATTTTTCTATGGTAAGAGCAATGGGAAATGGAATAGTGGGGAGAGTCTCTGCATGTTCGTTCTTAATTGACTTGATGTTGGAGAATTCTTGTATCGGTTGATTTGATTAAGGTAGTCATAGAAGGTTTCAACCGACTCAGGGTGATCCCATGCATATGTCTCAGGATCATAAAAGTCATATATTCGATTTTCCATGGTGGGAGCAGCGGAAAATGGAACAGTAGGGAGAGTCCCTAAACCAATAGTCTCATCAACAGGCGCTATCTCAAGTGTATCAATGGGGTAGGGCTCATCTACTGCTTGATGATTACGACTGTTGAGGGCTTCGTGGGTTGCCTCAGAAAATCGTGGTTCCTCAAAGACTTGTTGAGATCAAAGTCCTCCCAATGCTGTAAAATTGATTTCCTGAGTCTCACACTCAATAATTGCCTTAGTCAATGCCAAGAATGGATTTCCGAGAATGATTGGAGACTGGGTGAATTCTCCTTTATGCTCAAGATTAATTATTGTGAAGTCCACTTTGAGCGGAGTATCTTGGAATGTAACGATGACTGAAATGGTTCCTCTCAGCTGCTTTATCGATCGATCAACCAGTTGAACAATCTCTCTTATCTTCCTGATAGGTCCAAGTTTGAGCTTGTCAAATACAGAGGTCAGGAGGATATTGATTGGTGAGTCGTCATCGATTCGAGCATGGGTAAATATTATGTCTTTAATCCCACAGTCAAATCTGGGTAACCGCTTCACTATGCGGCTCTTGGTTTTTCTCCTCAACACCAAGGAGGTGGCCATTGACAAGATATGTCTTTCAGTCTTTGTTCTTATCTTGTCCGATTTTTTCGTCATTAATTTGTTCATGACAAATCCTTTAAGGTCGAGGAAGTGTTTAATGGCCCGTATAAAGGGAAGTTCAAAAATCAATCTTTTCTCTAGTGCTTCCCTAAGAGCAAGATCCAAATTCTTCAAATCCTCTTCCGTTTCAAATTTTATGTACTTTCTTGGATTTTTGATTTTTTGATTGTTTTTTAATATTTCATTTTTTTGGTATTTTCTATGTGGTGTATGGATGTGGTGTTTTCCATAGATGATGAGGGGTTTTGATATGACGAGTCAGAGTCAGAATCAGAATCAGATTTATCCCTAGGGGAGTAATAGGAAGAGGTATCGCTGTCAGGATCGTCCCTAGGGTGATAGTAGTCTCTAGGGTTCTGAATATCCACAGAATTTTCAACATGAGATTCAATCTTTTCCTCATCCATTTTTATATCCGAGCTAACATAGAATGAAATTAGTTGGTCAGTGAACTTTCTAAATTTATCCTCCACTAAATCATACCTCTTATTTATCTTCAAAATATCATCCTCCAAAAACTTTTCATGATCGATCATGGGAGCAGTCGATGTATGTTCTTGTTTTTTAATTTGAGATTAAGTGATTTCATCTTCCATTTTCATGTATGAGCTGAGAGGAGATTCTCTTGGACTATCCAATATATGATTGTGATTTTCTGACAATTTCTCGTCAAAAATTATGGAAGGAGTCTGCTCAATGCAAGGATTTTGCGGGAATCTATAGGCCTCATACTCAACATGTCGTGATTTCAGCATGCAATGCTGGTTTGAGTAGATTCTACTTCCATGATCATTATTAATCGTATCCTCAAATAATGGAGTCATAAAGGGTTCATATATGTCTATATTATCAGTTTGGTTCTCTGTATGTGCTGGTTGTCCAAAAGAGTGGTATTCAGGTTGGTCAATGTGGATGTGATCGTCACGATTAATACAATGTTGATGATCATTAGGTGCGGACCTCTCCTTCTGGTTTGATCGGGCCATCATATTATTCCCTAAGGTCTAGTCCGGATGCATTTCTATTAATTTTGGACCTACCCCAATAGGATTGTGAGTAGAATGAAGGCGTTTGGGTTTGGTCTCTCGGCCAATCATTAGTCTCAAAAGTGATTTGATCTTGAAATAGTTCATTAGTTTCAGTGAGAAACCGGGAATAAGATGGTTCAGTCAAGGATGGCAGTTGTTCAGGTGGTCAAGGTGACAAATATGAGGCTATGGTGACTTTGATCGGATGATTCGAGTAGAGTGGCTCAGAATTTACTGAAGATGCTGGATTCATCCGAGAGTGAAAGTCTCCCTCAAATGTTGGAGAATTCTGGAAAGAAGAGGGTTTAGACGATTTGGGCCTGACCAAGATAAATTCATTTTCATAATATAGATCAGATGGGTACTCGAACCATTGTCATGTATTTGTTAAAGGAGGTTGATAATGAATCAACATGGTTAATCTCAGTGCAAGTGCACAGGATATTCACAAAAGAAAAAAATTATCAAGGAAGCTGATGGCACAAGTGTGCAGCTTTTGATCTTCGAAATCGATTTACGCACACCAATGTAAACACAACTCAAACACCATGTTCACTAACTCATACAATGAAACTGCAAGAGTTCGGCAATTATCTTTTCAATTTTTAGTTGGTGATAAATCAATCCTGGAAAAACTTAGCGAGTTGTTAGGTGCCGATAATTTTCTTAAAGACTGGTCCAAATTCTTATGACTAGTTGCACCTACTTTCATCAAGTATGGGTGTAAGTAGGGACCGTAAAATGGCTACCCATGTTACTTAAGGACAGAACCTTATGTAATGTCCTTTAAACCACCCACTCTGCTAAGGAAATCCAGACTACTTGCTGTCACTGAGAAGTAGCTAATCATTTTTATAGAATCAGTAATCAATATGAAAATCCAGATTTGGGCTATAGCCTTAAGTGTCATCTCTCATTCACTTAGATAAATAAAAGAATCCAAGGTTGGGGTTTCTCTCCGGCAAAAATTCTTGATTTTATGGGTAAATTAAAGTCGGCTATATTTAGCAGTCCCAATTTTAATTAGGTGATCATTGAAAAATAAACTGAGCACAAATACACATCTACCGTCCAGTCCCGACTTTCTTTAAAATTATGTGATAAAACAGGAGGGAGAAATTCAGGAAAAGCCGTTACACGCGAAAAATGATGATGTATGCTCAATTAGAAGACTTACAGTGATTCCTTGCAATCTCCATATGGGATGCAATACAAGAATTGAAAATTTATTCTATATGAATGCAAGCCGATGAAAACCACACATAGTAGAAAGTTCTACTAACCGGGAAGAAATGAGTTAAATTTTTGACTAAGTTGAACGATCTAATGTGCGTCTCGATTAAAGTGCAGTGTGTACCTAGATTCTATGAGCACAATCAAAAATTTAAAAGCTCTAATAGCCGTATGTGCAATTCTAACCTACAAGCCACTCAAGTCAGGCCCCACCTTCATCAGAGAGTGAAACAGGCCACGTCACATCACAAAAAAAGTTCAAGGTCTTGTTACACACACGAGAGTCCAAACGGATACCGCTATAAATGAGCAAATAATTACAAAATTTAAAATTGCATAAAAATAAATACTAGACTCTGCTCTCTCTCACGACTCGACTCGATCTTATTTTAATTGTGATTTTTGGAAGTCAGTGAAGATGCGTCGGTTTCGTGGGAAACCGCTCCACGTATGTCGGGTACCACGCAAGAAAAATAAGAGAGAGAGAGAGAATGTGTGTGTGTAAGAGAGTGATACAAAAAATAATCAAAATAAAATAAAGAAATAAATGTTGGAAATAAAATAAAAATAAATGCAAGAAAAGATGGAAAATTTATAATGAAAATTCGGGGGTCAGACTACCCGATTGTGGAAAACAGAAAAAAATTAGGCAAAATCTAAGTTGTTTGCCTCCCCGACAACGGCACCATCTGACGAATCTGGAATTGCCCTTAGTTAAATATGTGGAATTATCGAGCGTTTAAATTAATGTTGAATTTTTCATTGTTGGGCAATCAGAATTTGTTAAGAAACAACCACAATAATTTATTCAATTTTATTCGAAGTGGTTTAATACTTATTTTACTTGGGCAAGTCCCAAGGTCGAACTCAAGGAGGCAAAGGAACAACCTAAAAATTGTGTCTATCAAAGTTCATGCACGATTTTTGAGGTGGTATTTTTTTTGGATTTTTAATGCAATTTTGGGATGTAAAATGCAAATGTGGCCAATTTTAGGGACTAAAATGTAAATATTAATCAAATGATGTTCGAAAAATATGAAACTTGGTCCAGATGTTAATAATGATGAAATTAATGCACTGTAATTTTTTTTGGAATTTTTGGATGCAAGATAAATATTTTATGGATTTATGAATGCAAATAATGTGAATTTCAATATTTAATTATAATAAATATTAAAACTATTTATTTTCTAGGGATAAAATTATCCAAGATCTATACTCAGTAACCGATCTCAGAAAAATACTAAACCTCAAAAATATGAGATTTAATGCATATTAACAATTAAAGATTGAAATAGACAAAATGATTTTTACAAGACAAATTGTGCATGCAAATGCAATTATTTTTAGGCACAATGTTAAACAAAGTTAATCCTCAAACCAGTAATTTTTCGGTAATTTTCAGAGCTATGGTTAGTTATTTATGAAATTCCAAGCACGGAATAGGCAAAATATGCAATTTTCCATGAAATAATTAATTATTAATTAACAAAGATCACAAAAATATCACAAAAATGCCATGATGTAGAGTTAATTGTAGAACACAACGCATATTTTTAATAAATAAAATGATGCGATGGAGAGGTCCGAAATAAATAAGGAACACAAGGGTATAATGCAATATTCTAATAATTAAATAGTGTAGAAAATACAAAAAAGGGTCAAACTGTAATTACCTAGACCCTCGGGGGGTTTACATCAAAATTTCCAAGGAGCACGTGCCTTGGATGATGGGGGCCTTCACACGAAATGGAAGACTTGAGGGGGCTTTTCCGTAATTTTTCCAAACAGAGATATGCCCTACACGTGCCTTCTTGGGTGGGGTGCTTCTGTGATTTGGCGGAATGTGAGGGACTCTTACGTAAAATACCCACCCCGCACGTGTGTATCACGTGGCTGGGGGGGGTCTTCTGAGATGTTCCCTCCTCCACGTGCCGTGCACGTGAGGAGGGCCTCGGGATGGAGGCCTGATGATGTGCGGTGGTTCGTGGATCCTCTGGCCGACCTCGGAGAGCAGAGAGGACGGAGGAGCATTGTCGTTGGCGGTGTAGGAGATGGCCACGACAGAGGCGGGGGTGTCGATGAAGACAGGTGACGTACCTGGAATTCAGCCCTTTAATAGGTCGGTTAAATGCATTGTAGTTGGTCGAATCGAATGCGTCAAAGACCGCTTAATTAAATTAACAAGGTCAAATTAACGGTTGAATTTTTATTTTACTTGGGCAAGCCCAAGGTCAAACTCAAGGGGGCAACTTTCTCCTTAGATTAATTCAAAGTCGATTTAGATACTAGTTTTCAGGAGAATATTTTTTTATGTTTTAATGCAATTAAAATGCAAGTGCAATTCAAACCAAATTAGAAGGTTAAAATGTAAAGTGTAATCAAATTAAATCCAAAAATTATGAAACTTGGCCAGAATGTTAAATGCAATGAAATCAAGCTAGTGTAATTTTTGTGGAAATTTTCGACTCTATATGACTACAAATTAAAAATGAATACAGGGTGATTTTTGCAAAATTAAGTTTAATAAATATCAAACGTTAATATTTTTCAGAAACTAATTTCTCCTACATAGATCTAAGTGAGAGACATCCAGGACAATCTTTAACTTCTAAAAATACTAAGTAAGGACTTAATTAAAACTGAATTACACCAATCACCAATTATTTATTGCAACCTAGATATGCGTGCAAATGATGTTATTTTTGGGCACAATGTAAAACTTTAACTCTCTCTCTCTTGTGAATTTTTGGTAATTTTCATAGCAACATTCGATTTAATAATCAATTAATAGAAGACAAGTGGGTAAAATATACTATTATCCACAAAAATAATTATATTAAATAAAACATTGCTCATAAAAATATAATCAACATTCATAGTCATAAAATATGAGTTCTTCTACAAAATGCAATTTTTGTAATGACAAAATGATGCTAAATGGATGTTTAAATAAATATGCGAACACAGGGGTATGGATGCAATACAGAAAATAAAATTGATTAAAAAGAAATGTTCTGACAGGATAAAAGTGCAATTACCCAGGGATGGACTTCGATGCAAATAACCCAGGGCGTCATGTGCTCATCACGTAATGTTGATCGGCGAGGATGTGAACATAATTTTCAGAATTCCAAGGGGCACGACTGCAAATTCCCTACCGTCTGCACATGCAGGTCACGTGAAACACTGGTTCGGAGGTTGCTTCAAAACAGACCTACACGTGGCGGGTACCTGCGCTTCGGTAGAACCCGAAGCTGAGGTCAGAAGAGGCTTGGAGAGGAGGTTCGAGGTGTCGATGTGGACGATTTCTGGCCGTTGGATCTTAGAGATCGAGTGGCTCCCATGCACTGTTGAGGAGGGGACGTAGTCGAGTGTGGACCGTTTGATCAAGAAAGATCAAACGGTGGCTGAGAGAAGGCAAACGGGCGACACGGCTCACTGATGACCATCCAATCTTGGAGATCGGACGGTAACTGCTCTTCTGGTTCCTCCTCACCGCCGCCTCCTGCGATGGGCATGGTTGGACTCCGGCGAAGCTCTCCTAGCTCCGCCTCCTCCTAACTTGCTCGGAGAAGATCCTCAGCCGCTCCTGATCGGCCAGTTGTCATCCCTGAAGCATGGCAGAGCAGCTCAAGTACTTGGAGTGTCTTTGGTTCCCTTGAACGCCGGAGTTAGAGCTCGCCAAGGAGGCTCAGGCAATAGCTCCGACCAATGACAAACTAGGTACCTGCACGTTAGTGTATAGTTGAAGCGTGGTGCATTTGATCTCGTGGATGAAGTGGGGTGGTACGGAGGTATTGTGGGGCGAAGCAGCGGACAACCTATGTGCTCCTCCACCGTGAAGGGAGGAGTAGTGGTCAGGGGTGATCTGAGGTCTCGATAGGTCGAGAAGAGGAGCGGAGGGATGCACGAAGATGGTAGATACGAGGTGAAGCTCAATCAATGGTGAATGAAGGGTGATACTGAGCGGGTGATGAATCTCCATTTCATCACCTTTATTCTATCATTTTGGCCTTAAAAACCTAGTAAATGCGTGTAAATAGGCTTAATTTAAGCATTTTATCATTCATGCATTATTGTGTAAATATCGTATAAAATACGGTTTTTAGAGTCAAAATTATAGAATAAAGAAGAGAAAAGAAAAAGAATAAATTATTGCAGATATTTTATGACCTGAAACCCCGAGACCTAGGCATCTCGATGACTAGGTCGACAAGGAATAAAGTATGGGGAAATAAGGGCCAAAATACAATAAAAATACCCTTTTATTTAGTTCATGCTTTATTCATTTTGGGACCTATTTTTAGTTACACTTCTTATACTTCAAATAAAGAAACTCTAAACATAAAAGTTGTAGATAATTAAATATAGAAAAATACAAAATTGATTTCATACAAAAATAATGTACAGATAAAAAGTTATGATATGAATAAGTTTCCTAAATCCCAACTTCCCAGACATGTATCTCTCAAATAAAAACTCGAAATGTATCAAAATCACCTTTACTTGTATATAATTTTCAATAAGCTATTTAATGAAGTGGTTTCATATTTTTCTGAGTTACGGTGTGAAAGTTGAGTTTTGGACCCCTATTGTATACTTTTACTGATTAAAATATTCATTTTATTTATTATTCAGTATTTTTATACTTTTATATTTTTATAATTTTATAAATATTATTTATAATATATATGTATATTAAAATAGGAATAAAAACATGAAGAAAATACAAAAATAAAATACTTGTATAAAATAAACAGGTATAATACCTATAAGTATACTTGTATAGATTATACTTCTATTTATATAAATGTATATAATACATCAGAAAAATAAAATAAAAATATATTTAAGTTTATAAAAATAAGTTATAAATTTATAAATTAATAAATAAAATTATTAAAATTAAAAATACAAAATAAAAATAAAACATTAAAATATATAGATAAATATACTTATATAGCTCATAAAAGGTAACTTATAATTCCAAACCTCGAAAAAATAAATAAAAATCATAATAAAATAATTTGGAAAATAATAAATATTTTTCATTTAATAACCTAAAATTAATTAAATCATTTATTATTTTTAATTGAATTTACAATTCTTTTATTTAAGTTTTGTCTTTTTGCGGATGACGTGGCCCAATCAGGCCATGCCATCCGTTGACCGGGGGTCAACTCCATGACCCCAGGTTTGTGCCCACTAGACATTCGTCAGCCCCCATCTTCTCAATTTTTCCATGTTGATCCTTTCACCAATCGGCATGGCTTTCTTCTACACAATTGTGCCCCGTTCATCGGCCATACACACCCTTGTGTTTTTTCGATCTTCGGATCGCTGCAACACGATATTCACCTCGATCTTCTAGCCGCATTGGTCACCCTATTCAAAAAAAAACCTCTGATCATCCCTTCATTCTTTGAACCCCTTTTTCCCTAGCTGTGAGTTCCTGGGAGTTGGCTTTGACTGACGTGTGTGACAAGTGTGTTTTCAGCCGCTTGGAACGAGCTCCGGCGAAGGTCTCGGCGGTCTCCACCTACCTCTGTCGGCCATCAGTGTCGAGGTCCTATTGCTGGTAGTTTTGACCATTGAGGTCCATTTTGTTTGCATTTTTAGTGTAGAGTCCACCCTAGGTTTAGTTAGCCCGTTTCATTTCTCCTTCTTGCATGCCCATTCACCTAATCCACCCCTCGCTGGAGCTCGCTCCGGCGAGTTCCCATTCCGCCATCACTCCACCTTCTTTTGCCATCAAGAGGGTCGCAACAATTTGCCCGCGACCTCCCCTAACTTCTCTTGCAGGTCTCGTGCCTTCACTCTCACCTGGATCTCATTTTGGTACGCGGTCGAGGTTCCTGGAGCTTGTCAGCTCCGTCTCCCTCGTGTGCATCCTCCGGCCGACGCTAGAGCTTTTTGGGGCTGCCAGCACGAAAGGGACCACACCTGGATCAGCCTCGGCCATTTTGAAGCCTAACGCCTCGCCTGAGAGAGGGGATCGAGATCAGGGAAGCACGCCTCGCCGGAGATGATTCCCTGTTCTTCCTTCCACGTTCTTAACCGTCCGATTACGCCTTGTCCTCTAGGTGTACAGTAGCTGTCAGATTCGTTGCGTCTCATGCCGTCAGATCTGCCGGGACCTTCTAATCGTGGCCCTCCATCTACGAAGGGGTATCACTGACGAGTCGCTGAATACGATATTTAATTCGGCTTCGTTGTAGCACGTGTACTTAGCGATTCGGTCAGAACCGAGAGAAGATCTCCGTGAAGAGTGTCTCGGCTTTAATTTATATCCCGGGCAAGTCCGGGGTCGAACTCAGGGAGGCAAAGGAACAACTTGGGTTTAATTTGAAAATGAAGATTTTAGATTTCCAAGTGGTATTTTTTTAGATTTTTTTTATGCAAGTAGAGTGCCAAAAACAAAATGCGGGTGAATTACAACACTAAGAAAACATACAACAAGGCCAAATTAATTTTAATAGAAAAGAAGTCCAAATTAGCCAATTCGTATTTTTCCTAGAGTCCTAATCCAGTGGGGAACATAAAACACATTTTTTGGAATTTTAGGGGTTAAAATGCAATAAATAAAAATGCACACTTTTTATGGGTTTTTTCGTAATTTATCATACATACAGTAAGCAAAAATTATGAAAAATTTACTGGAACTAAAATATGATGCAAGGAAGCTACAGTAATATTTTTGGAATTTTTTGATAAAATATGAATTTTTTATGAATTTTTTAGTGAAAACAGAGTGATAGTGAGTAATTAATTTTTATTGAATCCACGTTATCAAATTAATCAACTTGCAAATTATCGCAAGTAGATATTTAGATGAGCAATCTAGGAGACTTGAAATTTCGTGAAAAAAGATATCTGTGGATTTAATTAAAAATCAAAAACTAAAATTACTCTACAATTTATTTAAGGCACAAGACAACTCCATTTTAGATGAAATTTGGACAGTAATTACATCACATATCAAGGCATCACATATAATTTTTGTGAAATTTTTAGAGCAACCATTTGTGAGATATTAATTTAATGGCATAGAATGGGTAAACTATGTAAAATTTCAGTTAAACAATTATAATTAATTACCCATGTAACATAAAAATATAAATAAACAATCACATGACAGAGGATAAGTTGCTCAACATAAAACCATTTTTTTATTGAATAAAAAGATGCAAGATTGATGTCCAAATTAAGGTCAAACACAGGGGTGTCTTTGCAAACTAGAAATTAAGAATTACAACAGAAAACATGAACAGGGACTGAAATGTAATTACAAAAACTTAACAAAAACTTTATATAATTTTTACATTAAAAAAATAAAGGGTCACCTTCTTCCTCCTTGCACGATGGGGGATGAACCCAACACCTGGGCGCGGGCGGCGCCGCCCACGCGCGGCGTGGCGGAGGAGGCTTGCGGCGGTGGCGACTGAGCCACTCCTTGCGGAGGTGCTTGGTCGATTATGATAAATTGCTAATTGATCATATTACAACAAGTCAATATTAAGCTATCTGATTTAGCGATCATCACTCCTCCTCTAGCCTCTCTTAGGACAACGAGAATGACATTATGGAAGCTTTGGGAGGAGATGGGTGCCTTATATATAGAGGTTTAATGGCCCTTGCATGTTGGCCATAAGGTTTCCACATGTCAACTTCAACCCCAAATCCTTATCTCCCTTGGAACACCACTATTTATCTTGTGGAGAAGCATTCTTACTAGCTGAACACATGTCCCATTCAACATGCACTCCACCTCCTTATTGTTCGAAATACCTTCATCTAGAGGTTTCTAGACTATCCTTCTTATCTCTACATGTGGATAGCAATATCCCTCCTTATATCCATGCATTAGACATCCCATTTGCACCATAATTAAAATTTAAACCTTAATCCTCTCTTCTTCATTTTTTGTACATATTTCTCAATAGTCAATTTACAAGCGTTGGTTAGTCATCCAGATGAAATCTAGAATGCTAACAATCTATAAAAGCATACTAAATTTATCCCTTTCCATATCATAAATGCATTCACCTTTTTCTTCACTACAAATCAGTTTCAACGAGTGGCATAACTTGTTTCTAATCCACAATGTTACTTGAATGCTGCACTTAACTCCCGTAGCTTACTTATACATAAATCCTTTAATCTGAAATCACTTGTATGTAAAACTTGGTATATGAACCCATCTGCACTTAATAACGGGCAAGATATCACAATGCTTGCATTTGAACTAGCAACATCTGCCTTCATATTCAAATGATAACATTTAAACATACATCCGATACTTAGCATATCTATTCATATACTTAGTAGGTAAATCCAATGCAAATGTTACATTATTACTGCATGATGTTGTATTGACTAGAAGTCCGGCATTTATAACTTATTAAGTACACAAAGTTGTGTATCCCTTGGCATGCTCATTCCCCTCATTTAAAAATTCAACAACACATGATATCTAAAAATGGGAGAAATGTTAAGTATACACACAAGCATATACACATATATGGAAATTTTCAAACAAACTTAGAGCTAATTGAAAAAGCCCCTTCTGTATGTATATCCGAAGCATCGTTAACAAAGACTTGCAACTCTCGGAACAGCCATCAAATCTTCCCAACCCGGAAAGCCCCACCACTTCCCCGAGAGAGATAAACCAAACATCCAAAACGCATACACCCCTTCTCCCTCTCTTCCACTCCACCCCCTCCAAGTAGAAGGAGAGAGGCGCCGCGCCAACACATGGCTTCTCACCTCGTCTACGCCGCCTCCGACCTCCACCTCCGCCGCTGCGGACCCATCCTTCCCCCGCGGCGGACCTCCCACCGCCGCCGCGTCATGAGGGTCGCTCCCATGAGGGCCTCCGCCGCACCGCCCTCGGTCGACCCCAGGGAGGCCCTGGAGAGATGCTTCCTTGCGGAGGATGCGCCGAGTGTGGGGGAGGTCTCGTGTTCGCTGCCAGTGATGAAGAGCGATTATGGGGCCTTTGGGGCAGTGACTCTGGAGAAGTCCAAGCTCGACCTCTCCTCCAAGACCATGAAGACCAGTCCCGAGGTGGAACATCGCTCCTCTGTTGCTTTATGGTTCGAATTTGGGGTCTTACTTTTTCTTTTTAATATCTAACCCTTCTTTATTGTTTTTGATGCTTTTGGGTGGGGACGATGGATTGCGAATGGTGTCGAGGAAGTTTGATTAAAATTGAAACATGTTGGCAGCTGTTTAGTCATTGAGTGTTGAGATTGCTTGGCTTTTCTTTGAAGCTCTGACTGGTATTTGTGATTTCTGATGCTTTGAAAGGACCACGGTTTCTTGGTACCGAGAGAATGGGGTTGGATTGGATGCTGTGTGCAAGATGTTCTTTTGATGAGAAGGAAAATGGGGTGCTTTCATGCAATGGTGCAGGAGAGCGTTTTGTGCATTCTCTGTTCTTCTTTGATGCCTTTTGGATGGGGTTTATTTGTATTTATTGGTGGAAAGGGATATGGTTTGTCTGTATCGAAACAGAAATTGCTAGGAAATGGCCACATGAGAAGAAGTCTTAACTAATTGACAGGATGTGGGGTTTGATATCACATATAGCACGCAAAGGTTACTCAAACGCTT
Organism: Ottelia alismoides; assembly: GCA_037367405.1. Taxonomy (NCBI): domain Eukaryota; kingdom Viridiplantae; phylum Streptophyta; class Magnoliopsida; order Alismatales; family Hydrocharitaceae; genus Ottelia; species Ottelia alismoides. The sequence goes on along the minus strand of JAZKJV010006347.1, from coordinate 497,367 downwards.
GAATACATAGACATATAATGGTGAACTTACGGAAGTTAGCGGGAGACATTGAAGGAGAATGGGGATCTTCAGATTTTTTTTCAGGAATGGTGATGACTGGGTGCTGGTGGCTGAGGCACGGATACTGTGCTAATACATCTGCTTACATGCCCACATTTGAGCATGCTGGTATTCTTTATAGCTATCTATTATACATGGAGTGCACCGATATCAAGGTTGCAGAAGTCGGCAGTCGGTACTCGGTCGGCGGGGTCACTGACTAAGGATTAATCGGCAGTCGGGAGAGTAATCGGATTTAGTCGGGCATTAGTCGGTTTTGAATTTTTTATTTATTTTAAATATAAAATTCAATATTTAATACATATACTCTCATATATATATTCATATATTTAGCAGTTTTAATATTTTTAAGAGATTAAAAGATATAGCAAGAGAAGAAAAAATAAAGAAATTGTACAAGGGGAAAGATTATCATAATAAACAGCTTTTCATTCTCTCCCAACAGTACACAATGGTAACATGATTAATCATGAGGCTTCTATTACTTTAGTCTTCTTTTCCTGCCAATGTCAAACTTTTATAAGCAACATCGGGACAGTTGTAACATAAGCTCTTAGTTGGTCATCCTAATGTGAATATGAAGCCTCGAAAATGAAGATTAAGGATTCACTTTACTGTTTGTGGCAATCATTCAACTTCTTCATCGAAAATGGTACAAAGCATTTTCTGGGGAGTGCATAGATTCTTAGTATAATATGCAATCATCCTACTTTTTCATAATGCAGAACAGTCTGCATCGCATTGGTACCACAAAAATGCATCAAAAGCATAAAAGGACTATGCTTGTCTAAATGATGGTACTTACTTAATCCGTTCATCCACAACTTCAATGCAAATTAGTAAGAAAGCAAGTAATAACATCTAAGATCAAGCTTAGTATAGAAAATCAAAGTAATAACATCTAAGATCAAGCGGTAAAATATAAAACCAAGCAAGAAAAAATAGAAAAAATAAATAAACCTAACCAAGTAGTTGGAGGTCGGAGAACACGAATGAGGGGGCAATAGAGGACCAACACCAAAAGGAGTTGTCGTCTAGGTGCCGGCAACGCGGAGGAGGGGGCAACGACGCGACGAAGGCGGCAACGGGGCAGGTTCGAGGGGGCGGCGAGACGAAAGAGGGAGATCCTGGGTAGGGGGTTCGGGGGAGAGGTTCGAACGAAGGGGTACTAGGGTTACTGTTAGACAGTAACCCTTAAATCCATATAAGCATGTTATCGGGTTTCCCATCAAAGCAGATTATCGAATTTCCCTATGCAAAAGTCGGCCGCCTAGTCGGCCGACTAGGCCGACTACTCGCCCGTTTAGTCGGGTTAGACCGACTATAGACCGACTTGGCCTAGTCGAGTCGGGTACCCCCCTGACTCGACTAGTCGGACCGACTAGTCGGCCTAGTCGGCCGACTTTTACAACACTGACCGATATGAAATCAATTAAATGTGTTTAGATGACACATAGATAATGGATTCTTCCCTCTAGTAACCGAATCAGTTTGGAGCTGATAAAACTTGTAAAAAGTAGTGAATTCATGCTTCGTGAACTACTGAAGTGAATTTTTTTGTGGACGTCTTGTTTAGTTAACTTTTTCATTCTTTCATTTGTGTAGATAATGCATTTTTACCCCCAAAAAGGGAATGTAGAGATATTGGCAGATTTGGCTATTATTATAAGGGCATCTCATATTAAAATTAAAGAGTTAGTTCTTGATTTGGCAGGACATATTTTCCCCCATTTTCCGAAATCTTTTCTAGACATATTACCCATGGGATATGTCAATCATTTTGAGCACCGTATAGGTAGAAAACACGGGTTTATGGACTTTGCATTACATGCTTATTTTTCCATCTTTTTCCATGGTGGTCATTCTTTTCTTGGTTTGATCAAGTATTGGATGTCTACTTAATGTTCTCACTGTTAGATGAGAAACTTCCCCCTTGTTCGCCTCTTTCTTAAGCTATTCTTGAAGTACTTGATATTCATATTCTAAATATAAAATAAAATAAAATAAAATCAACATACTTTTAATGACATATTTAAACAATTAACATAAAATCAAATACTCCTGCCTTGTTTTATGTTAAATATATTATGAAGTAGAGCTTTTCTGCTGATTGGTGGTGCACATTTGATTGCTTTATCAAATTATGTGCAACTGGCATGGATGCGCCCTTCGATCATGGGGTGTCAGACTCCTCGACCTACTATGGGACAAAGATTTGAGATATTGATATCGTATTGGTCAACCTGAAAAGAGATTTATCGACTAAATCATCAGAATCGTGAAAAAGGTGCGAAAAAGCGATTTTTTTGCCAAGCAAGATCATTCTAGCTCTTAAAACAGTAAATAACTTATACATACACCCATATATGCAAGAATGAGGTGTATTCAGCACATCACTATAGAATATATTGCACCTATCACTGCTATTCCATGTTGATTGTTGACTGCTGAGAGATTTTGGAAAGGAAATGATGAAATTTAAACAATAACAACTTAGAGATATACAAGAGGTGTAATTTGCACATTAGCTTTATATCATATCGTGTATGAGCTATATTGAAAATCAAACAAGCAAGCAAATGGGCATAATAACATATAGTTTTGAAAGAACACCATTCACAATTATCATAATTTGACTGAAAGAAGATGAATTAAAATAGATTATAATAAAACTTTCTATATGAGCTAAAGAAAATTAATACCTATTAGAGCATGTCGTGGATCTATGATTCGAAATCACCATATTACTAATATGTACTAAGTGTCAAAAACTTTTACATAATATGTACAATATATATGCTGACTTTTCCTTGATCATATTTAGAGTTGTTTCATTTCCATTGCTAAAAAGGGGGCAAAGCTCCCCATTCAAAACGAGGATCTCGTTGCCCGATCATTGAGCCTGGGGTGTCTAGGGCCATGCAGGGGTGTGGGGGTGTGCTCCTGACACCGAAACCAAATTATAAATCATAATATATTTTCAATACTAGGAGTAGCTACACAAGCAAAATCTCGAACAAATCGACAACTAAAAGTTAAAAAAATTGTGATTTTGAGCAATATAAGCCCAATATCGACTGATACCCAGGAAAAAGTGCACGAAAACTATCAATTTCGACCGATACAGGACATTACCGATATATCGCTGACATCTCCATATAGGTCGATAAATCAATAGATATTGATTTCGGTATCTAGTACCCGTTGATACCGTATAATAGATATACCGCAATATTTGAAACCCTGCTATGGGAAATGATGAGCATTTTCTTATGTTCATCCAATGATTTATTGGTAAGAGTATTTTGGGGAAGTTCCAATGTGTTGGGGGGATATCATGTTGTATTCGGAAAAATTTGGGGAGTTAGAAGGCTTCTGGATATTTCCCCCTTTTAATCGTTTCTATTATTTTAAGAATTGTCTGAGATAGTGTCCTTAAAAGAGTTGGGGTGCAGAAAGTGAATGTATGCTTCATTCTACCAGCTTCCGCTGGGTTACGAAAATGTCGTTTTGGAATGCCATCTATTTTAATAAACATGTCACTTCGAAGGAGAGTTTTATATATGACTATCAGTGTGGAAAAAACTTGTTCTAAAAATCCTTTTGTCAGTTAATCATTTTTATGAATGCAATATCCTCCATATCTGTTGAGGATTTGAGGGACACAATCTATTTCTTTTTTGCTTATTTATAGTGGCTGTTGTTGCCTGTTGTTTGGTGCTCGGCTATATTTGGATTAGGCTCCACGTTTGTCTTAATAGGGCAACATCCTAGGGATCACCATCCCAGTGCACAAATATCATAGATAGAAAAATTTGGAAGGTGTGGAGTTGAAGAGTATAGGTTTTGTGGTGGTGGTGGTGGGGGGGGGAGCATCGTGATGTATTGGGCAAGACTTGGGGAGTTGGAAAGCTTCTGAATATTTCCCCCCTTTAAAACCATTTCTATTATTTAAGAATTGCTTGAGATACTTTCCTTAAAAGAGTTGAGGTGTAGAAAGTAGATGTATGCTTCATTTTATCAGCTTACCATTGGGTGATGAGAAGTTTGTTTTGGAATGCCATCTATTTTAATAAATGGGTCACATCGAAGGAGAGTTTTATACATGACTATCAATGTGGGAAAAACTAGTTCTAAAAATCTACTTGTCAATTAATTCTTGTTATGGATGCAATATCCTCCATATGTAGTGATGATTTGGAGGATACAATCTACTTCTTCTTTGCTTGTTTTATAGTGGCTGGTTGCTGCCTGTTGTAGATCCTTGGTGCTTGACTATATTTGGATTTGGCTCCATGTTCGTCTTGTCAGGGTTACATCCTATGGAACATTGTCCTATTGGACCAATATCAAGAAGTAGAAAAATTGGAAGGTGTGGAATATAAGAGTATAAATTGTGTATAGTGAAATATCATGTTATGGGAAGCATTGCATCAAGGTTTATGATTGTACTAGTAAATAGGTGTTGGAGAGGATTGCAACCCGGTCAACATGCTGCCTATTTTGTCAACATTCTCGACAATAATGGACAATGTGCTCTTGCAACATGTGGACAGTTTTTGTATGGTGTTCATGTTCTATATGTCATTTGGATATCAAGCCATTATGCTTTGAGAAGATCATTGGACAAAATGCACATTATAATAGTGGTTTGCAAGTGTTGTTCCATTATTGCTTGGAAATGTTTGAGAGTGTTCCATCATTAGCTCGAGGCCATTTTGATTGATGTGGAAGACACAATCGTGGTTCTAGAGCTAGGGTGGTATGCAACCTTAATTTCCTCAAAGATTAGACTCCTTGGAGTTTCTGGCTCAAGGCCATTTTGAATGCTGTGGGAGACTCAATCATGGTGCTAGAGCTAGGGTTGTTAAATGTCAAAACTGTCTCATTAAGTTGGACCCTCTTGGCTTACAAGTAGGGAAGCAAATGGAAAGATACATATATAGGTGTTACCATATTCTTATCTGTTTATAAATACGAATATCGATGCGGATATGAAACTATATTATCATATTCTTAAAAAATGGATACGTATGTAGAACGGATGCTGCTTGAATACGAATAACATTAGAAATACTCTATAGGTAAGCTTAAATATACATGTATTGGATGGAGTACGCATGATATAAATATATTAATATGATCTTGTATCATAATAATTATAGTGGGAGAAGGCTTTGACATTTTTTATGGTTAAAAATAAATCTACAACTATATTTATATATGAAAATGAATATACTGCTACAGACATGGTTTTAAAAAGCGTCGCCTCGAGGCGCAAAGGCGTACGCCTCGAGGCGAGGCACGCCAAAATCACCCCGAGGCGCATGCCTCGGGTCCTTTGGGTGGGGCGTATGCCTTGCCTTAGTGTGAGACGTTCGAGACGAGGCAGAAGCGTAAGCCTCGAACACGAGGCTTTTTTCCCTTTTTGATTACGTGCTTTGCACATGACCTTATTTTCCGTAAGCATTATATTTTTTTTATGTTTGTATTTTTATTTCCATGTTAAACCTTGCATATTTTATATATAGCTCCATGCAAAGAAAAGAGATTGCTTGAAACAAGCGATGCTCCATGATCTTGTATACGACATGTTCAATTTATTATACATCTGCACATACTAGTTCTATTGCATACACATTTGAGTTTGAACTGTAATAAATGTTTTATATTGGTTGCAAGTTTGCAACTTGATGTTATTGGGTTGTATAAGTTGTGAATCTTAGAATAGTTATCGTATATATGAAGAAGCAATGTTGCAAATAAACACGTAAAATAATCATTACATTTTATTGTGAATAACAAAATAAAAATAATATCTTTAATAAAAAAATCGTCGGGGGCGCTGCCTCCACACCCCCGCAGGGGGGAGCGCACTTGCTCCCCCCTAAACCCCCACACAAGCTCGCTGACCCCCATCTTGTTGGGGTATGATATGACAGGACGGGATGCATATGACGGTTCTCCAACAACGTCCAACAAGACAAATGGCTGGGATTCAAGGCGTGTTAGTGTTTTTTTTTACTTCGAACACTAAAAATTATGGTTTCTATTATACTTTAGTATTAAGTATAGACTTTAATTCAATACTCATATAGAATTATTGAAGTTGGAGTTGGAACTTGATATTCCATATATTAGTGCCTTTTTTTTGAACTACAATGCCTTCATTGCTTATGTATTGTATCTTTCACTAGAGTTAAACTATTCTTGAATGTGTTTTTGGGGAAACCTAATATTATCATATTTTTTTTCACTGTATTTTGCTTTAATTTTATTTTTTTTCCAAAAATTGAGGCTTACGCCTTGACCGCCTCGAGGCTTACGCCTCACCTCAATTTCAGGAAAAATGCCTTTGACCGCCTCACGTTTTTTTAAACCTTGGCTACGGATAAGGATGTTTGCGGATATCAAAGTGATCTATATCCGTATCCATTTTAAAACAGATACGGATACATATGCCAAAATTGGTATGAAACGGATATGGTGGCGGATTGGATACATATATATCCATATCCGTTTGCATCCCTACTTACAAGTGATAAGCGGGTCTCTGAGTCAACATGGGTGATGATTGTATGATCCCATGAGACAATGTTGAGGCACTTTTACTATAGTTTAAGTGGATTTGAGCTCCATCAGGTCAAATTCTGGTTCTTACTATTTCTGTTTAACATAATAGTATTTCGATATTTGATGATTTTGGATGCTATTACAAGAGCAAATGGTAGCAACTGTGAGGTTTTGTGAATCATGTATGTCTGGGATTTTCATCTTTTAAGTAGAAAGGTGTCTATCAAACGAACGATTTCTTGATAAGACTATTGATTAAATGCTGACCTTTAGGGAAGGAAAAGTTGTGGCAGCACCATTTTGTTGTTCAAGGGAGATGAGATCCCAATTTTGAGAGGACCAAAATTGCATGGAGAATACAGAAATAGTGGCTTCCTTTAACTCTTTGCGCCATGGTGCTTTTTGAGACCAAGCATTTTTTTACTCCTTAAAATTAATTACTAAATCCACTCAACCTCTTGTTTCTCTCAAAAAGGGAACCATCTAGGGTAAAAGAAACAATACCTTGTATCAAATAATTCAAATTTGAATAAGAGTGGAGCTAAATTTTAAAGTTAGGATCGTAATATATCTAGTCCAGAGGCAAGTAGTGGTATTTAGATATTTAACGTGTTTCAAGGAAGTAAAACAGACATTCTCTTGGAAAGAGTTGAAACTGTCTGGCCAAATGCTTTCCATGTTCCATTGACCTGGAATCTTGAGTCATATTTTAGTATATGAAGCATTAAATCTCAACACTTTTATGTTGTTTAATGTTTATATGATTTTCCCCCTGTAATTCCTTTAAAAGAAAATATCCTCTCCACTAGTATTTTCCCGTAGTACAATATTAACTTGTTCTTTTTTCAAGTTCATTGTTCAATATACATGAACCAAACATTTGTTTAAAAAAGACTTAACTGGTCCAAAGATTATATTTTGCATTATGGTTATCCACTCCAACTTTCCCTTTCACCATCTGACTCACTCTTTCTCTAAGTATCAGTGATTGATTCAATATGAGAAAAAGCTTAAAGTAGAAGGGTATGGTTGAAAACTATTCTGTGATCATATATTAGCGAATTGAATAAAATTCTCTTTATTATATGCAGTTATCCCTTGGTGGAGGCGGTGGAGATATTGGGAAGAAAAATTTTCATGGAGGCGGTGATGGGGGTGATGATGGTGGTGATGATGATGATTACTTTGGTGACTTCGATGAATTCGATGAAGGTGACGATGGTGGATTATTTCGAAAAAGAATTCTTCTCCAGGAGGTTAGAGGATATACATTTTTACTTTAAAATGGAATCAGCAAGGTATTTTTTTTTGAAGGAGAGGCATGTGGATTACCGTACATTTTTAACTTACTGATATGATATGCAGCTCTTTGACCGAAAATTTGTGGATGCTGTGCTGCAAGAGTGGTACAAGACAGTTGTGAATTTACCTGCAGGGCTTCGTCAAGCTTATGAAATGGTAATAGTCACCTTTACTTTTCCTCTATTTTTCTAGAAAATATTGGCCTCTACTCTGAGGAATGAGGACATTATTCTATTTTGAAATCAATTGTTCATGTTTTTTTCTTTCAAAAAACAGTTTTAACTATTCTTGATTTTTTAGGGCTTGGTGAGTTCTGCACAAATGGTACGATTCTTAGAAATCAATGCTCGACCAACCACAACCCGAGCTATTTCCCGTGCTCTTCCTCAATCTATATCCAGGGCATTTATTGGCAGGTGAATTTTCAAATCTTACATTAAAAAAGTATCGTAGTTTGAGAACCGCTTCCATTTCCCTTTCAGATATACAATATAGTTTTGGTTAACTTCTGAGTTATTACACATCTAGAGGACCATTTAACAATATTAAGAGGGAGGATAAGATGCATTTTTTGGGATATGTGAAACTTTAAGTTTCTTATGTCATGGCTTTTAAAGAGTGGGAGGGTAGTGAGTGCCACCTATCATAGGAGAGCGAAGGTAATTGTCGGGTCGAGGTTCGATGGAGGGGGAAGAGAGTCGTAGATAGTAGTAGTGGCTAGTTGATTGAGTGTTAGGTGGTTGGTGTTGGTGTCTTGACGGATCGTTTGTTATCGTTGCAAGGGTCGGAACCATTTGTGATTAAGCAACCCGATTGTTTGTTTATGATGTCGAAGAAACACGCACTGGGAGTGTGATTGTTTGTTTAATGGGTGTTTGAAGAGTTACAAAGCTCAGTGACAATGTCCTCTCCAGCTTCTTCTAGTAGACATTAGAGCATGTCATATGGATCATTCTCACAATCTGACAATCCTCCAAGATGATCGATGAAGCACATGGCAGGAGAGAGTTTCATTTACAGAGTCATTAAGTGAAAGTGAAGGCTGAAGAATCAATTAACAATATACTTAATACAATAAAGGAGATGATAGATCATCAACAATCAAAGGAAGAAGACGAGTCGGCTTCTACATTAACCACAACCATTTAAGGTGTTGTAGGAATTAGGGGTGCACATGGATCGGATTGGATCGGATTTTGGCTTAATCTGTGTCCGATCTACACTTAACCAATTTTTTATCTTTCCAATCCTATCCAACCCATTAAACATGCAAATCCAACCCACCAAATTATGGATTGGATTAAATCGGATTTTCAATGCTCACCTATTGTCATTCATAAGCTATTATTAAGTTTATAACACACTAGACCTCGACATTTTAATTATGGTTCTAAAACTGAGAGTATGGATAAATGTAAAGAAAAGGATAATAAATTTTCAGAAATAAAAGCATATATGCTTGTTATGGATTTAGTATGAATAATCATTGTACAACTAAATATAATAATGCACTTGTAATATGTAGAAACCGTAGAAGCATCACGTTGACTTTGAATAAAATTGCAAGTTTGTGTATATCAAATAGGAATTACAACTAACCTACGACTAACCATCTTGGCCGCGTGGAGCCGAAGGGGGTTTACGTTTAAGTACTGATTTTTTAAAGAATGGTATTTCCTTTGAAAAACTAGAAGGGCCTGTAGGGCATTGCGGGTGTATGTATTACTTTTTTAAACCAACCAATGGGTGGGGTAAGGGAGGTTCCATCAAGAGTAGCTTGGATATTTACACGTAACTATCAAATAAATAAATATAAATATCTACAGTATGCTCTAATGACATCAATTGAATTATTATATATTATTTATTAACGGATTGTATTGGATCAGATTTTTGAAAATAATCTAATCCAATCCATAAATGAACAGATTTGTGAAACATCAACCGATCCGATCCATTAGACTTACAAATCCAAACCAATCCAATCTAATGACAACGGATTGGATCGGGTTAAGGATTTTATCCGATCCATGTGCACTCCTATTAGAAATCCCACGCAATATCAATTACAACAAAGAGGAAGAAAAATCAGGGAACGACGCTTGCACTTTTGAGTTTGAAGATATTACACCCCATGTTGGTAAATCTCTGCTTGCATTTGGCCAGTATAAAACACATCAAATTGTGGGAACTTCAGCATCAAGTTTCACGACCTTGCGCCCCTTGTGCGCGATTGACTTGCTCAATGAGATGGTCTTCGACTACTCGTTGTAGGTACGTGACCCAACACAGTCACCATCTCACAACACTTTTGCCCTATCATTAAACCCTGTCGCCAACATTTCTAGGAGACAAGACTCGCTACCAACCACATGCATTAGCATGACCGACGTTGCCTGCTAGCTTTGGCTGCTCATCAAGTGATGACATTGCTGCTTGATACAATGGCGCAATGCCTCGGGCATCGAGCAACCAACCTTCTGTTCAATTACACCCTTCCTCATGCCGGTGAAGGCTTCAATGTGAACCCAATATTGTCCTTTCAAATGGCATCATCATCGACCCCTCCAAGTAAATGGTGTCTTCGTCGCCCCCTCCCTGTAGCTACCGCCACCATCACCTTCCTTGCAAGTGCTGCCACACTATTGATTACTATCGCTGCCCAAGTTTGAAGGGCTGTCACCATCCACGAGGATGGAAATACCAAACCCTAGCAGGATTTAAGTTGTCTGCAACCGTTTCCACAAAAAAAGGAGGTAAAAATATCTTGTCAGGAATCATGAATCCTCCCCTCACCCAAAACCTTTTTAGTTAAAATTTAAAAGAGAAAAGCCTGTAACTGGTAAAGTAATTAAGTGAAGGGGTAGAATAATTATGATTTTGTCCCTCAATGCATAAAAATGGTAAAAGCGCTGAGAAGAAGAAGAAAGTACAAAATTTGGGAAAATCCTTCTTATAAATCCAAATCGCATTATCCAATTTCGCACTTTACGATCAAGCAACTCATCAGGAGATGAGTTTTTCGAAAAGGTAGAGAAAACTAATACATTACATAATTGGGAATTAGGCTAAATTAAGGGTTTTTATTAAATTAGGATTTTGTGTAATTTTAATTTTGTCCAATTAGAACCTAATTACAGTTTATCGTCCAATTTGAGGCATTTTGGTTTGATTTTATATAATAAGATTGCATGTGATCTCCAATTAATTATCATGTTTAGTTATTTTAGGGGGTCAAATTAGGGTTTGTTAGAGTAGTTAATTATCCCTTTTTATTTCATTTTGTAATTATATTCCTTCTTATCTAAAGGGGATAATAGTGATTGTTTAATTATTTGATTAAAGATAGTTTAAGTTCTATTAAAGAATGGTTAAAAATGCATGTTTTATGTTGATTCTCCCAACTTGATCATCCATGTTCCTATTCTATCAAGTATGAGAGAAAAGGGAGTGAGAGCGGGCATGCATTTTTTGATCTATCTATGGAACTTCTGCTGCCCATCCATGACCGATAAACCAACACTCCAGAGTCCATACTACTACTACTATCGACCGTTGTTACCGAGCATCGACTACTTCGTCGGGGTGTCTCTATCCTTGACTACTAATCCGCGCTAGACTTTCTTCTACAACGACTCTTCTCTAGGCACGACCTGTATCGCAACGACTACTGTAGGCACGACGAGGGTACTTCCCAATGACTTGAGCATCACAGACCCGTCTTTGAGAGAGGTCTTCTACCAGCAGTGCGTATATAATCTTCTTGAGATGTATCGTGTGAAGATGTGTTGTATAATTTTTCTTTTATTTCGAGCTGCAGCTTTCTCAGCTCCAGCTTGAGGGGAGTGTTGGAGTATTTAATAGAGGGGTAATTGGATCTCTCCAAGATCCAATTACCACTCATGTTTAATCCTACATGGATGAGCGATGGGACTTTGATATTTTTGTGGGGCTATAAGAAGCCCCACACACATTATACTCATTGAGAGGTTGTAATAGATAAGGTGGCTCTTTGAGGCCTTCTCTCGTGGTTTCATCCCGCTCCCTCATGGAGTAGGGTTCCACGTAAAACAATATATTTATGTTTGATTTTTGTTTCTGATTATCGATTCACTTCCACGTTTATTTATTTCAACATTTACATTATAGTTGAACTCTACTACTTCTCTCTTTTTCTAAATGCAGAGAATCAAATCCCCTTTTTTAGACCTTCGTTACTTAGGGTTCGATCGCAGTCCATCTCAAAAAGGATGTTGCCTTGATGGGGCTCTTCTATCGAGTTCACCGCCACCGCCTCGAGTTGTTGGAGGAGTAGTGCTGATGGTAGGTGCACCGTTGAGGAAGAAGATATCGTTGAGGGGATCGCCGATACATCGAGCGGGCGTAACCTGGATTATGGCGCAACCTGGAGCATATAAAGATGGCTGTGCAGAGCTTTCTTGGGGTTCGACATAGATCTCTCCTGGAGGTAGAGGCATCGCTCGACGTTGGCATCTTTTTATCTAGAGGTAGAGGCATCGCTTGGCGTTGGGTCCATCACGAGGTATGCAGATGGGGGAAGGGGATGATCTTTCGCGAACTCATCGCCTGGAGATATGCAGATGGGGGAAGGAGTGGTGCCGCCCGTGCAAGGGATATATGAGATCCTGGAGATCGCTTGGGAGGCACTCTCTTGTATGTCGAGGGTGATGGTTCTCGTGTATGATTCCATCCTGGGCGATGCTTCTTCTTCATTTTCAAACATAACCACTCGAATATCGGGCGATGCCTAAAGATTGGTCAGGAGATGTCGATGGTAGGAGGTGCTACTGCAGTTGGTGCGGGAGTTGCACATGGGGAGTCATTCCGAGAGGAGCTGGGTGCGAGGCGACCTTCGTCTTCTTCTTCTTCTTCTTTAAGATTTAGGCTTCCAAGGAGAGACCCAACAACACGATTGTTGGATGCATAGAGATCTGGAGAGACCGTGAGATTTGGAGTTGTCGCGGACTAGGGTTTCAGAACCTCTAGTTTTCATGCTCTGAATGAGAATCAATAAGTCCTAGAACACATCTATGGAACAATTATTCTCATCTCGAACTTGAACAAAATCAAATATGAAAAAATAATCTTCAAGAACATATAAAAAATCGAACCCGCTTTGATACCATGTAGAAAATGAAAAATGGAAGCGTAATCAAAGATAATAAATAAAGAACATGAAGAACACTGATATTTAACGTGGAACCTTACTCCATAAGGAGTGAGATGGAACAATTGGGAAGTGCGTAATAGGATTGATGTTCTATTATGAATCTCACTCTTAAAGGATACAGGCGGTGTATGGCTTTTTATATAGCCCCACCAATAAGATCAAGTTCCGCTCATAGATAATGTGGGACTAAACCTGTGGATGCGGTATATTGGACCCTAGATGGATCCAATTACCCATCTATGGATGCATACTCTAACAATATCCTTGCTTAATTTACTATTGTTGAGTCTTCACAATGCCTTTCTTATCTTTTTGGAAGGATTTGCCCGGTTGACCATGAGGTGCTCACACATATGTGTCCGATTTGGACAATGGGGAGTCCTTGTTCTCGGTAGATAATTGGACAGTAACGACCCTACATGAGTGCTTTTCGTGCCTATTTGCACTCGCTGAAGATTGTGACATATCTGTTAGGGCGATATGGGTTGATGGGTAGTGGATGACATGTTTTTCCTCTTCTATGTCTGAACAACGTTTTAGGGAGTTTATGCATATGTCTGATGCAATTGCTAGCTGTGAGGGGCGCGGCCACTGGGTTTGGCACGATGGCTATTTTTATGTGAAGAAGGTGTGCTCACTGCTAATTCTATGTTTGATCTAGGATTCAGAGAAAGAGATTGTAGCTTGATTTATGTTCATAATATGGCCCATCTAGCTAGATATCTTCTCGAGATCTAACGCCTGCAAGTATTTATTTATGTTTTTATTAATATTTTTTGGGACGTGCACCTCCGGAATGTTTTCCCCTTTGGTTAAAAAAATTATGTAGGAAAACCATCTCCAACAAACAATTTGGTAATGATCCTTCCAACTCAAATGTTGACGTCAATATGGTTAGATATTTGTAATTATTTGAAATATTAAAGTTACGTATGATATATGTAATCATTTATAGTTATACATGTAAGGTCATTAATTACAAGATAAATGTAACAAAATTGTATACAACTAAGTTTTAGTTTTAAAGAAAACCGAATAATTGGATAAAAAAAAGAAAACCGAATAATAAAAAAATATTAACTTCATTAGTCAGCCATAGGTATTTCTATTTGGTCACCCCATCTAATATTGCAATCGGACCGGCTAATCGGTTTATTTGAACGGCTATTGCAATAGTGGGCTCCTTGACGTTATCAAACATACCCTTATGTCCTTTGCCTTTGACTGTTCTCAGCCTCAGGAATATATTGACCACAACTGCTCTTTACTAGGGATTGTTCTGCTTTGCCCTTTTGGCCTCGTTTGTTACATGTGAATATGAATAGAGGGGAGAATGGAATCATCATTCTTTGTTGTTTCCATTCCTATGTTTTTTGCAGCATAATCACATACATAAACCTATGTCCACTATATGTGGAAATTCTTATTTCTACACACCCCATGGGATTCATGATTCTATTCCTTTCAACATTTACTATGGTGCTCATGTGTGGTGATATACTTTTCTTCAATCTTTGTTAATTCTTCCATTGCTACAAACATATCCTTGTGGGGATGCAAATGGTCATGGATAAAACAAATACAATTACTAGCGTATACCTAGCCTTTTTAAATAAGAAAAATGAATACATATAAAAATATTAATAATAATGCTTATCCTCACGAATATATATATATATATATATATATATAATGGATGCATGTCAAATACATAGAATACAAAATTTTTATAGATTAAGTTAAATATACATGTAACATATTTATTCGTAAAAGAAATATAATACATATATTTATCATGACATCAAATTTCACCGAAATTCGGCCTAATTTCGATTTCAACAAGTCATCAAAATTCGAATGAAATGGACATCATTTGATCCTTTATGGTTGTTGATAGAAGGGCTAGTGACCGAAATGATTGAAATTTCGATGAAATTTCCGTAAATTTTGATTGCTTATGGTTATGGTGTTCGAAATCGATAATTAAGGTCTTGATATTTATTTTACAATAGCTATATCAAGTATGATTGTAAATAAATTTATACTTTACATCTTTAAATAGATATACAAAAATCAATACATATGTTTACAGATATAAAAGTTATATATATATATCCCTGCACATTTTAAAACAGTCACTGATACGGATATCATAATATATATAATAAATATAGTAGCAAATTGGATACATGCATATTTGTATTTGTTTGTAGATTAAATTTGGCATAAGATATTCAAAAATAACAAATATACTAAATGTATTTTATTTCATATCATATTATATATAAAGCAATCACCATTAACTTTATAATTACATTTGCATAAAAAATCAGATCCGGTGCAAGTATTTACGAATATCAAACTATATATTTTCTAAAAATAGATAAGGATGCAAATGTCAATATATATATATATATATATATATATAACGAGTATAATCATGGATTGGATATGAATGTGTTCATATTTGTTTGCATAATAAATTTGGTGTAACATATATCTTGATTTATAAATATAATAAGTACATTTATTTCATAACATCAAACATGGTTATAAATAAATTTATAACTAGATTTATATATCAAAATGGATATGTATAGGGAAAAAGGAATATCTTCGTAGGCGCATACAACTTACATATTCCCACCCTTTTATCCTCATAATTTTTTATTTTGAAATAAAACCTGGGGTAATTTAGATCACAATATATCATCATGACATCATTCAAAATTCAACTTAATTTGAGATTTCTATCCATTCCATCAAGACTGGCAAATTTTAACGGTCTCAGAATTGTTGAAAATGACCCACATTCTAGATGGACATGTTAGAGATGTCTGTTTTCCATAAAATTTAAAATATATATTCAACTTATTATTCTAAGTAATTCTCCATGTGTTCATTTCAAAAAATATAAAAAATGAGGAAAGAGGGGTGTGAGAATACTTTTACTCCCAAGAGCATATATATTTAACCCATATATATGGGTTTAGTAGGGCTACCCCTTGCCTTATTTTTTTATTTCTAAAGGCATTTTCAGAAAATGCCTAGGGGAATTTAGTCCACTAGAGAACAAAATGTTGTCATTCAAATTTCATGAAAAACATACATTTCTAATACGTCCATTTATAAGGTGTCAATTTCGACAATTCTAACCGTTAAAATTTGGCAAGCTTGATGGTTGGGATAAAAGTGTCGAAATGAATCGAAATTTGAATGAGAACATAGCGTCATTTAGTGATCTAAATCTCTTCATGTGTTTTAGGAGATATCTTAAGAAATTTAAAAAAAATTGGGGTAGGGGTAGTCAAGTTAGCTCCCCCTTGGGGGTCGTCCCTCTAAACCATATATGTATAGACTTCGAGAGTGATTCCAACAATATTTACTATATCAAAGTGATATTTGTATCCGAATCCATTATAAAATGTATATGAATATAGATGTCAAAATATGTATAAAAAGGATATGTGGAAGTGGATCGAATACATGTTTATTCATATCTGTTTACAAGTAAAGTTGGTATACCAGATATTCATAGCAACGAAATGATCCCAGGTTGGAGCATAGTTGAGGTTTCATCTAAAGGGTCCACCGCTGGATAAATCCCTTTGGCAGCTAATCCTCTTGATAGTACGGTAGTAGCATCTAAATGTGCAAGTATGGGTTGACTAAATATGGAGTTCCGAAAAGAAAGGTGATTCGTTTAGGGAAATGAACCTAGAGTACAAGGCCTAGATCTTGGAATGACCAGAAGACTGCCTATCGGAGATATTCATAGCAACGAAATATATCAAATATATTTATTTAGTAACAGTTAATCGATTATCGATAAATCTATAATTATATTGGCATTATTTAAACGGATACATGAATATAGATACATATATTTATGGAAATTAAAGGATATTTTTATATGCATCCATTTTAAAATGGATACATATACATATTTTAATATAGAAAACAAATTAGATACAGATGTAGATTTCAAATTGATTTCGCTAAAGCTTATGATAGCATTGATTGGGCTTTCCTGTGGTCGGTCTTCAGGAGGCGCGGTTTCCCGGAGATGTGGATTTCATGGATGCGGCGATGCGTGACTACCGTCTCTTTTTCTCTCTTGCTCAATGGCGGCTTGGAAGGAGGGCGTTTTCAACCGCGACGGGGCCTGCGCCAGGTTTGCCCTCTGGCCCCCCTTCTATTCGTTCTTGCTTCGGACGTCTTGGCTCGTATGGTGGATCGGGTTGTTGCTGCGGGCCTCTCCAAGGGCTTCTCCAAGGGGGCTATTTCTGTGCCGCTAATTCAATTTGCGGACGACACTTTGTGCTTCATTGAAGGGGGTGATACAGAGGTCGCGGCCATATCGGTGACTCTGGACCTCTTTAGCGAATTATCGGGGATGCGCATAAATGGTACCGAATCTAAGGTTATTCCTTTTGGCCTTTCGGAGACTGTGGCGATGGATTTTGCAAACATTCCGGGCTCTGCTTTGGGAAGCCTTCCGATTGATTACCTGGGCCTTCCCTTGGTGGTTGGGAGGCCAAGACTTAGGGATTGGAGTGTGGTGGTGGAGAAGGTTGAGGCGAGATTGGCAGGTTGGCGCGCGGCGCTCCTCTCAAAAGGCGGTAGACTGGTTCTTCTTCGCTCGGTCCTTGCTGCCATTCCGATGCATTTTTTGTCGACTCGACGTCTGCCTGCTGGGATATGCAGGGGACTTGAGTCTTGCTTCAAAAGGTTCTTATGGGGGAAATCGGGTATCGATGGGAGAGGGATTCACCTGGTCGCTTGGGAGGAGGTGGTAAGGGAGAAGCAGGCAAGGGGTTTGGGGGTTAGGCGCCTCAACTTGGTCAATGACGCGTTCTTCCTTAAGTGGGCAAGCAGGGTGTGGGGAAGAGATGAAAGTTTCTTTATTGAGATCTTGAGAGAGCTTCATGGGAGGGAGTGGGCTGGCGATATTGATTTGGGGGTGGTACGGGCGCGCTCTCCGTTCTGGCATGGTGTTCAGGAGGTCTTTTTGAAGAACAGAGCGACCTTCAAGCCTGTCCTGGGGGACGGGTGTGCCTTCTCCTTTTGGAACGACAGCTGGTTGGGGGGGGGAGCCACTTTCTGTCCGGTTCCCTCGTCTCTTTGCTTTGGCGGAGAATAAGGATGCCTCCGTCGCTTGCTGCTGGGTGAATGCGTGTTGGTCTCCTCGCTTTCTGGGGAACTTCTCGGATCAGAGGTTCTTGGATTTTCTTGCTCTGATGGACGTCCTTGCTCATGCGGATTCGCCTTCTGTGGGCTTGGATCACTGGATTTGGAGAGATGGTGGCTTCTCGACTCGGAAGGCCTATGCATCATTACTCGATTCTCTGCCTGCTTGTTCGGATTCCCTGGTGAGAGACTGTGGTTTCTTCTGGACCTTGGGCCTGCCCTTGCGCATTGTCTTCTTCTTATGGCTCGTCCGCAGAAAGAGGTTTTGACGCGTGATCGTTGTTCAAGGTTGATGCCCTCGGTTTCCAATGTTTGCGTCCTGTGTGATTCAAATGTGGAATCCCTGGACCATATCCTCTTTCTCTGCCCTATGGTCCGGGGGCTTTGGGATGACCCCCTCGTGGCTTGGGTGCAAGCTTGTGATGTGGAGACCTTCTGTGATTCTCTCTTCTTGAATAGACATATGGCTAGAAGGCGGCTCTTGGCACCGGTGGCAAGTTTATGGTCGATATGGCTTATTCGCAACGAGGCCATCTTCTCTGCGCAATGCTTTTATCTGGAGAATGTGCTCTGACGCGCGAGGGCTTTTGTGGCTGACTGGAGTGATGCTTAGTGTTTTGATTCCCCTTTTCTTTTGTTTTTTTTACGCCCAGAACTGGAGGTTTCTCGCCTCCTTCACTGGGTTGCTCTTTTTTCTTTCTTGTATGTATCCCTGACTTTTTTTCCTTTTAATATATTGGGGTGAACACCATTGAGTGTATCCCCCTTTTCTTGGCTTCAAAAAAAAAGATGTAGATTTTGTGGACTACAATTGGTATGACGATGTTATCTTATTACTATATTATCTTATTAAGGTGTTTATACAAATATGAACAAATTTTTTTGGATATTAGAGTGATACCAATATTCATATTCATTTTAAAATAGATATACAGATAAAACAAAAATATATTACCATATTATCTCATTACGGTGTATATACAAATATGGACTTAACTTTTTTTTAGATATTAGAGTGATACCGGTATCCATATTCATTTTAAAATAGATATAGATGAGATAGTAGTTCATATATGGATATATCCATATTTGTTTGCATATTAAAGTTGATATAAAGAAATCTTAAATTAAGGTTGTAAAATTATTTTTTCTTTCTTATATTATATTAGAACCCACTTAATGGTCTAGTGGTAGTACAATGTGTCTACCACACAAAAGACCAGGGTTCAAATCCCACTCTTGCATGGGTTGCGTTAGGTAGTCGACGACCAGCGTAAAAAATAGTCGAATCTTTCAACATGGATTTGAGCAAGAATCCGTGTAGCCGACCTTACTTATAGTGGGAGAAGGCTTAGTACATTTTTCTTATATTATATTACAACAACAAAAACATCAATTTCTAATGATACTGGTATACAATATATCAAACATATAGAAAAAAAATAAGTAGAAGGATAATCATTTTATTCTATACTAAACCAAAAATATCACATTGAAAGTTATTTTTTTTGCCTTTACTTACTCTTACTAAACACAAGAAAGAGATGAGTCCCTTATTTAAAGTCCTATTCCCAATGTGGACCAAACAATGGAATGGAAAAACTCGTTTCTTTTTTGATTCAATTCCTCACTTGATTCCATTATGCTATAGTTCCATTCTAACGAATCCCATGGGGTCTTCGCTACGTCTTTGATGATGCCTTGGCTTAACTACTTTTGCGGCATTGTCACTTCTAGCTCCCATATAAAATTTTGAACTCCCATCAGTAGGTCCAAGACCGTCATGACTAGCGAATTCCCGACTCTTGCGCCGACTCATAGAGTCCTGCACTGCCATCTTCTATACATTCATATATGTCGTGGTTTGAATATCAAATGTATTGACATTATCATCTGAATCACACAAGATATTGAATTCTCTGTCATACATAAATTTCGTGAACTTCGTGTCTCTCGACCCTTGTCTTCTCATTTGTCCCCTCCAAGATGAGCCCTCAATCCATTCTTGACCACTTTAGGAAAGCGGGACCTTTGGCTACATTCTTTTATTGCTGCTTGCGCTTGTTGTTATAGGAGCACTTGTTACGTCCATCCAATCTCTTCGCTGATAGAATACCTAACATAATAAGATTCGGAATTATCCTAAGAACTGGAAGGAGATGACATTATCTTGATCTTTGTTATGTTCAACCTCAATATGGTGAGACATGCACAATATGGGTCCGCCGGTGCGGCGGTAGATAAGAGGTCCGGGAAAAGGTGCAGGCGAAGGCAACGTTCGAGGGTGCGTGTTGTGGAGCTTCCGCCTATCTCTGAGCAAAAAGCGAGAATCGTCGAGTTGGCAGGAGCGATGCGGATTGAGGGAATCACCGGTGGTTCTAAATAAAGATCCTTTCATGGAACGTGAGGGGTCTGTGTGACCCGGAAAAAAGGCATGTTCTATGGTCGAGGTTTGTGGAGTGGGGTTGCGATATTGTCTTTCAGCAGGAAACTAAATTGGATTCTGTTTCAAATGTGACTTGGCGATCTTTTGATGCGGGCTCGCTGTCTGAGTTCAGTTCGATCGAGGCGGTGGGCTCCGCTGGTGGCCTGTTGGTGGCTTGGAGGAGTCCGACTTTTGCTCTGCGGGCGGAATTGAAAGGCACTCATGTCCTTACAATCCTTTTGGAGTGCCTTCGCTCGGGTTCCCTGTTAGCTCTGTCCTGTGTGTATGGGCCGTGTCAGCCATCCTCACGGCATCAATTGTGGTCAGATTTGTGGGCTTTTAGGGATGCTTTCCACGACAATCCTTGGTTGATTGGAGGGGACTTTAATGTTACAATTCTCTCTTCAGATAGACCGAGGATGAGAGGTGGGCAGGATCCCGGCTCTGCAGATTTTGTGGAGGTAGTTGATTCCTTGGACTTGGAGGTGTTGGATGCGGCGGGCACAAAGTTCACTTGGAGGAACACTGACTCCCATTTCCGTCTTGATCGTTTTCTGGCCTCGGCGGAGCTCTTGGAGCTTTTCCCCCTGTCGTTTGTTGTTAGCAGGCCGAGAACGAGGTCGGATCACACTCCCATTCTTTGGGACTCTGGTGATCCTTCGTCCCCACGGGGGTTCTTCAGATACGAGAGGGCGTGGCTGTTGGAGGAGTTCTTCAGAGACTTGGTGACGTCTCATTGGGTGTCTGTGCCTGCTACTGGTTCGGCGGCCTCGAGATTTGTGCAGAAGCTGATCTCTTTGCGGGCTCGGCTGTGTGACTTCAAGAGAGAGTCGAGGGAGGCTCACCGCGCGGTCAAAGGGGCGACGGAGGAGGAGGCTAGCAGACCTAACATCTTAGAGGACGACAAACCTCTGACTGAGGGCGAGTTGATGCAGAGAGCATAGGCTCAGAGAAAGATACTTGAGGAGGACAAGAAAAGAGTCATTGAGTGGAAGCAGAGGTTCAGACACAACTGGATCAGGCTCAGAGAAAGATACTTGAGGAGGACAAGAAAAGAGTCATTGAGTGGAAGCAGAGGTTCGGACACAACTGGATCAGGGAGGGTGATGCAAATACAACATTCTTTCACAGGGTGGCTAGTGGGAGGCATCGGGGCATTACCATCAGGTCTATGGTCATTGGCGACGTCAGAGTGGACGGCAACAATGAGATGGGAGGGAGATTGCAGATCATTTTCTTGAGTTCTCCACGAGGGTTTCCGGCAGGCGGTGGAGGTGGGCTGGGTCGGGCGCCGCGCAGCTGTCGGCCGGACATGCAGCTAACTTAATTCAGGCAGTCACCTTGGAGGAGCTGAAGGCGGCGGTGTGGGATCTTAAGGGGATGGCGCACCGGGGCCGGATGGTTTCCCGGTTTCCTTTTACATGGACTTCTGGGATCTGGTTGGCGGGGAGGTGCTTGAGGTTGTGGCGGAATGTTGCCGCTACAATGCGGGTTTTGACCGCATCAATAAGGCTCTGATTGTCCTCCTTCCGAAGAGGGAGGGAGCTAACATGATTGAAGACTTTAGGCATGGCCTCAAATTTCAGCGAAATTCGGTCGAATTTCTGTCGAATATCGATATCCAGTCGAAATCGAAATTCGACCGAAATGACCGAAACGACCGAAATATGGGGGTGCTAGTACAAAAAATGACCGAAATGACGGTCGAAATTCCACCGAAATTCCATCGAAATTCTGTTTTGGTCGATACCGAAATGGTGACCGAAACCGACATTTAAGACCTTGACTTTAGGCCTATTGCAGTTTCCAACGCTCTCTATTTGATTGTGGCGAAGGTCTTCGCCAAGGTTTGAAAGAACGAAAGGTGGAACGAGGCGGTCCCGCCAGAATCGAGGCGAGGCGTAGCCTCGAGGCGGTCGAGGCGTAAGCCTCAGTTTTCCCCCAAAAAATTTACTAATCTAACATCTTCTATTGTATAAATATTAAGAAAGCAATACAATAACACATATCTTGAAGTATATCAAGCAAGTAGGGGAATCTAAATGCAATCCATCGTTGTCTTAGACTCGTAAACTTGTAGTGTACCAAATGTTAGAATTAAATGCAAGACAAAATAGAGAGTACAAAACATAATAAGTTCCAAGTTCCAACTTCTAGATTTCAAATCCTATTTCTAATTCAAAAAGTAGAATGTCGATTCATGCTCGTCTTCTAGACTTTTAGAGAGCTTCTAATCATTGTCGTGAACTCTAACAGCGGCAGCAAGACTATCATCCTCAGATTCACTACTGCTCATTGGATCATCCAATGAATCGTCCATGTAGTTTAGATTTTCTTCATCATCATCTCCATCGCTAACATCATCTCCAGTATGAACCTCGTCCTCATCAATATCAACCACAGCTTTACCTGTATTATACAATACCATTGTTATTTGTTACTTTGTTAGTATATTGTTTTTTTATTCTAATGAAATAAGTTTAACATCACATTTACCTTTCTTTCTCTTCTTCCTACGAGAATCATCTTGTTCTTCCTCAGCTTCCGCAGCATCCACCTCCAGAGGAGTATTTGCATCAAGCTCATGATATGCATCTTGTTCACATGTTTGAAGCTCTGAAATCCACTCATCACCAGAATCCACATCTTCCAAGCACATGGGATCCTCCACAGTCTTTTTCTTGACCTCCCTCTGCTTCAACTTCAAGTTGAACATCACATAAACCAAATCATTGAGTTTTGCTTGTGTGAGACGATTTCTCCTCTTCGTATGTACCTACCCAATATACATGGACAAGCTTCAAATATATATAATTAGAGAATAGGTTTATGTTCTACTCAAGTCAAAATACTACCTGATTAAATGAACTCCAATTGCGTTCACAACCAGATGCACTACTTGTCAAACTCAAAACTTTTTTGGCAAACTTGGTCAGCTCAGGAGTATCATCTCCAAATGCCCTCCACCAATCAGTTGATGATGGTCGTAAATTCATGATATGGTTAGATTTTATAATGAAAAGCAAAGAATAATATATTGAGATTTGAGACTCTAGAGGAATACATTACCAGGACTCCTCTTCT
The DNA here is from genome assembly GCA_037367405.1 of Ottelia alismoides. Lineage (NCBI taxonomy): Eukaryota > Viridiplantae > Streptophyta > Magnoliopsida > Alismatales > Hydrocharitaceae > Ottelia > Ottelia alismoides. The sequence continues at coordinate 473,542 of JAZKJV010006347.1, read as the reverse complement.
TGCGTGTATTTATAGCATTAGAATATCCAAACAAACCTTGTGCACTCCTGAAAGCATCTATCTGTAGATCCACTTTCTCCCTCTCCAAGGGATCGCTTATCAACCTCTCCATGCATGCATACAATCCAATCTTTATCTCGGTGTGTGTGGAAAATGAGGAATCGTATTGATATTGCGGATTGAGAAAGTAGGCTGCAGCATGCAAATGAGTATGAAGTTGGCGATCCCATCTAGCATCCACAATGTCCCAAAATGGCTTGTATTTTTCTTCATCATTGCTCAATGCAAGTGCAATTTGTTCCTTGGCCCTATCCATGGCTTCATAAATGAATCCCATTGGAGGATATTTTTCTGAATCAACCATTCGTAAGACCATGACCAATGGCTTAGTTGTGTTAATCACAAAGGCAACACCCGGCCAAAAGGATTTCCGTCTCAAAATTGTGTTGCATGCACTTTGCCCTTGGGGCTTGGTGGAATATGGACTCCTCTTCCATGCATAGGAAGTAAAAAAAGACTCGAGAGAGTCCCTTACAACAATCAATCTCTGCAATGTAAGGAAAGCCGTAGCAAAACGTGTAATAGCAGGACGGACCAAATCTCCCCCAATCTTTGATCTGATCATGGCCAAAACCCAACCATGAGCATAAATGTAGTTGATAACTTTTTTCGCTCTTTTGAAAACAGAGGCATGCAAAGGCATTTTCAAAATATCTTCTAACATCAAATCAATGCAGTGAGCAGCACAAGGGGTCCAATACAAATGTTTTCTTTTCTCCATCAACAATTTTCCAGCTGCCTTGTAGTTTGAGGCATTGTCAGTAATAACTTGCACAACATTGCTCTCACCGACCTCCTCAACTATATCATCGAGCAGGGAAAAAAGTAAATGTGCACTCTTTGTTTTGTCAGATGCATCTATGGACTTCAAGAACCAAGTCCCACTTGGATTGTTCACCAAAAAATTGATAAGTGAACGACCTTTCGTGTCTGTCCAACCATCAGACATGATGCTACAACCCGTCTCCGCCCAAGAAGCTTTTGCCGCTTTCATCAAATTGCCAATGTTATTCACTTCCTCCCTCAGTATCCAAGATCTCAACTCGTATGCGGTTGGAGGCTTCAATCCCCTCCCAAATGCTCCCACAGAATGGAGCATTGTTTGAAATGATGGACTATTTGCACAATTGAATGCCAATCCATTTTCAAAAAAAAATCTTCCAATATCACGACAAACACGAGTTCTCTCTTCTTTCTTCCATGATGCATTCAGTGTTGTCTGAAGTTGCTTCTCATTTATGTTGCTAGTTCCAATCGTGGGACCTCCCAAACCGGATGCACCAACAAATAAGTCCATAGGACCCCTCACTTGCTTCACACTGCTGGATCCACCTGTCATTGTTTGATGTTCATTGCTCCCATGAGGTGTTTCCGTTTCATAAGCACCCACTTTGCAAAGTTCTTCCATCTCTTCCACTGCTCTTCTATTTCTCTCTTCAAGCCTTGCGAGTAAACACTTCATTTCATTTGATACTTCAACTGGGACTTTTGGACAAGCTTTAACATTCTTCCCAGTTTTTGCAAGGTGGTGCTTGAGTCTTGCAATGCCACCTGTAACCCGCTTAGCACAGAAATTGCATTGTACGTAAAGATAACCTTTTCCCTCCATTTCGACTGGAACACAATATTTCCATCCGGGGTCACTTCGACCTCCTTCAGAATCTTTTGCGCCCTTCTTGTTAGCTCTCGGCATTTCTGAAATCATATTCAAAACATTCAAGTTGAAACTTTAATTACTAATGACTGAGAACTTTAATTATTGACATGACCGACTATGAAACAGTTGCATTCGAAAGTGCAACTCTATGAAGCAGTTGGTCTAGGAGATATTATAAAACTATATATCCATGCATATAGTTTAATTGACTCAAATCCGGTCTATTTTGTACACAAAAACCACTGTATAAGTTGGGGTTAACAATCAACACCCTTGGGTTTTGATTGACATTTCATGATAGGTAATACCCTAATTAATCATAATTAAAAATTGCAACATTTTATTATAATACAGTTGACAGTATTATAATTAAACATTTAAGCAGAAAAAACCCATACCTAAAGCTAACACCTTAATCAAACATTCTTTACGAATAAAAGAAATTGAAGCATTTAAGCAAAACCAAACATGTTATCGAACTCGAAAGATGATAAAAATCCATACCTAAAGCTAACACAATAGGCAGCGCACAATACAGAGGAGGAGGCGGCGGCGGCGCACGATGCAGAGGAGGCGGCGACACCGGCGTTGCTTTCGAGCCCGGCGATGCGGTGGCGCGCGATGCAGAGCAGCAGAGGAGGAGAATCACGGCAGGGAAGTTGATTAGGGTTTTTTTTGGCAGTTCCAGAGACACGGAAGGTAGAAAGGTCGAATATGATTTGGGGCTCGGGCGAAATAAACCTCTTAAAGTGGGTCACGTGCGATGCACGAGACCCACATATAATTAAAATCGCCTCATACTTCGCCTCGTATCGCCTCAAGGCGCCTACGCCTCAGGGCGTTTTCGATCACCGAGGCGACCGCCTCACTTCAAATGGCCGAGGCGTACGCCTCAAAGCCATAATCGACCGCCTCGCCTCGAGGCGTACGCCTCGAGCGCCTCGAGGCGCGATTTTTAATTCCATGGTCTTCGCTATCAGATTGAGTAGGGTATTCGAGCACATTATCTCCTCTTTTGTCAGTTTGCCTTCGTTCCAAAGAGGCAGATCGCAGAGTGCTTGGTTATGGCGTCTGAGATTGTTGCTGATTGGAAGAGATGTGAGAAGAAGGCATTGCTTTGGAAAGTGTATTTTGCAAAGGCTTATGATACGTTAGACTGGCATTTCCTCTGGGCGGTGTTGCATAGGAGGGGATTCCCGGAGATATGGATATCCTGGATGAAGTGCTGCGTGACTACCATGTCTTTGTCGGTTCTTGTGAATGGCCGTCCGGAGGGGGTTTTCTTTCAGCCGCAGAGGGGCATTAGGCAGGGATGCCCTTTCGCCCCTTTGCTTTTCATCATTACCTCTGACTTCCTTGCTTGCATGGTTGCCCGGGTGCAGGACGGTGGGATCACTAGTGGCTACTCGAGGGATGGTTTGAAGGTCCCTCTGCTTCAATACGCTGATGACACCATTTTCTTCATTGAAGGGTGCAATAGCGAGGCTAGTGGCATGGCGATCACTCTCGAGCTGTTTGGTGAGATGTCGGGGCTGACACAAAACGCCAGCAAGTCCAAGCTTGTTCCATTTGCCTTTTCTGACGATGAGTCGCATCTCTGCGGGCAAATGCTGGGTACGACATGCGCCGGTCTTCCCATCCACTATCCTGGGATTCCTTTGGCCGTTGGCAGGACAAAGCTGGCAGATTGGTTGCCACTCGTCGAGAAGCTGGAGAGGAGGCTCGCAGGGTAGAAGTCCTCAATCCTGTCTAAGGGGGGGCGCTTGGTGCTTCTGAAGGCGGTGCTCTCTGCTATACCGATTTACTTCGCTTCTACAAGACTCATGCTGGCGAGTATTAGAAAGAGATTGGAAGGATTGATGCGTTGTTTTCTTTGGGGCAAGAACGAGCAGGAGGCCGTCAACGTTCACCTGATTGATTGGGATACTGTCACGCTTCCAAAGTGCGAGGGTGGTCTCGGGGTCAGGCGTCTTGAGGCGTTGAACGAAGCCCTCTTGCTGAAGTGGGTGGGTCGGATCTGGGGGAGCGTCGATGATCTTTGTACTACTGTTCTCCGTCGGGTATACGCTGTGTCTGGTTCTACGCCGGAGGTTCGCGAACGTGGGGTGATTCCCTTGCCTTTCTGGAAGGGCATTTTGGCGGTCATGCCCCGTCTCCAGACTCTTTTCAGGTCGGTTCTGGGGAACGGGGAGACCTTTGCTTTTTGGAAGGATAACTGGACGGATGGTGGGACGCTGTGTGACCGCTTCCCGCGGATGTTTGCTTTAGCAGCGGATGCAGAGGTGCGCGTTGCCTCCTGTTGGGTGGATGGGAACTGGATGCCTTTGTTTCGCTCAAATTTTTCGGACCAACGCATGGAGGATTTTCTCCTCCCGCTTGACTCGCTTAGGATTTTTGGAGGCCCTTCTGAGGAGCGGGATCACTGGGTTTGGCGTGGGAACACTTTCTCGGTGGGGAAGGCTTATAGGGAGATATGCAGGCCTCCCCTTTCTCAGTCGGCTGAGCTTGCGAGGTACTGCCGTTTCTTCTGGGGGCTTGGCCTGTCTGAGAAGATTGGCTTTTTTCTGTGGTTGTTCAGGAGGAAGAGGCTGATGACACGTGATTGCTGTGCTAGGCTGCTTGGGACGGTCTCCGACAGATGCCTTCTGTGTGGGTCTGGGATTGAATCTGTGGAGCATCTCTTCTTCTTGTGCCAGGGAACGACGCTTATTTGGGATGACTCGGATCTGGGCTGGGTCAGTACGAGGAGCCTTGCCTCCTTCTGTGATACGTTGGTGGCGGCCAGGCACCGTCCGAGGAGGGTCCTGCTTCGCCCTGTGACCATTGTCTGGGCCATCTGGTTGGCCAGGAATGCTCTGTTGTTCTCTGGTCAAAGGTTTTATAAGGAGAATGTTTGTATCCAGGTGTCGGGATTGTTAGACCTGTGACTTTCTTAGATATTCGCTCTGTAACTGTTTCCTATTTTTTTATTATTGCAATTTTGGGATGGACACCTCTGAGTATTTCCTCCTTGTTTGTCTTAAAAAACAAGAGGATCAAATAATAGACATTAGTGTAAGTTGTAGAAAACAGAAGAAAACGATATAATAGTTCAAATATCTGGGATCAAATTATTTGAATTTGAGATCTAATTAATTTCACTTGGACAATCTGACTAATTTTTTAGGAGTTAAGCTAATTAATAAAATTTCGATCTAACTTTAATCTTCGCATTTAACATGGATAACTTCGTTTTAACACATATTGGCCGGACACATATTGGTATTCTACACAAATCTTTAACTAGATTAAAAGATGAAAGACTTTAAACATCAAGATATACCAAATAAATAATACACTATATAGAGAAACTAAGAAGTGGAACGAACATGAGCATTCCATCTTACCGAAATCGAAGGTTGATTGGAAAAATGCAACCCATCGATGTTGCAAGGATTTCACGTCGTCAAGAGCGTTTCAAGAGGTTCTCAAAGTTCGAGCTTCTGCCAAGACCAAAATGGACGCAATGGGAAAGTGATTTTACCTATACCAATGAAATCCAAAAATATTAAAAGCAATCTTCATTGTATACTATTTGGGCAAGCTATCTGGGTGATATTTTTTAAATATCTTCGTGATATCGTGGAAGGAGAGACAGAGCTTGCCTAAATTTGACGACATTTGAGCTCACGTTCCTTGCACCTTCCAAATGTGATGGGACCTTTGTTAGAAAATAGGAAGCGGAAGCAAAACATGGAATAAAAATAAAGAAGAATAAGAACGGCGGGATTTTACGTGGAACCTTACTCCGTGAGGAGCGGGATGAAACCACGGGAGAAGGCCTCAAAGGGTCAGGTTTGTCTATTGACTTTCTCAATGGATATAGGAGGTCTGGGCTCCTTATATAGCCTCTCCAGAGCATCCAAGTCCCACCACTGGACGATGTGGGACTAAACAACTGAATGAGGTAAATGGATCTTCTCCAGGATCCATTTACCCTGCTACAACTCATGACGCATACAACGAATACTCCAACACTCCCCCTCAAGCTGGAGCATGCAATGCTCAGCTTGGACAAACAGAAATAAACTCAACTCAACGCTACAAGACACTACGGACAATATCAACCCAACGCGCACATTGCTGCAGTCGAGGACGTTGCTTCTCATGCCGTGCATGTGAGGAGGACGAACGGGCTGGAGTGTGAGTTTGCTGAATCTCCTCGTCAGAGAGTAAGTGCTCTGAACTGCGCCTGTCAGAGTCACTGCAACTGAAATGAGTCTCCTCGTCGGAGTACTCTGGCCCGCCACAATAATGTGGACAACTGCTCCATCTCTGAAAAAAGGCTCGAACTGAAAAGGCCGTGGCTGTGCAATCCTCTTCGGAGTCCACGGTCGCTGGAGAATGGAGTCTGAAATAAGTCTCATCTTCGGAGAACTGGGTCTCTCCCATCTGGCTCAGAGAATGGTGCACTGCTCTGGTGTACCTATGATACCACATGAAAACCCTTGCCAACATGGCATAGGGAATGGTCCTCTACTCTGGAGTCCCTATGGCTCACATGAAAACTCTGGCCTACAAAACAAGAAATGATGGGGACCTTTGCAAAAGATGGCATACATGTGCTCATCTGAAAATGACCACAAACATGTGTGAGTCTGAAATTGAGTCTCTCTCTGGAGAACTCGAAAATGGGCCTCCACATGGAGTGCCTCGAACTTGGACTCTGACCAATCTGAATGTCGAGTCGGAATCTGCGCATCAAACTGGGACTCGGAATCTGAACGTCGAGTCTGGAATTGCGCAAGAAAAACTTCATCTGAAAAACTTGTAGAGTCTGAAAATCTGGAAGGTCTGGAAATCTGCATCTGAATATGGAAGAAGACCTGTGACTCTACACCATACTCCCCCTTTATCCCATACTGGTCGGAAAACATGACATCGACCAAGTTGGGAGAAGACAAAGAAATTGGGGAAAAACATGGCTTGCGGCTTTTCTTCATTTTTTAAGCCGTCAATATTTTTTTAAAGCCGTTTCAATCATTTTTTTCCGGTTTTTCTTGCATTTTTTTACAAAAAATGCGTACGGCTTTTTATTGTACGCGTCTTTTCTTTTCTCCCCCCTTTTTTTTGCAAAAAATGTACTTCTTCTTTTTTTTTCTCATCCCCCCCTTTTTTTAACCTCATTTTTTAAGGGCCCTTTTCCCTTTTCTTTTTCTTTTTTTTAAACCGTGGGCCTGCTCCTCCTTTTTCCTTTTGGGCACTCATTTTCTGATTTTTTTAAACCGGCCCTGGACCCTTTGCCTACGTGAGGCTAATTTTAGGGTTCCCGTCATGGGAACCCCTTTGAATCGCAAACCCCCCACGATGGGGTTCTTCTGCGCCGCATGCTTTTGTGCGAGACTTGAACTGCGCCTGGGGTTGCGCAAGAGGGGATCTGCGTCGATCGATTGGAGAAGGAGCCCGCTGCCTGTGCGCGGGAGAGAAGGAGCAGAGGCGCCGCATGGAGAATCGGGTCGATGATGGCGCTGCGTGCGCCTGAAGGTCGGATCGCATGGGCGCTGCGCGCGCCTGGAGGTTGCGCACGGTGTGGTTGAGGTCGGGATGGATGGGTCACGGTGCTGCTGCCGTCTGGACTGGAGTTTGCCGCCTGCAAGGGAGTTGCGGCATCGGGCGAGTTGCCGCCTTCGCCCCAGGGTGCGCCGCCTCGCGCAAAGGGAGGGAGGGGGGTTCTCGCCGCCTGGGGGTTCATGACGGGCTGTGCCAGAACCCTAACTTCTGGGAGTGCCTGGAGGTCACGCGGTGGAGGGGTGTCCTGCCAAGAGCCGAATGAAAGCCTAGAGCCGCCAAAGGGGAGATGTCGAAGGGGATACGACCTGTTGGACTGGATCTTGCACTGCCAGATCTTCAAGAACAAACAAAACTAGGGTTTCCAACGAAACCCTGGAAAAAACAAGCCAGAGAACCGACACACAACTGTCGCATATTGAAATAAATTTTTTTCTCAAATCGAATCTCGAATGACAAAAAAACTTCAATAATGATTCCTCGAGAATCAAACCGCTCTAATATCATGTTAGAAAATAGGAAGCGGAAGCAAAACATGGAATAAAAATAAAGAAGAATAAGAACGACGGGATTTTACGTGGAACCTTACTCCGTGAGGAGCGGGATGAAACCACGGGAGAAGGCCTCAAAGGGCCAGGTTTGTCTATTGACTTTCTCAATGGATACATGAGGTTTGGGGCTCCTTATATAGCCTCTCCAGAGCCTCCAAGTCCCACCACTGGACGATGTGGGACTAAACAACTGGGTAGGGTAAATGGATCTTCTCCAGGATCCATTTACCCTGCTACAACTCATGACGCATACAACGAATACTCCAACAACCTTGTTACATATTCTCAGTTGGGGGGGGGGGTGCTATTTGCAATCTTTTCCCAAGGTTGTTTGCTCTTGCTGTTAATTAAGACGTACCAATAGATGAGGTGTGGTTTGTGCTGCCTGATCGTCCTTGATGGGGGAATGCGGGCCCCGATTTTTCTGGCCAAGTTTTCTGAGTAGAGGTTGCATGGTTTTCAGTGGTTGACTGAACATGATTTTGATGCCTCTGCTTCTGGACAATGATAATATGGCTAGAGATTTTTGTTTACTGTAGGAGTTGAGGGTGCCATTGAGGTTGAGGGTGAAAATCTTTTTGTGGGTGTGTCTTAGAAAATGGAGTTCTGGTGACCCGGAGGACGTGGAACATTTTTACTTCTCATGTGGTTTTGCATTGGATGTTTGGAGGGGACTGTAGAAATACGATCTGATACCTTGTAGAAAATGATAATGTGGAAGCGTATCAGAGATAAAGAATAAAAATATAATAGAAGAACATCGGATTTACGTGGAACCCTACTCCATAAGGAGCGTGATGAAACCATGGGAGAAGGCGTTTCAACAGTCCGGATCTTCTGTATTGAATCTCTCTCTCTCTCTCAACTGATACAATGGTGGGGATTCTTATATAGCCCCATCGGTAAGACCAAGTCCCACTCATAGTATATGTGGGACTAAACTAGTGGATGTGGTAATTGGGCCCTGGAGGGATCCAATTACCCATCTATGAGATGACGCTTACTCGAACACTCCCCCTCAAGCTGGGGCATGCAACGTTCAGCTTGGACAAATAGAAAGAAATCACCCTCTCACACAATACAAGATAATAACATACAATATCAACTCAACGCAAACACTAATGGCTGCCTGCCATTGCTTTGCATGCCGTGCTGGTGAGGAGGTACTGAAGGACTAGAGTGTGAATTGAACTGGGTCTCCTCGTCAGAGAACGTGTGCTCTGTATTGCGTCTGTCAAAGTCATTGAAGATGGAATGAGTTTCCTCACCGGTGTAATCTGGCCCGTCGCATCATGTGGACAACTGCTCCATCTCTGAAGGACCAAACAAAGAATGTCGCTAATTATCCATACATAGATCTTTGAAGATGTGTTTCTCACTCGAAATGGGTTCTCTCTTATGGCCAGGAACCTCCGAAGGATCTCATACTAGAGTTATCGAACACTAGAGGATGGAGTCTGAAGAGTCTCCTTGTCGGAGAACTGGGTCTCTCCTATACTGGCTCAGAGAATGGGATCTCTACTCTGGAGTCCCTATGAATCCACATGAAAACCCTAAGGCCACAATGGTTAAGAGAATGTGATCTCTACTATGTAGTCCCTATGGACCACATGAAAACCTCCAAATAATGATCGCAGACATGTGCGCATTAAACTGTTGACTCTGAAATCAATATGAATGCAGAGTCTGAATATAAACTGTAGATTCTGAATCTGTCTTGTAGAGCTCCACATAATACTCCCCCTTTTTCCTATACTGGTTGGAATAGGTGACATCAATCAAGTTGGAAGAGGACCTGAATATGGAAAAAATCAATCTTAAATGTTTTTTTCGCAACTATCCCCCTTTTTTATAGTCATCTCATTTTTTGATTTTTTTTTCATGTACAACTTTTTTCTTCTTTTTTGTACGCTTGTCTTTTGCCAATATATCTCTATTTTTTTTAAACCGCAGCCTAACGTTGGGCCTAGAACTTGGTATCGGGTCCTGCAACAGAACACATTCCTCTTTCATTTTTCCAAAGCATGCCACCCCGATGGGGAATCCTTGCACCACTGCTAAAGGAATAAGGAGAGGGCTCGCCGCCAAGAGCATGGGAAGGGATGTCGGGGGGGGGGGGGTGCTACGATGGCTTACAGCTTGAGCGCCACCACCACAAAAGATGTGACCAATATTGCCACATGTGCTGCTGCGGTTAAAGATGCATCTGCTTGAGGAGATCTCGCCTTGGGATGAGGAGTTGCATCGTGCACTGCTGCACAGCTAGACAAGGAGATCTCACCCTTGGGTCCTTCTGTGTAGACACTGGCGATGGGCGCAACTTGGAGGCTTCTCGATCCTTGCGTGACATTGATCTTGTAGGCGATGGCGATGAGTTGTCTGAGGAAGCCTCACAAAACGTGAAGAGGAATAGAACACATGATGCGAGCTCCTCAATCACCAGTTCACCCCCCCTTTTCGAATCTGGTGATGCCTCTTGTAGATGCGCTAACCTCAAGAAATTAGGGTTCCTAAAAAGTGGAATCTTAGAACAAAGTGGAGATGACCATCGATCAAATCAGAGCAACGTTGACGGCTTGGGGTTTTAGAGAACTTTGAAATAATAAAAGTATAGTGTCGATGATGGCGTCATCTTCAGAACATTGACAAGATCTAGGGTTTCATGAAGAAACCCAACAAACAAAGCATGTCTGGAATCAATCTGTGAAGAAACCCAACAAACAAAGCATGTCTGGAATCAATCTGTGTAGAATTTTCAGAATTGATCTTAAATAATAAATCTGCAAGAAAACTCAGAATTGAACCGAAGAATTGCGTTGTTGATGATGCTAGAGAATTGGGGTTTCAAGAAACTCTATAGTTTCTTGAAACTCGGACGGATCACAACCATGAACAAATAATAATCTTCAAACATATATATTCAACAACCAAGAACCGAATTTGCTTTGTCAATCGAATCACGAATAAATCAAGAACATAAAATAGATCCTCGAGAATCGAACCTACTTTGATACCATGTAGAAACATGCTCTGATACCATGTTGAAAACAATAATGCGAAAGCATATCAAAGAATAAAAAATAGTGGAAGAACAACGGAATTTACGAGGATCGTAAGGGGCGAGATGAAACTATGAGAAAAGACCTCTCAACATGCCGGATCTTCTATATTGAATCTCTCTCTCAACTGATACAATGGGGGTGTGACTTCTTATATAGCACAACCAGTAAGACCGAGTCCCATTCACAGTAGATGTGCGACTAAATCAGTGGATGTGGTAATTGGACCCCGGATGGATCCAATTACCCATATATGAGATGACACATACTCTAACAATCCCCCTCAGGCTGGAGCTTGCAATGCCCAGCTTGGACAAATAGAAAGAAATCACTCTCTCACTCAATACATGACCCTCCCCACCAGTAAGACCGAATCTCACTCACATTAGATATGGGACTAAACCGGTGGATTTGGTAATGGGACCCTGGAGGGATCCGATTACCCATCTATGAGATGGTATATACTCTAATAGAGACAAGTTTGGAGTGGGAGGGCTCCATCGTCCCGTGGGTTTTGGAGTTCTATGGGTGCCACAGTCCTCCGTTCTCGTGAGATCGCGTCGAGCCTTTGTTTTCACGGGGTCTTGTGGTTGGCAAGGAATATGGTGATTCTTCGTCAAGAAAGGTGAGAGGTTCTATGTTGATAATGTGGTGACTTATGGGAAGTCTCGTTTTGAGTATTGGTTATTTTGATTGCTTTGGGTATACTGCATCATTACTGCTGGCCTTTCCTTTCTCAAAGAGAGAGAGAGAGCAAATGGTAATTGATAACATTTTAACCTTCATCTCTAGTATGATAATCCACATGCTTAAACCATGAGTAAAAGTGAGCTCAATTCTGCTTCTATATTTTGTGGAAAAAATGAAATTCCTAACTACTGTACCATTTAGAAACGGCTAATTGATTATTGGTTAGAATTGTTTCATGCATAATGCCTGAATTCTAGCATTCAAGAAGGGGAAACTTAATGTCCTTTTTATGAAGGAAAGGGAACTTACAATTGTAATGCAAGTATATAAACATTTAGCTTTTTTTTTAAAGAATCGTAGTATGAAATAATAAAATTCTTTGCGTCGTTCTGAACATTGAGCGATACTGCATGGAATTCTAATGGGTTCCCATGATCCTAGAAGCTTGGTGTGCTATTTTTTTCTCCTTTTGCCTTAAGTTCTTGTTGATCAGCACAATACAAAGTACGTTGGTGTTGAAAAAACAATATAATGTGAGCTGCTTTTAAGTGGGAAGCAATTCCTTTTTTATGTTTTTATTCCTGGCATTTTTGCAACTACTTGTGGTGATTCCTACTCTAGATCATACATATATCTTCTGTTGGGTAAATTTAAAATCCAATGAGTTGACCTGTTTCATGCATGTCAAGATCCTGGTCAAGGTAGATGTCATTTGATTTTTTATACCTTTATTTTCTTACAACATAGTCTTCTCCCACATTAAGTAGGATCGGCTACATGGATTCTTTGCTTACATTCAAATCTATTTTGGGTCATTCTCCGATTAGGGAATAAAATCCAAATGATTGCTTAAATCTATATTAAATTGCACTTTCAGGATTATTGTCTCATTTAGGATTATGTGCTTATTCCACATTAATTGCTCTCAGGATGTTGGCGGACCCATCTTTCTTATACAAACTTCTTCTAGAGCAAGCCACAACAATAGGTTGCACAGTCTGGTGGGAGCTGAATACTCGCAAAGATAGGTACATTTCCTAAATTGGAACAGAAAGTTGTATCTGGTTCCTTTATTTCTCTAGCTTAATATACTTTGCATTTTTTTTTCAATTTCAGGATTAAAAAAGAATGGGATCTTGCACTTATTAATGTTCTCACTGTGTCAGTTTGCAATGCTGTAGTTGTTTGGTCGTTGGCACCATGTCGTTCCTATGGAAACACTTTCCGCTTTGATTTGCAGAATACTTTGCAGAAGCTTCCTAATAACATTTTTGAGAGGAGTTATCCTATGAGGGAATTTGATTTGACGAAAAGAATCCAGTCATTCTTTTACAAGGCAAGTGAGCTTTGTTTGGTTGGATTGACTGCTGGGATGGCTCAAGGTGCTTTGACTAAGTTTTCATCATCAAAGAAATCTGAAAGGTATCAAAATGCACGAATGATCTTTTTCCAGAAGCATTTCATCGCATTTCATCTAAGAGTCAAGCTATGTCCTTGTTGCTTTAATATATGTTGTGAGGTCTGCCAACTAAATTTGCTGCTCTATTGGCAGAGTATCAATAACAATTCCAACTATGAGCACCAATGCTCTTGGCTACGGTGCTTTCTTGGGTCTCTATGCAAACCTGCGCTATCAACTCCTGTGTGGCATTGACAGAGCTATGTACAACCACTTTGATGTTCTTGGGGTGGTATTGTTTTTCAGCACGGCATTAAGGTATAATCTATTTTCTATTTTTTCAGAGGGGCATAGGTTTTCAAGGTCATCTCACAACGACTACCATGAACCATAAACTTCCTAAAATCTTCATTGCTAGCTTTTTGTGGGTTTATTTTACATGCAATTTTTTATACATTTATTTTTTCAGAGGGGCACTACTGTTTTCGCATTTGACATGGCTTAATATATATTTATAAATTTATTGTGATTCTCTTCCTCATTATTTATTTGTAATGAAGAGAGCGGGCTCTGTTTATTCTTTTATTCGCCCACCGTTTTTCCTGATGACTTGATATATCAAAATTTCCCTACCCCTTGGAGTTAGAAGATTGCCATGCAATTAACACCTTAAACTTTTCCTTTACCACTTTTAAAAGGCATCAAAGCTACGGCTTGGAGTAGATATTTGGAATGATAGTTCGCCATGTATGAATATAAAGATTTATAATATGATGTTGATTACTGTACTTTCTTGTTCTGTATTTGTTATCTATTTGGTAAATTAAAGACTTGTGCTAGTAAATTGGAGAGCGTTAGAAAATAGTAAGCGGAAGCGGAATCAGAAATAAAGATAAAGAACTAGAAGAACACAAGATTTTTTACGTGGAACCCTACTCCCTAAGGAGCGGGATGAAACAACGGGAGAATCCCTCAAAGGGGCAGACTCAATGGATACAGGAGGTCTGGTGGCTTTTTGTATAGCCTCCACAGAGCCTCTAAGTCCCACCACTAGTAGATGTGGGACTAAACTGTAGATGGGCCATCTCCCTCAAGTGATACATATACATAAATACTCCAACACTCCCCCTCAAGCTGGAGCATGCAATGCTCGGCTTGGCCAAACAGAAAGAAACTCAACTCACGCTATATGACACTACGAGCAATATCAACCCAACACGCACAACTGCTGCTGTCGAGGACGTTGCTTCTCATGCCGTGCAGGTGAGGAGGATGAACGGGCTGGAGTGTGAGTCTGCTGAATCTCCTCGTCAGAGAGCATGTGCTCTGAACTGCGCCTGTCAGAGTCACTGCAATTGGAAATGAGTCTCCTCGTTGGAGTACTCTGGCCCGCCACAATAATGTGGACAACTGCTCCATCTATGAAAATGGCCGAACTGAAAAGGGCCGTGGAAGTGCAATCCTCGTCGGAGTCCCCGGTCTCTGGAGAATGGAGTCTGAAAAGTCTCCTCGTCAGAGAACTGGGTCTCTTTCATCTGACACAAAGAATGGTACTCTACTCTCGAGTCCCTATGATACCACATGAAAACCCTTGCCCACATGGCAAATGGAATGATCCTCTACTCTGGAGTTTCTATGGCTTACATGAAAACTCTGGCCAACAAAACAATAAGAATGATGGGGACCACACAAAAGATGGCAACCATGTGCACATCTGAAAACGACCGCATAATCATACGTGTTTGAAACTGGAGACTCGGAAACATCTGACGTCGAGTCTGAACAACTGTAGAGTCTGAATCTGAATGGCCTGCAATATGGAGTCGGGAGAATCTGACAAACTGGCCCGTGACTCTACACAATACTCCCCCTTTCTCCCATACTAGTCGGAATATGTCATCGACTATGTTGAGAGAAGACAAAGAAATTGGTGGAAAACAAAAAAAAATCTCTTGCGGCTTTTCTTCTTCTTTTTAATAAGCCATCACATTTAATTTAATTATTTTTTTTGAAAACAGTTTTTTTAAAGCCGTTTCAAGTTTCAACAAATTTTATTTTTTTTCACGGCTTTTCCTTGCAACATTTTTTTGAAAACTTTACGTACAACTCTTTTTTTTCTAAATTTGTACATGCCTTTTTTTATAAAAAAATCCAATGGCCCACTTTGGGCCTTTACATCAATAAGCCCCTCACTTTTCTTTTAAACAAACACGGCCCACTTGGGCCCAAAAGAAAATACACACCAACTTTTTTCTTCCTCGCCACCTCTCTTCTTCTTTTTATTCACATTGGGCCTCCCCTCCTTTTCTTCATCACCCCTCTTTTTATATATATGTCACATGGCCCTTTGCCCTTACCAGCAAATGACCCTCTCCTTTTTTTAAATTCAACTGTAGCCTTCTTGGGCCCCATAATTTTTTTTTAAAAGGGATCGTGTGCCCTTCTTTAGGGTTCCCACGATGGGGTCCCTTCTCACTAAAGGTCGCCGCCCCCATGGTGCTTTGCGGCACATGCCGCCGCCTGAAAGGAACACCGCCTGGAGGGAACGTAGCCTGGAGGGAAATATGACACAACAAGGATCGCAACGGCGGGGCGCGACGCGGCAAGGAGGTTCGCCGCTTGGAGCACAAGCCCCGCTTGGGCTGTGCCTCCGCCTCTAATGAAGGAGGAGCTCCGCTGTTGGATGCACGACAGAGTGTGGAGCCCTGCTTGGGGTCGCGTTGATCGCGGATGGAGGCTCGTAGTGCAGCTTCATTGCAAACGAAGGAGGGGTTGACATGGAGCACCGCAAGGTGGAGCATGCCGACTGGAGGTGCTACCCACTGCTCGGAGTCGCCGACCCTAGGGTTCCCCCCTGTTGCAGTAGGTGCGTCTGGACATGGCCTGGGAGATATCGATCGGGAGTCGATCTGCTTCGAGCACCGCCAGTTGGGATTTCGCCGCCAGGATACACCGGAGATGTGACAGCAAGGATCTCCGATTAGGTGGCTACCTCGGCGACAAGGGCGGGATCTCCGCCTACTGCTTGAAGATGATCGGTGCTGAAGGTCGCACCGCCAAGGTGTGAAGGGTGCCGCCGAACTTTCTCCAGGAACCTCATGTGGCTAATTGTCGAATTTAGGGTTATTATGAACCGTAATATTCTCAGAATTCTGTCAATGCATATCCTTCAGATCTGGACATAATAACTCTTCAAGATTGTGGACAGATATATTATCACCAAATACATAGAACGATACTCTGAATTGCAGAATAGAATTGTCGATGATGCGCTTCACATATGATGATGATGATTGTGAATCTAGAGTTTCAGAAAACCGTGTGCAGAATAATAATCTTCAAATAAATCTTCAGGAATAACTATGAATGAATTTGATTATCAAATCTCGAGCAGAAAACTTCACGATTAATTTTTCTAGAATCGAACCCGCTCTGATACCATGTTAGAAAATAGGAAGCGGAAGCGGAATCAGAAATAAAGATAAAGAACTTGAAGAACACAAGAATTTTTATGTGGAACCCTACTCCCTAAAGAGCGGGATGAAACAGCGGGAGAAGCCCTCAAAGGGGCAGATATTGCATTCCTTTTTCTCAATGGATACAGGAGGTCTGGGGCTCTTTATATAGCCTCCACAGAGCCTCCAAGTCCCACCACTGGTAGATGTGGGACTAAACTATGGATGGGGTAACCCTCAAGCACCACATATACATAAATACTCCAACAGAGAGTATCATACTTGTCCTATCCTAGAAGTATGTGGTAGTTTGCTGTCTAAAATGACAATATGTTGAAGAGAGGAGGAGATTCTACTTCTGTTGGAATCGGTTTCTTTAGCGTGAAAATATGTTTCTAGTGTAAATAAAACTGTCGGTCTGGCCCTCACCGCCGCCCACTCCTATCTCCCCCCTCCCTCTCCCTCTCTGGCCCTTCAGCTCATGTTCCTCCGCCCGTGTCTGGCCCTTCGTAGCGGGAGGTGTGCGCAGGGCCATCCCTCTCGCCCTCACCGTCCCGGCGTCTGGCCTACGAGCCCCCAGTCCTCGTCAATGGGGAGGAGGTGGCCTATTCCAGCGAAATGGAGGCCCGTTCCCTGGTCCAGCAATGGGATAATACCCTGGTTTTCTACATTCTTGGTAAGAAACCCTTTTGTAAACTTCTCAATGCCTTCATCGAGAACGTCTGGAAGCCTGCAAGCGGGTTCAAGTTATTCCCTCGCCCCAACGGGTTCTTCTACCTCAAGCTCTCTTCTGAAGAAGATTATTCATGTATCCTGACTGGTGGCCCTTGGCTATTCCAGGGTCGTTTTATGGTTCTCTGGCGGTAGGATGCGACGACATGCCTTGAACGGGACGTGCTTTCGGAGATCCCTCTTTGGGTTCGTTTCCACAGCCTCACCCTGGGCCATTGTTCAGAGGTGATCCTCAATAAGCTTGCTAGTGCAACTACAGCCTCGGGGCATAACGAGGGATATGCAAGATGTTGCGTCTCCATCCATACATCGAAGCTTATTCCAAAGGCCATTCCTTTGGTCTTCTTATCGAGTCAAAGGCAGATGATTGACGTGGAGCTTGAATGGGTTCCCCCACGGTGCATTAATTGTATTTCCTTTGACCACTCCACTGCGAGATGTGCGGCTTCAGCCTCGCAGGGCCTCCATGGGGTTCCTACCTCTGTTACTCCTTCTGCGAGTGATAGGGTTCCTGCCGCTACCTCTCCGCAGGGCCTTCACGGGGTTCCTACCTCAGTCAGCTGCAACTCCAATTTAGGAATGCCATACCAAATCTCTGATGGCCACAAATTTGGGGGTCAAGCCCCTCCCTCTTCTGCATCTCCTCTGGTAAGCCCTACAACCCCTGTCGCGGGATCTGGCCCAGTCCCCTTGCTACTGATCCCCAGCCGGTGCCCTAATGCGGAGGCTTCGGTCCTCTCTGTGGAGCTCCCTTCGCAACTCCCTACGGACGATCCAACCCCCATCATGGAGTACCCCCCTCGCTAGTCCAAAGTGCCCCTAAGAGGCTGCCTCCTTATGGGAAGCCGTTATCGGCTTTCCCCTCCTGTCCTAGGGCCCTTCTCCAGAGGTAGCTTGTTGCTGGGAAAACACTGTCCCATTTCACAGGAGGGGTGGCTGCTGCTCTAGATCTCAACATCCCATCCTCGGAAGAGGCTTCTTTCGGTGGGGAGTCTCATGCGGATTCTTCTCCTTTCCCTAAGGTTATGTCCACGGCTAACCCCACTTGGATTACCACCTCCCACAAAAAGAAGAAGCAACCTAAGGCGCAGTCTAGGAATGCTGGGCATCCGCTGACCGCGCCCATGGGTGTTTAATGTCGGTTACCATATGTAACACTAGGGGGCTCAATAAGCCTCGCAAGCTGCGAATGCTCCTCAGGGACCTTAATGAGAAAAATGCCAAAATAATTGGCTTGGTTGAAACCAAGATTAGACCGGAGAGTCGGGCTAAGTTTGCGGATATAATCCCCGATGGATGGGAGTTTGTGCATAATAACACTCTGCTGGGTCGTATCTACGTCATTTGGAAATCGGCATGCTGGACTTGTGCTCCACTGAGATCTTCCTCGCATGCCATCTCCATGCAGTGCTCGAATAGGGGCGGCTTCAACTTCACTTTGACGGAGGTTTATGGCGCGAATACTCCTGCATTGCGGCAAGACCTCTGGAATTTTCTCCTGGACGCTGTTACTTATTCTGTTGGGCCTTGGCTCATTCTCGGAGACTTCAGCATCGTAAGGTTTGCTAGCGAAAAATGGGGGGGGGGTCGGCCCTCGCACCAGGGAAACATGGATGAGTTTAACAACCGCATTGATGCTTGCGGGCTTAGCGACCTCGATTCATGGGGGAACACATGGTCCTGGTCGAATTGCTCAGTTGGCCCCTCAAGGGTCGCCGCGAGGCTTGACCGTGCGCTTATCAATGCCAACTGGACGACCTGTCTTCCCAATGCTAAACTGTTGTACTTCCCCGTCTTCTGGAGTGATCATCTTTTCCTCCACGTGGGCATCTCCACCCCTGCCAGTCGTCCGAAGCCTTTCAGATACTTCGAATACTGGATCGATAGGCTTGGCTACTTTGACACCATCCGTAGAGGGTGGAGTGCCCACATGCGGGGCAACCCTCTCTTCCACCTCGCCAGAAAGCTTAAGTCCGTTAAGATGACCCTCAAGGCCTGGGCTGTCAATGAAGCGAATGTTTTCCGCGAGGTTGATCATGCTCGGAATTTCCTTCAGAAGGTAAATGGCGCACTCTCCGAATCTCCTTTGGACCCTACGCTTGCGGCATTAGAATGCGATGTGAAGCTTCACCTGGAAGCTTTGGATTCCGACTTAGAATCCTCTTGGAAGCAAAAGAGCAGGGTGAACTGACTTAAGCTCGGAGACCGTAACACTAAATTCTCTCACATTAGCGCTAAAAGGCGAGTCTCAAGGAACTCCATCCATTTCCTTCTGGGCACTGACGGGCATGTGATTGAACGATCTGCAGAGGTCTCTGAGATGGCCTTGACCTACTTTTGTAACTTGTATGGCAATGAAGGGGTTACCAATCCTAGTGGCGATCTTCCTCCTCCCAAGATGCTTCTATCTGATGATTTGAGGCGTTGGCTAGTCAGGCCTTTCTCCGAGGACGAAATCTGGAAGGCGCTATCTGCTATTCCACGGACTAAGGCCCCTGGCCCGGATGGTTTCAATGTTGCCTTCTTTAAGCGTCATTGGCCTCTGGTTAAGCGTGAGGTTCGACTTGCTTTAGATTTTCTCTACAATGGGGGGAGCATGGTGAGGCTGGTTAATCACACATTCCTTACGTTGGTGCCCAAGGTCACCTCCCTGTGCGGATTAGGGGACTTCCGGCCGATCTCTTGCTGTAACACCGTTTATAAGATATTTGCTATATTACTGTCCACTCGCCTTGGGGATGTGCTCCCACATTTGATCTCACTTAATCAATCAGCCTTCGTTAAAGGTCGAGCCATTGGTGACAATATAAGGCTTGCTAATGAGCTTCTGCGGGGCTTTGACTGCCGGCCATGCACCAACACGTCCTGCCTGAAGATCGATATCTCTAAAGTTTTTGACTCCGTGCAGCACTCTTCATCATAGATGCCTTGCGTGCTATGGGCTTTTGCAGCAAGTGGACGGCATGGATCAAGGAGTGCATTTCAACTACTTTCTCGGTCCTTGTCGCTGGCTCCCCCTACGGGCTTTTGAGAGGGTCGTGTGGCCTTAGACAGGGAGACCCGTTGAGCCCGTAGCTTTTCTCTCTGGGAATGGAGTCCCTTACTGGCCTCTTGGACCTCACTGTGGCCAATAGGAATCTTGGGCGGATGGGGCGTGGCCGTCTTTCCGCCCCATCACACCTTATGTATGTGGATGACGTTCTTCTCTTCTGCAAGGGTACAGCCAGATCCCTTCTCGCTGTCCGGGATATTCTCGCTGCTTTCCACTCAATTTCCGGGTTGGAGCTTAACACCCTAAAGAGTAAGCTGTTTCGCCCAAAGCATTTTTGCGATGTTCCTGAACCTGGTTCCAGTTTGGGTATTTCGCGACATTCTTTGCCGTCTTCTTACCTTGGCCTCCCTCTCTCACACTCTGGTTGGAGTGCTGACTCCCGCACTTTGGAGGATAGGATCCGTGCTGCTCAGGCTGGATGGGGAAGGTGCTTTCGTTTGCGGGGCACCTTCAGTTGCTGCGTTCGGTCATCCCTGGAATCACAAACTATTGGGCTAATAATGGGATGTTTCTCCCATCCACCTCTATTCTCAGAATTGATCGGTTATGGGCTAACTTTCTTTGGGGGGAAAAAGCTACATGACATCTCCTGGAACACGGTTTGCCTCCCTAAGCTCGAGGGAGGAGGCTTGGGCTGAGATCCTTGTCCACCGTGCGTGATGCCATGGTGATCTCGTGGGACTGGAGGCTGCTCTCTTCGGACTCCTCTATTTGGTCTCAATTTATGAGGCAGAAATACTTATCTAATTAATCCTTTTGGAGTGTGAATCCCAGCAGGGGTTTCCCTCGTATTTGGTCGGAGATTCTGAAGGCTAGGCCGATATTGAGGGGTGCTATAGTTGGCAACGATCCTCCTTTTGTCTGTCGCTCGACCCGAAGGGTTTCTCTTTTTCAACGACTGTTAATCTGCGGCGTCGTAGGGCCATCCCTCCACCTTGGGCCACCCTCGTCTGGTCGAAGGGCACGCCTCCCAAATTTTCTTGCACGCTTATAGAGCTGTGAAGGGTCACCTTCCAACCACGGATAGGCTCGCCAACTTCAATATTTGCATGCCATCCTTGTGTTACCTATGCTCTATAGAACCTGAATCTCACCATCACCTCCTCTTCAACTGCCAATTGGCGGCTGTTTATTGGGGTGGTGCCTGCTCGGGTATTGGCTTGCCTTTGCCGCCTTTGGGCTCTCTCAATGATACTTTGGTGTGGATTAGTGCAATTCCTGCATCGACATTACGTGAAAGAATGTCCTGCCTTCTTGCTACGACTGTCTGGTACATCTGGAATGAGAGGAATTATAGGTGGATACAGGGTTCCAGCCGGGCGATCGACAAGGTGGTGTCCTTGATTGTAAATACGTTCCTACTTCTGGGGATGTAATCCTTGGCCCCAGTTTTTGATCTCCTGGAGCCTGGCAAACACTGGCCGTTCTCATGCTTGGTGGATTTTTGACTTTTCTATAACTGGCTTTTGCCTACTGTAATCCTTACTTACAGTGATTTACTTACTAACAAAAAAACTGTCGGTCTGCATTTAGCCTAGACATCAAACTTGTTTCTATTAGTTATGGTTTAGGTCCTCTCATACTTAATGACAGATTTCTCTTCCGCTACGTCTTTTTTAGCCCTTTTATAGTAATTTATTGGCCATGCTTCAGTCACATGCATTTTGACATACTGTGAATGCAAATCATTTCCCTTTTTTTTATGTCAATCTTATCCTCGTGATTGCTTTGAAAAAGTCCATATATTTATAATGCAAATGGCAGAATACTTCTATTGTTTCCATTATACAGAGGATGTCCAGCCATTTTAACAGTGAATTATGCATGGTTGCAGGGTCTTTAATGTTAAAATTGGGGAGACATCGAGACTTGCGTGGCTAGGCGTGGAGGCGGACCCTTTATACCAGTCCGAGAATCTTTTGAAGGCATATACCAGACCATCTGATGACGCTAGCCCCTCAACTCCAAAGTGGTTTATATCCAAGAATGCCATTGTTTCTGGCCTTGGACTTCTAGGTATCAAACAAACCACTGGGGATTCAGAGGTCTCAGCCCCCAAGACGCGAAGAAAGAGAGTAGTCCGTAAAAAGATGACCACGAGCTCTACATAGTTCTTGCTTTCTTGAATAAAGAAAAGCGATTTTGCACGGGGGAGCTTCCGAGGAGGGCTGATTTTCCTTTAGATGGAACGATCTTGCGGCTGAGCTTCTTGTGTACCATGTGAGTTTCAAGGTGGCTCTTCGTGGAAGTTTTATTTGGATAGCTATAGATTGAAGGTGAGGATTTGCAGTATGTCTTTATGTTGCATTAAATGAATTTGATTGTCATGTCTATTTTTCTAACCCTTCGGACAAAAGTTTAATTTGTTCATCATATCTTTGTGAGCAGCTGAAAGAATAGAAGCGAAATTCATTAGAAGCTCTACATAAAGTCACAAGACTCCATGTGAAATCCATCACTTTACTTCTTCTCGTCCTTGTCTTCATTGTTTTTACATGATTCTGTTGTATGCAAGTTAATGATACAGGAATTCACTTGCTCTTCTGTGCTAAGAATCGATGATCGCAAGGGTTACTTACCTCTTCCTCAAAATTTGTATCAACAAACTTTAAAGGGAAGAGATATAACCTAAAAGGTTACCCAACGTTTTCTTCACCATCCATTATCAGCTGCCTTCAATTGACCATCCATGTTAGCTATAACCTTAATTGCAGTCATATTTTTGTGATGTGGCATGCAACATGACGTTAATTTTGCAATTGAAATTCGATCAAATATTTTGCAATTATTTAAGGTGATCCTAGGAAACATTTTTTCCTTGATTTTCAACAAACCTTCAGAAATCCCACCGTTTTTTTAATCAAGATAGCTTCTTATTTTCATGCTTTCAAGACCAAAGTTTATTTTGGCACATGAAGTAAGGGAAGTAATTTTATAGCAGGCAATGCTTTGATTAATTTTGGCAAGAAGGTAGAGGCATGATATTGCAATAAAGGGATGGTATAATTGATATTGCAGAAGTTAAGAGGGGCATAATTGTTAAAAAAAATATTAGTTCTATTATAATTCGCATGTTAATGATGTATTGTGGTACAAAATTATTCTTTCCGCCTTTCGACAACGAAGAAAGAGAACATCCTTAAAAAAGGGTTCAATGGGGCTGATGGCTGTGCTGCCTCATTTTTCGGTGTTTTATTTTTTTAAAATAAAGTCATGTATTTTCATCACTATATCCCTCTAATATGTCATTCCAATTTCATCAGAAACAGAGACTCATATGTCCTTCATCTAGAACATGTCGATTACAGTAATTCTAAGATTGTTAAAATTACATGTTCTAGATGAAAGGTATAGAAGTTTCTATTTCTGACAAAATTTGAGTGACATATTAGAGGGATATATGGATGAAAATACATGAATTTATTTAAAAAAATAAAAAATACCAAAAAATAAGGTGGGGCAGCTCCATTTTCCCTTTAAAAATGTAGCAAGGTAAAATAAAGAAAACATCGCTACAAAACGTGGAGTGTTCCTTCAGAAAATATTACAAGATTGAACTAACATTGAAGCATAAAATAATAAGATGCTATAAAAAATATCAAGATGTCCTATAATAATAATACATCAATTATAAAAATTTCTACTTTGAACCAGCTAAAATTTGTTAAAAAATATGCTAAATTTATAGCGGAAAGCTTTTAATATTATGGTAGGAAAGTTTTAAGCACGATGCTCTAAAGTTACAAAGGAATGTTTTCACTTTTTGGCGTGAATATTTAAATGTGTGACAATTTTTTAGTTGAATTCATAAATTTGTGACATGATTTGAACTGTACTCTAAACATGGTGTGATTTGCAAATTCATAACAAGATTTTAAACCTTATCTAAAATTACGACATGGTTTTTAGAATTCATAAATTTATGTTAGGATTTAGAGCAATATCTAAATTTATTCTAGGATTCATAAATTTAATTTAGTTGAACATAATCTGGATTAACAATAGGATTTATGAATTCATGGCTTGAACCTCTATGTTTATGAAAAGATTTTGAACATGTACTAAATTTATGACATGATTTGTACATTTATAGGCAATATTGTGAACCAACTCTCAGTTTATGACATGATTTTAAATTTATGATAGGATTTTTAATGTGTTCTAAAGTTATGATAAATTCATAAATTTATGATTTTAAATGTGTGCTTTAAAGTTGTGAACAAAGTCTTTTCCCATGTTAAGTAGGGTTCGCTACATGGATTCTTTGCCTCCATTCATATATATCTTGGGTCAATCTCAGGCTTAGATCTAAAAAATTAAGATCCCTTCGTATAGTGTCATTCCAACACTTCTTGGGCCTTCCTCGCCCTCTCTTAGCCGGTTTAATATCCTAAAACTCGCATCTCCTCACTGGTGCATCAACTGACATCCTCTGCAAATGTCCAAACCACCTTAAACAATTTTCTCGCATCTAATCATCAATAGGAGCTACACCAACTTTCATTCTGATTGCATCATTCCGAATTTGATCTTTATGTGTGTGTCCACACATCCACTTTAGCATTTTCATTTTTGCTATTGCCATTATCTGCACACGTCTATGGTCCACAAGCCAACATTCAGATCTATAGAGCATATCAGATCTCACGGCTTGCTTTGTAAAACTTTCCTTTGATTTTCAAAGGAATTTTCTTATTACAGAGAACAATGGATGCTCCTCTCCACTTTAGCCAACATGTATTTATTCTATTAGTAACATCTCCATCAATTTCTCCATCATGTTACAAAATAGATCTCAAGTATCTAAAAGAATATCTCTTCTAAATGTTATCATCACCAATCTTCATCTAGATTCCTTCACCATGACTTCCATCAAAAGTGCACTTCATATATTCAGTCTTAGCCCTACTTATACGAAATCTTTAGTTTCCAATGCATATCTCCATACCTAAATTTATTTAAATTTATGTCAAGATATTGAACATGCTCTAAATTCATGATAGGACTTTTGCTATGCTCTAAATTTACGACATAATTCATAAGTATATGGTAGGCCAGTAAGTATCCTCTAGAATTATAGCAATTTATGACATTATTTTGTACATGTTCTGAGTTTATGCACGCCATGTACATTTATGCACGATTTTAAATTGCTTTATTATGCCCAATTCCTAAATTTATGGGGAGATCTCAAATATGCTCTAAATTTATGACGAGGTTCGTAAATTTATGATAATATTTGTAGTGCGCAAGGGCTTATGGGCACACACAAAATTGTGTACCTACTATGTTTTAAATATCGAGTCGAACACAATCCAACATTTATAAACAATCAACGACTTTGATGAAATGTATTTATGATCACTTGATGGATGTGTTATGAAAGTCAAAATAACCTGAAAATTTAATAGAATTCGTATTTTATAGTATGAATCAAGATCAACGGCTTTGATTTATATTCTAATTTTAAAATATCTAATTTATTGCCGTGAAAACGCACACTTGTGTGCTCCCATGAACACATTTTCCTTTTTTTTCTCATATTTTAAACATTCTCTAAAATTACGTATGATTGGACTTGACAATGTTCTTGCATCACGAGATTCGTAAACTTAAAGCATGATTTTGAACCTGCTTTAAAATTATGGCACGATTTTGTATCACATTACTAATTTTTTATCCATTTAAAAAGAGTAGGGTATTAGAAATTATAGCAGGTCCTACATTGCTAATTTTTTTATCCGTTAAAAAAAAGCAGGGTATTAGAAATTATAGCAGGTCCCTCCCAAAAGTATACATCTTGCTTAAAATTTATACCACTATTCGTACTATGTGATAAACGAGTACTAAAAAGAGGGGATTAGATTGGGTCAACTATAATGTTGTTTATAATTAGTTGAAAAAGATAAATCACTACCTTCATTACTCAAATACTCAAACTTATATCAAAAACAAAACCTAACACAACTATCATCACCATCAATGTTTTTGAAACTGAACCGGACACCGAATCGAAAACCTTACCGAAATGGTTGGATCGGGTTGAATCATGTAATCAAATGGGTTCAACCAGGTGATGATGTCATCATTATTTAAAATTATATTAAATCGGACCGATGAGAAAAATGGTTGAACCGGATAATCAAACTGAAATGAAATAATACATATAATATACACTTAAATATACTTGAAATATAAATAAAATATATAGACAATATATATATTTCATATATACACAAATTTTTTCGTATGCACCGTCAAATGTCATACATATCATATATATACATTATTTGAACTAGTTGCTTTATAACATAATAATAGTTTAATTATATCTAAAATACATTATAATAAAAAAGTTATGTTAGAGTGGTTGGTTCACTGGTCGGACCGGTCGAACCGACCGGTCCGGTTCAATTTCAAAAACATTGATCATCACCCATAGTACATACAACACCATTCCCTTGATGGAGAAGTCGACAACATATACAACATATTTCTAGGGGAATAGAATCCTCAATTTCAAAAAATATAAAGTTGATAAGTGGATCATGCAGGATATGCCAAATCCAAATAACCACAATCACATGGGGGCGGAACCAGGGCCAAGTATCACGTGCACAAAAGTCACCTTATTAATTTATGGAACCCCTCGTGTGTGTATGTATGGGAGTCCATATTACTAAATTCTTGGTGATTTTTTAAACTAAATAACGATTGATTATTGATTATAATGGTAAGTATGACATAGAGGGCATAAATTAGTCAATGCAATTTTTTCAAGTATATAGCAAATAAGTCCCAGTTACATAGATATGCAAGAACATAAAAAGCACTATAAGCATGTGTGTCGAAACTAATTTTTTTTAAAAATAAGTAACTAATAATTTCGATTTGGCATGTGACTACGAATTAGATATGCATGGAGACTGAGTGATGCAAAATAGACATAAATTAAGAGCCGATTAAAATTTCGATCCCAAATCAAACCTTCATATGCAGTTTTTGTTGAAGTCCTCGTCTACTCACATATAATCAGATCGCTCTTAAGATTTAAATAAAAACACAGAAAGAATAATGTTCCACCCAATCCATCGTTTAAGTGTATTTTGTTAATCCAATGCTAAATATAATCATATAGTCTATATGTGTATTTCAAATTTAAAATGTACATTATAATACATAGACACATTAAAAATTAAGTTTGTATCAATATCAATATTTTAGATTGAATATTGTTGATATATTATTTATCTTTCCATACGTTTATGTATTTTCCTTTTCTTTCTGTTTCTGTTATGTAATTTACTCAAATAGATTTCTCCTTTTATATAAAAGAATCCTAGGGCCTCATGAATAAATAATTCATCCATTTCTCTCTACATGGCATTAGAGCGACAATCCTAAACCAGAGTTCTCTACCCCGTGCTCTACTCCACCCGTCGCCCTCTTCTCTCTCCAATGCATGCCTTACGGAGTCCCAAGAAGATCATCGGCGACACCTGCACCATCCAATATCAATGATGAAGTCCCCTAGGGCCACCATGATCTCTTTCAGTGGAGTTTCTTTATTCTAGGGTATGTATTCGATCTGATTTTCAAAAAGGTGATTTCAGACCTCTAGAACATCTCCCAGTTCATCGCGTGGATCCAAGGATAAAGGGGATGGTTGTATGAATCTACACGTACAACCATTCGTCTCTATGATCATGTAGATTCGATCGGATCGGTCTTTTACCTCATTCCAGCTTCATTTCGGCCCTCTTGTTCATCATGTCAGAGAGCAAGAGTGATGTATTCTCTTCCTCTGGTGCCTTCAAGGGTTGGGTCCCATCCAGATGGATGAGACCAACTATGAGTATGGTCCATGCAATGTCTGACCCTTATGTAATGTAATAACAAGGAGCATATTCTGACATAGTCGGAGCCGTCGGATAAGACTGGGGAAAATGCTTCATGGAAGCAAGATGACGCATACGCACGTATCTAGCACTCTAGGACTCTCGTCACGGAGATTGCCAATGGTATCATGAACCAACACACCACCAACGCCATGTGGGATATTCTGATAGCCACTGTGACCAAGCGAAGAATGAGGCCAATATTCTTCTGTTTTAGTTTGACATCTTCACGACCAAGTAGAATGGTCGTCTTCTGCACAGTTTCTACTCTTCGCTTTATGACATGTTCAAGAAACTTCACAGATTCATGCCCATGACTACATCTACTGAGCAGTAGATGATGTATAAGAACACCATAATGGTTGGAGTTTTCCTCGCTACTCTAGATCTGTGTACAAGGCATCACACACCGAGCTTCTTACCAGTACGGTTGTCCCTCCCATGGAAGAGGCATACAATCTTCTCAGCATGATCATTGTCTCACCCCTCTACAACTACACAGACCTCCTCAACTATGACCGCCTCTCGCAGCTGGGGAGGCACTATTCAGTTCTGAGGGTGTGGTCCTTGTGGTAGAGGAGGCGGATGTCAGCATGGTCCATTGACGAATAGCCATTCATTTACCTTTATTCATTCAGTTACTATTTGAATTCCAAGCTAAATGAATGTAAATACAACTAACTTGCATAGATAAATAACTAACATTACTGTACAGATACTGTGTAAATACCTCTATTTAAACCCTAAATAAAACAATAAAGAAAAGAAAACTAAAGGAAGTATCCTTGATACTAACCGAGTCTAAAACCTGAGACTAAGTAAAATATTGATTAGGTCAACCAGGAATAAAGTAGGAGGAGATAGGGTAAAATACTGTACAAAAATACACATAAAACCCTAATTTATAAATACAATATATAGTGTAAATTGCCCAAACTTACACTATTTTATTTATCATTATACACATATCAACCAATAATGTTTTCAACATAAAACATGTACATAATAATGTATAGAAAATAAGGAAATTATTGGCCAAAATAAATCGTGCACAAGTCACCTGGTACACTTACTTGAAAAAGCTGCAAAAGAACTTCAATGATCAAAATGTCTTCTCCATATGTATTCTAATTAAACCAAACTCACCTCCATTATATTTCAAGTTAAAATATCTTTCAAATGAAGGTGGTTTCATTTAATTGGAATTAATATGCAAAAGCCGTCTAATTGGGGTATCTGGGTACTTGTACATCTATATATAAAACCAATTGTTTAATTCTTTATATTTTTTAGTCTCTTTATATTTCTACTAATTATACATATTATAAGCATAAATTAAAAGCAATTAAAAATACCAAAAATAAATGGTAAATATTGATATATAGGTATAATGTACCAGTGTTATACATACTTGTAATTAATTATACATATAAATCAAATAATAACATACCATAATATGTAAATATGTGTTAAATAATAGTGTAATTGCATAAATTACGTAAACATGGTATTATATATAAAAATAATAAATTAAAATACAAATACATAATATACATGTATATATACCTATAAATAATAGTATATGATAATGGGTTATACTAAATATGGTTGTAAAAATAAATAAAAATCACTATAAAATAGTTTAGAAATAAGAAATATTTTTCATGTTTTATGTTTTTAAATAAAATCAGTTACTATTTTATTTTGAATTGTTTTGTATTTTTTATTTTCTTTTGTCCTGAAATGGTCCACATGGAGCAATTATAGGCGATAGAGTGTTGACCCCTCGGTCAATACCCCCTCTACGGTCTTAGATCTATTGTACATTCGAACCTCCCTCTCTTCACCATTTTTATGCCTCCTCCACACTTCTAATCGCCTCAATCCCAACACAAAACTTGTTTTCCAGATCATTATGCACCACACCCTAATCCTAAGTTTTACCAAACTCCCCTTGATCTATGTACCATCCATGAGCAAAAGAAACCCTTCATCACAACTATAAAAATTCATATTCCATCTCCGCCAAGTTTTTATCCATTTTCATCCATCCGTAACCTCAAGAACAATATTTGGAGCGCGCCCTTTGTGACAAGGAGCACTCATGGTTTCACGAAGAGGAGAAGGGCGAAGGAGTGAGATCCACCATCCTCGAAGTTCGTCTCAGGAGATGTATATTCCTAGGTTCTTAAAGCATGGTTAGAGCTATTAGGTTATGACTTTATTTCACATATTAACTTCTAATGTAGTCTTGCCTTTTATTTGAATCATTTTCATCTTATTTTCATAAAAAAATCAACAATTTCATTCACCAGAGCTCTAGGATCTGGCCATCATTCACGTGACTCAGCTTGTTTCTAACTCGCCGAACACCTCCACCTCCTTCCCCATCATGTTCTCCATATAATCCGACAATCAGATCACACCAATCTTACTCAAATCAGGTCATCAGATCTCCTTCTCCACCGCTAACCGTATATTACCTATTCCTCCTCATTCCTTGCTGAATTAGATCCATTTTCAGGTTGAGGGCTTCACTCTCGAGCCCTCCATCTTTTTGTGCAGGTGTGACCATAGAGTACCCCACCTACGGGTGATTTGATTCGAGCTTGAAGCTCTAGGTAGCTGGAGAAAGAACGAACCTCCAGGCCTTCTCCGATGAGGTTCGAAGCTATCTGAAGGCACCTGCTGACGTGGGTGAGGCTCGACAACATTTTGAGCCACCCAGGAGCGAGAGAGGTGGTCGGAGCAGTAAAAAAGGGTAGATCAAAGGAGGCCCAAGACGACATTCTTCCCTGAAAAGGAATCTATCGATTCTCTCCCAATCCCAATTGGTTGGATCATAGATGCGATGATTTACTTCACGGGCGAGGTCCTTGGTTTAAGTCCAGGATGGCCCAGCTGTGCAGGGAAAAGAATAGAAAAAGCATCTGACTCCTTCATGCATGCTCCACTTGATTTGGGGGGACATAACTTAGTTGGTAGAGCTTCGCTCTTGCAATTAGGTCGTTACGATTATGGGTTGGATGTCTAATTGTCTAGACGGTAATGATAGTATCTTGTACCTAAATCGGTGGCTCACTTTTTCTAAGTAATGGGGAAGAGGACCGAAACATGCCACTGAAAGACTCTACTGAGACAAAGATGGGCTATCAAGAACGTAGAGGAGGTAGGATGGGCGGTTGGCCAGATCTAGTATTTGGAGCGTGGCCCAGATTTAATCTGATCCATTGATTCAGAATGAAGTGTTGCACCACCCGAGCTGCTTGATCAAGTCCATTGGGTGCACATCAATCATTGGATCAGCCCGTACACACCTCTCAGACACCCTGGAGGGTATATTGCACGCACCCTCTCCCACTTTTTTTTATCTTTTAATTAAGTTCTGTAAATATTAAGTGTCATGTAAAGTATTTAAGTTATTTTGTAAAAGGACCCCTGAATTCTTTATATTTCCAAGTAGGTCCTTATCAGGTCACCTCACATCGTTCTCCATGTGAGGCTACTTTGGTTATTTTGAAGATTCCACCTTATATTTCTAGGACCTATTATGAAATGAATGTTTAGTTTTTAATAATTACAAATAGGTCCTTATTCTTATGTATTATTTATTTTATGAATTTTATCTTTATTAAATATTTATTTTATGCAAAAATTATAGGAAAATTATAGTAGATGCTTGTAACATAGATATTGCACGCATAAATTTTGTTTGACATTTAAACCTATTTTCCTATTTTTAAAATACAACAACATGCCCATTTTCCCTGTTTAACATTTAAAAATTCGTAAAAATTAGCATATGTCTCCAAAAATTCCAAAAAATTATATTAATTATATTTTAGTATATTCTACCATATACTAAAAAATCACTAAAATACAAAAGATGAAACCTAAAAATTTAAAAACATGAAAATATGATAAAATTAGCAAAAATTCTATAAAAATCAAGAAATATATCTTTCTAGTTTTGAATTTTCTTTATTGTATATAATATATACTAAAAATAGTTTTAGGTTAATTTTTAACTTATAATATTTTTAAACCCATAAACAAGTCACAATATTTAATATATTCACTTGATGTGTATTTTCAACCTTAAAAATACATAAAAATTACCAAAATAGAAAAATGTTAAAAATCTAGAAACATTTTATTTTTTATTTTGACTTTATTTGGTTTATTTTTTAAAATTCAAAAAGACATATTATCTATATAATATATATTATCTATATCAATATTAATAATTATCTTATTTTAAAAATTAAAAAAACTTAAGAATTTACAAAATTTAAAAAATAAAAGTCAAAAATTTAAAACATATAAAAATATTAAATATTTCAAAAAATTATAAAAATTTCAATATAATTAAAAATCCACATAAAAATAAGAAAATATAAAATAAAAAGGTCATTATTAATTAGAAATAAGTAATGATAATTTTCTACCCATGTTCGCTTCCATGTGTTCGACACTCTTACTTCTTACACATATACATCTATGTAAGAGTTATATAGCATGACTGCAACTCTAATATACCATGACAACTAGGTGGAAGCGTAAGTAGAGCGATCAAGGAGGGCTTTTCTGTAGTTCCCCTTTGATGAATTTTAACTCACACAGATTTCATTTTGATACACATTGTGGGTTGATTGTTGTTTGATTTTGAGATCGGTCGCTGCAACGACTACACGTCCTATCTTCTTAGGATACTAGACCGGTCTCGAATCAACAAATGGTGCCCTTGATATGAAAGTAATGGTTAGGGTAGATATATAGCTTGTTTATTTTCTTTCATTATCTGCTCTTTCTATTTGCATAATAGCTCTAACCGCCTCTTGTTTTTTGACTTTGTTGCGAGGTCTCGTTGAGCAAAGGGGGGATTTCTTAAGAGATCCAAAGCATACGAGTGCACGAAGGTCGGCTCAGACGAACCGGCGGGAGAAACAACAGAAGAAAATCGAGAACTGTAAAGAATATTTATAGTGTAGATTAGTTTAGTTTTTATTTTCTTTGAGAGAGTGATTAAATAACTTGTAATAATAAAACACTCTCAAGATACTCAGAACATTACGGGTCTATTTTACCAATTGTTTGTTTAGCCCGGGAATCTATGCCCGCCACTTCTCCATATTTGTAGACATGTCCTCTCCCCAAGCGCCTCACGTTGCATTCTTGAAAAAATTACACAAGGGGCCCTACTAGTTTTTTGTATTTATAATTAGGTCCCCATTCACTTACAAGGAAAGCCCGATGGTTTTTAAAATTACAAAAACCTCACCGGGGTCCTTTTGTGATAGTTTGTAAACATATTCATGTTTTTATTTGTGTTTGTGCACATGGACCATTTTGACTATAACTTGAGCATATGTACTCCTTTTTCAGTGATTTCAATCTCAATGCTCATTTAATTGTCTAGCTAATGGCATAGCTTATTACGTGATTTGACACTTATAACTGTACATTTAGTTTGATATATAATGTTTTAAACCTCTATTCATTTAATTTCCATTTGACTACACATAGACTTAATTTCATGCATTAGATGAATCATGAAATTAATTGTTTATCTATTACTCATTTAATTGATTAGATCAGGGGTATTTTTGCGTGGTCACTCATATTTGCATGTCATCACATTTTATATCATTTTGTTACTTTATTTAACTTGCATGAACCATAAAAATACATTTTATTCATTCATAATATGTTGCATAGTTTTGTTTGAAGTGCATTGTCGAGATAGATGCCATAATAATAACTGAACTTAGGTATTAAGATTTAATTAATCATGAGGATAGCTCATGTCCCTGAGATTGACCCTGGACTTATCCCAGGTTATAAAATTACTAAACCGAGCCCCTCCACGTGGAGATATTATTTGGGCTCAGTTTCTGATAGATCACTAAGTGGTTGTACTACAACTTGATGATATTAACTTAGACATTTAGCGACTCATCAATGCCGAGAAGTCATTCATCATTTGTGATGTCTTTGACACTTGGAGTTTCAACTTCATGGACCCATTCTCGGTTTGCTACGGATTTGAGTACAACCTTCTCACGATGGATTATTTTTCTAAGTGGATGGAGGCTATTCCAACCCAAGCCGTCGATAGTAGGACTGTTAGTAAGTTTGTAAGAGATCACATTATTTCTATATTCATGGTCCCCAAGGTATTGATATCATATAGGGATGGACATTTTGTGAACAGAAATTGAAGAAGCTTGTGAAGGATTATGGCATTGAGTACCGTCACTAGTCCATACCACCCACAGACCACTGACATGGTAGAGATGTCGAATAGGGAGGTTAAGAGCATATTATAGAAACCCGTCTGCCCATACAGGAAGAATTGGTCCCAGCTCTTGGACCAAGTCCTTTGGGCTTACAGGACTACTTACAAGACACCATCGTAGCCTCCCCATTCAGGATCGTATTTGGAAAGCCATGTCATTTTCCCGTAGAGTTAGTGCAAAAATCATAATGGGCAAGTAAGAATGTTAATTAGAACACACATCTGGGTCAGAAAGAGAGAGAGATGTAGCTCAATGAACTTGTAGAGATTAGAAACCATGCATATGGTAGTAGTTGGTGTACAAGGACAATGTTAAGTGTTGGCATTACAGATTTATCAAACGAAAGATCTTCGTTCATGGACAAAAGGTATGGTTGTTTAATGCAAAATTGAAGATTTTCTAAGAGAAACTCAAATCCAAGTGGATGGGTCCGTATCTAGTCCATGGTGTGCATGGCAGTAGTAGCGTTGAGATTTCAGATCTTACAGATGGAGCATAAACATTCCTAGTGAATGGACAACTGCTGAGGTACTTTGTTTATCAAATGAACAGTTGGTCAATGTTGAGGAGATGGTATTTATTTGTGGGATAGTTTCAAAAGAGACACCTACAATCTCGTTGGACCCCTATTCCCATTCTTTCATACTTAGGTCGACCAAAGCCTAAGTATAAGGGGTTGATGCCCATTGTGTCTTCTCCACTTCTTCTCCTCATTCATATCTTGCCCTCGACCATCTCATTTTTGTCTTCTTCTATATTTAGGCCTTCAAAGCCCTAAGTATAGGGTGGGAGGTTGACTTCTATTTTTTTCACCCACCTATACTTAGTATGGGCTATGTCTTTTTGTCCTCTAGTGCCATTAGGACATAACACGAGCTAAGTATGTGGGATGTATATATGTGATATATACTTTATCCATAGCTCGTACTTTTAACTAATTTCTAAACAAATATTGGGTAAGGGGTAATCACTTGCAAAATTTGTAAAATGTACAATAGGTAATAGTTGAAAATAGTTATAACATATGTATAAATTGTAACCCTTGTAAAAATTTATAAAATTTTGTAAAATGTGGATAAAGGTGTAAAATGTGTGCATTCTTGTATATATATGTATATTTTACAGATTTTGTATATTTTTATCAAAATTGAGGGGTATATAAATTTTTTTTGGAAAAAAAGACTTTTTGAAAAAAAACAAACTTAACTGAGGTTTTATCCCTGCCACTTGCACTTCACACAAGACTTGTCTATCAGGATGCGACTCTTGACTCTAAGTCTCATCATTTTTATTCATTATGATGTTATGACTTAATTCTTCAAACTCCCTGGTTTGAAGATATACAAGCTTAAGACAATATGACTTGCAGTACAGAAGCACGATTGCATAATTCTCCTGATGAGTCACTATTTTGCCAAAGGCACTAGGATTGGAGAACTTACATTGTGACTTGATTTGAAGACACTTGATGATGGGAAAGAGTTGTAAAAACCTCATGAAACCTTGATGTCAACACATAGCTAATATGGTATCAAGGACCTATGTACTACCTTGATTTGATCTAGGTTCCAGTGTGTGTAAAAACCTAATAATTTGTGGATAGGTATGCACCAACTTGGTAAGAGTTGAGGAGCAAGTCATACCTATCATTATGTTACCAAAGAAAAATCTCAAAGATCTAGAAAATTTCCATAAAGTGTTTGAGAATAACTGGCGAGCGCTCCCAACCTTTTGAGAGTTCACTTGGATCAAGCAGAAGTAGGCCACAATATCACCTCTTCCCAATGCTTTTAAGCCACCAAATAAGAGCCATGCGAGCATAAAAAAGTACCCTGCATCGTAAATGTTACAAGCCTAGATGTAGAAGGTACATTAGGTACTCACAAAAGGCACCCACACATGGTGCATCTCAAAAAAATAAATGTTAAATCAAAGAAAAAGAATTATGTTGACTCTGTATATAGAGTATGTACATAAGTTTCTTTATTTTATTTATTCATTTTCTATTCTATTAAAATCCCAAAAAATATATTGATGTATAAATACTTTTATTCTCTTTTATTTGATTTTTATTTTTTTATTAAAAACCATAAACATTACAAAATATAAAATATTTTATTTTATATGTATAAAATACCACCAAAAAATGAGTTTGTACGAATGAAGTCTCTTGATGTTAGTCCCTTTACGAAGGTTATAGATCTCCCATCAAGATGAACAACTTTCATGAATTTTTTATTTGAGCACATTTGCTATTTTATTTTGATATTTCCTTTAATTTTTATTTTGAATTTTGTAGGGGCGACATGTGGCCGCTCTAGGAGCCGCCACGTGCTCCCTCAACTAATTACAGGCACCCATTCTTTCGGCTGTTGGATCATCTATGATCCAATGATTATGATCACTTCTTATTCCTTTTATTTATTTATTTTATTGTATTTTATTTTCCTTTCCCCCCTTTTCCACATGCCCTTTCTCGACTGTTCGATCTTGACCGATCGAACAATCGAGACTTTGTGTAACATCCGGATCCGCACAAGCCCAAACCCGACCCGATTTGGGTCCAATTAACCCAATAAAGTTGTTGAGCAATACTAAACAATCTAAATCGATCAATAGATCGTGAATGAAAAGTCGTTCAAGCGAAATCGACCAAAAATTGATCGCATCATAATGCCTGGCAAAAAAAACCGCGAGTTAAATTCGGAAATCGCAAAACAAACCAAGACCGTCATAAGATCCGATTCGACGAAACAAGACCAACGGAATCGACCGTTCATCAATTGAAGATCATTTGATATTTTAAATTCACAACATTAAATCCAAACCAAAACCGTATCTCGAAAATTTCAGGTATTCAAAACTCCATTGGAAGTATATCAATATGATACTCATATTGATCGTCATTCAGAAACGATCACAACGAGATATCGTGCGTCAAAATACGACACCCGAGGCGCTTATATGTGGGACTTTTGTTTTCCATATATGTACACATATAATAAATACATTTTATGTATATCTATAAGAATTTTATTTTTTTTGGTGATGTCATAGATGACATCTTAAAGATGATGTCATCAATGACATCAATAAGGGAGATGAAAAAAATTAGAAAGTGGAAAGGAGGAAGTTTCTAGGAAACTTCCCCCTCCCCGCCTATTTTCTCTATAAAACCAATGTGGGGAGCCCCTTTCCCTTTCCCCAATTTCTTTTTTTCTTCCCATTTCCCTCCATTACTCCAATCCCCAACATGAGAAGAGCTTCATCCCTCTTCTCTCTTCCATTTCCCCCTCACCAAAGCTCTTCTCCTCCTTGCAAAGCTGCTGTACAGCAACTCTAATAGCTGTTGTTGATGCTTCCAACCCCTGTTGAAGCCTCCAATATAGTCCTCTTGCATGCTTGTGATCTCTATATTAGAGATCTAAGTTAAAGGTACAACCCTTAGATGCTATTGCTGCCATGCATGTTGATTTACACATCTTGATGCATTTTCTTGTGTAATATATGATGGAAATTTGGGGAGAACAATTATATGAAGTTGGATCTCTAATAAGCAATTAGTTGCCATACATGAACATACCAAATTCCCTTTCTATTCAAGTATGAGTATCTCCCAAATTTGGAGAAAAACTAATGTTCAAACATACTTCTTCTTTGTTGTCACACATGACCCATCATACTCCATATTGTTATTATAATACATTGTAGAAATGTGGATACAGATGTATGCCTACTTTCCAAACTCCAAGAAATTTCCATATCTTAAATGACATCAAAAAGCTTTTTGAAATAAGCTTATGAAACCACTTACTCTTGCAAATCCCTCTCGATATAGACTCAACATTTGTTGAGTGATTAAAATAAATTTTTCTATAATAATTGGAATTTATGCTTAGGAATATGAAAATGACCTCACACCATGAGCATCATGAGAAGGATTGTTGACACATGAAACCACCCTTCATAAAGAGTTGGGAGGAGATGATGACCAAGACAGTGAACTCGCTACAACAAAGAGGAGAATGATTGCACCAATTGCAATAAGGATGTAAATTTTGAGTAAGGAAGAAGTTGTAATCTCCCAAAAACATGACCATAAAGACATAACACAAAATGAGAGAATGACATTTAGAAGTGGGAGACTACTATTTAAGGCTTAATCATGGCGGTTAGTTGCAGAGAGGACCTAGTGGAACCTGTTTTCCAACACATTTTGGAACTAGTTTTCTCTTATAATCTAGAATGCATATGTTATTTCTTAATCATATATCAAGACTTGAGGTATACACATTTGGTGGAAGGAAAATCAAACATAAACAAATGAGAAATAAGAATGTAAAATGCTCTCAATATAGCATGTGCTCGCGGATAAATCAAATGCTTAAAATTGTTCTATCAATGGTACTCAGGATTACTGATCTGAAATAGATGTGAACATGACATGTAAATTAACGATTAAAAATGCAATGACTATCATTTTGCACATGAGTAAACGTCAAGCTTCTAACACCATCTTATTTCCTTTTTGTAAATTGAAGTATCTAGTAAGGTACGCATATCTTGGGTCGATGAAAGTTGATGGCATACTTAACTGCCTTACCCCTGTTGGTTTCCTTTGTATCTAACAACTAGTTCAAAATTTTACTGATCATGCCGTATGTTAAGTATCATATAATTTAGTGGTACTTTTGTTACTACATATAAAAAGAATATCCGCATCTTATGCAGAAGAACTGATGGGGAATTATAAGATCATATTGGGATAATCGGACACAGAATTGAACTTCATTCATAACTAATAAGCAGTCCTCAATCTCATGGTTTCTACAATAGAAGTTAGAGAAGTTTTACATTAAAATGAACTTATTCAGATCCAATAAGTAGTCCTAATCTCGTGAGTGTAACAATAATGACCTATGACTGCAAGTAACTGACCATCTCATTAATTGATCCTGTAAGTTATAAATTACTAACATAGATCATTATTGACAAATGACCTAGATCAATACGGTCGATCACAGGAAGAAAGTGACTTATAATTAATTAATAGTACCGGTCATGTAACCCTTACACCTGACCGTGAGAGGGCACGGTGACCCTTAGCTGGGAGGAAGAAAGGAAGCCCAGTTCGGGCAGCAACTGCTTAGTGCGTGGGTCTAGGATTCCAGTTCTTTTCACAGTTTTTACGCGAGCTCGCAGTGTTTTTACGCCTCGTTGGGATCCCAACTTTTGATCAATCCCCTGACCTCTTTGTTTTAGGATACCCATGCGTGGGATCCTCGCTTTTCAATTTTTCTCGTACGAGCTCGTTTGCCTGTTACTAGTTAGGCTGGTTTCTATAGTGACTTTTCTGGAGAGTCTCTCTCACCCATCTCTGGGGTGCAGTTTTGGAGTAGACCTTTCCCTCTATTGGATCGTACTTCCAATTAGAGGGCGAGACGGAAGATCCTCTTAGGAGGCTACCTCACCGCTTGAGTTTTAGTTACTCTTTCACCAATAGGTTTGGCGATGTTACATCTGAAATCATCTGAGGTATCATTTGAGGGAGTTTCAGTTGAACTTAGAGAGAAGTATTATAGATCTTGTCTAAGAGAGGAAGTTGAGTGTAAGTTGTTTTGACTAGAGTTGACTATAATTAAGTTAAGTGGACGTGTTGGGAACTTAGTTCGGATGCATTATACAACACCGCATGCCTATGGAAGCACCCAACCCCAAGGCACTTTTACATGCCTTAGAGTCATAGTGTGAGGTCACACACTGACCAATACCACGGACTATCTACTTAACTTAAATAATTTAAATAAAATCAAAAGTTATTCAAAACCTAAATCTTCCTCATTATAAAAATCCATATTTAAGAATTCTAAATTATAAGACATTAATAGTTATATGTATAAATATACATATGAGTCATCAACTATTACATGAATATATATAATGTTATAAGGCAATTGAAGAAATTATTACATATGTCATTAACTACTATATAATAATGTGACATATGGGAGGTAATGGGAAAGTTTGAAGCTACCACCACTGTAGCATGAAAAACTTCTTTTTCAAAACAAGTAGTTGTATCTTTTGGTTGTTATGCATTTCTGCTTTTTTCTTTTTTATCCATATTAAATGCATGTTTATTTTATAATATGAAATATGAGTGTACCAGCGCTCGCTGATATCTTTTCTTCCCTACATGTTTTGGCAGGCAAGGAGCCTGTAGTACAGTAGTAGTTTGATGACCTTTGGAGATCGTGTTTATAGTGGACACTACGGTCTCTTTTGTCTCAGCTTATTTTGTTGTAGCTTTTTTCCTATTATATTGTAAAATACCTTTTCTTTCTCTTCTGAATATTTTAGGTATATGAATGTACTATCAACTCTCATGTACATATTGTATATATTATGAAAGATAATGAAATGAAATTTTGATGGCATGTCTTTGTTGAATCCGTGGTGATGAATGTGGTTTGAATGTCATATGCAACAACAATAACAACTCGAAAAATTTTTCTTGTTTTTCAATACTTTGTGCGATCACATGTGAATTTAATAGTGCGAATGCGGCGTAAACGAGCTCCTAGATTAGAGGGCATTGCAGTTTTGTATCAGAGTCGTGGTACCCCGATACACACATTCATAGTATTACAATTCCGATCGCATTAAGTTCTCGGGGAGTCCGAGAAGGGAAATATGACATTCAAATTCAATCACCATAGAGGTCACCTATTTCATTAATTTTCATACTATATCTCAACAAGAGAAAAAGCATGTACGATAAGTATATGTGAATGGTGCTTTTTATGACTAAAAATGGTTCTCATGCAGAGCCATGGCATCCCGACTAGGATAGGAGACGACTGACCAGCTGGCATACATACTGACTGCTCTCACCGACCTTCAGCAGCAGGCTGCTATGAGAGATCAACAGGACCAGATTCTAGTACAACAAACTGAGATTGCAGACTGATAGACTGATATAGAGATGAAATTTAAGGAGCTATCAGATTCCACCTACTGTCCATCTCACGACGGCACACGACATGACCAACGACAGTCAGTAGAGGTACAAAAGGAACTTTCGTCCATACTTGGACAAGTTTGTGGTGGTATTCAT
This sequence comes from Ottelia alismoides, assembly GCA_037367405.1. Lineage (NCBI taxonomy): Eukaryota > Viridiplantae > Streptophyta > Magnoliopsida > Alismatales > Hydrocharitaceae > Ottelia > Ottelia alismoides. Next base: position 432,026 of record JAZKJV010006347.1, on the reverse strand, counting down.
TGATGTTGTGCTCATATATTCTCGTAATGAATGTGATCATGCGAATGATCTACGTATTGTCTTGGATACATTGCAGGAGCACAAGCTATATGCCAAGCTAAGCAAGCGCGAGTTCTAGTTATCACAAGTCTCATTTCTTGGGCATGTCATTTCTGGAGCAGGTATCGCAGTGGATCCTGCGGAGATTGAGGCAGTTATGTCTTGGGAGCATCCCAAGATAGTTACTCAGATTCGGAGCTTCCTTGATTATTACAGACGCTTTATCAGCAGATTTTCATGCATTGTTCGCCCTCTGACACGATTGACGCAGAAGGGAGTTCCATTCATTTGGGATGATTCCTGTGAGCAGGCCTTCAGGACAGTGAAGGAGAGACTGACTACAACACCTATTCTTGCTCTTCCTTCAGACACTCAGGACTATGCAGTCTACTGATTGAGCGATCTGAACGACTAAGGTAAAGGTATCTAGATGGTCGTTGTGACCTCAGTCACTCAGCTACGTCAATCAAGAAAAATGAACCACTCAGAATAGATAAAATCACTCAAAACACGAAAGCGGTCCTGCTATTGGATTAACCTGGTATAGCGATCAGGGTCGAACTCAAGGAGCACGGGTTGGTCTCTCGGCCTACGAAGTAGTAAAAAGGAATAAAATAAAAGAACAAAATATTTTTAGTGGTTTTTTTAATTATTTTATATTTTTTTGGATTTTTAGCTAATTAAGAAAATGAGAAAAACAAGGAAACACACACTTCAACAATTTATTTAAAGCACTAAAAATCAACCAAAAATTTAAACAAAAATATTTTTATGTGTTTTATAATTTTTGGTGTTTTGGGTGAATTTTTGAGAATTTTATGATATTTATTTATTTTTCTAAAAATCAAACAGTGACTGAAATAAATGGTACTGTCCAGCCCAGCCAAAAAGGCCTAGATAAAATATCTAAGAGCCCCAAAATGGCTAGGAGGTAATTTTCCTGTAAAGAAGACAAAATGAGGAAAATTTAGGCACCAATTTTATTGTTTTTGGGTTTTTAGTTTAATTATTAGAATTTTTATAAGTTTTTATGTTTTTTTTCAATTTTTAGTGGTTTTCAGTAATGAAAAATAGCCAAAAATGGCTAGAAAATCAAACACAGCAAAATAAACAGTAGACAATGTTTTTGTAATTTTTAGACACTATTTAATATTTTTTTGTGATTTTTAAAGTTAGACAGTGACAAAAATGAAGGTTTTTGATTTTTTAAAAATATCAAATGAAATAAAAAATGTCCTCAAAAATCAACGAAAATTTTACACCATGGCAGGAGCCATGTGTCCAATTTTCGTTGGATTTGGAGGTAATTTGCAATTTTATTCAAAAATAAAGAAGGAGCACTGTGCACAGGGACCAAAGTGCAAATACCCAAGAGTCTGTGGGGTCTGGTGCAATTTACCCAGCAAAACACGCGCCACGCGCGTGCCTGGGGCACTCAGGGACCCAAATGCAATAAAAATAAGTCCCGAGGACTTATTGGTAACAGGTACCAAAAGTCCAGGGGCCTATTCGCAAAATACCCAAAATATCGCGCACATGTTGAAATAAATCACTCACAGGGGTATAAATGCAAATAAACTAAAACATTCATTCCATTGATAACAACCAGAACTACAGGGGCATGAGTTGCAAATAAACCAGAGACACACGTGACGAAGCACGTGTCATACAACGCACAGGGGCATACATGCAAGGAAAATAAAGTACGGGGTCCTCTATGCAAATAACCCTAAAACTAAACAACTAAATTCAATATTTACAGGACTAAAGCGAAATAAAAGAAAAGACAGGGCCTAAGGGTAAATTACCCTTTATTAAGGTGAACCGTTGGATGCGCGCCACGTGGAGGATCTGAAGGTGGCGAGCGATGGGCGCTCCAGATCTTCCCTCCTCAGATCGAACGGTGGTGGTTGCTCCGGAGATGAACGTCTCTGATGGAGACTGGAGCGAGAGGGGGCTATCGAACGGCGACGGAGGATGCTGGATGAACAGGTCGCCGGCGAGACTCGCCGGCCTCGAGCGTGCGCTAGGCTCCTCCTAGGAGCACTCTGAAGTCGGAGAAGAGACGTGGAGTGCTCCCGCGTCTGGTGGTGGGATCCGATGATCGAGCCGAGCTCCGAGGAGCTCGGGCGAGGTTGGCGGAGCTGAGCCTCCTGGCTGGATGACGAAGGGCCTCAGATGGCCTTTGTTTGACCTGCAAAGCGAACCAGAAGACTCGCGGGTCGAGGGCAAACTGCCTTGACCCGGTTAGGCGAGGTGACGGTGGCTCGTGGGTCGAAATGGCGAGCTCCGGCGAAGGGGGTGGACGGAGGAGCTCGGCTCCCAGCTCCTGTGCGAGCTGGGTTGGATGGAGGGGTGAAGAAGGTGCGTCGAAGGGAGGCTGATGCGATGGACGATTCCGATGATCGAACGGAGTGAGGGGATGGTCGGAATCAGCTCGAGACGGCGGCGATACGAATTGGGCGTAAATGGAAATCGAAGAAAGATAAGGACCTACAAGGTTACCTGGGTGGTCGAAGAGACTGGGGAGGAGCTGTGGAAGCTCCTGGTCGTCGCCTCGAGGAGCGTCTCCCTCCGAGGCTCAAGCTCCAGCTTATGGCGGAGCGACGGCGGCGTAGCTCGCCGGATCGATGGTCTCGCCCTCCTTCCTCACTGCGACACCACGGGGGGACGAGCTGTCACTCTCGTCGATGTGATGGAGGTCACTGGGAGTGGAACGAATGAGCCAAAGATAGGGAAATGAGGTGGCAGAGCAACGGCTAAATATGGGTGCGGGTCCGGCTAGACGAGGTCGGGTAGGGCGTGGAGGCGCGCGGATCCCGATGTGGATACCCCGGCGAGGGTGTCGGATGTGGCAGGAGTGAAACGGACCCGGGGTTTAGGTGGGATTCAATCGGGTTTAGGCGCTAGAAATTAGGGAAGTCGGGTCGGGCGCCTAAATCCGCAGGAGGTGGTCCTGGGGGGGGGGGGTAGTTGACCGGGCGGTCAACATCCCAAGGAGCCAACAGGAATCGGCCACGTGGCAGGATCTTAGGAGTGAAATTTAGGGTAGCTAGGGGCCGATTTAGCAAAAACTCAAAGCATGAAATATTTTTATTTTATTTTTTTTTCTATTTTTTAGTGATTTTTAATAATTTTTTCGAAATAAAAATAAGGTACTTACACTATATGTACTATATAGGTATATGTACACTATTAGGTTTTTTTAATTTTTGATTTTTAATTATTATTTTTATGCAATTTTATTCCTATTTTATATTTTATTTATTTTTATTATAAAATAAGGAATAAAAAGGTATTTTTATTTTATTTTTATTATTTTTATACATAGGTAAATAAATATATACATTTATATACATGGTATATGTACAATGTATTTTTGTATTTTTAATTTTGCTATTTTTATTTTGTTTTGATTTTAATTGTTTTTATTTTATTTATTTACATTATAAACCATAGAATATTTACAAAAATTTTGGAAAGTAATTTTATTTATTTACAAGGTTAAATAAATATATATGTGAGTCTATGTACAAGGTGACTATACAAGAGGTGTTTTTGTTTTTTTTAGTTTTTAAATTTTTCTTTTGATTTTATAAATATATATATACAAATATTTACAAGCCTATTTTTGTGAGGAAAATACTTTTATTTATTTACATAAATATTTACACACATGAGCCCCTATCTCCCTCTACTTTGGCTTTTATGCGGTCAGGCCCATGATGAGCCCTCCCTTGGGTTAGGTTGCTCAATATTTATTCTAAATATTTCCCTCTTTTTCTTTTTAATCTTTATTCTTTTATTTTTGCACAAAAACATGCTAATTATAGGTTTTTACACAATGCATGCTTTTGGTAATTATTTGTATTTACGTATATCTACATGCATTTGCAAAGGTTTTTGAAGCTAAAATATAAGAATAAAGAGTGATGAATGAGTATTCATCACCCCCCTATACTTAACTTTGCTAGTCCCTTAGCAAACACTTATTTGAAAAAGAAGTGAAAAAGAAAGAAAGAAAAAGAAAAAGAGGATGTACATGGATCAAGGTTGATTATTAAACTTGCCTTCATTAAATTGGGGTATGGAGCTCGATCAGATCTTTGGATTATTAATGTGTCGGAACCTTATTTGGACTTAAGTCTAAAACTCAACAAACTCTAAGTTCCACTAATCTATAACCAAGACTCCTCAATGCTCCAGATCAGAACAAGTCATCAATCACAAACCCTGAAGACCATGAATCTTTTCTTGTCCTGTGAAAGTGAGGTCTAAGCTCTCCTCCTCAGAAATGGCAACTTGACAACCCTCCCCAACAAGGTAACTCTATGACCTCAATCTGGCCACTCTTTCCTCGAGGAGCGGGGTATTCCCTTCTAAGTTCAAGTTCAACCGGCTCAAGAAGAGGAGGAAGAAGAGAATGGGTCAAGGCCAGTGTAGCCAAGTACCCTTGGGAGCTTGACCAGTGTAGCCAAGTCTCCCTGCTGCAAGCTACATCAGGTGGATCATGAAACCAAGCTTTGCTTATTGCACTCTATATACATACTCCGGTGGGATTATCATTTTCTATCAGACCCACCACTTTTTTTGGAGTTATTTTCTTTTTGCACACATTTTTTTTCAAGTGCATCTGTACAACATATACATGTGCAGCATATATATACAACGAATTTTTCCTCCTGAGCCAGTAGACTATCCCTCTTTTGAAGCTTTATTGCAACCCACAACTCCCGTCGTTAGACCTCATGGCAACCGGACCAAGTTGAGACGCACTTCCTTCACTAAAAGAAGAAGATAAGTTCTGCCTAGAAGTACTACCCTCATATGCTACCCCAAGTCAAGGAAGACTGCCTCCTCACCACCTCATCCGTGGAGAGCTCGGTGCATAGTGCTGGTGTCCAAGTAAAGCCATAATATATATGAGTCATGTGTTGTTGTTAAGTGCTCTACTTAGGCTCATTGAGATGACATGTGATCATAGCCTAGTGGACTCAAAGAATTAAGTCACCATGGACCTGAAAAGCCTTAAACCTAAGCCCTATAAGGTTCCTCTTAGAAGTTAGGTGGATTAAGATCTTAATCAAGCTCCATTTCTCAATTTGATTCCAGGCTAGTTTAACCATCATCCAGAAAAACTATATACATATGTACAAAAAGATGCTTATTTACACAGATTTTTACAAACATGCAAAATTTTTGAAAAATGTTTTGAAATCATGAATGGATGATGCATGAAGTGCAAGTTTTGCAAAAAGATATTTACACACATTTACACAAGATTTTTGCAAACTTTTGATTTTCAAAACATTTTGGAAAAATTTTGTACTATATACATAATTTTGATAAGAAAATATTTACACAAGCTTTACACAAAAGATTTTTGAAATCATTTTTACAAAAATAATTTGTACACTAGCTATTTATGTGCAAATAAAAGAATGTTTATGTACATGAAAATTTTTTTATGTACATGAATTTTTTTTAATTTTCGTGATTTTTAGCCATTTTATTTATTAACACACTCACACAAAGTACGAGTTATGGCTAATATGAAATATATACACACCCCCCTATACTTAGCTCGAATGATGTTCTCAGTGTCAAGAGCGATGAAGAAGACATAACTCGTGCTAGGTATAGGGAAGTGAAAAGAAAGGCTATATACAGAGACGAATGAATGAGAAGTCAAGAGGGTCTCGGGTCTTCCCCCTATACTTAGGATTAAATAATCCTAAGTATAGCAGGCTGTACACTAAGGGAAAACCGAGTGGAGAATGTACAGGGTCTACCCCCCTATACTTAGGGTAAAATATCCCTAAGTATAGGCAGCAAAACAGGGGTAGGCAGAAACAAAAGAAATACCCAAACGGTCTCACATCCCCCCTATACTTAGGGTAGAGTGCACCCTAAGTATAGCATAATCAAAAGATGAAGAAAGGGATGTGGGGCTAAAGAATGTAGTGATATGGACATCTGGATCTATACAAGGCGGAAGATCAGTGAAACTCAGGCGTGAGATGCATTAGATGTGAGTCAAAGACCACGTCTCACACAAAATGAATAGGGGCAAGATCAGCGACCCGCGGCTCATGATCTAGAAATGGTTTGAGCCGCTGGCCGTTCACTCGAAAGGTACTCTCAGAAGACAACTCAGATATATCGATGCTACCGTTGTCGTGTACCTTTCTGACCAAATAGGGTCCCTTCCATTTGCTCTGTAGCTTCCCTGGAAACAAACGTAGCCTCGCATCAAACAGCCATACTCTCTGTCCAATCTCAAAATGCTTGTGGCTGATATGAGAATCATGCCACTCCTTCACTCTCTCCTTATATTGTAGGCTGTTTGAGAAAGCTGTATCTCTAAGCTCCTCCAGGGCTGCTAACTCTGCCCTCCTCTGGTCTCCCATACCATCTGGATCCATAAGAATATCTGTAACTGCCCAAAGTGACTTGTGCCTCAGCTCAACAGGTAAATGGCACGGCTTGCCATATACGAGGCGAAAGGGAGATGTGCCCAGAGGTGTCTTGAAAGACGTCCTGTATGCCCACAAGACCGAGTCCAAAAGCTGTGACCAATCCTTTCGGTCAGGGTGGATGACTTTCTGCAATATAGTCTTGATCTCCCTATTCGACACCTCGGCTAGACCATTCGTCTGTGGATGGTAAGGTGTGGCAACACGATGGTCTATACCGAACTCGCTAGCAAGGGCCTTCACCTGGTCGTTGATGAAATGAGACCCCCCATCAGAAATCAGAACTCGTGGAACCCCGAACCGCATGATGATGTGCTTCCTTAAAAATTTGCAAACTGTCCTCGCATCAACGGCTCGGGCGGGGATGGCCTCCACCCAACGACTAACATAATCCACGACCAACAGAATGTACTCAAATCCCTGACTTTTAGGGAATGGACCCATGAAATCGATGCCCCATGCGTCAAAAACCTCACAGAAATGAATGGGCTGCATCGGCATCATATCACGCTATCCACAAGTGCCCATCCTCTGACAGTCAGTACACCGCTTCACGAACTCATCTGAGTCCTTGAAGAGGGTAGGCCACCACAAGCCAGATTGGAGCACTTTCTGTGCCGTTCTCCTCCCAGAATGATGTCCTCCTGCCTCAAGCTTGTGGCAGTAAGTGAGGATGCTATGGTGTTCCTCCTGAGGAATACACCGATGCCAGACGCTATCCCCTCCTTCGTGGTAAAGGATGGGATCCTCCCAGTGGTAGGACTTGGCCTTCGCAAGGAAGGTCTCAAGCCTCTGCCTGGGCCAATCTTGTGGGACTTTCCCAGCAATGAGAAAGTTCACAATATCGGCATACCACGGGAGTGAGGCGATAGCAAGGATCGCCTCGTCTGGGAATGTATATCGAATGGGGTCAATCTGCTCAGACTCCTCAGGCTGCTCTAAACGGGAGAGATGATCCGCCACCACATTCTTGACTCCAGGCTTATCCTTAATCTCAATGTCGAACTCCTGGAGTAGAAGGATCCATCTAGTAAGTCTGGCCTTGGCATCCTTCTTTGCCATGAGGTACCTGATGGCGGTGTGATCTGTGTACAAAGTCACTCTAGATCCAATGATATACGATCGAAACTTATCTAGGGCGAACACTACAGCTAGCATTTCCTTCTCTGTGACCGTGTAATTCTGCTGCGCGGAATCCAATGTGCGGCTAGCGTAGTGAATGGCAAATGGAACTCCATCCCTCCTCTGTCCCAGCACTGCCCCTACGGCAAAAGCGGAGGCGTCCGTCATGATCTCAAATGGGAGAGACCAATCAGGCGGCTGGAGGACAGGAGCCTCAATAACACACTGCTGGAGAGTCGCAAAGGACGCAAGACACTTGTCATCGACAAGGAACTCGGTGTCTTTCGTCAAGAGGTTAGTCAACGGCCGGGCAATCCTGCTGAAATCCTGAATAAATCTCCTATAAAATCCAACGTGCCCCAGGAATGACCGTAGCTGCCTCAAATTGGACGGCGGGGTGAGTTTTCTAATGACATCAACCTTGGCCGGATCAACCTCCATGCCCCTGTTGGAGATGATGTGGACAAGCACCGTCCCTTGAGTCACCATGAAGTGACTCTTCTCCCAAGATAGAACCAAATGGAACTCAATACATCGCTGGAGTACTCGATCTAGGCAGTCAAGACAGGAGTCGAATCCGTCGCCGTAGACTGAGAAATCGTCCATGAAGACCTCCAAACACTCCCCTACCATGTCCGAAAAGATCGACAGCATGCACCTCTGAAAAGTCGTAGGGGCGTTGCATATCCCAAATGGCATGCGTCGAAAGGCATATGTACCAAAGGGACAGGTAAAGGTGGTCTTCTCCTGATCCTCAGGAGCGATGGCCACCTGGTTGTAGCCCGAGTACCCATCCAGGAAGCAATAATGGCTCTTCCCTGCCAGTCTCTCAATGATCTGGTCAATAAAAGACAGGGGGAAATGGTCCTTCTTGGTGGCCTGGTTGAGTCTCCTGTAGTCAACACATACCCTCCAAGAGGTGGGTACTCGTGTAGCAATCTCCTCTCCCGACTCACTGATCACAGTCGTGATGCCCGTCTTCTTGGGCACCACATGCAAGGGGCTGACCCACTTGGAGTCGGAAATGGGATAAATAAAATCTGCACTCCACCATTTTGATATTTCCTTCATCACGACCTCTCTCAAGTTGGGGTTCAGTCGCCGCTGGAACTCACGCGATGGCTTCGCCCCCTCCTCGAGATAGATATGGTGGGATCACACTGATGGAATAATCCCATGGAGATCTGCTACGCTCCATCCGCTTGCCTTGCGGTTCTTTTCAAGAACCCCCATCAAACAGGATTCCTGCTCTCCAGTCAGGTCGGCGGAGATGATGACTGGGTACATCTCGGGCTCGCCCGCAAGGAATCGATACTTCAGCGAAGTAGGGAGTGGCTTCAGCTCTGGACAGCTGGGTGCTGGCAAATCTGGTCTCGGAAGAAGATGTGTCAATGCTGCTAAATCTGCCAAATCTACCTGGGAGAAAGAAAGCGAACTCTCGCAAACTGGATCTGGAGGAGGCTGCTCAACTGTACTGTCTCTGATCTGCTCTGCATCTACCTCCTCCTCATCTGTCGGCTCAGGTGGACTCAGGTCTGGCATCTGATCATCGCAATCTGCCCAATCAGACTCTGAATCCGAGGGATCTGTATCAAACAAGGTGGCATCAGCACCACCATCACAGAAAACCGTGTCGCGGTCAAGAACTGGCTCTGCTGCCTCTGTGGTATCCTGGACCAGGGTTGTGCTCTCCAGACTCTCCTCTACTATCATCTCGGCATCAGCTATATCTGAGAATGAGAGGATGGCCTGTGTTGCAGGTTCTGCCCATGCTGCCTCATCGTCTGTGATCACAAAATCACAGTCCTGGTGGATGTCTGGCTCGGCGTCTGTCAGCTGCTCTGAATCTGTGCTAGCCTCTGAGCGTGCTCTCTCTCTGGCTCTGTAGTCCTCGACCGTCTCTATTTGTATACTCTCGCCCTCGACGCGAAAGTATACCTTCCCGCTATCATGATCAGTCACCGCTTTGGCTGTGGCCAAGAACGGACGACCGAGGATGATGGGGGTATCGGCCACTGAGTCAGGGATCTCCATGTCCAACACTACGAAGTCCACGGGGAATTTCAGGCCCTGAATCGTGACGATAACATCTTGCAACAACCCCTTCGGCCTCTTGACAGATCGATCAACAAACTGAAGGACTGTCCTGCTCTGTCTAAGAGTGCCCAACTCGAAGCGGTCGAGAAGGGCTGCCAGAAGGAGGTTGATCGACGATCCGCTATCCAATAGAGTCCGGTCAAACCTCTGCTCACTAATCTGGCATCTGACATACGGGGCCCCTGAATCTGGCCTCTTGGCTGGCAGACGGTTCTGGATCGCGAAACACGTGGCTTTCGTCAACACATGAATCTCTGAAGTGTGGTTCCTCCTCCTCCTCCTGACTGTGGTCTTGTCTCTCAAAGATCGCTGAAGAAGGGGGATGTGCTGCAAAGCCTCCTGGAGGGTCAGCTGGATGTGAAATCTGTCGATTATGCTCTGGCTGAATTCCTCCTGCTCTCTCTTTTTTGGGTCTTTTTCTTTTTTCTTCCCCTTCCCCATCTGAAGGGCTCTAGGGAAGGGGATCACAGGGTCCTTCGCAGATGAAGGACTAGGAAAAGGCCTAGACGGCTCGACGGCCGGATCCGCACATACATCAATCACCACAGTGGGACCAGAAGAAACTAAACCTTTTCCTTTATTCAAAATAGAGTTCTAAGGTACATTAACTGAAGGAAAAACAACATCTCTATCAAGACGAACACCGGTGGCCTCAGTACCACCATGGGCTGGCTCTGCTGCTGAACGTCTCGCGGCCTCAGTACCGCAGGCTAGCTCAGCTATACTGGTGGCGTCAGTACCACCTCCTCGAACTGGTGAAGCGGCGGCCTCAGTACCACCGGTGGAATCAGCATCCTTGGTGGCATCAGTACCACCGTCTTCATCATGCGCGGCATCAGTACCGCTCTCCTCCTCCTCATCTGGCGCCCTGGATGGATCCTCGAGTCGTCGCTCAGGTGAGGCGCCGCCTACTGGTGCTCTACCGCTCCTAAGTGTAACAAAATCAGCATCAAATAGATCCGAAGACATATCATCAAATGGATCACTAGGAGTGGCGTGCTCAGTGGGAACTACCTGCTCAGACTTCCTCTTGAGGCTATTCGGATTTGGCTCTATCTGTGCAGGAATAGCGACCTTCCCTCCCACAAGGTCCCACATCTCCTGGCGAAACTCGTCCATCTCCCGTCTGAAGGTAGCATGCTGGTCCGTGAGGAGGCGGGCTATGTCATCCAAGGCGGGGCTCTCATGGGAGCCCGACGGGTAGCCTCTCTGGTGCTGAGGCCGCTGGAACTGGTGCTGCTGGTAAGAGGGGTAGGAGGAAGGATGCTGCTGCTGGTGTGGTGGGTGAGCCTGCTGCTCACGTCTCCAAGACTGTCCCTGCTGCTGATAGGGACGAGGAACGAAGGACGACTGCTGGTGTGACTGGTAGGCTGGGGGCTGCTGCTGCGGCTGGTGATCTCTCTGCTGGCCATACTGCCCTCCCTGACCGGATGACTGCTGCTGGGGCTGGGTACCTCCACTCCCCCACCTGAATCCGGGATGGTCTCGTCGGATCCCAGGCTGGGGGTGGTCATACCAAATCCCGTTGACATCCATCAACGGCTCTGCATCGTATGGGGCTGGTGGGAGTACTGCCAGAGGCTGATCCGGCTGGTATACCACCATCTGCATGTCTGGAGATGGTGGGGACTGGTAAGAGGGCTGCTGCTGCTGCTACGGCTCCGCCTGTACAAGGTGAACCTGTCTAGGCTGTTGAAAGGAGCTAGAGCGTTGGGACGATCTGCTACTGCCGGTGTCGCCTCGCGACTGAAGACGGGGCTGTGAAGCCGTCTGTGCCTCCTGGAGACACATGAGCTGGGTCTTCATGTCGCTCAGAGTCTGTGCCATCTGCTCCATCTGCGTGATGCTCTAGCACTGCTTCTTCTCGATCAGCTCCATGCGGTCCAACTTCTCGCTGATGATACCCATATCCGCGGCGGACGACTCTGCCTGTGCTGCTGTAACTGCGGAAGAACTGGATGGTCCGGCATCGACCCGTGCTATCCTCTGGTACTGCACGGGTCCTGGCTGCTGCTGGGGTCTCCCCTGTGTGTACAACCGGGTCTGGGACATCACCATGTAATTCTCGGCCATCTCCTCGTAAATGGCCCAGACCTGGTCGTGGTCCTTGGGGAAATAGGACCCGCCGCAATAAGCATTCACCAGGCCCTGGAGCTCTGGTGTCAACCCGCTGAAGAAGCTCTGAACAAGGTTCGGCTTCGAGATGTCGTGGTGCGGGCATCTGTCGGTGAGATCTCGGAACCTCTCCCATGCCTCGTGGAATTGCTCGTTGGGGAGCATGGAGAAGTTGCTGATCAGGGCCCTCGCTGCATTCGTCCGCCCGAGTGGATAGTACTTGTTCAAGTACTCGGTGCGGAGCTGCTCCCAGGTGTAAACAAACTTCCCCAAATGCTTCAGCCAGGTGGCTGCTCTATCTGCTAGGGAGAAGGGGAAGGCGATCATCCTGATCGTGTCCTGGTCCACCTGACAGTCGTGGACAGTGCTGCATATCATCAAGAACTCCTGGAGGTGGAGATGGGGCTCCTCTGTCGCGAGTCCGTGGAAACGGGGGAGTAGCTGCAAAGTGTTCGGGGGGAACTTGAAGTCCCCCACGATCGCTAGAAGTAGTACCCAGTGGTGCGTCAGCGTTGATCCGGGGTTGTGTAACTCCCGCATCGGTCTCGGTGGTCCTCCGGCCGCGGCTGCGGTGGCTGCCGCTGCTGCGGCTGCATCCGCATCATCTGGGATCCTCGGTCCCTCTCTCCTCTGCTCTCGCTCTGCTCTCATCTGCTCCATCTCTCTCCTCATGTCGATCATGAATGCTTCCTGATCCCTCAGCTGCTGCTGAACGGTCTCTAACGAGGCGATCAGGGTGGAGTTGATCGCTCCCTGATCCAATACGAAGTGCTCAGGCTGACGGGAGCGATCCTCTGAACTGCCGGCCATACCGTCTGCAAAATCAAATGAGCCCAACTCAGGTGCTGTCAAATCTACTAATCTCTCCTCGGGCTCATGTCGCTCAGGTCCGAAAGAAAGGGGGTCGAGGGGGAACAGGGCGGAGTCGTACTCGGGCTCGGAGAGCTGGTCCTCGCTCTCGCGGGCCAACCTAGATGATCGGGTAGACGTGCCCGAAAGCGGTGCAACCAGAGGCTGCCTAAGAGAGCGTCTACCCATCATCTTGATCTGGCGAGTAGTGCGGATGAGATCTGGAGAAACTATGATCAGAATGCAAACCCCCTGTTCACCAACGCAATGCGAGCTGAAGACCGTAAAAGTTCGGTCAAATTATCTTGTCAATTTTTATTAGGTGAACACACAATATATCAGAGCGCTTACGTGACCTGTTAGGATACCCGATGCTACCCCAACCGACTGGCCCGCACGGAGAAGTCGGTAATCAGTCGGGAATAACACCGGAGGGCTCTACCTAGGGTGCGGGTCACTCTCTCGCGCAATCAAACCATACAATGAGGGGGTTGCTCTCCCCAAGACAAATTTTTATGGTGAGTGTCTTTTAGGGTCAATAGTTTTATCCAGTCCCAATTTTATGGTTTTTTCTTTTTAATATTTTTCAAATAAAAACAAAGGCCTAACGAATTTTTCGGTTCTCCTGGTTATTAAGTCCAAAACAGGGGGGAGAAGACGAAAAAGCCGATGCGCGATGAAATCAATGATGCATGCTGAGTCAGAAACGCGTACCTTGTCTCCAGCACTCTACATGCAAGTGATCCGCGCAGAATTTAAAGACAGGAAATAAACTACCTAAATGATGCAGCGGGAAAACCCGAGTCCTAGATGAGCAATTTCTACACGCAGAACCGTCTAATCGGTCACCGACCTCCAAGCCAAAGGGTTCGGTCTTAGCTCACCCCTCCTCTGCCCGACAAATCGGGGGTAGGAGAAAGCGCTTTACAGGGTGAGCTGCGGCACGTAGGCTACGAAGGAGATGAGTCGATTATTTTTATTAATTGATTATTAGTGAGTCCAATTATCGCACTATAGGAACATGTAAATAGTTAAGTGTGGGGACCCTACTAATTACGGCACAAGCAAGAGAAATTCCTAAGTCTAGAGGCTCGATCAAAAACCGCGTAAACACCGGAAAAGGCAGAAAAAATTAAAAGAAAACAAAGCCGCGTAAAAACCCGCGAAAAAGCCTAAGGGTCCCCCGAGAACACCGGTGCTCAGCGAAACAGACCCGCTAAGTCCAAGAGTCCACAAGTCCAGTCTGAGAGTTCCTGTATTATTACAATAATAATCAAATAAAAGTAAAAAGTCTATCTAATCCTCTCCCACTCCACTCTCTCTTGCTCTCTCCTGCGGCTCCGTACAGAAAGGAGCCGCCTCCAAGTTCCTCGGTTGCACCGGCTTCTCGAAATCGGCCGCCTCGGTCCTCGGGCCCTCGCAAGAAAAAGGGATGAGTGGTCAAACCAAATAAAAATAATCAAATAATAATAAGGAAAAATAAATGGAAATAAAAATGAGGGTATATATGCAAAAATACAAAATAAAATAAACTCAAAATAAAATAAAACAAAATAAAATAAAAGAAAAAGAAAATTAAACAAAAAAAACAAAAATAAAATATAGACAAAAGCCGCGAAAAAGCCGCGAGCTCTGAAAGAGCCGCGAAAAGCCGCGAAAACAACAATGAAGATAAAATAAAAACTACTAAGCCGTGCTCCCCGGCAAAGACGCCATTCTGATTGAGCGATCTGGACGACTAAGGTAAAGGTATCTAGATGGTCGTTGTGACCTCAGTCACTCAGCTACGTCAATCAAGAAAAATGAACCACTCAGAATAGATAAAATCACCCAAAACACGAAAGCGGTCCTGCTATTGGATTAACCTGGTATAGCGACCAGGGTCGAACTCAAGGAGCACAGGTTGGCCTCTCAGCCTACGAAGTAGTAAAAAGGAATAAAATAAAAGAACAAAATATTTTTAGTGGTTTTTTAATTATTTTATATTTTTTTTGGATTTTTAGCTAATTAAGAAAATGAGAAAAACAAGGAAACACACACTTCAACAATTTATTTAAAGCACTAAAAATCAACCAAAAATTCAAACAAAAATATTTTTATGTGTTTTATAATTTTTAGTGTTTTTGGTGAATTTTTGAGAATTTTCTGATATTTATATATTTTTCTAAAAATCAAACAGTGACTGAAATAAATGGTACTGTCCAGCCGAGCCAAAAAGGCCTAGATAAAATATCTAAGAGCCCCAAAATGGCTGGAAGTTTCCTGTAAAGAAGACAAAATGAGGAAAATTTAGGCACAAATTTTATTGTTTTTGGGTTTTTGGTTTAATTATTAGAATTTTTATAAGTTTTTATGTGTTTTTCAATTTTTAGTGGTTTTCAGTAATGAAAAATAGCCAAAATTGGCTAGAAAATCAATCACAGCAAAATAGACAGTAGACAATTTTTTTGTAATTTTTAGACACTATTTAATATTTTTTTGTGATTTTTAAAGTTAGACAGTGACAAAAATGAAGGTTTTTGATTTTTTAAAAATATCAAATGAAATCAAAAATGGCCTCAAAAATCCACGAAAAATTTACACCATGGCAGGAGCCATGTATCCAATTTTCGTTGGATTTGGAGGTAATTTGCTATTTTATTCAAAAATAAAGAAGGAAAACTATGCACAGGGACCAAAGTGCAAATACCCAAGAGTCTGGGGGGTCTGGTGCAATTTACCCAGCAAAACACGCGCCACGCGCGTGCCTGGGGCACTCAGGGACCCAAATGCAATAAAAATAAGTCCCGAGGACTTATTGGTAACATGTACCAAAAGTCCAGGGGCCTATTCGCAAAATACCCAAAATATCGCGCACATGTTGAAATAAATCACTCACAGTGGTATAAATGCAAATAAACTAAAACATTCATTCCATTGATAACAACCAGAACTACAGGGGCATGAGTTGCAAATAAACCAGAGACACACGCGACGAGCACGTGTCATACAACGCACAGGGGCATACATGCAAGGAAAATAAAGTACGGGGTCCTCTATGCAAATAACCCTAAAACTAAACAACTAAAATTCAATATTTTACAGGACTAAAGCGAAAATAAAAGAAAAGACAGGGCCTAAGGGTAAATTACCTTTATTAAGGTGAACCGTTGGATGCGCGCCACGTGGAGGATCTGAAGGTGGCGAACGATGGGCACTCCAGATCTTCCCTCCTCAGATCGAACGGTGGTGGTTGCTCCGGAGATGAACGTCTCTGATGGAGACTGGAGCGAGAGGGGCTATCGAACGACGACGGAGGATGCTGGATGAACAGGTCGCCGGCGAGACTCGCCGGCCTCGGGCGTGCGCTAGGCTCCTCCTGGGAGCACTCTGAAGGTCGGAGAAGAGACGTGGAGTGCTCCCGTATCTGGTGGTGGGCTCCGATGATCGAGCCGAGCTCCGAGGAGCTCGAGCGAGGTCGGCGGAGCTGAGCCTCCTGGCTGGATGACGAGGGCCTCAGATGGCCTTTGTTTGACCTGCAAAGCGAACCAGAAGACTCGCAGGTCGAGGGCAAACTGCCTCGACACGGTTAGGCGAGGTGACGGTGGCTCGTGAGTCGAAATGGCGAGCTCCGGCGAAGGGGGTGGACGGAGGAGCTCGGCTCCCAGCTCCTGTGCGAGCTGGGTTGGATGGAGGGGTGAAGAAGGTGCGTCGAAGGGAGGCGGATGCGATGGACGATTCCGATGAGCGAACGGAGTGAGGGGATGGTCGGAATCAACTCGAGACGGCGGCGATACGAATTGGGCGTAAATGGAAATCGAAGAAAGATAAGGACCTACAAGGTTACCTGGGTGGTCGAAGAGGACTGGGGAGGAGCTGGGGAAAGCTCCTGGTCGTCGCCTCGAGGAGCGTCTCCCTCCGAGGCTCAAGCTCCAGCTGATGGCGGAGCGACGGTGGCGTAGCTCGCCGGATCGATGGTCTCGCCCTCCCTTCCTCGCTGCGACACCACGGGGGGACGAGCTGTCACTCTTGCCGATGTGATGGAGGTCACTGGGAGTGGAACGAATGAGCCAAAGATAGGGAAATGAGGTGGCGGAGCAACGGCTAAATATGGGTGCGGGTCCGGCTAGACGAGGTCGGGTAGGGCGTGGAGGCGCGCGGATCCCGATGTGGATACCCCGGCGAGGGTGTCGGATGTGGCAGGAGTGAAACGGACCCGGGGTTTAGGTGGGATTCAATCGGGTTTAGGCACTAGAAATTAGGGAAGTCGGGTCGGGCGCCTAAATCCGCAGGAGGTGGTCCTGGGAGGGGTAGTTGACCGGGCGGTCAACATCCCCAGGAGCCAACAGGAATGGCCACGTGGCAGGATCTTAGGAGTGAAATTTAGGGTAGCTAGGGGCCGATTTAGCAAAAACTCAAAGCATGAAATATTTTTATTTTATTTTTTCCTATTTTTTTAGTGATTTTTAATAATTTTTTCGAAATAAAAATAAGGTACTTACACTATATGTATTATATAGGTATATGTACACTATTAGGTTTTTTTAATTTTTGATTTTTAATTATTATTTTTATGCAATTCTATTCCTATTTTATTTTATTTATTTTCATTATAAAATAAGGAATAAAAAGGTATTTTTATTTTATTTTTATTATTTATATACATAGGTAATAAATATATACATTTATATACATGGTATATGTACAATGTATTTTTTGTATTTTTAATTTTGCTATTTTTATTTTGTTTTGATTTTAATTGTTTTTATTTTATTTATTTACACTATAAACCATAGAATATTTACAAAAATTTTGGAAAGTAATTTTATTTATTCACAAGGTTAAAATAAATATATATGTGAGTCTATGTACAAGGTGACTATACAAGAGGTTGTTTTGTTTTTTTTATTTTTTAAATTTTCTTTTGATTTTATAAATAAAATATATATATATATACAAATATTTACAAGCCTATTTTTGTGAGGAAAATACTTTTATTTATTTACATAAATATTTACACACATGAGCCCCTATCTCCCTCTACTTTGGCTTTTATGCGGTCAGGCCCATGCTGAGCCCTCCCTTGGGTTAGGTTGCTCAATATTTATTCTAAATATTTCCCTCTTTTTCTTTTTAATCTTTATTCTTTTATTTTTGCACAAAAACATGCTAATTATAGGTTTTTACACAATGCATGCTTTTGGTAATTATTTGTATTTACATATATCTACATGCATTTGCAAAGGTTTTTGTAGCTAAAATATAAGAATAAAGAGTGATGAATGAGTATTCATCATCTACACAGATGCATCTGGAGAAGGTCTATGAGCGGTGTTAATGCAGAGAGGTCATGATTGCTTACGCATCATGACAATTGAGACCGCATGAGCGAAAATACCTTACACATGACTTGAATTGGCAGCAGTTGTCTTCACCTTGAAGATCTGGCGCCACTATTTATATGGGGTGAATTTTGAGATTTTCACTGATCACAAGAGCTTAAAGTAAATCTTTGATCAGAAGGATTTGAACATGAGACAATGTAGGTGGCTCGAGCTACTAAAGGACTGCTACTGCACGATCTCTTTCCATGTCGGTATTGGAAACATGGTGGCTGATGCCCTTAGCAGGAGAATGCATGCAGAAGGTACGTCGAACTGGCTATATACGTGGGATATGCTCGCATCATTGACTGATTGGCATCCTCAGGAGAGTGCATCCTGTAAATCTTTGAACTTGGCATCTCTCGGATCCTATATCATAAGATCCGGCTCGTCAAGAGAAAACCAACAGAATTAAGGATTGAAAACCACTAATGATCATTAATGAATACTAATCAATGTTAGCAAAAGATAAGCATGAACTGTTTAAGTTAAATCGTGATTAGTAAACGTTAATCATGATTAACGTTAATTAAGCATCATTAACAAATTTAGAATCCTCTAGAATGTTATAACTTAAGTCCTAAGTTACGGATAAGCTTTGGACAATACCAATGGCCGAAACCATGGACCGCTAACCGTGGTTAAGGTCTAAACCGTGGTTTACTAACCATGGTTAACGGTTTTCTGGAGCCTATAAATACCCCATACTCATTCTCTACGATTTCCACTACCACCACCACCCCAAGGGTTAGGGTTGAGAGGTCGGGAGGAGGAGTGGGAGGCGAGGAAGGAGCACTAGCGAAGCGCTGCCGGGAGAACGAGGAGGAGGAATGTACGATCCTCTCTTAGTTTGCTTTTCGATTCATGTTCAGTTTCCTTGTTGTTTTCCTTTCGGTGATTTTATAAGGAGAAACTCTGCCGAAATTTTTATAGAAATATGTCCCGATATAAGAGAAAACTCTGCCGAATTTTTTATATAAATATGTCTCAATATAAGGGGAAACTATGCCGAAATTTTCATAGAAATATGTCAGAATATAAGGGGAAACTCTGTCAAAATTTTTCTAGAATTATCACCCTGTATAAGGGGAAGCTCTGCTGAAATTTCAAGAGAAAATATGTTCTTTGCATTCTTCATGTTCTTCGTTCGTTCTTCGTGTTCTTGGCACGTTCTTAGCGTTTTTGATACGAAAATGAAATTCGATCATCATGAGCTATAAATCATCCTATTGAAAAAGAATCACGATAAAGCACTCTATACAAGAGAGAGATCGATTAGTTAACGGAATCCTTCCTTTTCTTGTTGGATTTTCATATAAGATCGTTGAAATTTTTATATTTATGCTCTTACTACGAAGAACCTTAATTTGGCTATTTCTGAGAAAGTGTGAAAAGTTGCTATGTGATTTCAGCTAAAATAAGGTCTAAGAATCGAATGGATGCTGTGCTTTGAAAAGTTAGGGTTTGTAGTTAAAAAGAGCATAAATAGAGTATATAAATATATGAATTAATACATGTGTAAGTCTATACTCAGTATTTATGGTTATGCTAATCTAAGGCTCAACGGAAGAATTACATCATGAGAATTGATGTGTTTTGAGTTGGATCCTGAAAAGGATTGTATGTCACGTTAAGGATGACTAAGAGTAGAACTACAGGTCGAACATGCAACCTGTAGGTTTTTCGGAAGGAACCCGTATTAGCATGGCCCTGCCTAGGTGGTACACGGTTGCCCTGTTTTGATAAGTGCGCACAGCATGAAAGATTTGCAATGCATGGTACCAAGAGCCAATATAATCGGGTTGAATGATGAAAGATGTGGTCGTGCCTTGTAGAGGCACGAGTGGTTCAATAGTGGCTGGGTTATGATAACATGTTTTTTAAAAAACCTGCTAGGTTATGTGATTAAAGGCTAGCCTAAGGCTTCAAGCAACTGGATACTCGAGGACGGTGTGCTCCTTTGTTTTCCAGGCTAAGGGTTCGAGACTCTGATTAAACTAAGAAAAGGAAATTGTCAGGGTAGTATTGGAGGATTGGTTGAGGCGACGTGAGGCGGCATAAGCTTACAAGATCAACACAATTTCCAATCTCGAAGTGTCCACAGCTTCGGAGTCCATATAGCTGGGGTAATTCCCTAGACTAATCCATTACGTGGAATAGAAAGGAATATGACTTAACAAGTTTTGAAAAATTACACAATTTATTTGCTTTTCTCTTCTTCGTTACTTAGCATTCGCTAATTGTTATCATATGATTTATGGAAAACCCAACAGGTGTCGGTGAGCCATCGCAAGGACTTTAATAATCCATCCAATTAACATAGTCATCCAGCCAGCACATTATCTTTATTCGGTAAGGTAGTTAGTAATCTTTTTGTGTGTTTCCTTCCAGCTGATGTACATGTAAATGATTATAGTGGGATAATGTATCATGTGAACTTTATTTTATGAATGGAAAAGTGTTAAAATACTTCCTTTTGGGTATTTTTTATTTCAGTCTGTTTCTGAATGTTAGTTACGATTGTTGAATAAATTATTGCTGAGTAACCAGATTCGGATATGGGAGGATCCGACAGTCCGGAATTGAGGTCATGACAGATTGGTATCAGAGCCCGGTTACTCCAGTAATTTATTTAGTAATAGACAACTATGAGCAGTATTCAGAAACTTAAGGTATATTAAGATCCTTTGATCTTAATAATTGATTGTAGTACCATTCACAAGTCATTGTCCCTTATGTACATCATGCTAAGACATATAGGATCTGACCTTTGACCTTGATTCATCACAGGACTATGGCAAACCAAGATGTGTCTAGACAATTAGCAGCTATGATGACAATACTACAAGAAATGAGGCAAAAGCAACAAGCATTAGAGGAGATGCTCAATGCACAAGCTGAGAGACCTGAGGCGTCCAGACTTGTGGACGCTAGGATTGAAGGTTCTGTCCACTTTTCTGAGGAAGAATCGAGTTACCATCCTTCCATTGAGTCTGCTCCGACCCCAGATGAAGGAACAATGGAGAAGACCCTTCTTAGACATTAAAAAGTACTTGACAATTATCGAAAGGAAAAGATTCCTCAATTCAAAGGTGTAGAGATACCTGCTGAGGTTGAATTATGGCTTGATGACGTAGCAGGATTTTAAGGATATTACATGCACCAGTTTACACTTGGATGCACTTTGCTGATTACTCCCTAACAGATTATGCACGACGATGGCGGAGAGAAGTTTCCAAGAAATTAGCAGATCATGTTCCATGGGATATCTTTGAAGAGAGGTTCCGAGCTCAGTTTTGTCCCTCCCATTAGGAATTAAAGAGGAGAGAGTTGGCTTCTCTGAACCAGGGTTCTAAGACCGTAGAGATTATCGTATCCACTTTACCGAGCTACTACGTTACTCCCCAGCTCTAGAAGCTTCACCACAAGAGTGTCTTATCAAATTTGTTAGCGGTCTTCAGGGAGATCTGAGTAAAAAGCTTGCGGGTTTTAGAGCTACAGTCATAAATGGAGCAATGGACATCGCCTCTTGTGATGAGATGAAGAGGGATGAAAACCACCAAAGAAGAAGATTCCATTTTAATGGTGGACCATTCAAACGCAAGGCAAACTATAACCGTAGAGATCATCACTATCATCGAGCAAGTTGCACTATAAGTTCGCCACAGACCTTGGGTCAGGAATTATCAGGAAGAGGGGGTTTCTATAGACCTCCACTATACCCTTGTAACTCAGCACCAGGAACTAGTACCTCTGTGGTTGGGTCTTGAGCTTAGACAGGAATACGTGCATGTTATCACTGTCATCAAGAAGGTCACATTAGGAAAGAATGTCCGCACTTGAGAGGTTCAGGGTTTAAACCAACTCCAATTAACAATATAACATCCACCCTGAGCAATGGAGCAATATGCGGAGGAAGACAAGGTAGAGGTCGTGGGTCACAAGGAGCATCTCCTACACATCAACCACCACAAAGTGTTGCGGGTTCTAATTTTCATATTCCTAATGGCCAGCTCAATGCAATCACTGAAGAACAAGCCTACAATTCAGGCACGGTCATACGAGGTACCGTTACTATTCGTGGCTTTTCAGTATATACCTTGTTTGATTTGGGTGCTTAACATTCATTTATTGCTCGATGTATAGTACCCACTTTGGGTAAGGTACCATTAGAAGTACAACAGTCCTATCTGATCAAGGGACCAAGAGGACAAGTATTTATAATCTGAGAAATCCTAGATGATTGTGTTGTACTGATAGTTGGACATCAGTTACCTGTTTCCCTATTACTTATTGAAATAGATGACTTTGATCTCAACGTGAGAATGGATTGGCTAGAAAGGCATCATGCATGCCTTGATTGTTTCCAGAAGACAGTAACTTTTCACATTCCTAACTCGATAGAGTTCCAGTTTATTGGAAAGACATCCACTGATGATGTCAAATACATCTCTACTCTAAAGGCTCAACAACTGTTAGAACGAGGGTGTCAAGGCTATTTAGCTTATGTATCCACTACATCAGGGTCAGATAGAATGATAGAATATGTGCCTATAGTGTGCGGGTTTCCTGATGTATTTCTAGAAGAATTACCTAGATTACCACATGAGCAAGAGATTGAATTTGAAATCTCTCTCACACCTAATACTCAGCCTATCTCTTTTCCTCCATATAGGATGTCACCGGCGGAGTTACTTGAGTTAAAGGTACAATTATAAGAACTATTAGACAAAGGCTTCATTCGTCCTAGTAGTTCACCATGGAGTGCACCTATTTTGTTTGTAAGGAAGAAGAATGGGTCGATGAGGTTGTGCATTGATTATAGACAAATAAACAAGAGGACAATAAAGAATAAGTATCCTCTACCAAGAATAGATGATCCCTTTGACCAGTTAGAAGGTTCGACTGTGTATTCCAAGATTGATTTGAGATTTGGATACCATCAGTTGAAAATTAAAGATACAGATATCCCCAAGATAACTTTTCGAACTAGATACATGCATTATGAATTTTCAATTATGCCTTTTGGAGTGACAAATGTTCCAGCGGCCTTCATGGATCTCATGAATCGAGTATTCAAGGAGTACCTAGACCACTTTATAGTAATCTTCATTGATGATGTGCTTATTTACTTCAAGGATAAGTACCAACATGAACACCATCTCAGGTAGGTACTTGAAATACTAATTAAGAACAAATGGTATGCTAAACATAACAAATGTGACTTTTAGCTATATGAAGTATCCTTTTTAGGCCATGTTATCTCCGAGAAAGGTATATCAGTCGATCCTGCAAAGGTTAGTGCGGTGATAAGTTGGGAACGTCCGAAGACTGTCACAGAAATACGATCTTTTCTGGGTTTAGCTGGGTATTATAGAAGATTTGTGAAAGACTTTTCACGAATAACATTGCCAATGACTAGGCTGACTCAGAAGGAAGTCCCATTCATATGGTCTGATGTATGTGAACTAGTTTTCAGATACTGAAAGAATACCTAATACCTGTACCTATCCTTACTCTACCCTTTGGAACTGAAGGATTTACAGTGTACACTGATGCATCTAAAGAAGGACTCGCGGCAGTTCTTATGCAACATGGTAAGGTAGTTGCTTATGCATCACGACAACTCAGGATACATGAGAGGAACTATCCAATACATGACCTTGAACTAGCTGTTGTAGTCTTCGCTTTAAAGATATGGAGACACTACCTCTATGGTATTACTTTTGAAATCTTCACCGGCCATAACAATTTGAAATATCTATTTGATCAGAAGGAGCTAAATATGATACAGAGACATTTGCTAGAGTTATTGAAGGACTATGATTGCACCATCTCCTACCACCCCAATAAAGGGAACGCCGTTGAAGATGCCTTAGTAGAAGAACTTATTCACATGGGTTGGTGAGTGCTATCCACTACCGGGATTTAGCATCAACATTGAGTGAATGGAAACCATTTAATAGTAATATCGATAATATAACTATTCTTCACCGATACAAACCAGAAATCTGGGATAGAATAAAGAAAGGACAGGAGGATGATACAGTCCTTAAAGACTCGAGACAAAAACTTGAGAAGAATGAGATAGAGGGATTCCAGATACACGATGAGTTACTATATAACCATTACAGGGTTTGTGTACCAAACACACCTGAACTCAGGAAAGACATCTTACGTGAAGCGCATTGTTTTAAATGATCAATTCATCTGGAATTACGAAGATGTATAAGGATATTCGTTCAAACTTTTGATGGCCAGGAGTGTAGAAGGATGTTGTTGAGTTCGTGAATTCATGTTTTACCTGCCAACAGGTAAAGGCTTCACACCAAAAGCTACCAGGATTATTGCAACCCCTCCCTATACCTGAATGGAAATGGGAAAGAATTTCCATGGACTTCGTTACTGGATTACCTCAAACGACTGATGGGAAAGATAGTATATGGGTTATAATAGATCGTTTGACCAAGGTAGCACACTTCATTCCAATAAGCTTATCTTTCACTCCAAACCAGCTTGCTGAGTTATATATTACACATGTGATTCGTCTCCATGGCATTCCAAAGGAAGTAGTTTCTGATCGAGATTCGCGATTCACCTCACGTTACTAGGAGAACTTCATGAAAGCCTTAGGTACACAACTATGCTTGAGCACAACATATTATCCACAAACAGATGGTCAGTCAGAACATACGATTCAGACACTAGAGGATATGCTACGAGCATGTGCCTTAGAATGGAAACTATCATGAGTGAAACATTTGCCTCTTGAAGAATTCACCTACAACAATAGTTACCATACAAGTATTGGCATAGCACCATTTGAAGCACTATATGGGCGTAGCTGTACTACTCCTTTGTGTTATCAAGAGGTTTGGATAAAGAACCTTTACGATTCAGATAGACTCCAGGAGATACGGAAAGCTGTAGAGCTTGCTCGAAAAAGACTAATAACTGCCTAGAGTCGCCAGAAAATCTATAGTGATACTGGACGAAGAGACCTTGATTTGAGGTAGGCGACTTTGTAGTTATCTAAGTATTGCCTATGAAGGGAGTTCAGAGGTTTGGATTGCGTGGGAAGTTGGCACCCAGGTTCGTGGGTCCCTTTGAAATCATTCAACAGATTGGAAAAGTCGCCTATATACTTGCACTTCCTCCAGATCTTTCGGCAATACATGATGTTTTTCATGTATCAAATATGGGAAAGTATATCAAGGATCCTGAGCATAAGATAAGCTATGATGATCTGCATATTGAGCCAGACTTGACATACCTAGAAATACCTGTGCGAATACTAGACAGGGACATCAAGAAGTTGAGGGACATCAAGAAGTTAAAGTATTGTGGCTCAACCAAGAGTTTGAAGAAGCTACATGGGAACCTGAGGTGGAAATGAGAGAGAAATACCCCTATGTATTTGAGTAATAATACTACATGTTATGTATCTTCTTTATAAATGAAATGATGTTCATTCTCTTTAAGGTTGTTATGGTTTCAACCCTCTTTACGGTTGTTATGCCTGCATTTCTAGTCTCGAGACGAGACTTCCTTTAAGGTTGTTATAATTGTAAAGTCTTGAGCTTGGCATCTCTCGGATCATATATCATAAGATCCATCTTGTCAAGAGGAAACCAAAAAAATTTGTTTCGTGTGAATCAGACTTTGTTTCGATTTGTTATGATTTTCAGAAGAAAGAGAAGGAGGATTAAGACGTCATTAACCTGTAATGACTATCATTAAGACTAATTAAGAATGATTAAAGAAATTAATGACGGATTGAAAACTACTAATGATCATTAGTGAATACTAATCAATAATTAACAAAAGATAAGCGTAAACTGTGAAAGATAAATCATGATTAGTGAAAGTTAATCACGATTAGCGTTAATTAAGCGTCATTAGCGAATCTAGATTCCTCTGGAATGTTCCAACTTAAGCCCTACGTTATGAATAAGCTTTGTCCAATATCATGGGCCAAAACCATGGCTGCTAACCACAGTTAAGGGCTAAAGCATGGTTTACTAACCATGGTTAGCGATTTTTTGGAGCCTATAAATACCCCTACCCATTCATTCTCTATGATTTCCACTACCACCACCACCCTATGGTTAGGGTTGAGAGGTAGGGAGGAGGAGTGAGAGGCGAGAAAGGAGCACTAGCGAAGCGCTGCCGGGAGAATGAGGAGGAGGAAGGTACAATACTCTCTTAGTTTGCTTCGTGAGCTAGGTTTTCGATTCATGATCAATTTCCTTATTGTTTTCCTTTCGGTGATTTTATAAGGGGAAATTCTGCCGATTTTTTTTATAGAAATATGTCCCGATATAAAGGGAAACTCTGCTGAAATTTTTATATAAATATGTCTCAATATAAGGAGAAACTCTGCCGAAATTTTCATATGAATATGTCTCAATATAAGGGGAAACTTAGTCGAAATTTTCCTATAATTATCACCCCATATAAGGGGAAGCTCTGTTAAAATTTCAAGAGAAAATATATTCTTCGCGTTATTCATGTTCTTCGTGTGTTCTTCATGTTCTTCATGTTCTTCGTTTGTTCTTCGTGTTCTTGGCACGTTCTTAGCATTTTTGATACGAAAATGAAATTCGATCATTTCAGGAGCTATAAATCATCCTGTTGAAAAAGAATCACGATAAAGCACTATATACGAAAGAGAGTTCGATTAGGTAATGAAATCCTTCCTTTTTACTGTTAGGTTTTCATATAAGATCATTGAAAATTTTGTATTTATTCTCCTTACTATGAAGAACCCTAATTTGGTTATTTTTGAGAAAGTGTAAAAAGTTGCTTTGTGATTTTAGCTAAAATAAAGTCTAAGCATCGAATGGATGCAGTGATTTGAAAAGTTAGGGTTTGAAAGCTAAAAAGAGCATAAATATGAGTATATAAATATATGAATTAATATATGTGTAAGTCTATGCTCAGTATTTATGGTTATGCTAATCTAAGGCTCAACATAATAATTACATCATGAGAATTGATGTGTTTTGAGTTGGGTCCTGAAAAGGATCACATGTCACGTTGAGGATGATTGGGAATAGAATTACAGGACGGGCATGCAGCCTGTAGGTTTGTCGGAAGGAACCCGTATTGGCATGGCCCTACCTAGGTGGTACACAGTTTCTCTGTTATGATAAGTGCGCACGAAATGAATGATTTGCAATGCGTGGTACCGGGAGCCAATATATTCAGGTTGAACGATGAAAGATGTGGTCATGCCATGTGGAGGCACGAGTGGTTCAATAGCGGCTGGGTCACGATAACATGTTTTTTTTAAAAGCCGCTAGGTTATGTGATTAAAGGTTAGCCTGAGGTTTCAAGCAACCAGATCCTCGAGGACGATGCGCCTCTTTTGTTTGCCAGACTGAGGGTTTGAGACTTTGATTAAACTAAGAAAAGGAAATTGTCAGGGTAGTATTGGAGGACTGGTTGAGGTGACGTGCGGTGACATAAGCTTGCAAGATCAACACAATCTCCAATCCCGAAGTGTCCACAGCTTCGAAGTCCATATAGTGATGAGGTAATTCCCTAGACTAATTCCCGATGTGGAATAGAAAGGAATGTGACTTAAATTAATGATAATGGATGAAACTTTTTGTGATAACAAGTTTTGAAAAATTACACAATTTGTTTGCTTTTCTCTTCTTTGTTACTTAGCATTCGCTAATTGTTATCCTATGATTTATGGAAAACCCAACATGTGTCGGTGAGCCATCGCAAGGACTTTAATAATCCATCCAACTAACATAGTCATCCAACCAACCACAATATCTTTATTTTGTAAGGTAGTTAGTAATGTTTTTGCGTGTTTCCTTCCAGCTGATGTACATTTAAATGATTATAGCGGGATAATGTATCATGTGAACTTTATTTTATGAATGGAAAAGTATTGAAATACTTTCTTCTGAGTATTTTTAATTGCAGTCTGTTTTTGAATGTTAGTTGTGATTGCTGAATAAATTATTGCTGAGTAACCAAATTCGAGTATGGGAGGATCCGACAGCCTAGAATTGGGGTTGTGACACATCCATTTCTACCACTGTACCTCCACGATTCAGCAGTTTGTGGGATCACATCGTTGAAGGTCAGAAGACAAATCCATGGATTCGAGATAGATACATTGTCAAGGATGAAGTTGATGATTTAGTTGGAACAGAGTCTATTTTATGGAAGGCAGGACGGGTCGATTTGCCCAACAACGAGAAGCTACGTAGAGACATACTTGATGAGGTACACAGTTCACGGTTATCTATCCATCCAAGCAGCACGAAGATGTATCGTAATCTGCGTCGACATTTCTGGTGGGATGGAATGAAGCGCGATGTGCCGCAACTTGTTAGTAGAAGCATGACCTATAAATGGTCAAGGCCAAGCACAAGAGACCACCAGGATTACTGCAGTCTTTGCCCATTCTCGAGTGGAAGTGAGAGAGCATTTCTATGGATTTCATCATGGGATAGCCGAAGACACCAGGTGGCCATGATTCCATTTAGGTCATTGTTGATAGATTGACCAAGTCAACCCATTTCATACTTGTCAACACAACTTATACTCCATCCATACTGACCAAGCTATATATGCAAAACATCATCAGGCTACATGGTATACCACGAGAGGTCGTGTCTGACAGGGATTCGAGATTTACATCGCACTATTGGCATCAGTTCATGTCAGTACTACATACAGAGCTGAAGATGAGTTCTGCTTATCATCCGCGGACAGATGGACAGAGTGAACGCACCATCCAGACACTAGAGGATTTGCTTCATGCATGCACTTTGAAGTGAAAAGGGTCCTGGAAGGACCATCTGCCTTTGGTAGAATTCACATATAACAACATTTATCATTCAAGTATCAACATGGCACCATTCGAATCCCTATACGGACGAAGATGCCTCACACCTCTCATTTGGCGTAAGGTAGGTAATCACGCTCTATATTCCATGGATCTCTTGGAGGAGACTGCGAGGGTTGTTGATCTTGTGTGGCGATAGCTTCTGATGACATAAAGTTGCCAGAAGAGTTATGCAGATCGTCGAAGAAGAGACTTAGAGTTTCAGGTTAGAGAATGGATATTTTTGCGAGTATCTCTCATGAAGGGAGTGTAGAGATTTGGCATTCGTGGCAAGTTAGCGCCACGATATGTTGGACCTTTTGAGATCTTTACTAGAGTGGGGAAGGTGGCATACCGAGTAGCCCTTCCACCACATCTTTCTGCTATTCACGATGTATTTCATGTATCCAACTTGAGAAAGTATGTGCATGACCCTCGACATGTCATCAACTACGAGAATCTTGACATAGAGCCAGATTTGATTTATGAGGAGAGGCCAGTGCAGATCATTGATAGTGCTGTGAAAGAAATTCGCAGTAAGGAGATTCCATTGGTCAAGGTGTTGTGGCACCGACATGGCGTTGACAAGGCGACGTGGGAGACCGAAGCCGACACGCGGGCAAGATACCCGCAACTTTTCTCAGGTAATGAATAAAACATGCACTTTAATTATTTACATGTTAAAAAATATATCTTATTTTCCTTTTGAGGTTTTTATGGGATCAAAATCCTTTGGCATTTTTATGGCCACATGGAATCCAAACAAGATACCTAATAACCTTGAATTGAGTCTCGAGGATGAGACTCCCTTTGAGGTTTTTATATTTGTAACATCCAGATTCGCACAAGTCCGAACCCGACCCGATTTGGGTCCAATTAACCCAATAAAATTATTGGGCAATACTAAACAACCTAAATCGATCAATATATCATGAATCAATAGTCATTCTAGGAAAAATTGACCAAAAATTGATTGCATCGTAATGCGTGCCTGAAAAAGCTACGACGTAAATTTGAAACCGTGAAACAAATCAAGACCATTATAAGATCCGATTCGACAAAACAAGACCAACAGAATCAACTGTTCATCAATCGAAGATCGTTTCATATTTTAAATTCACAACATTTAAATCCAAACCAAAATTATATCTCAAAAATTTTGGGAATTCAAAACCTGATCGGAAGTATATCAATATGATACTCATATTAATCGTCATTCAGAGATGATCACAACGAGATATTGTACGTCGAAATTCGGTACCCAAGGCGCTTATACATGGGACTTTGTTTTCCAAATATATATACACACATAATAAATACATTTTATGTGTATCTATAAGAATTTTATTCTATTTTTTAGTGATATTATGGATGACATCCTTAGAGATGATGTCATCAATGACATCAATAAGGGAGATGTCAAAAAAAATAGAAATTGGAAAGGAGGAAGTTTCTAGGAAACTTCCCCCTCCCCTCCTTTTTTTCTCTATAAAACCAACGTGGGGAGCCCCTTTTCCTTTCCCCAATTTCTTTTTTCCTTCCCATTTTCCTCCGTCACTCCAATCCCCAACGTGAGAAGAGCTTCATCCCACTTCTCTCTTCCATTTTTCCCTCATCAAAGCTCTTCTCTTCCTTGCAAAGCTGTTGTACAGCAACTCTAATAGCTGTTGTTAATGCTTCCAACCTCTGTTGAAGCCTCCAATCCAGTCCTCTTGCATGCTTGTGATCTATATATTAGAGATCTAAGTTAAAGATACAACCCTTAACCTATATTGCTACCATGCATGCTGATTTACACATCTTGATGCATTTTCTTGTGTAATATATGATGGGAATTTGGGGGGAACAAGTATATGAAGTTGGATCTCTAATAAGCAAAATGCTGCCATACATGAACTTTCCAAATTCCCTTTCTATTCAAGTATGGGTATCTCCCAAATTTGGAGAAAAACTAATGTTCAAACATACTTCTTCTTTGTTGTCACGCATGACCCATCATACTCCATATTGTTATTATAATACGTTGTAGAAATGTTGATACAGATATATGACTACTTTCCATACTCCAAGAAATTTCCATAGCTTAAATGACATCAAAAAGCTTTTTGAAATAAGCTCATGAAACCAATGACTCTTCCAAATCCCTCTCGATATAGACTCAACATCTGATGAGTGATTAAAATAAATTTTTCTATAATAACTGGAATTTATGCTTAGGAATATGAAAATAGCCTCACAACCATGATCATCATGAGAAGGATTATTGACACGTGAAACCACCCTTCATAAAGAGTTGAGAGGAGATGATGACCAAGAAACTAAACTCGCTACAACAAAGAGGAGAATGATTGCACCAATTGCAATAAGGATGTAAATTTTGAGTAAGGAAGCATTTGTAATCTCCCAAACACATGACCATAAAGACATCACACAAAATGAGAGAATAACTTTTATAAGTGGGAAAATGCTATTTAAGGCTTAATCTCGGTGGTTAGTTGTAGAGAGGACCCAGTGGAACCTGTTTTCCAACACATTTTGTAAGCTAGTTTTCTCTTATAATCTGGAATGTATATATTATTATGAATCATATATCAAGACTTGAGGTACACACATTTGGTGGAAGGGAAATCAAACATAAACAAGTGAGAAATAAGAATGTAAAATGCTCCCAATATAGCACATGCTCGCGAATAAATCAAATGCTTAAAATTGTTCCATCAATGGTGCCCAGGATTACTGATCTGAAATAGATGTGAACACGTCATGTAAATTAACGATTAAAAATGCAATGAATATCATTTGCACATGAGTAAACGTTAAGCTTCCAACACAATCTTATTTCCTTTTTGTAAATCGAAGTATTTAGTAAGGTACATATATCTTGGGTTGATGGAAGTTGATCCCATACTTAACTGCCTTTCCCCTATTGGTTTTCTTTGTATGTAACAACTATTCAAAATTTTACTGATCATGCCATATGTTAAGTATTGTATAATTTAGTTGTACTTGCTTTTGTTACTACAGATAAAAAGAATATCCCCATATTATGCAACAGAACTGATGTGGAATTATAAGGATCATATTGGGATAACCGGGCACAGAATTGAACTCCATTCAGAACTAATAAGCAATCCTTAATCTCATGGGTTCTACAATAAGAGTTGAAGAAGTTTTACATTAAAATGAACTTATCCAGATCCAATAAGTAGTCATAATCTCGTGAGTGTAACAACAATGACCTATGACTGCAAGTAACTGACCATCTCATTAATTGATCCTATAAGTTATAAATTACTAACTATAGATCATTATTGATAAAAGACCTAGATCAGTACGGTCAATCACAAGAAGAATTGAAAAAGAAATGATTAGTCAAATAAGTGAAAGTGACTGATAATTAATTTATAGTGCCGATCATGGTAACCCTTACACCTGACCGTACGAGGATGCGGTGACCCTCAACTGGACGGAGGAAAGGAAGCCCAGTTCGGGCAACGATCGCTTAGTGCCCGGGTCTAGGATTCCAGTCCTTTTCATGGTTTTTACGTGAGCTCGCAGTGTTTTACGCCTCGCTGGGATCCTGACTTTTGACCAATCCACTGACCCCTTTATTTTAGGATACCCATGCTGGAGATCCTCGATTTTCAATTTTTCTCATACGAGCTCGTTTGCCCATTACCGGTTGGGCCGGTTTCTAGAGCGACTTTTTCGGAGAGTCTCTCTCACCTATCTCTGGGACGTAGTTTTGGAGTAGACATTTCCCTCTATTGGACCACACTTCCAATTAGCAGACGAGACGAAAGAGCCTCTTAGGAGGCTACTTCACCGCTTGAGTTTTAGTTACTCTTTCGCCAATAGATTTGCCGATGTTACATCTGAAATCATCTGGGGTTACATTGGGAGAGTTTCACTTGAACTCAGAGAGAAATATTATAGATCTTGTCTAAGAGAGAAAGTTGGGTGTAAGTTGTTTTGACTAGAATTGTCAAACCTTAACCTGGTTCGACCTTCCTTAACCTTTCAGATTGACCAATGCACCCGCAGAAGAATATAATTAAGTTAAGTGGATGTGTTGGGAACTTAGTTAGGATGCATTATACAACACCGCATGCCTACGGAGGCACCCCAATCCTAAGGCACTTTTTCATGCCTTAGAATCATAGTGTGAGGTCACACACCGACCAAGACCACAAACTATCTACTTAACTTAAAGAATTTAAATAAAATCAAGAGTTATTAAAAACCTAAATCTTCCTCATTATAAAAATCCATATTTAAGAATTTTAATAATAAGACATTAATAGTTATATGTATAAATATACATATGAGTCATCAACTATTACATGAATATATATAATGTTATAAGGCAATTGAGGAAATTATTACATATGTCATTAACTACTATATAATAATGTGACATATGGGAGGTAATGGGAAAGTTTGAAGCATCCATTACTGTAGAATATGAAAACTTCTTTTTCAAAACAAGTAGTTGTAACATTTGGTTGTTATGCTTTTCTACTTGTTTCTTTTGTATCCATATTAAATGCCTGCTTATTTTATAATATGAAATATGGATGTACTAACGCTCACTGATACCTATTCTTCCCTAGATGTTTTGGCAGGCAAGGAGCCTGTAGCACAGTAGCAGGTTGATGACCTTTGGAGATCGTGTTTATACTAGACGGTACGGTCTCTTTTGGCTCAGCTTATTTTGTTGTAGCTTTTGTCCTATTATTTTGTAAAATACCTTTTCTTTCTCTTCTGAATATGTTGGGTATATGAATGTACTATCAGCTCTCATGCACATATTATTATATTATGAAAGATAATGAAATAAAATTTTGGTGACATGTCTTTGTTGAATCTGTGGTGATGAATGTGGTTTGAATGTCATATGCAACAACAATAGCAACGTGAAATTTTTTTCCTGTTTTTTAATACTTTGTGCGATCACATGTGAATGTAGTAGTGCGAATTCGACGTAAACGGGCACCCGGATCCGAGGGCATCACACTCTGTCTCCTTCCTCTAGATCTTCTCAACCTAGCTGCCCCTCCGAATGCCCACCACCGCTTGCGGTGACTAACACCTCTCTCCCATCGTCCCAAGACACAACCCCTTCTGCAAGCCTCACCTATCCTCCCTCTGTCAACCCGGAAACCCCGTGAAAACCTAACATCCTCTCCTCAAAATGCATCCATTGTCGTCATTTGACGGCATCCACCATTTTTGTGACCCAAGAGAGAGCTCTAGAGAGGACACTGGTGACAACTCACCCAGTGACGGAGAGAGGGGGGGATGGCTTAGCCCCCTGGCTCTCGACCAAAATCCGTATATATGTTTAATATATAATACTATATCTAATCTAAATATATCATTTAATAACTAAAATTTACATGTTATGTATAATAGCCCTCCACATCTTAACAAAAAAATCAATATATAGGGAATAAAGGGGCTGCTCCCACCTCATTTTTTGTAATTTTTTTTATTTTTTTGAAAACATCGCCATGTATATTCATCTATATATCCCTCCAACATGTCATTCAAATTTCGTCAGAAATAGATATTCCTTTACCCTTCATCTAGAACATGTAATTTTAACGATCTAAACATTGTTGTAATCGACCTGTTCTAGATGGAGGGCATATGAGTTTCTGTTTCTGACGAAATTCGAATGGCATATAGGCATGATATATAGATGAATATATATGGTGATATTTTTCAAAAAAATAAAAAAACTCGAAAAATGGGGCAGGGGCGGCCCCATTGGACCCATATATAAAATCTAATTACAATAATTAACTATTAACAATACATGATGTGCATAAGAAAATACGGATACATAGGGATGAAAACAGATCGGATACGCCTATTTCCATATCCATATTCGCTTCATCTATATCGACTACGAATACAGATATGATTCAGATAAGCATTAAGGAAATCATATCCTTAAAAATACGAATACGAATCCGAATCGGATATTTATAGAATACGAATACGGATCGAAGAAGAGCTAATCCAAATATGAATCGAATAAAAAATAAAATCCAAATATGGATCCAATAAACATGGAATCCGAATACGAATTGAATTTCTATCAAAGTTCATGATTTTAAAAAATAGTAATGAAAATAAGTTGCATCATGGCAAAACGGAGCGTCAAGGCGACCCGCGATCTTGACTGGAAGCAAAAAGGAGGACATGATTTTGTAACTTTTGTTCGTGTCATCCACAAACAAATGGAAGTTTATTAATACCATTAATATATTGTATTTTATAATGTATAATACTAATATAGTAACACATGGTTGTGGCTTATATTATGTTAACTAATGTATATAATAATATTAAATATTGTATTCGGATATC
Organism: Ottelia alismoides; assembly: GCA_037367405.1. Classification (NCBI taxonomy): domain Eukaryota; kingdom Viridiplantae; phylum Streptophyta; class Magnoliopsida; order Alismatales; family Hydrocharitaceae; genus Ottelia; species Ottelia alismoides. Next base: position 396,735 of record JAZKJV010006347.1, on the reverse strand, counting down.
CGGATCCAGATATTCAAGCCATTACCATATCCGTATCCAAAAAAATTTTACAATCCATATTCGATTAATATTCAGATATGGATATCCGTATATGGTAATTTTTCTAATACGGTAAGCGGATATTTGAATATATCCATATCCATTTTCATCCCCACTGATACATCCATATATGTCCATCATCATATACGTTTGTAAATCGTAACTGTATTTTTTATTTGGGATTTTTACCTGGCAGACCCTATAATCTTTGTCAATTACCTCTACGACCTTTGAAACATCGTAATTCCTCCCTCATCCCCGTAAACTTGTGAACCTTTACCCTACAGACCCTGTGGTTAACCCTCATCCATTTAGCCGTTAAAATTAACCACATTCTATTATCTTCTTGTACATGATACCCATTTTATCTATCAAATTTACTATAGGTGCCACTCCCTTCCCCTGCTTAGCCTCCCCTGCTCGAAGCACCCCCCCAGCGACCGGCGCTCCACCGACTCCCTGCTCGAAGATGCCCCCTACCCCAGCACGCCCCCCCCCCCCCCCCCCGCCTTCCTCGCACCCCGGCGCGAGCTCCCCTGGCCCTGCGGAACCCACACCCCTCCACCTCCCCTGCACGCCCCCGCCCCTCCACCTCCCCTGCGGAACCCCCCCCCCCCCCCCCCCCCCGCCCCTCCACCTCCCCTGCACCTCCCCATCGGAACCCCCCCGCCCCTCCACCTCCCCATCGGAACCCCCCTGCGAGCTCTCCCGGCTCCCCGGTCGAAGACCCATCCAACCCAGCACCCCCCGCCCCTGCGAAGCCCCCTCCCGCCGCCCGCGACTCCCCTGCGAAGACCCCTCCCCCAGCACACCGCTCGTCCCCAGCACCCTCCCGTGCGAAGCACCCCCCCCGGCCCGTCGCTGATTTGAAGCCTTTCCCCATCTCCTCCCGCCGCTGGAAGTTCTACCTCGTCCAGGTGGAACGCCGCCCTCGCACCTCCTCCCGTCAGGTCGAGACTCGTGGGAGGGGAAGCTGTAAGAGGAGGGACACATTTTTTTCTTCTCTTACTTAATTCTAGCCGTCCGATCGCGGATTGGTTAGATTAACTCTTTTGTAACCCAAGAAAGTTAACTCTAGATGTGTCAATTTAACAGTAGGGTTCGTGGGGGTAAGACGGAGCAAGTTTACAGGGTCGAGGGAGGAATATCGATATTTTAAAGGTCGTATAGGTAATTGACAAAGATTATAGAGTCTATCGGGTAAAAATCCCTATTTATTTTATGATATTATATAGATAATGAATTTTCTTTTTATTTTCTTTGCATATACTGATATAGATTTGAATACCTCTTTCATTTTTTATGATTGTAAAACAGATATGGTTACATATTTTTCTAGTGTATACATATATGGATACATATACCTATTTGTATCTGCATGTTTGCAACCCTATTTGTATCCGCATCCATTTTAAAATAGATATGCAGATAAACGTACAAATGTCAAAATATATATAATAAATATGATAAAGGATTGGTACATATATCTATATTTGTTTGCATCCATGTAAGTAAAAAGTATTGTATAATGTTACTTGTTTGAAAATATTAAATCTAGTGGTATTACTTAATATCACATTAATAAATGTATACTTTTATAAAAATCTATTCCCAATATAGTTTCGATCAATTACAGAATTATTGGAAACTCACCTTATAGATTGAATTCGTTTTCAAGAATCCAACTCTATAGATTTAAACTTCCATTAGTGTTCTATATATCCTCTAAATTTCGCTCAAATATGATGTCATTTCTTATTTCATCTTAGTGGTTAAAGTCCAATCAATATTTAAGAAATTTAAGTCTCGTTTAAAAGAGAAACATACTTTTAGCCATTGATAAAAAATAGCAAATGATATTGGATTTAAACTAAATTTGGAGGATATGTATAACATTATTCGAAGATTCTATCTATAAGGTTGATTTTAAGAAACAAAATGGAACAAAAAAATAATCACAGCGCCTCTTTTGTAACTCAAGTTACGTCAGAGGAACCATTCCTCAAATATTAACAATAAAATGACAAGATAAATTAGATAAATAATATCTAAATAATTTAGCCTCCCCAAGATGAATTTTCTTCCCTCGTCACCGGCGAGATTCAAGGGCTTCAGCCCTTACGCAGCTGCTCAGCCACTGCTCGAGCTCGACTTCAGCCAGAGTCCAGAGCAAAGATCGGAGCTCCGCCTTGAGCTCCCTCCCTAGGCCATCCTTCATCCTACAAGTTCTTCTCCAGGCAACTCGTCTACAACCCATTCACCTCCATGTAACCATCCTTTTCCTCTCCTTTGTTCTCATCTGTTTCTCCTTGTTTAGTCTGCAGATCAACGATAGCTCCGCATTCATCTTCCTCATCTCAATTTGATCGAATCCAAATTGCGATTCACCAGGTCACCTCAAAGCCACCCCTCTCGATTCTTCTTCTACTATGCACAATCCCTCATCGATAAACCTCCTCCATATTTTTCGTCTTCTACGTATTATACAAGGGCCGAGCTTCCAAAGTTTGAGTCATCTCTGCCTTTGCAGGTCCATGTGCGTTAATAAAGGGAGAACACGACCATCTGGAGATCCGTTCTCATCTCTTGGGAGGAGCCTCAATCTAAGCCTGGGCTGGACACTCAAATCCACCGTGCGTGGGCCTGGAAGGTTCCTTATCTCTGCCTCTTCCTCGAATCTCCTGTGAGCAGCAGAGAAATAGTAACTCTGGGGCATCCATCAGAGCTGCAGAACTCTAGCAGCAAATTTCATCTTCAGAGAAGAACGCCCCGTCGAGCTTTACAGCATCCCCGCCATCTTCGAGCTTCGAATACATCAGCAGGTGTTTTGATATCCATCGATCGCATCTACCACAGATCGCCGGCTGGTCTGAAGCTCCATATTCAGTAGCCGTAGCGCTAGGGGTGTTCAAAATTTCCGAGTCAAACGGTACCCGACCCTATTGTCTCAACCCTAAATTCACGGGTACAAGTGAGAAATTTTCGGGTCGGGTGCCCATGAAAGATGACCCATACAACCCGGTGGAAAAACCCAATGGTGATCCCGGGTACCTGGTTGGAAATATCCATGAATTCACGGGACCTTCACGCCTTCATGCCTCTTGCCTCCCAGGCTCCCAGCCACAAGCTCATGCCGTCAAACGGTTAGGGCTTTGTGACTTCACTGTTGCCAACACCCTCTCCTCGTTGATTCCCATCCGCCCCCTCTCCATAGCTCGAACTCGACGCTACTCCTCATCCACGCCGCAAACACCATATCTCGAACTTGACGCTGCTCTTTGCCGTCGTTGCCCTTGATCAGGATTAAGGCTTGCGCCCTTGTCCATGCTTGCTGAGGGTAACATAACGTATTCTGCCATTAACCTAGTTTTCTCTCTCCTCATTCTTTAATGGTTGCGGGTTCTCGTCGTGAATTTAGAGGCTTTGCTTCAATTATTTTTTAAGATCTTTGAAAAAAATATATCGAAGACTCATTAGAATTCAATCAGGCATGCAGTTCTCAACACGATCACAGATGGATTAATTCAGAACAGAAACGTGGAAGGTTATTAATTCAGAATAGAAACTTGCTTCTGCATGGAAAAACACTCGCATCTCATATTTTAGTTTGGATTGAACTGAAATTTTCTATAACAAAAATATTCTGTGTACTAATTTTACTTCGTATTGACTTGTTGTTTAAGAAATTTCGATTGTTGTTTAAGAGATGAGAGGGTTTGAATCTATAACTGGTCAAGCAACTTCTCTTTAATATATGTTCAATTTATATACTGCTGGGCTGCTACTGTTTACAAGTGAATCATAACCTCTGTTGCTTGTTTGCAGAAATCGGGACAACACTTGCAGAAATTGGGATGGTACACTTGCAAAATTGAGAAGAAATGAGCATGTTGGGATAGTCTACTAGCTTCACTTGTATTAGACTCAAATTTGTGCTTGTTCCAGGGATATTAATGTATCTGTGCTTATTTGGTGTGATAGTCTTCTGATGTATATGTGCTGAAGTTCCATTATTTGGAATAGTTTACTCTTAGATGATATGTTAAAGTTCAATCACATTATTTTAGAGCTTTCAGATTCATAGTGTCAGCATTGATCTTTGGAATAATAAATTATATTATTTCAAAGTAGCTTCAGATACTTGCTTGAAAATAAGAGTGATTATTTGCTTTTATATGGTTAACAAGTTCGTGCTTGAAAATAAGAATGCACACATTGCACAAGTTCATTTGTTATAGTGATCAACGGTACTCGCGGGTACTTGTTACCCATTCAAATCATTTGGGTACCCGTTAGAATCGGGTGCCCATTAAAATGGGTTGGATCGGCCCATTGACCCGACTATGATGGGTCGGGTCGGGTCATGATTGAACGGGGCGGGTACCCGTCCCATGAGCACCCCTATATAGCGACATCGTCCTGCCACCATCTAAAGGCGACAAAGAGGAGGAGGTTCAGCCTACAGCTGTCGTTCGATGAAGCAACAAGGACCATCTGGCTGTCTAGTGAAAAGCATCGACTTCCAACAGAACAAAGAAGGTTAGGACACATGAGTTGTCCATGTGATTCTGGCTAATTGTACGGATGTCCATCGTGCTCCCCCAAATTACAAGAAGGTCCCGCCAGCCAGAGCCCTCTAGAGCCAACACGTGGCATCCACTGAGACAGTTACACACCTGCCCCTGTAATTTGGATAATCACAAGCATACCCATGTGTGTGCACTACTTGCATTCTTTTGAATTTCTATTTTGCATTTATATCCTTGTAGTTAGGATGAGATACCTTGGTGTATGTTATTCGTTGTTGATATCGTGTTGATTGATGAGACTAGAGATGGAGTAAATAAGAAGAATGAGGTTTGGAGACATACATTGGAGACTAAAGGTTTTTGTACAAGTAGGGCTAAAACTGAATATATGTAGTGTACTTTTGATGGAAGTAATGGTGAAGGAATCAAGGTGAAGATTGGTGACAACAGGTATTCATAAGAGAGATTCTTTTAGATACTTGAGATCTATTTTGCAATATGATGAGGAAATTGATGGAGAAGCTATAAATAAAATAATTGTAGGTTGTCTAAAGTGGAGATGAGTCTCTATTGTCCTTTGATATAAGAAAACTCCTTTGAAAATCAAAGGAAAGTTTTACAAAGCAGCTATGAGACCTCATATGCTGTATGAATCAGAATGTTGGCTTGTAAACAATAGACATGCCCAGAGAATGACAGTAGCAGAAATGAAAATGCTAAGATGGATGCGAAGATACACATGTAAAGATCGTATTCGGAATGATGCCATCAGAAGGAAAGTTAGTGTAGATCTAATCGAGGATAACATGCGAGAAAATCGCTTAAGGTGATTTGGCTATTTGTAAAGGAGGCCAGCTGATGCACCGGTGAGGAGATGCGAGTTTTGGGATGTTGAGTCAGCTAAGAGGGCGAGGAAGGCCCAAGAAATTTTGGAATGAGACTACAAATGGATCTTAGTTTGTTGGATCTAAGCCTGAGAATGACCAAAGATAGACCTGAATGGAGGCGAAGAATCCATGTAGCTGACCCTATTTAATGTGGGAAAAGGATTTGTTGTTGTATTTGTATCCTTGTAGTTGAACCATTATTTGAGCAATCGTTTATCATCATATTTTGTTTACAAAAATGGCATATTGTAGTATAATTAGTTCTCTGCATTTTGGATATTTATTGAAAAATTTTGCAATGTTCCTTGATTCATCATAACTGTTGTGGTGAATGATTAGATATTTTATCCTTTAGTTTAGAATAAATAATCCATTACTTAAAAATTCTCTAAAAAATTATAATGTAGATTTTTTATAGTCTTTCTCATCTCCAAATTTCATATCATTTTCATGCATAAGTTGCCATGAATAAATCTTTTTGTGATCTTAGCAATTGATTTTTAATTGAATCAAAACTTAGTATTTTTAAGATATTAAATATAATATGTATATCTATAATTTAAAGCTACTTAGGATTTTTTTAAATCTGGAAAATCTAAAGGTCGGATATTTATTAAAATTAAATTATTCAAAATCACAATATTTATATTTAATAATTCATAAAAAAACTCATTGCATATCAAAAAATTTTCAGAAATTCGCAGTAGCTTAATTTTACATAAATTGACATTCTCACCAACTTAATAATTTTTGAAATTATTTTGATTGATAATTTGTGAAAAGACACCCGAACTTGGTCGATTTGCATTGATTCATTTTTTATTTTTAAAATCATAAAAATATTTCTCTTAAAAATCATATGCTCTTCGCAATCTGAAAAATAGTCCTAAGTTGATAGTTGACATAATGAGCCTCTCATAAAAGGGGACAAAAAATGGATAACAAAAATGGTAGAACAACACATAACAACAAGAAAATGAAATGCCACCCGTCAAAGAGTAATATAACACTACCAATGGTGGATGATCTTTCGAAAACTAAATTCAAAAGAGAAAAACCATAGATGAGAATAAAGGGAAACAAGTGATAGCATCCATCCATCAAGTGTGGATCGCCCTCAAGAGAACCATTATCAAATCCATGGCATATGAGGAGAGGGTGGTCACCTCCACGTCACAAAGCAATTATACAATGGAAGGATAGGAGACATTCTAAATTTTCCAAAACATAAGAAGCTCAATTTTTTGAAGTTAATACTTGGGCACATATAAAATAACCACAGCATCAAGAACAAGCAAAAAAAAATTACATGTTTAGATATGATAAAAAACCACCTACTACTCCATGAGAGACAGAGACCGATGGAGTCCGATCATCATATTACTCTTCAAGAATTGCAAGTGGTGCGGTGTCAATGTATAGGCCCACCAACAAATACAGTTCTACCTTTAATTTGGATCGTGGAGAAATCCAATTAAATAAGAAAAGAATTTACAAGTAAGTAGAAGAAAACCAAGCTAAAAGTAGTAAGAACCGACTATCATCAGAATATGCAGAGAACTATATTTCGCAGTACTCGAAAGGCAACAAAGTCCTGTGTCTACCAAACATGCCAAGCTGAGTAAAGAGACTTCATTTCCGTCAACCGATCAACCCATAGTAGCCTTCGAATTCCACAAGGTCAAGGCCACCTTGGATGCATATGATTAAATAAAGAATTAACAAAGGACAAAGTATGTAATGCATGCCATTGAGAATTCAAATTTGATGGAGACTGACCATAGTTTAGTATCATGCTGTTGTAAATAGAAGGTTGGACTAAATTGCTGGAGAACCTAATGTCATCAATGGGCGAGAGCACACCAGAGTTCGCAGAAGCATCTATATATACAGAGCGCATGCTGGAGCTTATTTATGGAGTTTGTGACGTATGATCTTCAAATTTTGAAATAAGATTTTCACACGATTCTGAAGATATGGATTTGGATTTCTTATCATGTAGACACTCGATCTCAGCGCCCATTTCAGATTCCATGTTATTCTGTTGCATGGAAGGGTGTTGCTTTCTTTTTGAACGTGCCCTTCTGTTCTGGAACCAGTTATAGACATTCATTTCAGTAATCAGACCATGGTGTGCGAGCTCAGATGTTATCTCCTTTACTTTCTGCTTGCTTGGAGTACCATTGCCTCGGATGAAATACTTCTCTAGAATCTGAAGTTGCATAGGCGTTGGAGTCCATCGCTGCCTTGTTGTGATCTTGGGACAAGATGCTGCGAATGGTTCAGAATATATAGTCTCAAACCCCATGCCTGCAAGAGTAAAGAGGATGTGTACAAACAAACAGGGCATTTATCAACAATAATGTAAATATCTCAAGTTAAGGAATATAAAAAATAGCAACAACATGTCAAGTTATGTACGATACAAAGCATAATATAGTGCAATCATTTTATATATACAGGCTACTTCCAATATAATCGTACTTATTTACCATCCAAGACACCAAATGGCATCCTTAAGTTATCCACATCTGGAAGGAAAATTATTGGTACCACATGGGGTTCATAGAAAGGTGACAGCAACTGTGAATTGCAATCTGAAGTAGAATGTAAAAACTTCTTCTCTGATCACGAAGACGATGAAAATTGCAAGTCACAATGGATGAGTCTTTAGTACACAGAGTATATATTGAGCAGAAAATGGAGTATACATATACATAATGTATGTGAATATTGGATTCCATGTAGACCACTAGCCTAATGTAGAGGGAATTACATAAAGAACATAAATATAATGACAACAACATTTATAGCTTCCTGTCTCAAAAAATCGGATATCCTAAACTTCAGTCAAATAATTGAAGTGGTATCTTAAACTACTGTCAAATAATTGAAGTGATATCTGGCTTCGCAGTTGTTCTTGGCTGGGAATTATCTAGCTTTGCAAAGTGGACATGTAATCCGATCCCAGGTAAACGGTGAAAATGCTTAGTATGAAACTCCATGTTTTCTGTTAGGATTTGGCAGCTGGGGATACTTTGCCATTGATTCCGGAGGAACTTATAATGATGGATGTAGAGACTTATGTTATGATATTATGTACCATTTCTTATTTTCTGTTTATTTTCTGGACTCTTTTGTATTTTACTCATGAGGTCTCTCTATATAAGAGAGCCTAGGGTTCTATGGAATAATAATTCTCTCATTTCCACCAACATGGTATCATAGCCAAAACCCTAACCCTACCCTCAAGCCCGCCGCCCCTCTCTCTCCTCTCTCCAGCCCCCCCGCCGACTTCCGCCGGCCTCCCACCAACCCCAGCCAGCCCCGCCAGCCCCAGCCAGCCCTCGCCGGCCCCGCCAGCCCTTCCGCCGGACCCGCCAGTCCACGCCGACCGCCCTATTTCAGCCCTAGTCGGCTCCCGCCGGCCCCGCAAGTCTCCGCCGGCTACTACAACACTCGCCGGTTACTCCAGGCCTATCGTGTAATGGATTTGAGTGCATAAAAGTCTACATATGCACTCAAATCCTGTCATGTCTATGTAGACACCGGTTTCTTGTCTACAAACTCTTGTTTTCGTCTCTGGCAAGATGTCAGAAAGTAAAGTTGATATGCCCTCCATAGGCGCCTTCAAAGGTCCAGCGCCAATAGTTAAGATGGACGGGACGAACTATGAGCTCTGGGCGATGCAGTTCATGAGTCTCATGAAATCGAACGGTAAGAAGCACATACTTACCGAGGATGAGCCGACAGAGAAGACAGGGATCTATGCCTCCTGGGAGGCCAATGACTCTTATGCCAAGGTTTGGCTGTCAGGAACACTGTCGATGGAGATTGCCAATGACGTTCTCCATCAGCCCACCGCCAAGGCGATGTGGGATATTCTGGCCGCCACATATTCACAGGTGCGGAACGAGACCAAGATGTTACAGCTTCAGCATGATGTTTTTACGATGAAGCAGAATGAGCGGCCGGTTCACTCGTTGTACACGTCCCTGAGGGGGATGTTCGAGAAACTTTATAGCACCATACCACTCACAGCGACTCCAGAGCAGCAGAAGACATTCGGAAATGCTACCATGGCGGGCGTACTACTAGCAACACTTGATCCAGAGTATGAGGCAGCCCGCTCTCAGATACTTGCCGACGCTACTACTCCTCCTATGGAGGAGGTTTACCGGAGGCTCAGTCGCATCTCTGTTTCTTCCAGCACATCTACTCCACCTCCGTCGGCGATGGTTGTATCGCGAGGGAGAGGTGGCCAGTCTTCCTTTCATGGACGCGTATCTCGTAGCCGAGGAGGTCGTTTTAGCCAGCCATGCTCCTTCTGTCATCGCACAGGTCACTCAGAGGATACATGCTACTCCAAGCATGGGTTTCCAGCCTCGGCGCGTGTAGCTGAGCATATCACATCTCAGTCAGCATCCACTACAGATAACCGGTTCGAAGAGCTTGTGGCACGTCTACGAGACATTATGCCTCAATCGTCTACTAATTCTCCAGGTGGCTCTTCAGATGTTGCTGTCACAGCTTCTGCTAGTTCGTCTGCCGCTGCCAGTACCTCAGGTAGTGCCACTGCATTTACATCTTGCCATGATCTCTCCGATTGGATTATAGATTCCGGTGCCACCCATCATCTCTGCCGCGACAGAGAGAGACTTGAGTCATACAGGGATATCCCATCTGGCCGCTCAGTGCTGATAGCAGATGGGACTCATTCCCCCATCGTTGGACAGGGGGAGATCTGCTTAACACCTTCTATGCATCTACAGAATGTTCTACATGCTCCTGAGTTCTCCATGAATTTGTTATCTTTTTTTTTGAAGCCCAAAAAAAGGGGGAGACACTCAATGGTGTTCACCCCAATATATTAAAGAAGCAAAAAAGAGGAACAAATGTACAAAACTGCCAAAAATCTTACAAAGAGTCAAGATAGCCTCCAACCAGAACGAGAAAACACGAAAAAGACTAGCTGCCGCTCCAGTCGTCCACCAGCCTTGCACTACGATTGAGCACGTTCTCCTTGTAAAAGCGTTGATTCGAGAATATGGACTCATTCCGTCCAAGCCAAATCGACCATAATCTCGCCACCGGAGTCATTAATCGTCTTCTATCTGTAAGCTTGTTGATGAATAACGAGTCACAGAAGGCCACTACGTCAATAGTTCACACCCAATCCACAATCGGATCCTCCTACAACCCACGTACCATAGGGCACTCGAAGAAAATGTGCTCAAGGGATTCCACATCCGAATCGCATATATTTGACCCAATGAATTTGTTATCTATTAGTCAGATTACGAAGGATTTGCACTGTCGTGCTATATTTGACCCATCCTCTCTCATTTTTCAGGACATACTAACGGGCATGGTGATTGGTTGTGGCTCTGAGCAGAATGGTCTCTATCGTCTGGTCCGGAATTCTTATGCTGGCGTCTCTTCACATTCAGCCGGATCAGTCTCTCCGTACACCTGGCATCGCTTTGGCCATCTCCCGCTCCAGAAAATGCGACATCTCTTTCCTCAGATCTCTCCGAGTTCGTCACTTCGTTGTGAAGCGTGTCAGTTGGAAAAGCATCATCGGTCTAGCTTTCCTAGTCGTCAGAGTCGGAGCAGTAGCTCCCCGTTTGAGTTGTTTCATATTGATATTTGGGGTCCGAGTAGTGTACCCGATCATCAGGGGCACAGGTTTTATCTAGTCGTGGTTGATGATTTTTCTCGTGTATCTTGGGTCTTTCTTTTAAAGAATGAATCTGAAGCAGGGGATGTTATTAAAAATCTGATTAATGATGTGTAAAATATCTTCTCTTCTACTGTCAAATATGTTCGTACAGATAATGCATTGGAATTCTGCACCCGTTCTCTCTCTCAGTTTCTTTTGTCTAAAGGTATTATCCACCAAACCACCTGTGCTTACACTTCTCAACAGAATGGAGTGGCAGAGAGAAAGCATCGTCACCTTCTTGACATCACTCGAACCCTACTTATCCATAGTTGTACGCCTATCACTTTCTGGGGGGATGCTGTCCTTACAGCCTGCTACCTATTCAATCGCATGCCATCATCTGTTCTTGGTGAGAAAATTCCACTTCCCTTTATTTTCCCTGATAAGGAACTATTCTCACTTACTCCTCGTGTCTTTGGTACTGTGGCATTTGTTCATCACCTATCTCCTGGACTTGACAAACTCTCTTCTAGAGCTGTCAAGTGTGTCTTTGTAGGTTACTCTCGGACTCAGAAGGGGTATCGTTGCTATGACCCCATAAACAAGAAATATTTTGTCAGTGCTGATGTTACATTTTTTGAGTCAATTATGTACTTCTCCCCTGCAGGTGACAGGATGGTCTCGTCTACTTCCGATGACGATGTCTATGTTCCTCCTCCTCCTAGTCTGAGTCCACCTGAGTCCAATCCTGCTCCTATTGCTACGCTACCACCACCACCACCATCTCCACAACTACCTGTCCCACCTTTACCTAAATTCTATACACGTCGATCAGGTCCTGCTCAGACTACATGTCAGGCATCCATCACGCCTCAGGTATGTTCATATGACATTATTAATGATGGGTCAGATATTGTACATGTGGAGGATTCTTCATTGCAGGAGGAGGCTGCACCATCCAGTACAACGGAAGACGATCTTGATGTTCCCATTGCTATTCGGAAGCAGAAACGGGCTTGCGTGTCCTATCCTTTTGCTTCCCAGGTGTCCTTTCACCGCCTTACAGGTGACTTTCAGAGGTTTGCTGCGACTTTGTCTTCCGTGGATATACCACGGACCTATCAGGAAGCTATGAAGATTGATTGCTGGCGATTGGCTATGGAAGAAGAGATGCGTGCTTTACAGTCTCGTGGTACATGGAGCTTGGTTAATGCTCCATCTGGTGCATCCATTGTTAGCTGCAAGTGGGTATTCACAGTTAAATACCATGCAGATGGCGGTCTCGATCGGTACAAAACACAACTTGTTGCGAGGGGTTTCACACAGACCTATGGCGTGGACTATATGGATATATTTTCTCCAGTGGCTCATCACTCTACTCTTCGCATTCTTCTATCGGTTGCCGTGGTACGTGACTGGTCTATATCTCAACTTGATGTCAAGAATGCCTTCTTGTATGGAGATCTGCAGGAGGAAGTCTACATGCAGCAGCCACCAGGGTTCACTGCTGAGGGGGAGAATCATATGGTGTGTAGACTTCATAAGGCGATTTATGGCCTTAAACAAAGTCCAAGGGCATGGTTCCAGAAGCTTTCCCACCTAATTGAACGACAGGGATTCAAAAGATCAAATGCGGATCACTCATTGTTCATTCAGAAGACGTCTACAGGTACGGTTGTCATCATGGTCTATGTTGATGATATTCTGGTTACATGAGATGACGTTCATGGAGTAGAGAGGGCAAAAGCATTCTTGGGTCGTCAGTTTGTCACGAAGGCTGGGTACCCTAAGATACTTTCTGGGGTTGGAATTTGCTAGGAATGCACAGAGTCTAGAGATGACCCAAAGGAAATACATTACAGATTTTCTGATTGAAACATGCATGGATGGATGTAGACCATCAAGTACTCCTATAGATCCGAGCATGAAGCTGTATGACAATGATACTGAAGAAGTGGACAAGAGAAGATATAGAGAGATGGTGGGTAAGCTCCTTTATATCACCATAACTTGATCCGATATTGCTTTTGCCGTAAGCCGCGTGAGTCAATTTATGGAGCAGCCAAGACAAGTTCATATGGATGCCATATACATGATACTGAGGTATCTAAAGTCTTCTCCAGGCTCAGGATTGCTATTTCGAAAGAGCATAGATTTATCTATTTCAACGTGTGCAGACGCAGATTATGCAGGGTGTCCTAAGGATCGAAAGTCCACTTCAGGATTCACTGTCTTTGTTGGGAGCTCTCTGGTTTCTTGGAAAAGCAAGAAACATATTGTTGTGGCAAGATCTAGTGTTGAGTCTGAATATAGGGCTATGGTGCAAGCGAGCACTAAGATGATGTGGGTTCAAGCTGTGCTAGAAGATCTACATATAGCTGTACCTTTACCCATGCAGCTTCAGTGTGACAATCAGGCAACATTGTTTATTTCCAACAATCCAGCATTCATGAACGAACAAAGCATATCGAAGTAGTCTGCCACTATACTAGAGATATGATCCAGAGAGGCTTGATATCTACGTCTCACGTTAGCTCAGAGGATCAGACTGCCGACATATTTACCAAGCCGCTGCTTAGAGGACCCTTTCAGAGATGTACTTCCAAGCTGAGCATGATAGACATCTATGCTCCACCTTGAGGGGGAGTGTAGAGACTTATGTTATGATATTACGTACCATTTCTTATTTTCTATTTATTTTCTGGACTCTTTTGTATTTTACCCATGAGGTCTCTCTATATAAGAGAGCCTAGGGTTCTATGGAATAATAATTCTCTCATTTCCACCAACAATGGACATGTTTAAATTGTGTCAAAGCATGCTATTCAGAAATGGAGGGCTGGGAGAATTTACCACATATGCTTGTACCGTGTAAAACGTGCACATGATTTTTCGCAATAGTTTCTGTGGTAGGAGTCATTCAGAGTCCAATTTTTTAACAAGCGTTAAAATGGAGTATGACCTGGAGGCAAGCTGGGGGCAGATTCCACATATGTACCCTGTTGAGAACAGAGGCAGCATAGTCCTCACGTATTGCTGTTGTAAATAATCAGATGTATGTCGCTGATCAAGCAACAAAGGAGATCAAACTTTATGAAATGAAAAAGCAATACTTGGAAATATTCAGGCCGTTGTTGGAGAGAGCTAATTCATATAAATGCAAGGTTAAGACGTGGTGATAAGTTACTTGTTGGTGGTCATTGAGGGTCTAAAGAAGTATCTGTGCTGCATTCAAGTCGTCCAAAGAGGTGCTTTTTCTTACAACTGTGCAGTAATGGGTTGTCGTCATTTTATGTTTGAATTCAGCTAAACATATTTCCTCCATTTAAGTATGCAATTCTTTTCTGGCCAATTAATTGGCATGTTTATAATATTTTCTTGTCCAGTATATATCTTCCCGGTATGCTATAAAATTGAGAGAACAAATCGCACAAAGGTATCAACACAGATGCATTTCTTCTTATTTTTTCAAGCTCACGTTCAGAAATCGTACATATTGTTTGCCCTTGCCCAAGGTATGTCAAGACCTTTCTCCACAGATGCATAAGAATCACTTTGTTCTGATTCTTTCAACATGGGATTGATTTTCATTTCTTCCTTAGCGATAGACTCTCGAAAATTCTCCTACATAACCGACATCTTCCTCATGCAACAAAATAAAATGTGAAAATCAGATTGGGGACACTACAAGGAGGAGGCTAACTTCGAAGATCTCTAGCATAGATGTGGCATGTGGAAGAAGAGGAAGTTGGCGACTAAGCAAGTTGCTGGTGAAAAACCAGAAACTAAGAACCAAAATAGAAGATTTCAGCAAGAAGGCCAAAAATGAGAACCAAATCCTGTCAATATGTCCATTAAACAAGATCCCGGAAGACTCTTACAGTAAAGGGTCTACTTGAACACATACATCCTTGTTACAAGAAAAAACGAGCGAAATCTGCAAATAAAAGCTCAGGCATCAAAATAACGTTACATCTACGGTCAACAGAAAGAACGAACAATTACGTACTAAAAAAGACATCTGCAGCTTTCATGATCCTACCAAATGATGGGCAAACCCTCGAATTGATACCAAAAGACACATCTTCACATTGATCTCCATGAAGAGAAAACAAAATCCCCAGTGAACAAAAGAGGACAAAATAATATTTAAGACCGACGGCATCTGATGCAGAAAGACATGGGAGGTCAAAGAACCGGCCATACCCCCAGATTAAAAAAAAAAGGGATTGCAGGCAGATTATGTTGCAAGATCAGAATCCAGACGGCATCTGATGCAGAAAGACATGGGAGGTCAAAGAACCGGCCATACTCCCAGATTCAAAAAAAAAAGGGATTGCAGGCAGATTATGTTGCAAGATCAGAATCCAGAGATGCCAACATCACGATCTACACGCCAAACCCCCAAAAGAATGGGAACTTCCCCTCTTACTGGAGAAAGAAGAAAAAGCAACAAAGGTTGTGGGAGAGGTAGAAAACCTTGAAGAGTAAGGAGGGGGTCTTGTTGGGCAGTGATCCTCCTATGCATGTCGACGAGCATCTCGCAGATGGTTGCAAATGCGGCGATCTGCTTCCGGAGCACATCCACCTGTTCCTCCGTCATGTACGAGGGATTCTCCGTTATGCCATTGGTGCTTGAATCCAACCACTCCATGCTATCCAGAGGCCTTGCTCGTGGTGAATATCAAGCATCCGTGTATAATTGATATGCTCACGCACGCGTGATCGGTAGAGGGCTAGAAAAGCAAGCAACTTGCCGATTCCATAATTCTCCTCGGGGGAGTTAGGTCTGCCTCCTTAGGTAGGAATACAAGTGGAACAATAAAATCCGAAATCCGACACAATCTATTATCATTACATTAGTTTGGTTTGGAATCTTTGGATATAAGTCTAATGAATTGAATCAGATTTAAATTTTACAAATTCATTTATTTACTAATTGATCAAATTATTATCAAAATCCGATATCCAATCCGTTAATAGATAAATAATATATAAAATTCATTTGTTGTTATCAAATTATATTATATATTTAATTTTTTGAAAGCTGTGTGAATATCCAAGCTAATCTCTTTATATTTTAAATCTACTGTAACTCAAGCTTTACCCCACATCACTGGTTGGAAGTCCCTTTAGCCCACTTCACTGGTTAGTTTTTTAAAAAAGTAACATCTACCTGCAATGCCTTTCGGGCTCTTCCATATTTTCAAATGAAACACCTTTCTTATAAAAAAACCTAAATCTAAATCCCCTTAGGACCCTTCCAAATCAAACACCCACCCACATCGCACACATCTCCGTCCTTGAGTGCATACATTTCCGCTGGATGTCGTCCTTGTCCCCAACTACACAGATGCACAGTTTGATCTCCATCGTGCACGCGCAACCAGACCCCATCCTCGGCTCTCCCAGACCTCCTGCGCATACGTGCAACCAGATCTCGTCCCCAGTCGATTATCGTCTAGTCTGTAGTCATGCCCTCTCGTCCCCAGTCATGCGCACGCGTAGCTATACCTCCCTCGTGCATGTGCAGCAAGACCTCATCTTCGGCTATCTTAGACCTCCCTCACACACACACAGATAGGAACATCAGGTACCTTCCTCCCACACCACGCAGTCGCACATGATCCTTGTCCTAGACCTCCCTCACATACGATCCTCTCTCCCGCACCCCATAGCCAAGTAGGATAGTTGCAGGTTAGTTGTATTTCCTATGGGATATATACAAACTTGCAATTTTATTCAAAACTAATGTGATATTTCTATGATTCCTACGGATTACAAGTATGTTATTTATATTAGTTATATAACAAATGTTCATACTAAATTCCTAACAAGCATATATGTTTTTACTTTCAAAAATTAACTATCCTTTTCTTTATATTTATCCATAATCTCAATTTTAGAACTATGATTCAAATGCATATGTCTAGTGCGCGACTGATAAACGCAGAAATTGAGTACTTTAAAATGAGCCTCACAAGGTGAGGACTAAGTCACCTTGACTACCTCTCAATAATCGTGTTTAATCAACAATGAACCCACAAAATGTATACAAAATTTTATGCAAGCAGTGTGAATCAAAATTTATTAATACCCTACAATAGATTGTATAGTGGACCAGTACAGTAGGGGGTGAACACATGAAACAACAGAGGACAAACAATCAAAATTGGCTAAATAAGACAATAAATGATTTTGGGTATTTGTGGGGATTTTGAAACTTTTGTTGGTTTTCAATTTTCTTTTTTTGGATTTTTTATATTTTTAATTATTTTTAATTCTATAGTTTTTATTTTCTATTTATATTTTCTGATTTTAAATTTAATTTTCTTTTTAATATAATAATATAGAAATATATACAACTATATATATGATATAGAGTTATGTAATTATAAATACCTAAAAATAACCAAAAATTACATAATTAAATATTTTTGGATTTATAAATTTGTCTATTGTTTTCACTCAAAAATAATGTACAGATAAAAAGTTATGGTCTGAATAAAAATCCAGAATCCCAACTTCCCAGACCTGTATCTCACAAATAAAAACTCCAAATGCATCAAACTCACCTTTAATTGTATATAGAAGAAAATAAGCTAATTAATGGCGGTGGTTTCGCATTTGGCGGAGCTACGGTTTGAAAGTTGACTTTTGGACCCACATTGTATACTTGTACATATTAAAATATTCAATTTATTATTTATTTATTATTTTTATAATTTTATATTTTTATAATGTTGTAAAGATTACTTATAATAATTATGTACATTAAAATAAAAAGAAAAACACAATTAAAATACAAATAAAAATACTTGTGTATATTCAATACATAGGTACATTACCTATATATACCTATACAAAACATACTTGTATTTTATTAAATATACAAAACATATCAGAAAAATAAAATAAAAATATATTTGTATACATAAAAGTATTCTATAATTTTATAAAATACTAAATAAAAATAATAAAAATAAAATACCTAAATAAAAATAAAATACTTAAATACATAGATATAGATACTATAAAGGGCACAAATGCAAAGTTGTAAAAATATGTCTCATAAAAATCAATAAAAATCACCATAAAATAATTTATTAAATAACAAACATTTTTTATGTTATAATCATAATTAATAAAATCATTTACTATTTTTTAATTAATTTCTAAATCTTTTTCCAGAGGGTTTTTCTGGTTGGTCCACGTGGACCAACCAGAGGGCTTGGACAGTTGACTCTGGTCAACTGTCTGACCTTCTCTCTGCTGCGTGTCAGACTGATTTTGACTCATCTTCAACAATTTTTGGGGGCCGCATCTTTCACCGAATCTGATCGAAGTCTTCACGAGAGTTGTCCACCTACAATCCCTCTAGCTCGCCCAGTGATTATCTCGGGCAAGGGATCAGCACGTAACTCGATGCAACTCGATTTGCGAGCCCTCTCAACCAAGTTTCAAAACAAGCCCATTCCCTCCATTCCTCTTTGGACCCGCTTTCTGGCATTGGTGGAGACTTCCGAGTGTGCGACCGGGATCCCCGGTGACAGGGGGTGATCCCAGCATCTCGTTGAGGTGCCAAGCGTGCTTAGGCGTGCTCCCATCCCATCTCCGGCGGCTGCGCCGCCGTGAGGTTTTTCCTCGCCTTCTCCGGGCTCGAGGCTGGTTTTCTTCTTATTTTTCTTTCGTCATTTAGTAGCTGGTAGTATCAGGTTTCATTTCGTGGGTTAATTTAGTAGTTTAATCGCATATTCGACATCCATCGCCCCCCCCTCACCGGAGCTTGCTCCGGCGAGCTCCATTTTCGCCAAAACCTTCAACATCCCGCACATCTCTGCCTTGGGACCATCTACTGTGTGTGCTGCGTTTATTTGCAGGTCCTGGGGCTCGAAGAACCCCATCTGGGTTCGAGTTTTGCAGCTGAACGAAGCTCCTGGGGGCCGTCCTCCTTCGCCGATCAACAGCGGAGCCCCGGTCGTCCTCTGGCCTTTTTGAAGCCGCCATCACCTCGAGGAACCTTCCAGGAGCAAGGGGAGCCCGCCGGCGGGCTCGAGGGAGGTCGGAGGAGCACGCGCAACCAGTTCCAAACTCGCCTGGGGCGAGTTCCTCATCTGTTCTTCCTGGCCTCGCGTGAGCCGTCGATTTTCCCCTGTTCGTCGTGGAGAGCAGCAGCCACAGGATCTGATCAAGCTCCTGGCCGTCCGATCAAAGCCCCATCTTCTAATCCTAACCATCGGCGTCGAAGGGGCATCGTGGGCTGTGGCACGGACACGTGTATAAGTGAGCACATATCTGCCGTCTGCCAGCGCCCAGTCGTGGGAATTTTGCGGTACTTTCCCGCCAATTTTTTGTAATTAGCATCTGCTACTTAAGCTTTCATTGGCTGTTTGATAGTTTTGTAATAATTGTCGAAAGACCCTTGAACTTTTAGGAATTTGCGGAACAATCCTTCCCAGGCGCATGTGGTCTTGCACGTGCGTCTTGAGAATTTTGCAGGATTACCCGTGAAGCTTCCGTTTTTTATATTTAGTCCTTGAACTATCTGCTGCAGTATTATAGTTTTTGGACATTTTACATCTACGCCCCCGAGTTTTTATGATATTACATCCGTGCCCCTCCCAGGCGCGCGTGTAACTCACGTGAGCCTGGGAGTTTTTGCAAGAAAGCCCTTGCGGCTTTAAATATTTGTTTTGGGCCCAGAAATTAGTTGATTCAGTATTAAGTTTTGTGGACATTTGCATGTACGCCCCTGGATTTTTGATATATTGCACATATGCCCCTGCCAGGACTGTTTATTGATTGGATGATTGCTCTAATTATTTGACCTATCTTTTTAAATCCAAAAATTCCACAAAAATAGATTTAAGCTTCTGGACACATATACTTTCACGCCATCATTTTAGTTTTTGATTTTATTTTATTTTTTTATTTATTAAAAATCAAAAACATACTTTTTGTGTACTGTCTTGCTTAGAAAATGCCAAAAAAATAGTAAAACCCCTCCAAAAATTCCAAAAAAATTACCTAGTGTCTATTTTATCCTCTATTAGTGTCAGTCCAAAAATCATTAAAAATTTCAAAAGAAAAACACTAAAAATTTAAAAACACTCAAAAACTTCAAAAATATATATAAAATAGTAGAAAAATCCAAAAATCACAAACTCAGTTCTTGTTTGTTCTTCATTTTGTCCTTTTTATTTGAAAAATAGTGTGAAAAATTTTGGTTGCTGCTTGATAATTTTAACTTGCATTTTAGTCACAGCCAGCCCTATTTCCACTATTTTGCCTTATTTCAGTAATTAAAAATATCAAAAACACCTTGAAAAATCCCCAAAAATCACTAAAACACTAGAAACCATAAAAATATCAAAAATATTTTATTCCTGAATTTTTGGTTATTTTTGCACCATTTTATAAATATTTTAACTTGTCTTTTATTATATTGTCTTTACTTTCCAATATTGAAAAAAAAAGAAAATAAAAAAATATATAAAATATAAAATATAAAAATCAGAAAATTAAAAACCAAAATACAAAATTAAAAATTAAATTTAAAAAAAAGAAAGTAAAAACTAAAAACCCACAAAAATTCCCTTTGCTTGCTTGCTTAGTGTAGACACATCACACACACACTTTAGCACTTGCTTGAACTACCCTGCTTGCTCCCTGTGTTCGAACTCTCTGCATACTTGACACTATACACCATTTGTGCAGAGTTAAAAATAAATTTTAACTCCACATTATTTCTAATTTGTTGATCTTTAGTGTGGGTTAATTGTTGATTAATTTCAGAATTCGTGTGGTCAAACACCGACTGTTGACTCGCCTTGTGAGTCGATATAACCGCACCGATTCTCGGGATTATCAAATGGCGCCGTTGCCGGGGAGCAACAGCGCGTAGTTCGAGTTTTTGTTTTGTGTTGTGACCATTTGTCTACCTTTGCGGCTTTTATTTCTGCTTGTTTTATTTTGCATTATTTTTGATATATCTTTGGAATTGTCTAACCACTCTCCTTGTTTGGATTTCGTGCGAGGTACACGGATCAAGGGAGGAGTCCCTCTTGGAGCACCTTGGCACCCACGTGAAGCGGCTTTAACGAAGAAGGACTTGGAGGATTTTGCAAGACAATATCTTAGCATTTATATTCTTGCATTGTATTTATTTTGTAATTCGTAGTGAGAGAGAGACTCCTTTATTGTAATAATACAGGTACCCCCGGACTTGGACTTTAGAGCCTAAGTTCCAAGTGATTGTTCACTTGGGGGCTCATCGCGGTTTTTAAGGCCTTTCATCGCATTTTTTTTATTTTATTTCTTTTGTGTGATTGAGCCCTTAGCTTTTAGGATTGCTTGCGTAGCATTAGGTCCAAACACCTTAATCAACATTGCATGCACCTATAGTCTCGCTTGGACTTAGTCAAATTTTAAACAGTTGACCATCACCTTCAATCCATCGTGCCGCGAGCTCTCCCCGCAAAGCGCTTTCTCCTACCCTCAATTTGTTGAGCAGAGGAGGGGTGAGCCTAGACCGGACTCTAGGGTTGAGGATTGGTGGTCGGCTTGTGGTGCTTCCCGCTAATAGCAATTTTTGAACTTAGGGCGATTTCATCGGCTTTGCATTTGCATATAGATAGGTTTCAATTCTGCTGAGCATCTTTGCATGTAGAGTGCTGGAGGCAAGGTGAGCATTTACGCTTTAGCATTCATCATCGTTTTTACCGCTTGCATTGCTTTCCCGTTCCTCTACCTCTGATTTTGATCACTTAGGAGCTCAAAGGAATTGAATCCTCGTTAGGATCGTGTATTCTCACTAAAAATCCAAAAAAGTGACAATCAATAAAATTGGGACTGCTAATATTACTTGACCCTAAAACCGATCAAAAAAGGAAAATCTTGTATTGGGGCGAGTAATCCCCTCATTGTCTTCGTTTTACTTGCTCGCGCACACACTAAGGATTAGTGCCCAAATCCCATTTCAGCCCCCTAAGTGTTTGCGCAATCTTTGACTTCTCACCTAACTCTAAAACAGACAAGATAAAAAGACCGCACTTTTCGGTCTCTACCGAGTTGAGTAGGTGAATTGAGGGTTTGATTTGTTTCATTTTTGTTTGTGATTGTTGCGTGTGTGTCCTAGATCATCTCTGCGCATTTGCGACTTTTTCTTCACTCTTTTGACTTGACCTACGTGCTCCCCCGAATCACTTCCTTTTGTTTTCGAGATGGACCCCTGGAGCATTTTCTATCCGGACTCTGCTGACTCCTCGCTCGCTCCAGCCGGTCCACCTCCCTTTTATCAGGAGGATCCTCCTCCTATCTTTTCTGATTTTTGTACATACTTGCCTCAGCCACAGTATCACGACTCGGACTTTTACCCACCTTCACCTCCACCTGTATATTATCCGCCTCCACCTTCACATCCACCCGAGTCTGATCTGATGGAGTCACCTCCCTCGATCTCTATGAGTGATATCTTGAATCGGATGACAAAGCACATTGATTTGTTGAATGATAATCTTGCTATCTTGAGGAACAATCAGATTAATGCTCCTTTTGTTGGGAATACGGCTTCACTTGTAGATGATCATGGGAGCTTGCAATCGCCCAAAATACAAAAAAATGAGAAAAATTTAAAAATCCAAAAAGATTTCGGGAGACACTTGGTTGATCAAGATTTAGAGGAGAGAGTCCACTTGCCAGAACCCTGGACCACACACCCATTCACATCCAGTCCCACCTTTGACCTCGAGGATGCCGCTGTACAGACTGCTCTTGGCATACCTCGTGTATATGCTGATTCCGACTTCCTCCCTTGTATGGAGGAAGTCCAAAAATTCAAAAAAATGATATCTGAACCCGAAGTGGTGGCTGCCATTCATGAGATTATCCGTGCCCCACTTCAGCAGGCCATGACCCAATTATCTGCTCCTCTTCCCAAGAAGAGAAAGCGGAGGAGCAGATCTGAGCGTCACATTCTGACCATGGCCACTTCCCTCGCCATCACACACCGTCCCATTCCCAAGAGGAAGAACACAGCTACACCTTTCATCACTTGCACCATCTCTGACCATACTTGTGATCACACTCTCCTAGACGGCGGTGCTTCGATTAGCATACTACCCTTCTCGCTGGTACAGTCTCTTCACTTAGGGCCTCTCAAGAAGACCAGGATGATCGTTCAGTTTGCTGATGGATCTATCAAGAGGCCGAAGGGTATCCTTGAAAACGCCGTCATTTCTATTCAGGGCACGAGCCACCATGTTGATTTTGTCGTGTTGCCCATGGAGAACTCCACAGGGGAGCCATCTCCAATCATCCTGGGACGACCATTCCTCGCCTCTGCGAGGGTCGTTATTGATTATGGATCAGGAGAGGTTCGCTTCCGTCCTGTTGACGGGAACGAAGTGTCGATCACCGCACCCATAGTTGACCAGAGACCTGCACCTGATGCACCTTCACCGATCATAGCTGACTCTGAGGCCTGTGACAAACCTGATGATACTAGAGATACTTCCTTAGCGACCATTGATGAGACCCGACGGATCCCCCGAAAGGGGAGGAAGTCGGAAAGCATGGACCTCACTAAGCCTCCTCCTGGTGTGTGGCGATGTGTTGATGAAATCCAGAGTATTTATGTGATTGAACCATTTGAGCGGGGGGCAGATGATAAGATAATTGAGGATGTTTATGATGTTGCCCATTACTTTGAGAGACCTCATAAGGCAACAGATGACTTGAGTAAGACTAGAGAGGACGGACCTAGTTTGACTACTTCCACTGATAAATCCGTTCCTGGCCCTTCACAGGTCAAGATGATTGAGGTCGGTTATGATGCTGCTACTTATTTTGATAAATTCAGACCTCTTGTTGAAGACAAGGATTCAGGTGAGAGTCTTGAGGACGATCTGAGTTCGTATACTTCCACAGATGATTTCGTTCCTTTTGATTTTGACCTGGGCAAGGACTCGCAGGACGACTCCGATTACACTTCTTCCGAGGATGATGAGTTTGTTCCTTTTCACTTTGATATCGGCGAGACTTCCAAGGCCGGACCTAGTCGTACTTCGTCCACTCACCCGTCTGTGCCTTCACACCATAGGACCACCAAGGGAGAACCTAGCCAAACTGCTTCCATCGATCAGTTCGTCCCTTTCCGTTTTGATTCCACTGAGGGCCTTCACCGTGTCGACCCTGATCGGCCTCCGTCCACACTGGACCTCGATGTCGACATACACCATATCAGATCTATCCCTCAGCGGTCCCGCAAGAAGGTTTGCTTTCCACCTTCTGATGACCACCCTTTTATGTTGTAAATTCTCTCAGATGACTCTTTCTATCTCTGTCACTTCTATTTTTGCTCGTCTACCCATTTCTCGTGTTTGCCTTGCCTAGGACGTACTTTGTCCTACGTATAGGAGGGGTAGACGAGTTGAGTGTTCTTTCTTCGTCCGTCTGATCACTCCTGTTGTTGCCTATACTTAGGGCTTCTTTTACCCTAAGTATAGGGGGAGTGACGTGTACATCCTCACGATCTCTTCTTCCATCTTCATCTCCTTTCTTCTTTTCTTCTTTTCTTCTTTTCCTCTTCTATCTTCTTCATCTACCGAAAAGGTGCCGCCTTTGTAGACAGTTTTTCATACTTAGGACGTGCTTTGTCCTAAGTATAGGGGGGCTGGCACCCCGAGTTCTTCTCTGTTCTTTTCGATCCTCTCCATTGTCTCCTCTTCTTATCTATACTCAGGGATATCTTACCCTAAGTATAGGGGGAGACAATCTGAGTACGATCTGTTCATTCCCACCCTTGGCCCTCCCTGCATTGTGTACAGTCTGCTATACTTAGGATCATTTGATCCTAAGTATAGGGGGGACGGTCAACTTCTCATTGATTCATTCCTTTATTCTTTAGACTTGTCTATACTTAGTACGAGTTATGTCTTCTCTTTTTTCTCCGATCTATGAGGACATAGCTCAAGCTAAGTATAGGGGGGTCGTATATACTTTAGCCATAACTCGTACTTTCGTATTTTCCTAATAATATGGCTAATAATTCTTTAAAATTCATTAAAATTCATTAATAAAAAGATGTGGTTATTCCTCAAATTCTTTTTGTAATTACTGATTAATAAATCAGGTGAAAATGTTTTTTGCAAAATGTTTGAAAAATGGTTTGAAAATTTTTGTGAACATCTATTGAAAACTATTTTGAAAATATTTTGTTACATGTTTTCAACCTGTGTAAAAATGTGTGGTTTGTAAAATTTATTTTCTTTGTGTGAAATAAAATGTTTGAAAAATGATTTGCAAATGGTTTGAAAAATGGTTGCAAAAATGATTTGAAAAACCTATATATACTGTTTTGAAAGCCTTTGCAAAATGATTTTCAAATGTGTGTAAAATGTTTGTAAAAATTATTTTGGACTATAGTTTTCAAAAATTGTGTGTAAATTGTTTTCAAATAAGTTTGAGGAATACATACATCACACCAAAATCTACTATATATATGTATAAAACCGACCACTTACCCTGTAAATTCTTAAAATCCACTTCTTGTATATATTAGAAGCACTCCCGTGTACATATTTTAACCTATTTTTCAGCCAAAATCTTTTTGTTTCAAAAAGCCCAAAAATATTTGCAAAATTAAAATCCAAAAACATTTGAAAAATCTTTTTGAAAAAGACAAAAAAATGCATATGCATCATCATCATCATCTTTTCAAAAATCCATAAAAAGTTCAAAATCTTGAAAATTGCATCACAAAAATATTTTCTACATTGCATTGCATAGCATTCGCATTTTTCGGATTGAGTTTGATAGTTGAACAAGTCTAAGTAAAATCCGGAGATTGGAGCTTGATTGGACCTTAAAATCTACCTAATAACAGGAACCTTATAGGAACTGGGTTTGAGGTACTTCAGGTCTAGTTGACTTAATTCTTTGAGGATCACGGGACTTGGTTCAATGGATTCTTGACTGCCTAAGTAGAGTATTTCGGAGCACACGCACGACTCTTGTTGATAATGACCTAACTTGGACACCTGCACCTTTCACATGGCTCAACTCAGTTGGAGTGGTGAGGGGATTGGATTTGCCGGTATGAGACGCACACAAGTGGAAACACTTGTCCTCCTCTAGGGAGGGAAGTGCACCCCAACCCGTCCAGTTATTAGGAAGTCTAAAGACAGGAGGCTGTGGGTTGCGATAAAGCTTCAAAAGAGGGATAGTCTACTAGCTCAAGAGGAAAAACTCCTTATGTAAATGCTGCTGTATATAGTATTCAAAAAAAAAATGTTCAGGCATGTACAAAAATAAAAAGCCTGCAAAGTATGTACAAAGTCAATAAGCAAGCTTGAGCATCAAAGTCATATCATATGAGCCTGCAGCAGGATGACTTGACTACACTGGTCTTGCATCCCAAGATAGGTAGCTACACTGGCTACCGTCCATTCTCCTCTTCACCCCCTCCTCTTGAGCTGGTTGCCACTTGAACTTAGAAGGGAATACCCCGCTCCTCGAGGATGGAGTTGCTGGATTGGGGAATCATTGGGTTGTCGTACTGGAGAAGTCAGTTTCTTTATCATTCTAGTTGGGGAGAGCCACCATCACTTACACTGTACAAGTCAGATTCATAGTCGTAAGAGTTTGCGTATGAGTTGAAGTATTTCTGACCTGGCTATTGAGGAGACTTGGACAGAGTTTTGGGATTCTCAAGGACTGTTGGACTTCAAACACGGTTCTCACTAAGGTTCCGCCCGCACTAAAATTCCAAAGGTCCGACTTAAGCTCCAAACTTTGATTTTGCAAAGACAAGTTTGATAATCAAATAAAATCCAAGTTCTTCTTTTTCTTTTCTTTCTTTCTCTTTTTGCACTTATTGCATAAGTGTTTGCTAGGGACTAGCAAAGGTAAAGTATAGGGGGATGATGAATCCACATTTCATCATCTTTATTCTATCATTTTGGCACCAAAAACCCTAGCAAATACCTGTAAATAGCATTAAAATCATCATCTTAGCATTCATGCATGTGCATCTAAACAGTGTATAAATTACTGTAATTAAGGCCAAAATTATAGAATAAATAAAGAAAAGAAAAAGAATAAAATATTGTAAATATTTTATGACCCAAAACCCCTGAGACCTAGGCATCTTGATGAATAGGTCGACAAGGAATAAAGTAGGGGGAGATAATGTCAGAAATACAGAGAAAATACCTTTATATTTTATTCATTCTTTATTCATTTTGGGACCTATTTTTGGTTCCACTTTTTGTACATCAAATAAAGAAACTTTATACATGAAAGTTGTAGATAATTTAATAAAGAAAAATACAAAATTTATTTCACTCAAAAATAATGTACAGATAAAAAGTTATGGTCTGAATAAAAATCCAGAATCCCAACTTCCCAGACCTGTATCTCACAAATAAAAACTCCAAATGCATCAAACTCACCTTTAATTGTATATAGAAGAAAATAAGCTAATTAATGGCGGTGGTTTCGCATTTGGCGGAGCTACGGTTTGAAAGTTGACTTTTGGACCCACATTGTATACTTGTACATATTAAAATATTCAATTTATTATTTATTTATTATTTTTATAATTTTATATTTTTATAATGTTGTAAAGATTACTTATAATAATTATGTACATTAAAATAAAAAGAAAAACACAATTAAAATACAAATAAAAATACTTGTGTATATTCAATACATAGGTACATTACCTATATATACCTATACAAAACATACTTGTATTTTATTAAATATACAAAACATATCAGAAAAATAAAATAAAAATATATTTGTATACATAAAAGTATTCTATAATTTTATAAAATACTAAATAAAAATAATAAAAATAAAATACCTAAATAAAAATAAAATACTTAAATACATAGATATAGATACTATAAAGGGCACAAATGCAAAGTTGTAAAAATATGTCTCATAAAAATCAATAAAAATCACCATAAAATAATTTATTAAATAACAAACATTTTTTATGTTATAATCATAATTAATAAAATCATTTACTATTTTTTAATTAATTTCTAAATCTTTTTCCAGAGGGTTTTTCTGGTTGGTCCACGTGGACCAACTAGAGGGCTTGGACAGTTGACTCTGGTCAACTGTATGACCTTCTCTCTGCTGCGTGTCAGACTGATTTTGACTCATCTTCAACAATTTTTGGGGGCCGCATCTTTCACCGAATCTGATCGAAGTCTTCACGAGAGTTGTCCACCTACAATCCCTCTAGCTCGCCCAGTGATTATCTCGGGCAAGGGATCAGCACGTAACTCGATGCAACTCGATTTGCGAGCCCTCTCAACCAAGTTTCAAAACAAGCCCATTCCCTCCATTCCTCTTTGGACCCGCTTTCTGGCATTGGTGGAGACTTCTGAGTGTGCGACCGGGATCCCCGGTGACAGGGGGTGATCCCAACATCTCGTTGAGGTGCCAAGCGTGCTTAGGCCTGCTCCCATCCCATCTCCGGCGGCTGCGCCGCCGTGAGGTTTTTCCTCGCCTTCTCCGGGCTCGAGGCTGGTTTTCTTCTTATTTTTCTTTCGTCATTTAGTAGCTGGTAGTATCAGGTTTCATTTCGTGGGTTAATTTAGTAGTTTAATCGCATATTCGACATCCATCGCCCCCCCCTCGCCGGAGCTTGCTCCGGCGAGCTCCATTTTCGCCAAAACCTTCAACATCCCGCACATCTCTGCCTTGGGACCATCTACTGTGTGTGCTGCGTTTATTTGCAGGTCCTGGGGCTCGAAGAACCCCATCTGGGTTCAAGTTTTGCAGCTGAACGAAGCTCCTGGGGGCCGTCCTCCTTCGCCGATCAGCAGCGGAGCCCCGGTCGTCCTCTGGCCATTTTGAAGCCGCCATCACCTCGAGGAACCTTCCAGGAGCAAGGGGAGCCCGCCGGCGGGCTCGAGGGAGGTCGGAGGAGCACGCGCAACCAGTTCCAAACTCACCTGGGGCGAGTTCCTCATCTGTTCTTCCTGGCCTCGCGTGAGCCGTCGATTTTCCCCTGTTCGTCGTGGAGAGCAGCAGCCACAGGATCTGATCAAGCTCCTGGCCGTCCGATCAAAGCCCCATCTTCTAATCCTAACCATCGGCGTCGAAGGGGCATCGTGGGCTGTGGCACGGACACGTGTATAAGTGAGCACATATCTGCCGTCCGCCAGCGCCCAGTCGTGGGAATTTTGCGGTACTTTCCCGCCAATTTTTTGTAATTAGCATCTGCTACTTAAGCTTTCATTGGCCGTTTGATAGTTTTGTAATAATTGCCGAAAGACCCTTGAACTTTTAGGAATTTGCGGAACAATCCTTCCCAGGCGCATGTGGTCTTGCACGTGCGTCTTGAGAATTTTGCAGGATTACCCGTGAAGCTTCCGTTTTTTATATTTAGTCCTTGAACTATCTGCTGCAGTATTATAGTTTTTGGACATTTTACATCTATGCCCCCGAGTTTTTATGATATTACATCCGTGCCCCTCCCAAGCGCGCGTGTAACTCACGTGAGCCTGGGAGTTTTTGCAAGAAAGCCCTTGCGGCTTTAAATATTTGTTTTGGGCCCAGAAATTAGTTGATTCAGTATTAAGTTTTGTGGACATTTGCATGTACGCCCCTGGATTTTTGATATATTGCACATATGCCCCTGCCAGGACTGTTTATTGATTGGATGATTGCTCTAATTATTTGACCTATCTTTTTAAATCCAAAAATTCCACAAAAATAGATTTAAGCTTCTGGACACATATACTTTCACGCCATCATTTTAGTTTTTGATTTTATTTTATTTTTTTATTTATTAAAAATCAAAAACATACTTTTTGTGTACTGTCTAGCTTAGAAAATGCCAAAAAAATAGTAAAACCCCTCCAAAAATTCCAAAAATATTACCTAGTGTCTATTTTATCCTCTATTAGTGTCAGTCCAAAAATCATTAAAAATTTCAAAAGAAAAACACTAAAAATTTAAAAACACTCAAAAACTTCAAAAAAATATATAAAATAGTAGAAAAATCCAAAAATCACAAACTCAGTTCTTGTTTGTTCTTCATTTTGTCCTTTTTATTTGAAAAATAGTGTGAAAAATTTTGGTTGCTGCTTGATAATTTTAACTTGCATTTTAGTCACAGTCAGCCCTATTTCCACTGTTTTGCCTTATTTCAGTAATTAAAAATATCAAAAACACCTTGAAAAATCCCCAAAAATCACTAGAAAACCATAAAAATATCAAAAATATTTTATTCCTGAATTTTTGGTTATTTTTGCACCATTTTATAAATATTTTAGCTTGTCTTTTATTATATTGTCTTTACTTTCCAATATTGAAAAAAAAAGAAAATAAAAAATATATATAAAATATAAAATATAAAAATCAGAAAATTAAAAACCAAAATACAAAATTAAAAATTAAATTAAAAAAAAGTAAAAACTAAAAACCCACAAAAATTCCCTTTGCTTGCTTGCTTAGTGTAGACACATCACACACACACTTTAGCACTTGCTTGAACTACCCTGCTTGCTCCCTGTGTTCGAACTCTCTGCATACTTGACACTATACACCATTTGTGTAGAGTTAAAAATAAATTTTAACTCCACATTATTTCTAATTTGTTGATCTTTAGTGTGGGTTAATTGTTGATTAATTTCAGAATTCGTGTGGTCAAACACCGACTGTTGACTCGCCTTGTGAGTCGATATAACCGCACCGATTCTCGGGATTATCAAATGGCAACTTGACAACCCTCCCCAACAAGGTAACTCTATGACCTTAATCTGGCCACTCCTTCCTTGAGGAGCGGGGTATTCCCTTCTAAGTTCAAGTTCAACCGGCTCAAGAAGAGGAGGAAGAAGAGAATAGGTCAAGGCCAGTGTAGCCAAGTACCCTTGGGAGCTTGACCAGTGTAGCCAAGTCTCCCTGCTGCAAGCTACATCAGGTGGATCATGATACCAAGCTTTGCTTATTGCACTCTATAAACATACTCCGGTGGGATTATCATTTTCTATCAGACCCACCACTTTTTTGGAGTTATTTTCTTTTTGCACACATTTTTTTTCAAGTGCATCTGTACAACATATACATGTGAAGCATATATACAAGGAGTTTTTCCTCTTGAGCCAGTAGACTGTCCCTCTTTTGAAGCTTTATTGCAACCCACAACTCCCGTCGTTAGACCTCAAGGCAACCAGACCAAGTTGAGACGCACTTCCTTCACTAAAAGAAGAAGAGAGGTTCCGCCCAGAAGTACTACCCTCATATGCTACCCCAAGTCAAGGAAGACTGCCTCCTCACCACCTCATCCGTGGAGAGCTCGGTGCATAGTGCTGGTGTCCAAGTAAATCCATTGTCTATATGAGTCATGTGTTGTTGTTAAGTGCTCTACTTAGGCTCATTGAGATGACATGTGATCATAGCCTAGTGGACTCAAAGAATTAAGTCACCATGGACCTGAAAAGCCTTAAACCTAAGCCCTATAAGGTTCCTCTTAGAAGTTAGGTGGATTAAGATCTTAATCAAGCTCCATTTCTCAATTTGATTCCAGGCTAGTTTAAATGTCAATTATCATCCAGAAAAAACTATATACATATGTACAACAGATGCTATTTACACAAATTTTACAAACATGCAAAATTTTTGCAAAATGTTTTGAAATCATGAATGGATGATGCATGAAGTGCAAGTTTTGCAAAAAGATATTTACACACATTTACACAAGATTTTTGCAAACTTTTGATTTTCAAAACATTTTGGAAAAATTTTGTACTATATACATAATTTTGATAAGAAAAATATTTACACAAGCTTTACACAAAAGATTTTTGAAAACATTTTTACAAAAATAATTTGTACACTAGCTATTTATGTGCAAATAAAAGAAGTTTATGTACATGAAAAATTTTTAATTTTTGTGATTTTTAGTCATTTTATTTATTAACACACTCACACTAAGTACGAGTTATGGCTAAAGTATATATGAAATATATACACACCCCCCTATACTTTGCTCGAACGATGTCCTCAGAGTCAAGAGAGATGAAGAAGACATAACTCGTGCTAGGTATAGGGAAGTGAAAAGAAGGGCTATATACAAAGAAGAAGAATGAAATAGAAAAGTCAAGAGGGTCTCGGGTCTTCCCCCTATACTTAGGATCAAGTAATCCTAAGTATAGCAGGCTGTATACTAAGGAAAAATCCGAGAGGAGAATGTACAGGGTCTACCCCCCCTATACTTAGGGTGAAAGATCCCTAAGTATAGGCATAAAAACAGGGGTAGACAAAAATAAAAGAAATACCCAAAAGGTCTCACATCCCCCCTATACTTAGGGTAAAGTGCACCCTAAGTATAGCATAATTAAAAGATGAAGAAAGGGATGTGGGACTAAGGAATGTAGTGATATGGACATCTGGATCTATACAAGGCGGAGGAACAGTGAAACTCAGGTGTGAGATGCATTAGATGTGAGTCAAAGACCACATCTCACGCAAAATGAATCGGGGCAAGATCAGCGACCCACGGCTCATGATCTAGAAATGGTTTGAGCCGCTGGCCGTTTACTCGAAAGGTACTCTCAGAAGACAACTCGGATATATCGATGCTATCGTTGTCGTGTACCTTTCTGACCAAGTAGGGTCCCTTCCATTTGCTCTGTAGCTTCCCTGGAAACAAACGTAGCCTCGCATCAAACAACCATACTCTCTGACCAATCTCAAAATGCTTGTGGCTGATATGAGAATCATGCCACTCCTTCACTCTCTCCTTATAATGTAGGCTATTTGAGAAGGTTGTATCTCTAAGCTCTTCCAAGGCTGCTAATTCTGCCCTCCTCTGGTCTCCCATACCATCTGGATCCATAAGAATATCTGTAACTGCCCAAAGTGACTTGTGCCTCAGCTCAACAAATGGCACGGCTTGCCATATACGAGGCGAAAGGGAGATGTGCCCAATGGTGTCTTGAAAGACGTCCTATATGCCCACAAGACCGAGTCCAAAAGTTGTGACCAATCCTTTCGGTCAGGGCGGACGACTTTCTGCAATATCGTCTTGATCTCCCTATTCGACACCTCGGCTAGACCATTCGTCTGTGGATGGTAAGGTGTGGCAACACGATGGTCTATACCGAACTCGCTAGCAAGGGCCTTCACCTGGTCGTTGATGAAATGAGACCCCCATCAGAAATCAGAACTCGTGGAACCCCGAACCACGTGATGATGTGCTTCCTCAAAAATCTGCAAACTGTTCTCGCATCAGCGGCTCGGGCGGGGATAGCCTCAACCCAACGACTAACATAATCCACGGCCAACAGAATGTACTCAAATCCCTGACTCTTAGGGAATGGACCCATGAAATTGATGCCCCATGCGTCAAAAACCTCACAGAAGTGAATGGGCTGCATCGGCATCATATCACGCTGTCCACAAGTGCCCATCCTCTGACAGTCAGTACACCTCTTCACGAACTCATCTGAGTCCTTGAAGAGGGTAGGCCACCACAAGCTGGATTGGAGCACTTTCTGTGCCGTTCTCCTCCCAGAATGATGTCCTCCTGCCTCAAGCTTGTGGCAGTAAGTGAGGATGCTATGGTGTTCCTCCTGAGGAATACACCGACGCCAGACGCTATCCCCTCCTTCGTGGTAAAGGATGGGATCCTCCCAGTGGTAGGACTTGGCCTTCGCAAGGAAGGTCTCAAGCCTCTGCCTGGGCCAATCTTGTGGGACTTTCCCAGCAACGAGAAAGTTCACAATATTGGCATACCACGGGAGTGAGGCGATAGCAAGGATCGCCTCATCTGGGAAGGTATCTCGAATGGGATCAATCTGCTCAGACTCCTCAGGCTGCTCTAAACGTGAGAGATGATCCGCCACCACATTCTTGACTCCAGGCTTGTCCTTGATCTCAATGTCGAATTCCTGGAGTAGAAGGATCCATCTAGTAAGTCTTGCCTTGGCATCCTTCTTTGCCATGAGGTACCTGATGGCGGTGTGATCTGTGTATAAAGTCACTCTAGATCCAATGATATACGATCGAAACTTATCTAGGGCGAACACTACGGCTAGCATCTCCTTCTCTGTGACCGTGTAATTCCGCTGGGCGGAATCCAATGTGCGGCTAGCGTAGTGAATGGCAAATGGAACTCCATCCCTCCTCTGTCCCAGCACTGCCCCTACGGCAAAATCGGAGGCGTCCGTCATGATCTCAAATGGGAGAGACCAATCAGGCGGCTGGAGGACAGGAGCCTCAATAACACACTATTGGAGAGTCGCAAAGGACGAAAGACACTTGTCATCGACAAGAAACTCGGTGTCTTTCGTCAAGAGGTCAGTCAACGGCCGGGCAATCCTGCTGAAATCCTGAATAAATCTCCTATAAAATCCAACGTGCCCCAGAAATGACCGTAGCTGCCTCAAATTGGACGGCGGTGCGAGTTTTCTAATGACATCAACCTTGGCCGGATCAACCTCCATGCCCCTGTTGGAGATGATGTGGCCAAGCACCGTCCCTTGAGTCACCATGAAGTGACTCTTCTCCCAAGATAGAACCAAATGGTACTCAATACATCGCTGGAGTACTCGGTCTAGGTAGTCAAGACAGGAGTCGAATCCGTCGCCGTAGACCGAGAAATCGTCCATGAAGACCTCCAAACACTCGCCTACCATGTCCGAAAATATCGACAGCATGCACCTCTGAAAAGTCGCAGGGGCATTGCATAGCCCAAATGGCATGCGTCGAAAGGCATATGTACCAAAGGGACATGTAAAGGTGGTCTTCTCCTGATCCTCAGGAGCGATGGCCACCTGGTTGTAGCCCGAGTACCCATCCAGGAAGCAATAGTGGCTCTTCCCTGCCAGTCTCTCAATGATCTGGTCAATAAAAGGCAGGGGGAAATGATCCTTCTTGGTGGCCTGGTTGAGTCTCCTGTAGTCAACACAGACCCTCCAAGAGGTGGGTACTCGTGTAGCAATCTCCTCTCCCGACTCACTGATCACAGTCGTGATGCCCGTCTTCTTGGGCACCACATGCAAGGGGCTAACCCACTTGGAGTCGGAAATGGGATAAATAAAATCTGCACTCCACCATTTTGATATTTCCTTCATCACGACCTCTCTCAGGTTGGAGTTCAGTCGCCGCTGGAACTCACGCGACGGCTTCGCCCCCTCCTCGAGATAAATATGGTGGGAGCACACTGATGGACTAATCCCATGGAGATCTGCTATGCTCCATCCGATTTCCTTGCGGTTCTTTTCAAGAACCCCCATCAAACGGGATTCCTGCTCTCCAGTCAGATCGGCGGAGATGATGACTGGGTACATCTCAGGCTCGCCCGCAAGGAACCGATACTTCAGCGAAGTAGGGAGCGGCTTCAGCTCTGGACAGCTGGGTGCTGGCAAATCTGGCCTCGGAAGAAGATGTGTGAGTGCTGCTAAGTCTGCCAAATCTGCCTGGGAGAAAGAAAGCGAACTCTCGCAAACTGGATCTGGAGGAGGCTGCTCACTGTCTCTGATCTGCTCTGCATCTACCTCCTCCTCATCTGTCGGCTCAGGTGGACTCAGGTCTGGCATCTGATCATCGCAATCTGCCCAATCAGACTCTGAATCCGAGGGATCTGCATCAAACGCGGTGGCATCAGTACCACCGTAACACAAGGTGGCCTCAGCACCACCATCACTGAAAACCGTGTCGCAGTCAAGAACCGGCTCTGTTGCCTCTGTGGTATCCTGGACCAGGGCTGTGTTCTCCAGACTCTCCTCTGCTATCATCTCGACATCAGCTGTGTCTGAAATGAGAGGATGGCCTGTGCTGCAGGGTCTGCCCATGCTGCCTCGTCGTCTGTGATCACAAAATCACAGTCCTGGTGGATGTCTGGCTCGGCGTTTGTCAGCTACTCTGAATCTGTGCTGGCCTCTGAGCATGCTCTCTCTCTGGCTCTGTAGTCCTCGACCGTCTCTATTTGTACACTCTCGCCCTCGACGCGAAAGTATACCTTCCCGCTATCATGATCAGTCACCGCCTTAGCTGTGGCCAGGAACGAGCGGCCGAGGATGATGGGGGTATCGGCCACTGAATCAGGGATCTCCATGTCCAACACTACGAAGTCCACGGGGAATTGCAGGCCCTGAATGGTGACGATAACGTCTCGCAACAACCCCTTCGGCCTCTTGACAGATCGATCAGCAAACTGAAGGACTGTCCTGCTCTGTCGAAGAGTGCCCAACTCGAAGCGGTCGAGAAGGGCTGCCGGAAGGAGGTTGATAGACGATCCGCTATCCAATAGAGTATGGTCGAACCTCTGCTCACTAATCTGACATCTGACATACGGGGCTCCTGAATCTGGCCTCTTGGACGGCAGACGGTTCTGGATCGCGAAACACGTGGCTTTCGTCAGCAGATGAATCTCTGAAGTGTGGTTCATCCTCCTCCTCCTAACTGTGGTCCTGTCTCTCAAAGATCGCTGAAGAAGGGGGATGTGCTGCAAAGCCTCCTGAAGGGTCAGCTGTATGTGAAATCTGTCGATCATGCTCTGGCTGAACTCCTCCTGCTCTCTCTTTTTTGGGTCTTTTTCTCTTTTCTTCCCCTTCCCCATCTGAAGGGCTCTAAGGAAGGGGATCACAGGGTACTTCACAGATGAAGGACTAGGAAAAGGCCTAGACGGCTCGATGGCCGGATACGCACATACATCAATCACCACAGTGGGACCAGAAGAAACTAAACCTTTTCCTTTATTCAAAACAGCGTTCTGAGATACATCAACCGAAGGAAAAACAACATCTCTATCAAAACGAACACCGGTGGCCTCAGTACCACCACGGGCTGGCTCTGCTGCTGGACGTCTCGCGGCCTCAGTACCGCGGGCTGGCTCGGCTCCTCTGGTGGCATCAACACCACCTCCTCGAACTGGTGAAGCGGCGGCCTCAGTACCACCAGTGAAATCAGCATCCTTGGTGGCGTCAATACCACCATCATCATCGTGTGCGGCCTCAGTACCGCTCTCCTCCTCCTCATCTGGCGTCCTGGGTGGATCCTCGAGTCGTCGCTCAGATGAGGCGCCGCCTGCTGGTGCTCTACCGCTCCTAAGTGTAACAAAATCAGCATCAAATAGATCCGAAGATATATCATCAAATGGATCACTAAGAGTGGCATGCTCAGTGTGAACTACCTGCTCAGACTTCCTTTTGAGGCTATTGGGGTTCGGCTCTATCTGTGCAGGGATGGCGGCCTTCCCTCTCACCAGGTCCCGCATCTCCTGGCGGAACTCGTCCATCTCCCGTCGAAAGGTAGCCTGCTGGTCCGTGAGGAGGCGGTCTATGTCATCCAAGGCGGGGCTCTCATGGGAGCCCGACGGGTAGCTTCTCTGATAGTGAGGCTGCTGGAACTACTGCTGGTGCTGCTGAGAGGGGTAGGAGGAAGGATGCTGCTGCTGGTGTGGTGGGTGAGCCTGCTGCTCACGTCTCCAAGACTGTCCCTGCTGCTGATAGGGACGAGGAACGAAGGACGACTGTTGGTGTGACTGGTAGGCTGGGGGCTGCTACTGCGGCTGGTGATCCCTCTGCTGGCCATACTGCCCTCCCTGACCGGATGACTGCTGCTGGGGCTGAGTACCTCCACTCCCCCACCTGAATCCGGGATGATCTCGTCAGATCCCAAGCTGGGGGCGGTCATACCAAATCCCGTTGACATCCATCAACGGCTCTGCATCGTATGGGGCTGGCGGGAGTACTGCCAGAGGCTGATCCGGCTAGTATACCACCATCTGCAAGTCTGGAGATGGTGGTATCTGGTAGGTGGGCTGCTGCTGCTGGTACGGCTCCGCCTGTACAAGGTGAACCTGTCTAGGCTGCTGAAAGGAGCTGGAGCGCTGGGACGAGCTGCTGCTGCTGCCGGTGTCGCCTCGCGACTGAAGACGGGGCTGGGAAGCCGTATGTGCCTCTTGGAGACACATGAGCTGGGTCTTCATATCGCTCAGAGTCTGTGCCATCTGTTCCATCTGCGTGATGCCCTGGCACTGCTTCTTCTCGATCAGCTCCATCCGGTCCAACTTCTCGCTGATAATACCCATATCCGCAACGGACGACTCTGCCTGTGCTGCTGCAACTGTAGATGAACTGGATGGACCGGCGTCGACCCGTGCTATCCTCTGGTACTGCACGGGTCCTGGCTGCTGCCGGGGTCTCCCCTGTGTGTACAACCGGGTCTGGGACATCACCATATAATTCTCGGCCATCTCCTCGTAGATGGCCCAGACCTGGTCGTGGTCCTTGGCGAAGTAGGACCCGCCGCAAGAAGCATTCACCAGGCCCTGGAGCTCTGGTGTCAACCCACTGAAGAAGCTCTGCAGAAGGTTCGGCTTCGAAATGTCGTGGTGCGGGCATCGGTCTGTGTGCTCACGGAACCTCTCCCATGCCTCGTGGAATTGCTCGTTGGGGAGCATGGAGAAGTTGCTGATCAGGGCCCTCGCTGCATTCGTCCGCCCGAGTGGATAGTACTTGTTCAAGTACTCGGTGCGGAGTTGCTCCTAGGTGTAAACAAACTTCCCCAAATGCTTCAGCCAGGTGGCTGCTCTGTCTGCTAGGGAGAAGGGGAAGGCGATCATCCTGATCGTGTCCTGGTCCACCTGACGGTCGTGGACAATGCTGCATATCATCAAGAACTCCTGGAGGTGGAGATGGGGCTCCTCTGTCATGAGTCCGTGGAAGCGGGGGAGTAGCTGCAAAGTGTTCGGGGGGAACTTGAAGTCCCCCACGATCGCCGGAAGTACTACCCAGTGGTGCGTCAGCGTCGATCTGGGGTTGTGTAACTCCCGCATCGGTCTCGGTGGTCCTCCGGCCGCGGCTGCGGCGGCTGCCGCTGCTGCGGCTGCTGCATCCGCATCATCTGGGATCCTCAGTCCCTCTCTCCTCTGCTCTCGCTCTGCTCTCATCTGCTCCATCTCTCTCCTCATGTCGATCATGAATGCTCCCTGATCCCTCAGCTGCTGCTGGACAGTCTCTAACAAGGCGATCAGGGTGGAGTTGATCGCTCCCTGATCCAATACAAAGTGCTCAGGCTGACGGGAGCGATCCTCAGAACTACCGGCCATAACGTCTACAAAATCAAATGAGCCCAACTCAGGTGCTGTCAAATATGCTAATCTCTCCTCGGGCTCATGTCGCTCAGGTCCGAAAGAAAGGGGGTCGAGGGCGAACAGGGCGGAGTCGTACTCGGGCTCGGAGAGCTGGTCTCGGCTCTCGCGGGCCAACCTAGATGATCGGGTAGACGTGCCTGAAAGCGGTGCAGCCAGAGGCTGCCTAAGAGAGCGTCTACCCATCATCGTGATCTGGTCGAGTAGTGCGGATGAGATCTGGAAAAACTATGATCAGAATGCAAACCCCTGGTTCACCAACGCAACGCGAGCTGAAGACCGTAAAAGCTCGGTCAAATTATCTTGTCAATTTTTATTAGGTGAACACACAAGATATCAGAGCGCTTACGTGACCTGTTAGGAGACCCGATGCTACCCCAACCGACTGGCCTACACGGAGAAGTCGGTAATCAGTCGGGAATAACACCGGAGGGCTCTACCTAGGGTGCGGGTCACTCTCTCGCGCAATCAAACCAAACAATGAGGGGGTTGCTCTCCCCAAGGCAAATTTTTAAGTGAAGTGTCTTTTCGGGTCAATAGTTTTATCCAGTCCCAATTTTATGGTTTTTCTTTTTAATCTTTTTCAAATGAAAAACAAAGGCCTAACGAATTTTTCGGTTCTCCTGGTTATTTAGTCCAAAAACAGGGGGGAGAAGACGAAAAAGCCGATGCATGATGAAATCAATGATGCATGCTGAGATAGAAATGTGTACCTTGCCTCCAGCACTCTACATGCAAGTGATCCGCGCAGAATTTAAAGACAGGAAATAAACTACTTAAATGATGCAGCGGGAAAAACCGAGTCCTAGATCAGCAATTTCTACTCGCAGAACCGTCTAATCGGTCACCGACCTCCAAGCCAAAGGGTCCGGTCTTGGCCCACCCCTCCTCTGCCCGACAAATCGGGGGTAGGAGAAAGCGCTTTACAGGGTGGACTGCGGCACGTAGGCTACGAAGGAGATGAGTCGATTATTTTTATTAATTGATTATTAGTAGGTCCAATTAAGCGTACTATAGGAGCAGGTAGATAATTAAGTGTGGGGACCCTACTAATTACGGCACAAGCAAGTATAAAATCCTAAATCTAGGGGCTCGATCAAAAACCGCGTAAACACCGGAAAAGGCAGTAAAAAGAGAAGAAAACAAAACCGCGTAAAAAGCCGCGAAAAGCTCCTAAGGGTCCTCCGAGCACACCGGTGCTCGGCGAAACAGACCCGCTAAGTAGATAAAGTCCACAAGTCCAGTCTCTGAGTACCTGTATTATTACAATAATAATCAAAAATAAAAAGAAAAATAAAACCTAATCTACTCCTCTCCCACTCAGCTCTCTCTCGTTCTCTCCTGCGGCTCCGTAAAGAAAGGAGCCACCTCCGAGTCTCGCGGTTGCGCCGGCTCCTCGAGATCGGCCGCCTCGGTCCTCGGGCCCTCGCAAGAAAGAAGACAAGTGGTCAGACCAACTAAAGATAATCAAATAGTAAATGAAAAATAAATGAGAGGAAAATGAGGGTATATATGCAAAAATGCAAAATAAAATAAAACAAAAATAAAAACAAAAGAAAAGAAAAGAAAAGAAAATAAAACAAAAATAAAATCTAGACAAAAGCCGCGAAAAATCCGCGAGCTCTGAAAGAGCCACGAAAAGCCGCGAAAATAAAAACGAAAATAAAATAAAAACTACTAAGCCGTGCTCCCCGGCAACGGCGCCATTCTGATGGGTCGATCTGAACGACTAAGGTGAAGGTACAAAAATGGTCGTTACGACCTCGGTCACTCAGATGCACTCGATCAAGAAAAATGAACCACTAATAGAGATAAAATCGATCAAACACAAAATAGCGGTCCTGCTATTAGATTAACCTGGTATAGCGACCAGGGTCGATCACAAGGAGCACGGGTTGGCCTTTCGGCCTACAAAGTAGTCAAAAAGAGATAAAATAAAATAAAAGAAATGTTTTTGGTGGTTTTTGAATATTTTATATTTTTTTGGATTTTTATTGTATTAAGGAAATAAGAAAAGCAAATAAGCACACACTTCAACAATTTATTAAAAGCACTAAAATTTAACCAACAATCCTAACAAAAATATTTTTATGTGTTTTATGATTTTTAATGTTTTTGGTGAATTTTTGAGAATTTTCTGATATTTATTTAATTTTATAAAAATCAAAAAGTGACTAAAACAGTAGGTACTGTCCAGCCGAGCTAAAAGAGCCTAGATAAAATATCTAAAGCCCCCAAATTAGTTGGGAGGTAATTTTCCTGTAAAGAGAATTAAACAAGGAAAATCTAGGCATCTATTTTATTATTTTTGGATTTTTGGTTTAATTATTAGAATTTTTATAACGTTTTAGGTGTTTTTCAATTTTTAGGTGTTTTAGATAATGCAAAATAGCCAAAATTGGCTAGAAAATCAAACTAAGTAAACCAAACAGTAGACAAATTTTCTGGAATTTTTAAATGAGTTTTAATATTTTTTTTGGGGTTTTTAAAGTTAGACAGTAGCAAAATTAAGTGTTTTTGAATTTTTAAAAATATCAAATGAAAACAAAACTATCCTAAAAAATCCTCGAAAATTTTACACTATGGCAAGAGCCATGTATCCAATTTTCGTTGGATTTGGAGGTGATTTGCTATTTTTATTCAAAAATAAAGAAGGGGCACAGTGCATAGGGACCAAAGTGCAAATACCCAAGAGTCTGGGGGGTTTGGTGCAAATAACCCAGCAAAACACGCGCCACGCACGTGCTTGGGGCACTCAGGGACCCAACTGCAATGAAAATAAGTCCCGAAGACTTATTGGTAACAGGTACCAAAAGCCCAAGGGCTTATCTGCAAAATACCCACAAATAGTCGCACATGCTCAAATAAACCACGCACAGGGGTAGAAATGCAAATAAGTAAAAACTTTCATTCAACTAATAACAACCAGAACTACAAGGGCATGAAATGCAAAACACCCAGAAAATCACGTGTCGAAGCACGTGTCACATCACATACCGGGGCATATCAGCAAATCAAAGCCAGTACCCTGGTCTCTATGCAAATAACCCTAAAACTAAACAACTAAACTCAATATTTACAAGACTAAACGCTAAATACAAGAAAAGACAGGGCCTAAGGGTAAATTACCCTTTATTAATGAAGCGGGTGGATGGAGGCCACGTGGAGCATCTGACGGTGGCGAACGATGGCTCTCCAGATCTCTCCTCCTCAGATCCAACGATGACTGCTGCTCCTGCGATGGACGACCCCGATGAAGTCTGGAGCTGGAGGAGTGATCGAACGGAGGAGAAGGGTCCTCGAAGAACAGATGACCGGCGAGGTTCGCCGGCCCAGTGGTCTCGCTCCGAGGCTCCTCTGCTGCGCCTGAAGGTCGGAGAAGCTCCGCACTGGTGTCCTGCAGCTGGTGGTGGGCTCCGATGGTCCAGTCGAGCTCTGGTGAGCCCCGGCGAGGACGGCGGAGGAAGCCTTCTGGTCCTGATGGCCGAACACCTCAGACGGGCTGGGAAGCTCCTGCAAAGTAGACCAAAA
The DNA here is from genome assembly GCA_037367405.1 of Ottelia alismoides. Classification (NCBI taxonomy): domain Eukaryota; kingdom Viridiplantae; phylum Streptophyta; class Magnoliopsida; order Alismatales; family Hydrocharitaceae; genus Ottelia; species Ottelia alismoides. Next base: position 353,961 of record JAZKJV010006347.1, on the reverse strand, counting down.
GACTCACGGGTCGAGGGCAAACTGCCTCGACCCAGTCAGGTGGGGTGACGGTGGTCTGTGGGTCGGTATGGCGAGCTCCGACGAAGGGGGTAGACGGAGGAGCTCGACTCCCAGCTCCTGTGCGAGCTGGGTTGGATGGGAATGCGGAGAATGTGCGTGAGAAGAAGGCGGATGCGATGGTCGATTCCGATGGTCGAACGGAGTGATGGAATGGTCGGAATCAGCTAGAGACGGCGGCGGCACGAATTGGGCGTAATCGAAAATCAGAAAATAAGAAAGGTCTAAGTGATTACCTGGGTGGACGAGTAGACTGGGGAGGAGCTAAGGAAGCTCCTGGTCTTCGCCTCAAGGAGCGTCTCCCTCCGAGGCTCGGTGCTCCTGCTGGTGGCGGAGCAGCGGCGGCGAAGCTCGCCGGATCAATGGCCTCTCTTCCTCTCCTCGCTTCGACAACGCCAAACGCGAGCTGTCACTCTCGCGCACTCACTGGAGCTCACAGGGGTGGATTCGAATGACCAAAGATGGGGAAATGAGGAGGCGGAGCAACGGCTATATACTCCTAGGGGTCCGGCTATCGGGAGGTCGGGCGAGTGGCTCAGTGCGCGGATCCCCAAAACCCACCCCGGGCGTGGATCAGGGATGATCAAGCTCGTATTAGAGCCCGGGGTTAACGGATTCAGGAGTCGGATCAAGTGTGCGAAATGACGAGAAATCGGGTTGCGGGCACAGATCCGAGACGGGGTGGTCCTGGGGGGGAAGTTGACTGGGCGGTCAACACTCCCCTGGCCCAATAGGAACAGGCCACGTGGCTGGATTTTGCAATTAAAAATAAGGGTAGCAAATGGCCGATTTAATGAAAACTTAAAACATGAAATATTTTTCTTTTATTTTTTTTTTCTATTTTTAGTGATTTTTAATAATTTTTTCGAAATAAAAATAAGGTATATACATAATATGTAATATATAGGTATATGTACACTATATAGGGTTTTTAATTTTGATTTTTAATTTGTTATTTTTATACAATTTTATTCCCATTTTATATTTTATTTATTTTCATTATAAAATAAGGAATAAAAAGGTATTTTTATTTTATTTTTATTATTTATATACATAGGTAAAATAAATACATATATACATTTATATACATGGTATATTCACAATATGTTTTTGTATTTTTAATTTTATTATTTTTATTTTGTTTTTGTTTTAATTGTTTTTATTTAATTTATTTACATAGAATATTTACAAAATTATAAAAATTAATTTTATATATTTATAAGGCTAAATAGATATATAGGTGATTCCATGTACAATGTGAAAGTGATATTTTTGTTCTTTTTGATTTTTCTCTTTTTATCTTGTTTTTATACTTATAAATATGTACAAGTATTTACAAACCCATTTGCATCTATTTTTGTGAGGAAAATATTTTATTTTATTTACATAGGTATTTACACACACATGAGCCCCTATCTCCCTCTACTTTGGCTTTTATGCGGTCAGGCCCATGCTGAGCCCTCCCTTGGGTTAGGTTGCTCAATATTTATTCTAAATATTTCCCTCTTTTTCTTTTTAATCTTTATTCTTTTATTTTTGCACAAAAACATGCTAATTATAGGTTTTTACACAACACATGCTTTTGGTAATTATTTGTATTTACACATATCTACATGCATTTGCAAAGGTTTTTGTAGCTAAAATATAAGAATAAAGAGTGATGAATGATTATTCATCACATATGGGGCTCCTGCATCTGGCCTCTTAGCTGGCAGATGATTCTGGATCGCAAAGAATGTGGCACGAGTGAGCACATGGATCTTTGACGGGTGGTTCCTCCTCTTCCGCCGAACTATGGTCCTGTCTCTGAGTGATCTCTGGAAGAGAGGGATGTACTCCAAGGCCTCCTATAGAGTCAGCTGTATCTAATATCAATCCATCATGTGCTGGCTGAACTCTAACTGATGGGACTTTTTTGGGTCTTTTTTGGTCCCCTTAGCCAAGCGGAGTGCTTGGGGAAAGGGGACGGCTGGGTCCTTCTCAGATGAAGGACTAGGATCGGGTCTGGGCTGCTCAAGCACGACAGAATCCACACATACATCATCAAGCAACACAGGTGGATCGAAAAATATCAAACCCTTTCCTTTATTCACAGAAATGTCCAGAGGTACATGCACATAAGGAAAAACAACAGGACTAGCAGAAGAACTGGAAATGGTGGCCTCAGAACCACCCTCGACATCTGGATCTACGACATCAGCACCGCACTCTGGCTCGGCAACTGGTCTGGTGGCATCAGTACCACCTCCTCCATCTGGTGAAACGATGGCCTTAGTACCGTCGGCAGGATCAACATCCTTGGTGGCGTCAGTACCACCGTCATCATCTCTAGTGGCATCAGCACCGCTCTCCTCCTCACCTGGCGCTCCTAAAGTAGCATTGGGTCGTCGCTCAGACGAGGCGCCGCCTGCTGACATCCTACCGCTCCTAAGTGTGACAAAATCAGCATCAAACATATATGCAGAAACATCACCAAGTGAAGCACTAGGAGTGGTAATCTCAGTTGAACTCTACCTTTTCAGATTTCCTCTTCAGGGTGTTCGGGTTCGGCTCGATCTGGTCAGGGATGGCGGCCTTCCCTCTCACAATCTCCCTCATCTCCTGGCGAAACTCGTCCATCTCCCATCGGAATGTGGCCTGCTGCTCGGACATGAGGTGGGCTAAATCATCAAGTGCGGGGTTCTATAGGTCAGCCCATGAGAAACCGACGGGTGGCCTCGCTGGTAATTAGGTTGTTGCTGCTGGTGAGGGTGAGAGGGGTACTGGGGATGATACTGCTGCTGAGGCTGCTCTCTCCTCCAAGGCTATCCCTGCTTATAGGGACAAGGACCGTACTGCTCTCTGTGGGATGGCTGCTGCTGTACTGGGAACTGGGGCTGTTGGTGCTGCTCACACTGTTAGCCGTACTGGCCACCCTGAACTGGAGGTTGCTGCTGGGAGTTGGTGCCTCCGGCCGACCAGCGGAATCCGGGATGGTCTCGTCGGATACCGGGCTGGGGACGGTCGTACCAAATCCCGTTGACATCCATCAACGTCTCCTGCTCGTAAGTCGGTGGTGGGAGTACTGCCAGGGACTGATCCAGCTGGTAGACCACCATCTGGCTGTCCTGAGATGGTGGTGACTGGACGTACTGCGGTGGCTGCTAGTACGACTTCGCCTGTACAAGGTGGACCTGTCTAGGCTGACTGGAGTGCTGGGACGAGCTATCACTGCTGCTCGGATCTCCCCGTGACCTGAGACGGGGCTGAGAAGCCATCTGTGCCTCCTGGAGACACATGCTCTGTGTCTTCAGGTCACTCAGTGTCTGTGCCATCTGATCCATCTGTGATATGCCCTGGCACTGATTCTTCTCGATCAGCTCGATCCGGTCCAGCTTATCGCTAATAATGCCCATGTCTGCGACTGTAGACTCTGCCTGTGCGACTGCCGCTGACGAAGTGGAAGGACCGACATCAACCCGTGCTATCCTCTAAAACTGCACGTCCTATGGCTGGGGGCGTCCCTGAGTGTAAAGTCGGGTCTGGGACATCACTGTATAGTTCTCGGCCATCTCCTCGTAGATGGCCCAAACCTGATCCTCATCCTTGGCGAAGTAGGAACCGCCACAAGAAGCATTCACCAAGCCCTACAGCTCTGGTGTCAGCCCGTAAAAGAAGCTCTGAACTAGGTTCGGCTTCGAGATGTCATGGTGCGGGCATTTATCGGTAAGCTCTCTGAACCTCTCCCATACCTCATGGAACTGCTCGTTGGGGAGCATTGAGAAGTTGCTGATCAGGGCCCTCGCTGCATTCGTCCGCCCGAGTGGATAGTCTTGTTCAAGTACTCAGTGCGGAGCTGCTCCCAGGTGGTCACGAATCTCCCTAAATGCTTCAGCTAGTTGGTTGCTCCGTCTACTAGGGAGAACGGAAAAGCAATCATCCATATGGTGTCCTCATCCACTTGACGATCGTGGATGGTGCTGCAGATCATCTCGAACTCCTGGAGATGAAGATGTGGCTCCTCAGTCGTGAGCCCATGGAAACATGGAAGAAGCTGAATCGTCTGATGGGGGAACTTGAAGTCCCCCACAATCGTCGGAAGCACGATCCACCGGTGTGTAAGAGTCGATCCGGGGTTGTGCAACTCCCGCATCGGTCTGGCTGCTGCTGCTGGCTCAACCGGCTCGTCAGGCTTATCTGGAATATCACCCGCTCCTGCGGCTCTCGGCTGCTCTCGCTCTGTCCTCAGCCTCTCCATCTCTCTCCTCATCTCTACCATGAAAGCTCCCTGGTCTATAATCTGTTGTTGCATCGTCTCGAGGGAAGCTATCAAGGTGTTGTTGATCGCACCCTGGTCAAGTACATAGGTCTACTCTGCTCTCGGGCCTCCGATACGGTCCTCGCTAGTGCCGGCCATGGTCTCTACAAAGGCAAAAGACCCAAGCTCAGGTGCCGAAATGTAATCTGTCTGCTTCTCTCTCTGATCGAGCACCTCAGGACTATCAGAAGAAAGGTGGTCGGGGGGGGGGACAGGATGGAAGCGAACTCGGGTTCGGATGGCGGGTCTCGGCTCTCATGAACTGACCTAGATGAACGGGCCGGAGTGCTCGTAAGCGGTGCAACCAGAGGCTGCCTAAGGGACCTCTGACCCATCATCGTGATCTGATGAGTCAGGCGGATGGGATCTGGAAAGCAAACAGGATGGACAAGCAAGCCCCAAATTCACCAACGCAACACGAGCTGATGACCGTAAGAGTTAGATCTTTTATCTTGTCTTTTTTATTTTTTGTGATAATACAGTCTAACAGAGCGGTTAAGAGAGTTGTTGGGAATCCAACGACCCCAGGAGTCTGTCCCGATCCCGAACTAGATCTTTCCCAGCTAGTACAAGCCGCAGATCATTTACCGGCTACCCGATCGACTCGCTCTGTTAAGGATATCGTGGCCCGCTTTACCGGAAATCGGGGCGATCCTCACTGGAGAACGACTAACCCAGAAGCAGTAGTCTGAAGAAGGGTCGGATATGGCTCTACCTAGGGTGCGGGTCACTCTCTCGCCCAATCAAACCATACAATGTGGGGGTTATTGTCCCAATACAAGATTTTTTCGGTGAAGTGATTTTTAAGTCCAATTTGCTTTAGCAGTCCCAATTTTGTGGGTTTTCTTTTTTTAGGTATTTTTCAAATAAAAGCAACGCCTAACAAATTTTTCGGTTTCTCCTGATTTTATTAAGTCCAGAATACAGGGGGAGAAGACGAAATAGCCGATGCGCGGTCAAACACGATGATGCATGCGGAGTAAGAGACGCGTACTTGACTCCAGCAGTCTACATGCAGGGTGATCCACGCATAAAAGTAAAGATAGAAATAAAACTACCTATATGATGCACAAGGAAAACGGCCTTAGACGAAGCACTTTCTACACGGGGAGAACAATAGCTAACGGGTCAACGGGAGGGGTCAGGGTCCGGTCTCTGATGCCGATCGGTGTCCGCTGTAACGGATCCTGCGAGCGCTGTATACGGCCTCTAGCGGTATGCGACCCCTTGAGTGACCAGGTTAGCTTTTTCTTTATTAATTAATTAGGTCCAATTAGACGGTCTATAGGAACATGCAATCTAATTAGGCTGGGGTCATAATCAATTACATCACAATCAATGAAAATCCTACGGCTAAGGCTAAATCCGCGGAAATCAGATAAGCAGTAAAAGGTGATAAAACTCAAAACCGACGAAAAATGCGGTGGGGTCCCCCGAGCACACCGGTGCTCGACGAAACAGACCCCGGCAATCCACAAGTCTGGAAGAGTGTCTCCGGTCCCTGTATTATTACAATAACCAAATCTGACTGAAAAATAAACTAAACTAAACTAGCTATCCTCTCCCCTCTCCTGCTCAACTCCTCGTGCTCTCCTGCGGCTCCGTACAGAAGGGAGCTGCCTTCGGCTTCCGCGGTTGCTTCGGCTTTCCGAAGAAAGCTGCCTCGGTCCTCGATCCCTCATAAGTAATCAAACAAAAGAATGTCAGACACAATTATTATAATAATGCAAAAGAGAATAAAATAAAAGAAAATATATGCAAAAATGGAAATAAACAAATAAAATAAAAACAAACAAAAACAAAATAAAAGGGAATAAAAGAAAACAAAAGGAGACAAAAAGCCGCGAAAAGCTGAAAAACTGAAAACCGAACAAAAACAAAAATAAAAAGACTTCTAAGCCGTGCTCCCCGGCAATGACGCCATTCTGATGAACCGAAAATCAACGAGAGACTAAGGGAGATAAATATCATGGGTCGTTGCAACCTCAATCCCTAGAATCGGACTCAACAAGAAAATATAAGACCACCAAATTAAATCAAGAAGTCAATGAAATCGAATAGCGGTCTCGCTATTTATTTAACCTGGTATAGTGACCAGGGTCAGACACAAGGAGCACGGGTTGGCCAAATAGGCCTACGAAGTAGTCGAAAATAAAATAAAATAAAGAAACTATTTTTGGTGGATTTTATAGATTTGTAATTTTTTTGTGATTTTATACTATGAAGAAAATAAGGAAAAATGCAAAAAGAGCACAATCAATGAATTATTCAATGCATCAAATCAAGCCAGAAAATTAAAATAAAATTAATTTTGGGTTTTACATTTTTTTATGTTTTTCTGTTAATTTTTTCAGAATTTTGTGATTTTTAGTTGATTTTCTAAAAATAGAAAAAGACAAAAACTGGAAGCTAATGTGCATCCAGATTTGAAAGGATTTAAAAATAGATAAATATCTTATAAAAACCTGCAGACAATTTTATATCAAACTAAAAATGAAAATAAGCTACATGAACAAAAATTGCATTTTGTTGATTTTTTAGAATTTTTAATAATTTTTATAAGGTTTTTAGGGTTTTTAAAATTTTTAGGTGTTTTATAAATCCAAATCAAGTGAAATTTGGACTGAAGCAACAAAAACACAAACAAATAGTACCTAATTTTTTATAATTTTTAGATGAGTTTTTATATTTTTAGTGGATTTTCTAATTCAAACAGTAGCAAAACAAGGGTTTTTGAATTTTAAAAATAGAAAAACAACTCAAAAATGTCCCAAAATTAGTGAAATTTTTACACAGTGGCAGGGGCCACGTGTCCAAATTTCACCAAATTTGGAGTTAATTTGATATTTTATTCATCCACAAGAGGCAGACAACACACAAGGACCTAAGTGCAAAAGAAAACTAATTCCATGGCCAAATGTTAACACGCGTTAAAACTGCAGGGCAAAAGTTGTAAAGGAGACCTAAGTCCTGTTCCTGGGTACTCGAACCTCCAGATGAGGCCCTCAAGCCTTGAAACCTGCACAGGAAGCAAGAGGTCTAGGGCAAACGCCTCGAACCCATTAGCGGGCGAAAGGGTGCGTGGGTGAGTCGGGGCATGGGTCTCCGGCGAGGCGACGGTGAAGGAGACTAAGTCATGGTTTCCGGGCAAACCACAATGATCGGAGATGGCGTAGAATGTTGGAGAGGTATCGTGAAGATGATGCGATGATCGGATGGCGAAAACAGTAGTGGATGATCAGGAATCAGCCGCAAAGGCCGTGGCGCTAAACCTAAGATCTTGAATAAAGCGAAGCGAAAGGTTACATGGTCACCTGGTGGCTGAGAGCGTCTAGGCTGGAATGATGCGTCTCCTGGGATCCTCACCTCAATGGAGCGATACCTCCAAAGGCTCTAGCTCGCCAATGGCGGAGCACGGCGGCGATGACCACCGGACCTGGGGCTAGGGCGCCTCTATCCTCGCTGTAACACCTCCGAGGGCTTGCTGTCACTCAAGGCAAGAAGGTGGAGGTCCTGGAGTCGAAGACGGTGGCCGAAGGTCGGGCAAAAGCGCCTGGAAGCAAGGCTATATAGGAGTGAAGGTCCGGGGAAGATGGGAGTCGGGCGCGCATCGTGAGGCTCGGATCCCCTATGAAGAAGGTCGGGCGTAGATCACGGATGTAGGAGCTGCAATCGGAGCCCGGGGTTTGAGGAAATGGGTGGCGGATCACGTCTGGAAAAGTCGGAGAATTGGTTCGAAGACATAGATCCGCGAAGATGTGGTCTTGGGGGGAGAGTTGACCGGGGTCAACATCCCCTGTGACCAATGGGAAAATTCCATTGGAAAATTCTTTGAAATTCAAAATAAATAGAAAAGGTTTTATTTCAAAATATTTTCAACATAAAAAATGTTTCTTTATTTTCAAAGTATTTTTTAATGATTTTTATTTTTTTGAAAAAAATTATGTATATACATTATATATTATATACAGGTATAAATACCTATGTACTTTTTTATTTTTAATTATTGTATTTTTGTACACTTATCCCAATTTTATATTTTATTTATTTACAACATAAAATTTGGAATAAAAAACCAATTTTTATTTGATTTTTATTAATTATTTACAAGGGTAAAATAAATAGTTCTTTTATTCTTATATACATGGTATATGTACACTAAGGAGAGAGAAATTATTTATTTTTATTTATTTTTCCCAATTTTTTTATTTTTATAAATATATACAAATATATGGGAAACACACATATATTTTTATTTTATGAAAATAAAATATATACAGAAGAGGGGGATTTTGTACAAGGCTGAGTGACCCTATCTCTCTCTACTTATTTTCTTTTTGCGGTCAGGCCCCATATTGAGCTCTCCCCTTGGGTCTAGGTCACTCAATATTTATTCTAAATATTTCTCTCTTTTTCTTTATTTCTTTATTCTTTTATTTTTGCACAAAAATATGCTAATTATTGCATATTTACATAATGCATGCTATTTGGTAATTTATTCTATTTACAAACGGATACATGGTGTTTTGCAAAGATTTTTGGCTAGAATAAAAGAATAAAGAGTGATGAATGAGGATTCATCATTAACCCACAACAATGATCAAACAACGAAAGCAAGTGTGATGAGTTAAAATTTATTATAACTCTACGACAAAGATGTGTATAGGTTCAAGTATGATTAGAGTGTCAAACACAGGGAACAAGCAGGTAGACCGGGGCAAAAATGCATAAAGGTGATGGTGATGTATGTGTCTATATAAGTGTTATTTTTGTGGGTTTTAATTTTTAATTTTTAATTTTTTTATTTTTAATTTTTAATTTTTAATTTTTTAATTTTATATTTTGATTTTTAATGTTTTTATTTTGTATTTTCTTTTTATATTTTATATTTTTGTATTTCCTTTTTGTTTCGAATTATAAAATAATAGTATATATATGATATATTGTAAGCTTAGGGGTAATATAAAAATTGATAAAAATGTTCAAAAATAAGAAAATAAAATATTTTTGTGTTTTTAATATTTTTTTTACTGTTTTTGTGATTTTTTTAATTTTTTTTGCAAAATTTTAAATATTTTTAAAATCAGAAATGCCCAAAACAGGGTTTAAACTAAATATCTGAAATCAAAATGGAGATGAAAATATCAACAATAACCAAATTCTCCAAATTAATTTTAGAATAAATATAATACAATAAAGAAAAATAATAAACATAAAATAGAATTTTGGATTTTAAAGTTTTTATAAATTTTTTTAAAGGTTTTTAGAGTTTTTCTATTTTTTGAGTTTTCTTTTATATTTTTTTAGTGTTTTTGGTCTGAAAGGTAAAATATAAAAATACGCAAAATATATATTTTTGGTAATTTTTCAAAAAAGTTTTTATAATTTTTATGTATTTTTAGTGCAAACAAGGACAAACATAATTTTTTTATTTTTTATATAAATAATAAAAAGTTCCAAAAAGATAAAATAAAAATATGGCGTGATAGAGAAATGCAACAAGAAGTTAAGGACATTTTTGGGGATTTTTTCGATTTTTATAGATGCATGAAATAAATACTAGAAGCAAAGAGAAATTACACCACTGGCAAGGGCATTTTATAAATAGCAGAAAGTGCAGGGGCCAAAGTGTAAATTTCCCAAAAATTTATAACTGAATAAAAATATATCTAGACTAATAAGAAATAAACAAAATCCCAGGACCATTCCTGCAAAATTACCAGAGCTCACGTGACAAACACGTGAGCCTAGTAGGGACTAAATAATAGATAACAAAAACCTGGGGTCTAATATGCAATTTTTCCAAAAATATATAACTACATTACAAAAGTTTCCAGACTTATATGAAATAACAAAACTAGCGAGGGTCTCCGCGCAAAATGCCCACACCTCATGTGCGCCAAGCACGTGAGGTGACGTGGCCGGGGGCTCGGTTGCAAATATGGAAAGTTCAGGGGGTCTTTTGTAAATTTTAGAAAATAAAAATAACTACAAATGATTATTTAAGGGCTAATTAGTAAATACAAAAATTGGAGGGGTTAACTACAAAATACCCATGCCTCTTTGCGGATCGGGCGATCAGATGATCTTCACTAATGCCACACGTCACGTCCTCGGGCGCCGATGATGCTTCGGATTATACGGTCACGGTTAGATCTGGCTGGAAGATCGAACGGTGCTGCGCGACCTAGATCCAACGGCAGCTGAAGCTCAAGAAGAACAAGCCTTCATCCAACGACGACAGAGGCAGGAGGAGGAACCTGGAAGAACTCTGCCGAGGCGGAGTTCCACCGGCCAAATCGCGCCTCTCTGGAGGTCTTTGACGCATCAAAATGGCTAGGAAGCTCCCTGGAGCAACACTCTATCGATCGACGGCCACAAAATGGCGTGGAGGGTGCCGGAGGGCCGCCGCATCGTGGAAGAACGGGGGATGCTCCAGGTAGCTCTTCCTTCTGCAAAATGACTCCAGAAACAGTCTTCTGGCACCTGGGACCTGCAAATAAAGCTCAAGGAAAATAGGGAGGTTCCTGGGGCACGCTAGAGGGGTGGTGGACGGTGAATAACGTGAGATGGAAGGTTCACCGGAGCGGGGTTCCGACGAACTTCGATGAGTGAAATTACAACTAAAACACGCGATAAAATCAAAAAGAGAATACACAATTTAGCGATTAAAACTAAGCGGAAAAGGGAACATAACAATCTCAAATTGACCCGCAAGCCAACGAGATAAAACCTCAACGCCAGAGACCGACGAAGGTGGTGGAGCCACTCCTCGGCCATGCACGACCCTCCTAGATGGCTGGAGGAGATCCTATCACCATCTCCAGTCCAGAGCACACGAGAAGAAGGGCCTAGCTTGGTCAAGAAGGGTTCAAAAATGAATGGGAAATGGAGAAGGGTTTGTACAAGTTGGGTCTGGGCGCTCAAAGATCGAAGGAGATCGATGGAATCGATGATCCATTCCCCGATGTAAGAGTAGGGCATGTAATTGGGTAATCGAGGAGAAAACATGGTCAAGGATTCGACATCAAATGGTGAAAGATTCAACCTCAACACGCAGCAGGAGGCGGGTCAGAGAGTTGACCCGTAATCAACTCTCGGGCCCTCCTGGTTGGTCCATGATGAATACTCATTCATCACTCTTTATTCTTATATTTTAGCTACAAAAACCTTTGCAAATGCATGTATATGTTTGTAAATACAAATAATTACCAAAAGCATGCATGGTGTAAAAAGTAATAGTTAGCATGTTTTTGTGCAAAAATAAAAGAATAAAGATTAAAAAAAAGAGGAAATATTTAGAATAAATATTGAGCAACCTAACCCAAGGGAGGGCTCAGCATGGGCCTGACCGCATAAAAGCCAAAATAGAGGGAGATAGGGGCTCATGTGTGTAAATGTACCTGTAAATATAATGAAGATATTTTCCTCTAAAAATAGAATAAAATATGCTTGTGCATATTTGTATATACTTATAAATATAAAATCTAAATAAAAATTGAAAAATTAAAAAGAACACAAAAACCACTTCACTTGTGCATATTCCCCATGTATATACGACCACCTTTATATTTATTTCACCTTATAAATAAATAAATTAAAATTCCAAAAATTTTGTATATACTCTATCCTTTATGATGTAAATAAATAAAATAAAAACAATAAAAACAAAAACAAAATAAAAAGAACAAAATTAAAAACTAAAAATCACATTGTATATATACCATGTATATAAATGTATATATCTATTTATTTCACCTTTGTATATATATAATAAAAATAAAATAAAAATATCTTTTTATTCCTAATTTTATGCTATAAATAAATAAAATCTAAAATAGGGATAAAAATGTATAAAAATAACTAATTAAAAATCAAAAATCAAAACCCTATATTGTATATATACATATATAGCCCTATTATGTAAATACCCTATTTTTATTTCAAAAAAATAATTAAAAATCACAAAAAAATAGAAAAAATTAAAACAAATATTTTTCATGTTTTAAGTTTTCTTTAATTTGGCCATTTGCTATTTTATTTTCAATTTACAAATATTTTCCACGTGGCCAGTCCCCATTGGTCCACGGGGGATGTTGACCCCCCGGTCAACTCCCCCCTGTGGACCACTTCCCACGGGTCGTGACGCCCGACCCGATTTCTCAGAATTTTAGCGTCACGACCCGACCTCCATCTACCCAAACCCAGGGTCCAATTCATTCACGCCAGATCCGACACCCTCGCCGGGATGCCCGCCTCAGGGTCCGCGCTCTGAGCTGCCCTACCCGATCGAGTTTAGCCGGACCCCTGGCAGTATAAGTTCCGAGCTCCGCCTCCCATTTTCGCATCTTTGGCTCCCCACCTCACCATCCAGTGACCTCCATTGCCATCCTCGAGGTGACAGCTCGACGCTGGTCGTGTTGCAGAGAGGAGAAGGTGCCTGGACCTCAGATCCGGCGTCCTAGTGCCGCCGTGCTCCGCCTGAAGGTGAAGCTCGAGCTTCGGGCCACGACGACCCGTGAGGTGACGACCCAGAGCTCCAGCAGCTCACGCCCAGTCGATTCGTCCACCCAGGTAGCCTTAGTTTCCTTTCTTTTTCTTTATTTTGCATTACGCCCAAATCTCGTCGTCGCCGTTCACCTTCGATTCTGGCCACATCCGCCTTTGCCTCGATCATCGGATCATCCCATCACGTCCGCCTTCTCCCCGTGCACCTTCTCCACCCCTCCATTCAACCCAACTCGCACAGGAGCTGGGTTTTCGAGTTCCACCGCTGACACCTCGCTGGAGCTCGACCGCCCCGCCGCATCGATCATCTCCACCACCGCTAACAGGGTTGAGGTAGTTTGCCCTCGACCCGCGAGTTTGTTGCACACCCTTGCAGGTCCCAGCGAGCCCATCTGAGGGCTCCGACATCCAGGTGTACGAGCTCGACCTCCGCCGGACTCGCTTGAGCTCCTCAGAGCTCCGTCGAGTCATCGGAGGGTACCAGTCGACGCGGGAGCCCACAGCGATTCTTCCCCGACCTTCAGCTACCCGCGAGGAGACCTCCAGCGCTTGTACGAGCCCGGCGAAGTTCGTCGGAGCCCAGTTCGTCGAGGATCCTCCCCTACCGTTCGATCGACCCCAGGCTCCAGTTTAGATCTTAGCCATCCATTTGAGGAGCAGCTCTGACCGTCCGATCCTTGGGAGCCTCGATCCAGACCGTCGATCGTCGAGCGTTTCGCCACCCTTCCTCAGCCGTTGATCAGCACACATGGCGCCCATCTGACGGTCTACTTAATAAAGGGTAAATATTCCCTTAGGCCCTTAGCTTTAGAGTAGTTTAGTTTTAGTCCTGTAAATATTTTTAGTACTTTATTTACGTTAGGTAAATTGCATTGTGGACCCTGTTATTTTCTGCATTTACATGTATGCCCCTGTGTGTAGTGTATCACGTGCGTCGACACGTGTTTTGTTGGGTTAATTGCATGTATGGACCTCCAGTTCTAGGGTGTTAATGAATGATTTCATAGTTTTGTTAATTGCAGATATGCCCCTGTGAATGATTTTTATGTGCATGTGTGTTTATTCGTGTGCATGTGTGTTTATTCGTGGGTATTTTACAATAAGGCCCTCGGACTTTTGGTACCTATTACCAATTAGTCCGAGAACCTTATTTTCATTGCAATTAGGTCCCTGTGTGCCCAAGACACGCGCCTCGCGCGACTTCTTGGAATTTTTGCACCGGACCCCCTGGAACTCTTCCTATTTGCGTACAGGTCCCTGTGCACTGTACCTTGGTTTTGATTTTTAATAAAATATCAAACTAACTCCAAATTCAATGAAAATTGGATACATGACTCCTTCCATGTTGTAAAATTTTCTAGAATTTTTGGAGATATTTTTGGTTTTATTTGTTATTTTTAAAAATTCAAAAACAAGCTTTTTCTTTACTGTCTGACTTAAAAATTCACAAAAAATATTAAAATACATCTAAAAATTACAAAAAAATAGGTACTATCTATTTTGCCTTGTTTGATTTTCTGACCAATTTTGGTCATTTTTCATTATATAAAACTCATAAAAATTGAAAACACCTAAAAAACCTATAAAAATTCTATTAATTAATTGCAAAATCCAAAAATAATAATTCTAGTGCCTAAATTTTCCTTATTTCTTCTTCATTATAGGAAAATTACCTCTAGGCTTTTTAGGGACTTTTAGATATTTTCTCTAAGTCCCCCAAGCTTGGCTGGACAGTACCCTTATTTTCTTGCCTTGTTTGATTTTTAGAAAATTAAATAAAAATCAGAAAAATACCAAAAATTAACCAAAAACAGTAAAAATCATAAAAATATAAAAACATTTTTATTTGAATTTTTGAGTGTTTTTTGATGCATTAAATAATTGTTTGTATTGGCTTGTTTCTTTGTTTTCTTTATTTCCTTTATTAATTAAAAATCTAAAAAAATTATAAAAATTAAAAATCCACCAAAAACATTTGTCTTTTATTTTATTCTCTTTTTTAGACTACTTCGTAGGCCGCAAGGCCATTACGTGCTCCCTGAGTCCGACCCTGGTCGCTATACCAGGCTAATCCAATAGCCAGGACCGCTATCATGTTTGATTGATTTTTATTTGATTTTGGTGGTCTGCTTTACATTTTCTTGATTGAGCTGAGATTCTTATCGATCCGGGTCGCAACGACCCGAGTGATATTTCTACCTGATCCGGATTAGTGAAATTTCGGCTCTTCAGAATGGTGCCGTTGCCGGGGAGCACGGCTTAGTAGTTTTTCGTTTTATTTTTCATTTTCTCTTTGTTTTCTTTTTCGCGGCTTTCCGCGACTCTTTCTGAGTCCGCGGGTTTTCACAGCATTTTCTTTTTCTCTTATTTTTGTTTTATTCTATCTTCTTTTATTTTCTTTCATTTTTATTTTTGTTTGACTTTGCTTGTTTATTTCCTTGGCCAGTTTTTGCACATATACCCTGTTTATATTTCTTGCTTTTATTTGATTATTTGATTTGGTCTGTGACACTTGGTTTACTTTCTTGCGAGGGCCCGAGGACTGAGGCGGCGACTCTCGAGAAGCCGGCGCAACTGCGGGACTTGGAGGCGGCTCCCTTCTGCACGGAGCCGCAGGAGAAGCGTGAGAGAGAGAGCTGAGTGGGAGAGGATTAGAGTAGAGTAGTTAGACTTTATTTTATTTCATTTGATTATTGTAATAATACAGGGACAGGCAATGTGGACTTGGACTTAAACTTTGTAGCGGGTCTGTTTCGCCGAGCACCGGTGTACTCGGGGGACCCTTAGGATTTTCGCGGCTTTTCTTCGCGGTTTTGTTTTTCTTTGCTACCTTTTACGGTTTTACGCGATTTTTCTCGAGCCCCTAGATTTAGGACTTTCTGTTTGATTGTGCCGTAATTAGTAGGATCCAAACACTTAACTATCTGCCTGCACCTATAGTTCGCTAATTGGATCTACTAATAAAACATTAATAAAAATAACTGACTCACTCCCTTCGAGCCTACGTGCCGTAGCCTGCCCTGACAAGCGCTGCTCCTGAACCCGATGTGTCGGGAGGAGGAGGGGTAGACCAAGACCGGACTCCTTTGATCGAAGGACCTGTGACCAGTTAGACGGTTCTGTCGAGTAGAAGTTGCCTGCTTAGGATTCGGTTTTTACCGCTACACCATATAGGTAGTTTCTTTTCTGTCTTTACATTTCTGCGCGGATCATATTGCATTTAGAGTGCTGGAGACAAGTACGCCTTTCTATCTTTGCATTCATCATTGATTTCATCGCGCATCAGCTCTTTCATCTTCTCCCCCTGTTTTTGACCTAATAATCAGGAGAACCAAAAAATTCGTTAGGTCTTTTGTTTTTATTGAAAAATATTAAAAAGAAAAATAATAAAATTGGGACTGTTTAAGCTATTGACCCTAAAAGACACTTGATCTAAAAATCTGTCTTGGGGAGAGCAACCCCCTCATTAGTTGGTTTGATTGTGCGAGAGAGTGACCCGTACACTAGGTAGAGCCCTCCGGTACCTTCCTCGGCTGATTACCGACTCTTTCATGCGGGACAGTTGGTTGGGGATAGTATCGGGTATCCCAGCATGTCTCGTAATCGCTATGATATTTTGTTTGTTCACCAAAATAAAATTGACAAGATAATCTGACCGAGCCTTTACGGTCTTCAGCTCGCGTTGCGTTAGTGAACTGAGGGGTTTGTTTGTCATCATAGTTTCTCCAGATCTCATCCACCTTACTCGCCACATCAAGATGATGGGCAGACGATCTCTTAGGCAGCCTTTGGCTGCACCGCTTTCGGGCACGTCTACCCGTTCATCTAGGTTGGCTCACGAGAGCCGAGACCAGCTCTTCGAGCCCGAGTACGATTCCGCCCTGTTCCCCCTCGACCCCCTTTCTTTCGGTTCTGAGAGACCAGTGCCAGAGGAGAGATTAGCATATTTATCGGCACCTGAGTTTGGATCATTTGGTTTTGCAGACACCATGGCCGGCAGTTCCGAGGATCGCTCTAGAGGTCCACAGCCTGAGCACTTCGTGTTGGACCAGGGAGCGATCAACTCCACCCTGACTGCCTCCCTCGAGATAGTTCAACAACAGTTGAGGGATCATGGAGCGTTCATGCTAGATATGAGGAGAGAGATGGAGCAGATGAGAGAAGAGAGAGAGCAGCGGAGAGACAGGCCGAGGATCCCAGATGATGCAGCAGCAGCAGCCGCAGCAGCCGCCGCCGCAGCGGTAGCCGCCACGGCAGGAGCAGGAGAGCCACCGAGACCGATGCGGGAGTTGCACAACCCCGTATCTACACTGATGCATCACTGGGACGTGCTACCAGCTATCGTGGGGACTTCAAGTTCCCCCCGAACACCTTTCAGCTTCTTCCCCGTTTCCACAAGCTCGCCACCGAGGAGCCCCATCTCCACCTCTAGGAGTTCCTTATGATCTGCAGCACTATCCACGACCGTCAGGTGGACCAGGATACCATCAGGATGATTGCCTTCCCCTTCTCCTTGGCAGATAGAGCAGCCACCTGGCTGAAGCATTTGGGGAGGTTCGTTTACACTTGGAGCAGCTCCACACCGAATACTTACACAAGTACTATCCACTCGGGAGGACCAATGCCGCGAGAGCCCTGATCAGCAACTTCTCCATGCTCCCCAACGAGCAGTTCCATGAGGCATGGGAGAGGTTCCGAGAGCTGACTGACCGATGCCCGCACCACGACATTTCCAAGCCCAACCTCGTGCAGAGCTTTTTCAGCGGGCTGACACCAGAGCTCCAGGGCTTGGTGAACGCTTCTTGTGGCGGGTCATACTTCGCCAAGGATCACGACCAGGTCTGGGCCATCTACGAGGAGATGGCCGAGAACTACATGGTGATGTCCCAGACCCGGTTGTATACTCAGGGCAGACCTCAGCAGCCAGGACCCGTGCAATACCAAAGGATAGCACGGGTCGATGCCGGTCCTTCCAGTTCATCCGCAGTAGCAGCAGCACAGGCAGAGTCATCAGCTGCGGACATGGGTATCATTAGCGAGAAGTTGGATCGGATGGAGCTGATTGAGAAGAAGCAGTGCCAGGGCCCCGCTTCAGGCTGTTGGGGTTCGGCTCGATCTAGGCAGGGATGGCGGCCTTCCCTCTCACAATGTCCCGCATCTCCTGGCTGAACTCGTCCATCTCCCGTCTGAAGGTAGCCTGCTGATCCGTGAGGAGGCGAGCTATATCGTCCAAGGATGGGCTCTCGTATGGTGGACCATGGGAGCCCAACGGGTAGCCTCTCTGGTAATGAGGCTGCTGAAACTGGTGCTGCTGCTGCTGAGAGGGGTATGGGTGTGGTGGATGCTGCTGCTGGTGAGGCTGCTCACACCTCCAAGACCGTCCCTGCTGATAGGGACGAGGACCATAGGACGACTGCTGCTGCTGCTATGAAGGGTAGACTGGGGGCTACTGCTGCGGCTGGTGCTCTCTCTGATGGCCATACTGGCCACCCTGTCTTGACGGCTGCTGCTGGGGCTGGGTACCCCCGGTCCCCCACCTGAATCCGGGATGGTCTCGATGGATCCCGGGCTGAGGGCAGTCATACCAAATCCCGTTGACATCCATCAACGGCTCTACATCGTACTGGGGTGGCGGGAGCACTGCCAGAGGCTGATCCGGCTGGTATACCACCATCTGCAAGTCTGGAGATGGTGGTGACTGGTAGGTGGGCTACGGCTGCTGGTACGGCTCCGCATGTACAAGGTGAACCTGTCTAGGCTACTGGTGTGAGTTGGAGCGCTGGGACGAGCTGCTGCTGCTGCCTGGATCGCCTCGCGACTGAAGACGGGGCTGGGGAGCCGTCTGTGCCTCCTGGAGACACATGAGCTGGGTCTTCATGTCGCTCAGAGTCTGTGCCATCTGCTCCATCCGAGTGATATAAAAATTACAAAAAATTAGGTACTGTCTATTTTGCCTTGTTTGATTTTCTGACCAATTTTGGTCATTTTTCATTATATAAAACACATAAAAATTGAAAAACACCTAAAGACCTATAAAAATTCTATTAATTAATTGCAAAATCCAAAAATAATAATTCCGGTGCCTAAATTTTCCTTGTTTCTTCTTCTTTACAGGAAAATTACCTCCAAACTTTTTAGGGACTTTTAGATATTTTATCTAAGTCCCCCAAGCTTGGCTGGACAATACCCTTATTTTCTTGCCGTGTTTGATTTTTAGAAAATTAAATAAAAATAAAAAAAACCAAAAATTAACCAAAAACAGTAAAAATAATAAAAAAATATAAAAATATTTTTATTTGAATTTTTGAGTGATTTTAGATGCATTAAATAATTGTTTGTATTGGCTTGTTTCTTTGTTTTCTTTATTTCCTTTATTAATTAAAAATCCAAAAAAAATTATAAAAATTAAAAATCCACCAAAAACATTTGTCTTTTATTTTATTCTCTTTTTTAGACTACTTCGTAGGCCGCAAGGCAATTACGTGCTCCCTGAGTCCGACCCTGGTCGCTATACCAGGCTAATCCAATAGCCAGGACCACTATCATGTTTGATTGATTTTTCTTTGATTTTGGTGGTCTGCTTTACATTTTCTTGATTGAGATGAGATTCTTATCGATCCGGGTCGCAACGACCCGAGTGATATTTCTACCTGATCCGGATTAGTGAAATTTCGGCTCTTCAGAGAGTTGACCCGTAATCAACTCTCGGGCCCTCCTGGTTAGTCCACGTGGACCAACCAGGAAAAATCGTGGAAAAATGATTTGTTAAATCAATTAAAAATAATAAACGATTTTATTAATTTTAGATTATTAAATAAAAATTGTTTATCATTTTTCAAATTATTTTATTATGATTTTTATTTATTTTTAGAGGTTTAAAAATGACAAGTTACTTTTTAGGGGCTATATATAGGTATATTTGTCTATATATTTTAATGTTTTATTTTTATTTTGTATATTTAATTTAATTAATTTAGGTATACTTATAGGTATTATACTTATGTATTTTATAGAAGTATTTTATTTATATGTTTTCTTGATGTTTTTATTCCAATTTTATTATGTAAATATATTATAAATAATATTTACAAAATTATAAAAAGTAAAAAATTATAAAAATAATAAATAATGAATAAAATGAATATTTTAATCGGGTAAAGTATACAATAGGGTCCAAAACCTAATTTTCTAACCATAACTCCAAAAAATACGAAAACATTAAATATCTTATTAAAAATTATATACAATTAAAGGTGATTTTGATATATTTTGAGTTTTATTTGAGAGATATGGGTCTGGAAAGTTGGGGTTTTGGAATTTTATTCAGATCATAATTTTTTATCCATATATTATTTTTGTGTGAAATCATTTTTGTATTTTTCTATGTTTTATTATCTACAACTTTCCTGTTTAAAGTTTCTTTATTTGAGGTACAAAAAGTGGAACTAAAAATAGGTCCCAAAAATGAAGGAAAATGAATAAAATAAATATGTATTTTTATTGGATTTTGGCCCTTATCTCCCCTACTTTATTCCTTGTCGACCTAATCATCAAGATGCCTAGGTCTCGGTGTTTCAGGTCATAAAATATTTTCAATATTATATTCTTTTTCTTTTCTTTTCTTTTATTTATTCTATAATTTTGGCATTAAAAACTGTATTTTATACACTATTTACACAAAGATGCATAAATGATAAAATGCATGAATTAAGCCTATTTACACGCATTTACTAGGATTTTTAAGGCCAAAATGATAGAATAAAGATGATGAAACATAGATTCATCAGGCACGGTCGTCGCTTCCCACCTCCAGGAACCCCTACACTGAGCGCACGCCACCACAGACCTGCCTGGCCGTCGCGCGGCCTTGCTGCTTCATCCACCAATGCCCTCCACCGCCATCATCGAGCGCCACCACCTGACGCCACTACTTGGAAGCCGCACACCTGTAGCCCACAGAACCTCCCCCGCACGTGCATGCGCCTGACTCCACTGCCACCGCCCAATCGCCGGCCCTCGACGCCCCGCACCGCTCTACGTGATCCTGCACATTCCACCGACAAAGAGCCGCCCGACCCCCTCCTTGCAGATCCGCCTGGCCGCGTCGCCTCGGAGAAGCCTCCTTCCCATCATTCAAACCCGTCGACCTCCATGGACAACCACCGCGAGCACTCATCGTTTGCCCTCAACATGCCACCTGCACAAATCATCACCACGCGACCGACCTCACCCTCCACCAGATCTTCATCGCTCGAAGGAGCGCCGCCGTCCCCGATCGCCGCCGATACGCGTACCTCTGCCTTGAGGGAGAGGGGTGGCATTGGCCCTTTGGCCCCCTTGTGGTTTGTGAAGAAGAAACGCGAATAGTAACCCTGGGGGGAGAGAAATAAAAGAATAAAATATTAGGAAAATTGCATTTGGCCCCTCGGAAGTTTTCAATATTGCAGAATCGCCCCCACCTGCAAAGACACGCACGTGCAGAGCACGTGTCTTACTAGGTAAATTGCATCTTTCTCCCACAGTTTTATTATGTTATCTTTTAATTCCAAAATAATGAATAATTGCGTGGAAGTCCATGTAATTTCGAGACTTGATTTTGCGTGATCTTTTCATTGAAATAAATATTTTTGTTAGTTGATAAATTTTGCAAAAATTTTTGTAGACTCTTGCTATGGTGCTCCTCATTTTATAGAAATTTCATTGCATTTTATTTTTATTTGATATTTAAAATAAAATAAAAATCTACATCATTTTCTCTGCCTGGAAATTGAAAAATCATAAAAATTTGAATATTTCTCCAAAAATTCCAAAAAATAGATTAAGTGTATTTTATTGTCTTTTATTTTCTATCCAGATTTCACGCATTAATTATTCATAAAACCCAAAAATTGTGCAAAATACTAAAATCTTATAAAAATCATAGAAAATTCTAGAAAAATATAAAAATAGTGATTTCAGTTCATATGTGTAGATATTTATCTATATAGCATAAAAATAATTTCTAGGAGTTTTGGGTAATAAAATATTTTTAAGTTGCAAATTACTCCAGATTGTGCACTATTTACCTTTTTTTCCACTGTTTGATTTTTATACAATCATAAAAACATCATAAAAACTTGGAAAAATTATTAAAAAATTAAAACTCAAAAAAATGTTTTCTTTATAATTTTCTGAGCATTTTTTATTATATTGAAAAATACAAAAAGAGTGGGGTGTGTGTATTTCTTCCCTTGTGCATATTGTTCTTTATTTGAAAAAAATTGGAAAATAAAAAACCACTGAAAATTCATTTTATTTTACTTTGAAATTTGACTACTGAGTTTTTCAATCGTGCTCCTTGTGTTCGACCCTGACCGCTATACCATGTAAATTAAATAGCGAAGACCGCTTACATTACTTTTCATTGACTGATTTTTTATAAAGTAGTTTTATATATTTTTCTCATTGATTAGGCTTGGTGATTCGAGTCACAACGACCCTTGATTATTTGCATACTTAACCCGAGTTTCCAGGCATGTCAACACCGTACCACCCTTGTGCCGACTCTGCCAATCATTTCATTTTCTTCCCCTTCCGATTCTTTTCACCCCACGCCACTTCATCCACCCAGATCCTTCACGGATTTGGAAGTCCAACATCTCCCCTCCACTACCCCGTCGGAGGTGTACGCCCACAACCATATTCCACTCATTTCGCCTAGCTATCCCCCAGTACCTTCCGTCGATTTGTGCTTGAGATAACCACGCAGGTCCCAAAAGCTAAAGAGCCCTATATGAGGGTCAATTTTGTCAAGAACAACTTCTAGATCATCCAAAGAACTCTCGATCTCCAAGGACCTACCAGTGGTCCCTAGACCTTTTTGAGGTACCTAGCAACTGTGGGGGCCGGAATGAGTAGCGACCATTAACGACGCTCCAGGAGGTCGGAGATGTGTGTTGCACCCTATCGAAACTTGCCTAGGGCGAGTTCTTCCTTCGTTCGTCTAGCATTCTTGAGCATTTTTTGATCATCAGCATCCACCAGATTGTACAATTATCATTGGATACGAGGAACCACCACCATTGATCACCTCCTAGGGATCTAATATCCACCATCCGTGGCCGAAGGGGTATCGTGCAAGGAAAACACGGATCGTGCGACCAACCAGGTCAGTCAGTCAGCCAAATAATTTATATTATATTTATAATTGATTGAAGGGTTATTTTATATATTTATAACTGATTTAAATACATATTTAGGTGTTATTATTATATTATTATGAATTTATTTATGTATTTAAATAATTATGTATATATAATATATATATGTATATATAAGTATACTTCATCTATGTATTAGAGTAGCTCATTATTTTAATGCATTTTTAATGGTTTTTATTTTAATTTTATTATGTATATGTATTTTAAATAGTGTTTATAAATTTATAAAAAATATAAGAAAGTGAAAATTGTAAAGAATAAATATAATGAATATTATATAAAGGTATATTGCACAATAAGGACCTAAAACCTAACTTTTGCATCTTAACTCCAATTTGAATGAAATCACTTTTATTAAATAGATAATTTTATTTTATGAAAATAAAGCTGAGTTTGGTCAATTTGATTATGTATGGATAAGATACATGTGTACAAAGTTTTCTTTGCGGTTTTTTTATTTTGTATGTCACGGGAACATTGTGCATTATTTTTCAGTGAAATCAATTTTAATTTTTCTTTGTATTTTTATATACAGTGTTGATGTTCAAAGTTTATTGATTTGATGTCTAAAAATAATAAAATAAAATAAGTCCCAAAATTATTGTCCTATATAGGGTTTCTATATTGTATTTTCTGTACAATTGGTCGTCTTATCTCCACTACTTTATTCCTTGTTGACCAAGTCATCATGATGACTGGGTCTCGGGGGCTAGAGTTACTCAGTGTCCTTAACACCTCATTCTTTTTATTTTATTTTCTTTTTATTCTTTTATTTTGGTAACAAATACAATATTATACATAGTATTTATTGTGAATTATTAACTGTTTATTTTCACAAATTAATGATATTTGCATGCATTTACTTAGGGATTTAATGCCAAAATGTAAGAATAAAGGTGATGAAATGGAGATTCATCACCTACAACAATGAATATTTTGAAGATCAATGCTATACTATCGAATGTTACGTATACTAAACTAGTATTATTTATTATAATATATTTTTAGTGACTTGCAATAAATGTAGTATTTGTTGTTAAAATACTAGACACTGTTAATATAACAATTCTTGTCCATTAGATTCTTCTTTAACATTTCTACTCATTGTTAGAATCAGCTATATGAACAAATCCAGTGATTTGTTTATAATGATATATTGGTGAAATATGTTATTCTCTTGCAAATTTCAAACTATATCATTGACTTCTTCAATGAACATTGTTAATTGTTTTATATTCAATATGAGAAGATATATTAATGATTTTTTAAATTAACATTAGTGTAAATCCATTTATTGTTGTTGCATTCAACCATGATCAAAAAATAAACTTGATAATCTAGGTTGGGCATACCATTTCATCGCAACAATGTAAGTAAAATGGATATAAGATGATAGTTGTAAGAAGTATTCAAATATATAACAAAATTATTCTATAAACAACTCATAGAAAGATGAGGATTTTTTAAATATGTAAGTTTCTTAAATGTAATTATATTTTATATTATCCACAAAATCAAGTTTGCATTTATTAGTCCAATCATTGCTTGCATGTGTAAAGATTGAAAACCCCAAAAAACATGCATGGCTCTGATTCAAAAAATGTCTCATGTCTGGAACGATCGAAGTTATGATATCTCATGCATGGACATTAGCGCCAGTAGCCCACATTTATTTTTATTTTTATCATATTCTCCATACTATTGCAACAAGGCAGATGATCTTATCTTGCACCACACAAAAACACATTATGGTAACACACTTTAATAATATCACAACTTCTTTGGATGCATTATCTTAATCAGGAGTAAGTTTTTCATATGCATAAAAGCATTGTCTTATTAAATTATCTGCATAGGATCATTTGCATGATGGAATTGATATGCTAGTTTGTTTCCATCATGGCCAGCTTTCAGTCAACATATTTTAATATGGAACATGGATCGAAAACAAAGGAGTTTCATATTTTTTCATCATTGATGGAATGCATTTACTTTCATTTTTATTCTATGTAAAAATGACACATTACGCTACCCTCTTTCTGCTCTCTCCTCTCTACTCTTTTTTTAAGTAAAAGATTAAAGTTCATTCATTTAAAAGTAATAACCAGTGACTTTTTTCAAAATACAAGCAATCATGCCTAGCTTATCTAGCTGTAGAAGATAGATGTTTTCCCTCCCACAAACAAAGTTAATACAAAGTTTCATAATGCAAAATCTAATCCTAAGAATGACAGCTCCACGGATCGACATTGTTTAGATAATCACACAATCTTGAGGTGGGTCTATGTTTTACTTTTTCAGCCTTCAACACAAGTATAAATAGGTTTAGATGTTAAATGAGAGATTATATTAATTACCAAGTAAAGAATATACTTAAATTTCTTGCATCTAATTGGAGTACCACTGTTAATATCATCAAAAAAAGCAAATGACACCAATACTCCAATCGCAAATGAACTCATAGGTAAACTCGTATCCTATGAAGTAGAAAAACAACAGACAGTGGAAGCCGAAGTTGAGATAGGAAAGAAACATTTAGAGCCTACGCTCAACCTATATTACAACACAAAGGCTCTCAGACTTCTAGGGATTAGACACGCATAAGCATGGAATCAGTAGTGCTAATTAGTTATCCAAACAATTTATTATTACCATATAAAATCTACTTGATGGGATCTCCAATCGGATAGGTTGGGTTGTCATTGTGGAAAAACCTCCAATAGCTACCAGTCCCATCCAAGCCTTGATTTTAGTATTAAATATCTATCAAGCCCCTTAGTTCGTGTCAGTTGTGTTATCTTTGGATCCAATAAAGTCCAAAACTAGCACACCCTAAGACGTAATATTTGTTTAAGTGTTAAATCAAATTTGAATGTGTTGATTGAACTTTGAACTTTTAATCAAATTATGTTAATATTATCACAATGTATTGAGATTGTATCAATTGGAGTGCCTACCGCAACAATCTAGGAAAGAAGTTTCCTTACCCATCCAACCTCAATTCTACTAGTGTCCAAGGCACATTGCATAACCTCAAAGGTAAACTACGCTAGGATAGTCTACTTCATAGACCTTCAAGAAACTACATTGCCTACAAGCGTAAAAAGAAACCTAGAAACACAATTTCTCCCAAAATCCTCTATTTCCCCTACCCAACTTGTATTACTATATCCTTCTCACACAAAAGGAAAATCTATCATAATGCAAAAATATGGGAAACAATATTTCCCTTCAAGTACCACAATACTCGATTCATAGTCTTCCAATTAGTTATGTAATGACATCTTGTGAATCTACTCATTTTTGCTATCACGAATGAAATGCTAAGTCTCATGCATAATCTAAGTGATAGAACAAATGATTAGGGTTTTAATTTATTTAATGAGAAGTTATGATGAAATATGCATAAATGATGTGATCGTCGTAAACCAAAGCCGTCTCAAACAAAAAATTATTTATCTAGCATGTAGAGCTAAATAAATAAAAAATGCTAGAGAGATGCTATTATTTTACATGTATAGAAAGCGATATCGAACTCAGGTATGCTACAATACCCGAGGATTATTAATTAATGGAAATTAATGATTATTTTTCTCTTTTGTTATAGTTATGTGTTTTTAATGTTTTTTTATATTTTTTATGGATTTTTAATATTTTTTATTTTTTTATATTTTCGGATTTTTAATTTTTTATGATTTTTAATTTTTACAATTATTGTATTTTTAATTTTAAAAGAAAACAATAAAAGAAAAGGTAAAACAAAGAAAACAAGGACTCTTTTCAAATTTTTATAAAATAGTAGAAAACAACCAGAAAATAAAAATAAAATTATTTAATGTTTTATACAATTTTATACCATCTTTATGATTTTCATGAGATTTTTAGATTTTTAAGTGAATACAAATGAAAATAGAATGCAAAAAAAATTAATCTACTATTTTTAAGTTTTTAAAATATAAAATAAAATCAAAATTATTAGAAATAAAGCTAAAACAGAAGCAAAATTTTCAAGATTTAAAATATTTTATGTATTTTTTTAGATTTTTCAATGAATATTTACAAATTTTTAAGTTTCTGTATTTTTCATTTTTTGGGTTTTTTGAAGAAATTTTCAAACAAAATTTTCACAGAAGGTGAAATTAATTAAAAGATGCAATCATAATTTTTTAGAATTTTTTAAAATAATGTTAAGATTTTTGTGAATTTTTAATGTAACAGAGAAAAATTTGTTGTTTTTGATTTTTTTAAATTAAAACTAATTAATTTTCAAAACAAAAATTAAGAGAATTAAAACAAGTTAACATGAGATTAAAAAGATGAATCTCCATTTCATCACCTTTATTCTTTCTTTTTGACTTTTAAACCCTGGCTAAATGCATGTAAATAACATTATTTTGCATAAAATAGCATATACTATTTATTATGTAGAAGACTGCATTTAAAGCCAAAATAAAAGAATAAAGAAAAGAAAAGAAAAAATACCATAGGTATTGAATGACCCTAAACCTCGACATCTAGGCATCGTGATGACTGGGTTGACAAGGAATAAAGTAGGGGGAGATAAGGGCAAAAAATACAATAAAACCCTAGTTCCAAATTCATCAATAAGTCCAATATGGGACCTATTTTATCTTAGACCTCAAATCAATAAACTTTGTTCATGAAAGTTGTAGATAAACATACATACAAAATTTATTTCACATGAAAATAATGCACCATGTGCCTTCTACACTCAAAATAAAAATGCAACATCCCAACTTCACAGACGTATATCTTCTCCATATGAATTCAAAATTCACCAAAATCACCTTTAATTTATATAACTTTTAATTAGCTATTTAATGAAGGCGGTTTCATCTAATTATGAATTAAGATACAAAAATTAGGTTTTAGACCCCTATTGTATAATATACCTGAATAAAATAATCAAATTATTTATTCTTTACATTTTTCACTATTTCATTTTTTATAATTTTGCAAATAGTATATGAAATAGATATACATGATTAAAATAAAAGAAAACCATTAAAATACACTAAAATAACTACTTATACTAAAATATATTGATAAATTAGACATACTTACACACGTGTAATAGTTATACGTATTTATTTAAGTATACAAGTTACTTCAGAAAAATAACATAAAAATACATTTATATGAATTCAAATAAGTTCTAAATATATAAATTATGTATATAAAATAATAAAATATAAAATACAAAATAAAAATAAAACATTTTATACATAAGTAAATATACCTATATTTATACTTGTAAAAATAAACATACAATAGATTGATTTGTAAACATTAATAAAAATTATAATAAAATATTAAATTAAACAAATATTTGTCATGTTTTAACCTAAAATAAATAAATTATTTATTATTTAAATTTATTTAATAAGGGATAAAATCCCTATTTTGTCTTCTTCTTGGCTAATGTGGACCAATGAGGAGCGGTTCAGAGTTGACCTCGGTCAACTCCTCATCCCTCATAGGTCTGCTCTATCAAAGCGATATGTCGCCTACTTCCTCAAATTTTGCTACTCGATTCTTTCATTATTTTTGCTCAATTCCTTTTGTGCTTTTGCTCCCCGATCAATGCACTTCCACACCAGCTCTATACATTGATCGAGGGATCACTGAGACGAGCACCATTCTCGAACCAAGACCCCCTGTACATAAGCCTTTCACCAAACTTTATTCAATCCTTAATCCCTTTTCCTAGCGTTTAAACCCTCAGATCCATAGTGTATCATGTCGAGGAAGGTGACAACTCCTTGGCCGGTCGATTTGCAGCGTGCTGTAGGCACAAGAGTAGGTGATTCACCTTCGTCGACTGAGCTCCATCGTGAGGTCTTGAGCTCCTTGATTCTACAGGTTCGAGCTCATTTCTTTTCTCTTTTTAGGTAGATTTTAGTTCCAATGTTTAATTCTATCTTTAAATTAAGTTTTCCTCTAATACAATAGCTTAGATTAAGAACTTCGTAGTTCACGGGAGCTCTGCTCCGACCATTGTTACAAGGTGCTCCCACCTTGTTCCAACCCTCCAAACGCCTCCGTCTTCTTCCCCCGTCGCTTCTCTATGCCCCACATGCCTCCATTGACCTTGGTCTCTCAAGATCAAGTTAACAGTTCTTCATCTCTGCCACTCACCAGAGCACCTTCCACCCACCTCGTTTCACATCCACTCCGCCCGATAATGGGTCGATGCAGTTTGCCCTTGACCCAGCTTTCTTCCTGTGCAGGTGTTCGAAGTTGAAAGCCAACATGAGGTGATTTGAAGTCGGAGGAGGGTCCCATGTCACTTGTACTCCTCCGACTCTTGTAACTCCTCCGATGGTCCCTGGAGCTTTTTTAGGCTTCCTGCAGATGAAGACCGACGAAATGAATGATTCGAGCACTTGAAGTTCCCCAGAGACATACTGAATTGGAGGGAATCGATGATCGAAGCTCGACTGCAGGGTTGTTCATCTGTGTTCTTCAGGAGGAGTAGCCACCGTCCGATTGCCTCCTCGCTCCAATTTTGATGACGGTCGTCCGATCGTGAACAATAGCGATCGTCAAAGGCACTCAGAGATCTGATCTATTGATTGGTGAAGCGGTACCAGCGCACCTTCAGCCGATACATGGATAAGTGGAAGATAAGAGCTGTCAGATTGTCCAGAGGAGGTATTTTGCACTTCTAACCCCCGCATTTTTGTATTTTATTTAAATCCAAAAACTTTATTCGACGATTATAATTATTTTGTAAAATTTGCAGTTTGGACCTTGTACTATTTATATTTGCATATCAATCCCTCGCTACATCACCTTGCATGCCAATGCGTATGAGAGGGCAAACATTTTGTAGGGCGCTTGTCTTTTTGTTATTTTAAACTAGTCATTTAATTTTTAATTTCAGTATTAAAACTTTTGGAAAATTGCATAAAGGACTAGTCGCGTCTTATAAATTACAAAAATACCCTTGTCAACATGTATTCTAGTAAAAATTCTAGGCATTTTGTGTATTCTGCCCTAGGTTTCTTCTAAGGGTTCAGAAAATAAGAAATATTTCCATGCATTTGCAAATGGGTCCTTGCTAGGATTTTATTTAATATTGTTCTTTTATTTGTTAAAAATAGCTTTGATGATCTAAATGTTTTAGGAAAAATATTTTAAATGCCTTAGACCATATTTAATCACATAAATTTTTCTTAGGTCACTTAAGAAAATTCATTTTTGAAAATTCAAAAACCTTGCATTTCATCCCTATTTGAATTTAAAATTACATAAAAAATTATATTTTTTTTGAAAAAATCACAAAAAATATATTGTCTATGAGTGTGTTTTGTAACTATAGACCAAAAATCATTAAAATATCAAAAGGAAATCGCTAAAAATTTAAAAACTCCAAAATAGTTATAAAAATAATAAAAAGTTATCAAAAAATAAAAAAAGTTATTTCTATTTCTGTAATTTATTTATTATAAATATTATACAATAAAAATAGTTTTGGGATTTTTTGGGACTTTTATCTATTTTTAAATTCTAAAACAATTTATCTTATGAATATAAGACACTGTTTTAACATTTTTATTCAATTAAAAATATAAAAAATAGTAAAAATTCTGAGAAAAATACCAAAAATAAAGAAAAACACAAACAGACAAAAATATTTTATTTTCTCATTTTTGGAGTATTTATAGCTAAATAAAAAGACAACATTTATTAATATACTTATATTTACTTATAATAGTAATAATAATATTATTAAAAATACCAAAAAAACTGTTTTTTTAAACCTTAAAAAAAGGATTGTATCTTAGGGTATTTTCTAGATATTAGCTTTATTTATTATTTTACATATTATATACCTATGTTATAATTAATTAAAAATGAAAAAAAAATTAAAATTCAGATAATATAAAAAGAAAATAAAAATTATAAAACTAAAAACAATAAAAAATATAGAAATAAAAAAATCTAAAAACTAAATAATTAAAAACCCATATAAAAATACTATAAAAAGTCAAAGTGGACAATCTTTGGTATTTGATTCCCAATCTATCTTGTGTGCTCTCTGTGTTTGACACTCTGCACTACTTGTCTTATACACATCTTTTATAGAGTTATAATAAATTTTAACTCACAATTTTTTTTGCTTTGTTTGATCTATTTAGTGGGTTAATTGTTGTCTGAAGAGTGATTCCCATTCGGTTGCATCAGCGACTGTGTTCCCACTTTGTATGGAATACAAGACCGGTGAAAATCAATGTGAATAATGACTAAATTGTAATTATTTAATGTTCTAGTATTAAATAATAATGAATAAAGAAACTAAAAAGTGAAATATGCAATTATCCCATAAAACACGTGCCAGCGCTGATGAATCTCCATTTCAGCACCTTTATTCTTTCATTTTGGCCTTTAAATCCTAGCTGAATGCATGTATATATCATTAAATTGTCAAAATAAACACTCATTAAATTGCACAAAATACTGTATAAAATACTATACTATACATTTATTATATTTATCATTAAAATAAAAGAATAAAGGAAAGAAAAGAAAAAGAGCGAAGTGTCAAGGACACTGAAGTGACCCTAGCCCCCAAGACTTAGTCATCACGATGACTTAGTCGACAAGGAATAAAGTAGGGGGAGATAGGGTGGCTAAGTGTACAAAAAATACAAAGCAATCACTATACTAAAATAGGCCAATAACTGCTTTTTGGGACCTATTTTATTCTTTATTATTTACACTTCAAATAATGAAACTTTGTACATGAAATTTGTATAGAATAATACATAGAAAAATACAAAATTTATTTCACATGAAAATAATGCATAATGTACATTTTATACACAAAATAAAATTCCAAAAGCCAAACTTCACAGACCCATATCTCCCAAATAAAAATCAAAATGTATCAAAATCATTTTAATTGTATATAACTTTTAATAAGCCATTTAATGAAGGTGGTTTCATATTTTTTGGAGTTAAGGAGTGAAAGTTAGGTTTCGGATCCCTATTGTATAGTATACCCGATTAAAATAATCATTTTATTTATTATTCATTATTTTTGTAAATTTACATTTTATAATTTCGTAAATATTATTTATACTATATGTATATATTAAAATAGGAATAAAACAATAGAGAAAACACTAAAATGAAAGATATATATATAATACATAGATAAATTACCTAAATGTATACATGTACAATTAATACATCTATTTGAGTAAGTATATATAATATATCAGAAAAATATAATAAAAGTATATTTAAATACCTAAATTAAGTTATAAATATATAAAATAAGAAAATAAAATAATAAGATTAAAAATACAAAATAAAAATAAAATACCTAAAACATTGGTAAATATACCCATATATGTACCCTAAGAAAATAACTTGTAAATAAACACCTCTAAAAAATAAATAAATAGGCGACACCTCGCTAGATCTCACGCTAGATCCCCTCGAAACGCACCAAAAAATCACCTATAAATAAACCCCCTTCATCTCTTTTGATGTTTTGATCCCTTTTCTTCCGGCTTTAGACCCTCAGATCACCCCAGTGATCTTCCCATGGTGACAACATGGAGTAGGTTGTGATTTGCAGCGAGGAGATCCCTCGGAGGAGGTGTATCCAACCACCGCCGGAGCACCACAAACAGGTCTTGCTCCTGGCCGCCTCAGGCCGACTGAGCCCCCGCTTCTTGCATTCTTAGGTAGTCCTCTACTATAATTTCAGTTTAGCATCTTTAGTTTGTTGTTTAATCGAGTAATTAGCGCTTAAATTGAAAATGCCCAATTACCTGGAGCTCGAGCTCCAGGTTTGATTCACCATCATCCTACCGTTGATCCACCTTGATTACCACACCATTTCCATCCCCTCAGCGTTCTCCATCGATACACCCCTTCATCCAACCAAGATGCATCGTGGATCTGGAGATCGAGCTCCCTCCATCGCTACCTCGTTGGAGCTCCCCCTCCATTCCATTTCCACCATTATTTTGTGTAAATCACGGGTCAAGGAGATAGCCCTCGCACCGAGGGATCTTTTGGTGGCATCTTGCGGGTCATTCGATGCACTTGGAGCGTAAATGCGCACCTGGAGCTGCTCCAGGTGGTTCACCTTTGCTGGAGCAACTCACTCCCTCTCTCTCCTCCATCGAACCATATAAGAGCACGTGGAAGAGGCCCAGCCACCTGCTGAGCCCATTAGAGAAGACAAAGACCGCCGGTCCAGATCTAATATGGACCGTTGATTTCTCATGAAGGGGCAAGCGATCAGAGCCGCTCGATTGGACATGTGGCGGCTCCTCAACGCTTGTATCCGGGTGCTTAAGTGGGTAAATTATACAGACCCCTCCATGTTTTTTGTATTTATTAAAGAGCATGTAAATATTTTATCTAGTTTAAAAACCGTTGGACAAATTGCATGTAACCCCCGAATCTTTTCATATATCGCAATTTAGTCCCCGCTAGAGTCATGTGCAGGCGCACGTTTATGTTGTAAAATTTGCATCGAACCCCTTGCATGTTTTTGTTTATCATTTCGTACATAAAGTTTTAAAACTAGTGTTAACTTTTGGGTAAAATTGCATGGTAGCCCTCACATGTTATTTTATTTACAATTATACCCCTGTCATGCCAAGTAATTTTGTGTGTTATTTTCTATTTATTAAAACTAGTTGTCGTGCTCTAAAAATCACCAAAAATAGGGACAGGTACCTTGATGCATACTTGATCACGTTATATTTATTTTGCATTTTATGCCCCATTGATATTTTCTAAAATCAAATAGTGCACGGTGAGCCCTTGTTTGCCTTAAAAAAGCCAAAAAATGTAAAATCACCTTGAAAAAACACCCCAAAAATGTCTTACTTATTTAGGTATTATTAACCTTCAAACCAAAAATAACTAAAAATTACAAAAGAAAACTCCTAAAAATTGAAAAAACCTAAAAACCTTTATAAAAACATATAAAATTCACAAAAAGTCCAAAAAACTATTTTCTATTTTATATTTTTCTCTATATATTAAAACTAATTTGAAGAATTTTTTATTCTATTTGTTGTTTTCATCTCCATTTTAATTTCGGGCATTAATTTTATTCCTATTTTAGGGTATTTTTGACTTTTTAAAAAAATATAAAAATTAGAAAAAATCCCCCAAAAATCATAAATAGTAGAAAATAATTTAAAACAAAAAATATTTCATTGTCTTTATTTTAACTATTTTCATTATTATTTATATCTGTCCTAGTCTATATTTTATACATACTCTATATATAGCTTTATTAGGTATTTTAAAAAGAAAATATAAAAATCTTAAAATTCAAAAGGAAAACATAAAATCAGAAAATTAAAAATCAAAATATAAAATCAAAAAATAAAATAAAAATTCTATTATTAAAATCCACTTTATTTGGTAAATAGTGTGCATAGTTATATATACGCATATACTTATATTATTTATTTATAAATAATATATAGTGCTACATTGTGTGTTCCTTGTGTTTGACACCCTACTTCACTTGACACTATACACATTTTATAGTAGGGTTTATAATAAATTTTGATCCACCTTATCTTTATTGCTTCGTCTTTGAATTGTGGGTTGATTGTTGAAATAGATTGGGATTTCGTGAGCGGTCGCTCCAGCGACACATTTGACTACTTTAGACCCTCGCGTGGACCAGGTCAATTTCAAATGGCGCTGTTGCTGGGGAGCAACAGATTGTAGCACATTTTTTAAGATATATAGCTGTCCTTTATATTTACATTTTTACCACTTGTTCTTTGATAATTATTTGACTTTTCTAATTCAATTTTCTTGTTGATCTCTCTTACGAGGGACCACTTGACGAGGACTACCTCTTAGGAGGTTGGTGCACCTGAAGCGAGTGGAGGCTAGCTTTCTTCTTTTTGAGCTGATCAGGAGAGAGCATGAAATAAGAGCAGGGAAGGAGGAGAAGAGCAGCCTTGAGCTTAGCATTTTTATTTTTAGTGAGAGAGAGATTTAATTTTCTGCAAATAATTTGTAATTAATTTGGACATTACTCTCTACTCTATACGAGGTTCAGTGCCTGGGTGTCTGTTCACCAGGGGGCCTTGTACCCAATTTTTTGTATTTTACCTTCTTACTTTTACTTGTTTCCCGTTATTTGAGCTTTCCACCTTTATTTCTATTTTTTTCTGTGAGTGAGCCCTTAGATAGTAGGTTGTTTGACTCAGTAGCTAAGTCCAAAGCCATAATAACATTGCATGCACCTATAGTGATATGCACTTGGACTTAGTCAAAAATTAATTTTCGATTATTTAGACTTGAGATCGAGCCCCGAGAGGAGTGCTATACAACTCTTGTAGGATTCGTTGTGGCGGACACCGATGCACTCCAGAGGCAGGACTTTTGGATCTCATTTCTGAGTAGTTGGCATTTAGTTCTTCCCGATAATAGCAACTACTGCTTAGGACGTTTTCTCGCTTTTGCATATTGCCATATAGTATAAATATTTCAATTCTGCCTTGCATCGCGCATGGAAAGAGCTGGGAAGCACTGTAAGTAACTCTATCTTTGCATGCATCATTAGTCACTAAGGTGAGATTTCCATCTTAATGGCAACTTGCACGGCTTTTCTGTCCTCTCTCCCCTGTGTTTATATCACTTAGGACAAAAAGGAAAAATATAAAAAAAGTCGTTAGGTGATGAATCCCTCATCATCACTCTTTATTCTCTTATTTTAGCTATTTATCTTGGCAAAGCATCATGTAAATAGATGTAAATACAATAAGTTAGCAGTATGCATGCATTTGTTAATATTACATAATTAGCATGTATTTGTGCAAAAATAAAATAATAAAGGAAAAGAAAAAGGAAGGAGGTATTTAGAATAAATACAGAGTGACCCGAACCCTAAGAGAAGGCCAAGCATTGGCCTGATCGCCAAATAAAACAAGCAGAGAGAGATAGGACCTACTCTATATTGTACATATTATTTTGTGTAAATAAATAATTATTTTTGCAAAAATAAAAATAAGAAGATTCTTTTTACCTCCTTATAAATAATCCTAAAAATAAAACAAAAATTAGAAAAATAAAATAAAAATAAAATAAAATTCTCTCTCCATTGTACATAATACATGTATATATGCTTTCTTCTTTATGTATTATATACCTGTAAATAACTAATAAAAATAAAATAAAAAATATTTTATACTCCAAAAATTATGTTGTAAATAAATAAAATATAAAATTAGGGTATTTGTGCAAAAATAACAAAATAAAAATAAGTATACAAAATACATAGGTATATTATACATGTATATAATTCACTATATTGTATATAGATTAATTAATTTTTCAAAAAAATAAAAAAAAATCACCAAAAAATAGTTTGAAAAATAACAAATATTTTTCATTTTATATACTTTTGATTTAAAATCATTTATTATTTTTTTTACTGAATTTATAAAGTATTTTGTAAATCCTATTTTCTGATTGGTCGGCTGGATTGTTGACCGTTGGCCAATGACGCCTTCTTCCTAGGGGGTCAGACCCGGATCCTCTTCACCAGAGCTTCTTCTCGAATTTTTCCAGCCCGACTCCATTCACCTTTGGCCTCGAAATTCGAACCCGATAATCCTCGTACCTCTGACATTCTTGCAGGTCTTGTGGCCGATCCGATTCTCCCTAGGGTTTGGCGCTGCACTTCGATCTTTCTAGACCCTCGACTTGCCTATAAATCATCTTTTCCGCCTCCATGGAGCGGTAGCTCGTACATCGCTCCCTTCTCGACCCGTAGCCACCTCCAACTTAGTGACAACTGCTCGAAGCACCCTTCAGAGCTCGATTTGGTGCAATAGAGGCGACGCTCACCCTTCGTGGCTGGACCTCCACAGTGAGCAGCCTCCCCCGCCTTTTGCATCGAGGTTGAGGTCATCACCCCGACAGTCATCTTCGCCTGGAGCTCAGAAGCACACCCAGATCTCCAGGTATCCCTTACTTCCTTCGCATTTCTTGTTTCGATCCGATCTTTCAGTCCATCGTCGTCGCACTTCAGTCTGCTCTGACCAGCTGGTTGGAGCCCCGTTTTCCATATCCAGCCACTTCGATCGATCCACACAATCGCCCTCCATCCTGCTCCGCAACCTGATCATCCTTAGCCTCGATCTTCAGGTCGAGATTAGAACCTAGATCTCCCCTACAACCTTTGTCGTAGATCGAACATCGCCCCCCTCCTCTTCTTTAGTTTTCAGCTCCAATAACCTGGACCGGAGTGTAGCCCCGAGTCCTGGCTTTGCATTGCAAGTACCCTTGCGCCCTGAGGAGCCCTATTGATCTTCCAGCTGCTCGGCGGAGCTGCTCCAGCCGAAGCTCCGCCATCCAGTCCATCCGACTGTCCTCGAGATGATCAGACTCTGCTGCTCGACGCGGAGTGCCTTCCCGGACTCGACCTGTCAGAGGCTTGATCGACCCTGAGAATCCGCGCCATTCCTTGTCCAAAGTTTGCCAACCCCTAGTTCATCCAACATCCTCCTTCACCGTTGGGTGAGGAGCGGAGCGCTAGTTTTCATCAAAACCGTCCATTGCTGTAGCCTCTGAGCTGTCGATCTTCCATCTCCTGACACATCTGCGCCGCACGTAGGCGACATTCCCTGAGTGTCAGATCTAACATCGCAGAGCATCAGAGCCGCACATCCACGCCCCTACCAGCGGCCACCACGTGTCCCCATGCGCTCCTTACAGGCCTCGAGGGTATATTGCACTTTTCCCTATACTTTTCATACTTTATGTTTTAGTTTGTTAAATAAAGTTGTAGTTTGAACTATTTGCACTTTAGTCCCTAAAGTTTGAACTATTTGCACTTTAGTCCTCCTAGTCTGAGAACACATGCCTGATCACGTGCACTGTGGTGTTTTTGTACATTTTATCCTATAGTTTCTGCTGATTCATATTTAAATGAAATATTTTCTGGAATTGCACTTATGCCTCTGTGCGTGGATTAATTGACATGTGCGTGTTTTTGTGGGAATTTTGCAGTATTACACTTGGACTTTTTGTGCATGTTATGATTTAGTCCTGAAACTTAGATTATTTGCATTTAGGTCCCTACAACCTGTGTGCTTTATTTTTAATCAAATAAATATCAAATCTACTCCAAAAATCCCTAAAAAATTACCAATAGCTCCTGCTACTATGTAATATTTTTTGGTAATTTTTCTGATGTAATTTCATTTCATTTGATATTTCTAAAAATAAAAAACCTATAAAAAA
The DNA here is from genome assembly GCA_037367405.1 of Ottelia alismoides. Classification (NCBI taxonomy): domain Eukaryota; kingdom Viridiplantae; phylum Streptophyta; class Magnoliopsida; order Alismatales; family Hydrocharitaceae; genus Ottelia; species Ottelia alismoides. The sequence continues at coordinate 315,627 of JAZKJV010006347.1, read as the reverse complement.
GTGTCTATCTATTTTAGAAAATACCAAAAAAATATAAAAATTACCCTAAAAATTCTATAAAAATTCGTGATGTTTGTTTTGGCTTGTTTTAATTTCAATAGCATTTTGGTTCGATTATCTTTTATAATACTCCTAAAAATCACAAAAGATCAAAAGCCTTATAAAAATCATTAAAAATTCTATAAAAATAAAAAAAAGAGTTTTCAATTTCTGTAGTTAGATATTTTTATCTATTTTGAGATAAAATTGCAATCAAGATGTTTGGGGACTTCAGATATTTTAATGTACCTCCTAGTCCAGGCTGTAAATTGTTTTGGTATTTTGACATTATTTCATTTTTAGAAAATTATATAAAAATCTGAAAAATCTCACAAAATACCCAAAAAAAATTGCATATTTTTAAAATATAAAAATATTTTTATTTTGAATTTTTGACCCTTTTAGCCTTAATAAAAATGGGTGTAGTCTGATTTCCTTCTCATTTTTTCTTCTTCTTATTTGAAAATATAAAAATTTTTTGCAAATTAAAAACCATAAAAAGATTCCCTTTTATTTTCTGAATTCTCAACTACTTCGTAGGCTTCGCTCGTGCTCCTTGTGTTCGACCTTGGTCGCTATACTAGGTTAAATAAATAACGAGATCGCTTCTTTCGATTTTCATGTTTGATTGTTTTTATTGGTGGTATTATTTTTCTTGCTTGATCGTGCCTTGCGATTCGGGTCGCGATGACCTTAGATATTACTTAACCCGAGTTGCCTGGGGCCGTCATCATTAGGCAGCTTTCTTTGAAAAATACTCAGAAAAATTAAAAATCCAAAAATTTAAAAAGGGACTGCTGAATAAACTTGACCTTAATTAAAATTCGTAATGAACCATTCATTGTTTAGGGTTCATAAACCCACCTTGTATTCAGGTACACTCCAGACAGAGTGAGGTGCGACCCGATAAGGATAAGAGCCCAAATCCCGATCTGTGGCGCCTTGGTTATCACATGGGTTGGCGAAGTATTGGCACTTCTATCATACGCGACCGAGTAGTGCCTAGTCGAACACGGAGTTCCCGCCTTGTGTGGAGCATCCGACTTGGTCTGAAGTAATGAGCATAGGTCCTTGAACGCTCACGGGTGATTTTGTTGCGAGCGAGGATCGAAGTAGTGGTTTTGCCTATTAGCTTCCTTTCTATTTCTTTGGTTGAGTAGCCACCCAAGCACGAGATCAAGGACCTTTAAGCGTGCAGATCATAGATTACAAAGAAGGTGGAACAAGTATGGGGCTCTTACCTGGCAGTACACATACTCCTATAGGGTTAGCGTACTTAAGGACTCGTGATAAGATTTCCTGAAAATAACATTAAAATTGAAAAGATAAAAATAGCCGAACTTTCAGGCTTTACATGTGTTGAGTGGGTGAACCTATCCTTGTTTTGTGTTTGTTTGAATTAAATTAAGGTCCAAAGATCAGTCTTGGACAGTTTGTGCCTTTTTCTCACTTTCTTTGATTCCCTTTTTGACCCCCCGCTCATTTGGAGCCTTCTACTATTTCACACTCCCTTTATTTCTTGTTTGACCTCTATATCATTCTTCCAATCTCAGTCTCCTTTTGACTATTGAGATGGAGACACATGGATGGCTTAGTCGGGACACCGCTGACACCAACATCGATCCCATGTTCTCGTCACCTCTAATAACTCAGGGCGATTCCTGAAAACTCGGTTCAGATTCCGTGAACCGATCTCCAGACTCCCCGTCTTCTCTAATAAACTGGGATCACTCTCATCCTGAAACCTTCCCATTTTGGATGGCAATTGATTTCACTCCATACACACAACCATACTTAATGAAATTCTGTGTTGACAATAACACATATCGATTTGCTACTTATGGTGACTCCATACAGACTGATCAGGGCATTACTCCATTTGCAGATCAAGAGCCCAATCTGGAGCCAGAAATTATAATAGAGTCAGACTCGGGATCGAAGAAATAGATGGCTCCTGGATGAAAAGGGAAGGGACCGCAGCCACAACCGAAACCAGATCAAAGTTCACAACCGGATCAGAATATAGTGAACGCTCAGATCCTTGCCTCTATCCAAGCAATCCAACAACAACTCACAGATCATGCCTTAGCACAGGTCGCCTTCCAAGAAATGCTTAATGACTTGAGGAGAGTGAGAGACAATCGAGGAGGATTCGAAGAAAATCCTGAAGGTGGAGGCGGTGAAGATCCTGATGAGCCTAGAGCAGAGCGACCCAATCCAACTCAAAGAGAAACATACAATCCTGGGGCGGGGCCAGTCATTGAATGGATCCAGATTCCAGCAATCCATGCCCATTTTGAATTGAAGCCCCTAGCTACTGGCACTCCTGCTCATCTTCCATAGAAATGCAAATAAAGAACCATGCATTCTTCTACAACAGTTTGGGTGCATCTGTGGCACAATTCACTACCATAGTATACCTCTCGGGGTAGTGAAGATGGAGGCATTTCCCTTCAGCCTTCAGGATAAGGCCCTTCATTGGATCAACCACTTGGGGAAAGTCGTCACCACCTGGGAAGAATTGAAGTCAGCCTTCTTGCACAAGTACTATCCTCTTGGGTGACTTAATCAGATGCGAGCCCGCATAGCAAATTTCACCCAAGCCATGCATGAATCCATTCATGAGGCCTGGGAGAGGTTCACTGAGCTACAAGAAAAGTGTCCCCATCATGAGATTCCTAGGGTCAGCCTGGTCCAACATTTCTTTAGGGGACTTACTATAGAATGCCAGGAGCTACTGGATGCAGCATGTGGCGGCTCCCATTTCAACAAAGATGAGGACATTGTCTAGAAGATATTTGAAGAAATGGCTGAAGGAGGGGTTGCTTTATCATCATCCCGTGCCTATCAGCACCAACAACAATCTATTCAAAAGCCCGTGCACATCGTAGCATCCCATGAGCCGAGCATAGATGATACTCCAATTTGAGCATTATTGGGAGCCACCTGTCCAAAGTGGACATCATCGAGAAGCGATCATAGGACTTGGAAAAACTTGCTGTGATCGAACAAAGAACGAAGAACCTGGACAAACTAGATCAAATCACCAAGCAGCTAGAGTTGCTGGTGAGTACAATCAGCTCCTGCAACTCTGTGTCTGCATCAGCTTCCATTCCAGCTGAGACAAAGGAACATGCACAGCCACATCCTCCTCAGCCGAGTCAACCCAACCAGCAGTTCAACACGCCTATTACGTGCAAGACCCCGAGCCAACAACTCCTCAGCTATCGCAACAATAGTTGGTTGTATACCAACCGAAGCACCAGCACATTCCAAAACAATTCTCCCATCCATCACCTCTTATTCAGGAGGTGAACGATGTATGGTCCAATGATGCGCAAACGACCTGTCCAGGAAGACATCAGCAAGGTCAGGTTGCTAACTCCCGCCAATTCCCTCAACAACATGGAGGAAGGCTTGTCCAGAACAACCAGCAACAACACCAATAGCACCGACAGTCTCCACAATTCAATGGCAGTTGGAGACAGGACCAGTATCAACAACCGCAGTACTGATAGTACCGGTAGAACCAACAGTACGCGGTTGTGCCTTATCAGCAACACCCCCCCCTCAACAGTATCAACAACATCACCCTTCTTCTCAATACCATTCTCAGTATCCCAATCACCAGTCTTAGTACCATCGGTAGTACCAGCGTAGCCAGCACACCGAGATATCTGAAGCTGCACCTCCTGTGAACCCAGTCTTGGACTGCTTGGCCCAACTTGTCAAGGGCCTTGTAGATCTCAGCCATAAGTTAGATGATTTCACTGCCACTAAGACCTCCATTCCCGCACAAGTGGAGGCAAACCCCAACAATTTTAAGAAGAAAGAGCAGGTAGTCTATGAAAGTCCCATTGGTCTTATAGATTCAGACATGCATAATTTGTTTTTATCTAATGTTGTCACTCTCAGGAGTGGTAGGACCTTGCAACCATCAGCCACTTGTAAGAGGAAAAATAAAGCAACCAAGGGGGAGTCATCATATTCTTTTGCATCAGCCGAACCAGCAACCGGACTGGGTGATGAAGAAGAAGAAGAAGAAGGAGAAGCACCAGCAAAAATTAAAAAAAATCAACAAAAGCAAAAATACCAAAAAGAAAGCACCAACAACAACAGCTGAAGCACTAGCCAGCCCGCCTTGGAGGAGACTGCACCCACAGTTGATCCAAAGACAACTGATGGAGCTTCACTTGAAGATTTTGGATGCCCGCCTTTCATGGATGATCCTGCTCATTTTAGTCATCCACCTGTACAGCCTGATGTGGGCACAGTTTTGTTGTAACTAAGAACACTATTTCCACTGAAGCTTTTGATTCTGTAAATATTCCATTTCGTGATGCTATGAGAAAATCCAAAAAAATAAAAAAATTTGAGAATTGCCTTGTATAATCCTGATGTTGTAGAAATAATTCAGAATCTTGTTCTTGAAATGCCTCTTCTCAAAGCCATCAAGTACATGCCTAACATCAAGAAAGTCCTGAAGGAGGCATGTATCTCGAAGAGACAACTGCAAAAAGTTCGTGAAAGGAATGTGAAGCACATTGTCACCACGGCTACAGTGAATATAATCAACAATCTCCCTACAAAGAAGGACATGGGAGCTCCTCTAGTCAAATGCCATATGTTTAACCAAGAGTTCGATCGAACTCTACTTGATAGTGGGTCTCGATCAACTGATGCCTACATAACTGCTCAAGGAATTTGGGTTGGGACCGCTCAAATCCACAAGAATGATTCTGCAGTTTGCAAACACATCCATTAAGTGGCCCTGAGGAATTTTGGAAGATGTCGTCGTCACCATTCAAGGAATGCAGTTCCCTGCATACTTCATAGTCCTAGACATAGACACTTCCGCTCCTCTTCTGCAAACCCCAATTATCCTTGGATAGCTGTTTGTTGAGTATCTATTTCATCACCTTTATTCTATCATTTTGGCCTTAAAAAGCCCTAGTAAATGCGTGTAAATACCCTTAATTCGTGCATTTTAGCATTCATGCATTATTGTACAAAATGTGAACACAATATAGTTTTAATGCCAAAATTATAGAATAAAGAAAAGAAAAGAAAAAGAATAAAATAGTGAAGATATTTTATGACCCTAAACCCTGATACCTAGGCATCTCGATGAATAGTCGACAAGGAATAAAGTACGGGGAGATAAGGGTCAAGAAAAGAATAAAATTCCATTTTATTTATTCATTCTTTATTCACTTTTGGGACCTATTTTATTTTCCACTTTTTATACCTCAAATAAAGAAACTTTGTACATGAAAGTTGTAGATAATAAAATATAGAAAATAAAAAATTGATTTCATACAAAAACAACATACAGAATAAAAGTCATGGTCTGAATAAAATTCCAAAACACCAATTTCCCAGACCCATATCTCTCAAATAAAAACTCAAATATATTAAATTCACCTTTAATTGTATATAAGTTTTAATAAGATATTTAATGAAGGTGGTTTCATATTTTTTGGAGTTAAGGTGTGAAAGTTAGGTTTTGGAACCCTATTGTATAGTTTACCCGATTAAAATAATCATTTTATTTATTCTTTATTATTTTTATTATTTTATATTTTTATAATTTTGTAAATATTATTTATACTATGCGTATATTAAAACTAGAATAAAATATGTATATAAAATACATAGGTAAAATACCTATATTTATACCTATATAGATAATGCTTCTATTTAATTAAGTATATATAATATATTAGAAAATATAATAAAAATATATTTATGTATATAAAAATAAGTTGTAAATTTATAAAATAATAAAGCAAATTAATAAAATCAAAAATACAAAATAAAAATAAAATACATAAAAATATAGATAAATATACCTATAATGTACCCTTAAAAAGTAACATGTAATTACAAAGCTCTAAAAAATAAATAAAAAATCATAATAAAATACTTTATAAAATAATAAATATTTTTATTTGATAATGTAAAATTAAAAAATTCATTTATTATTTTTTATTGAATTATCAAATAATTTCTGGCATGGTTTTTCTGGTTGGTCCACTTAGACCAACCAGCGGCCCCCGCCCGTTGACCTCAGTCAACTCTGTGACCGAGGTCTCCATCCTGTCAGAACCTCGTTTATTGCCTCTTTCTCGATTTTCTACACGCCACATCTTTCATCCTTTTGTGTTGACTCCGTCACGCCTTTTTCTCCTCGTAGACCCCCCTTACATGCCCAAAGGTTTCCTCGAGGATTGCATCATTACGTTGCCAACTATTCATCGTTCTTTGAGCCACCCCGACCTCTTGTACAAAAACCACCCCCGACTTTCCTCTCTTTTTTGAGCCCTCTTAGACCCATTTTAGTCCCCCTTCTTCGAGCCTCGGATCGAGTGAGGTAACAACAAGCTCTCCAACTCCTTGGAGGTGCGACTAGGCAAGTAGAAGGGCGGCTCCACCCCCATCTCCGGCCACCGGCCGTGAGATCTTCTTCCCGATTCCCCGGTGAGGTAACCTTCTATTTTATTATTTCTCTTAGATTAATCGTAGCTTAGGATCTCTATTGTGCCTTTTATTTCATCTTCGAGTAGCTTTAAGCCCTTCTTTGAAGTTCGCCATAGCCCTACTTCAGGGAAAGCTTCCGCCCGCTCCCGACGCCTGCCACTGCTCCTATTTCCCTCTAACTGAATCGAGGCAGTTTGCCTTTGACCCAGAGTTGGCTCTCTTGTGCAGGAACTGAGAACGAAGAGCTGCTGGAGCGATTTTTGCCCCTTCGCCGGAGGTACCTGGGACACCTGTGCTCCGCCGCCCTTGGGGGATGTGCCCTAGTGCGCCTTCGATCGTTTTGAAGGCCCCAACAGATAGAGGAACATGCTAGGAGCGTCTGGAGCACCTGTAGAGTTGCCAGCGAGGACAAAGGAGGGCGATCTTAGCGGAGGAAGCTCGCGTCGCCAGTGCTTCTTCCGAGTTCTTCCACTGCCATTCTTCACTGTCGGATCGAGAGCAGGGCCTAGCTTCCACTAAAGCCGTTGGACCACGCCATGCCTTCATCGTTGGATCTTCTATTGGAGATCTCATCTTGGCCATCTGACCCGAAGCATCATCGACCGTCCCCGATACGACACATGGATAAGTGAATCTTCAGGGACAGTCCGATTACGCCATTAGTTGGGTATTTTGCAACTTAGCCCAGTCGATTTTTGTACTTTATCATTTAGCCCTTAAATTTTCCTCTAATATGTTTTGTAATAATTGCATTTAAGACACTCATGTTTTTGATATTTGCATCCAGGTCCCTGACCACGTCACCGCACGTACCTGCACGCATGAGGTGCTGACAATTTTGCAAGGGGACGCTTTGGATTAGTGTAGTTCCATTTAGTCCTCTAAATTTTAATTTTAGTGCTATAATTTTTTGGTAAAATTGCTGCCAGAACCTTGTACTTCCTGCTATTTACATATATGCCCTTGCCAATAGTGTAGTTTCCTTCTGTTATCTCTATTTATTTTAAATAGCAATTATACTCGAAAAAACTCAAAAAATAGTTGTAGCTCCCTGATTGCACACACAATCACATTCTATTTTTAGCTTGTAATTTTAGGCCCTTTTAACATTTATTTAAAATCAAAAGGTGTCATTTTTGACCTTTTACAATACAAAACCCATAAAAATATAAAAACATTTTGAAAAATTCCCCCCAAAATATATTTCTTTTATTTATGTATTTCTAACCTTCAAAACAAAAATCATAATTAATACAAAAGAAAACTCTAAAAATTAAAAACCCTAAAACACATAAAAATATAATAAATCCTTGAAAACTCCCAAAAATATATTTTCTACCTCTAAATTTTCTTTATATTATTATCTTTATTTTAATATTAATTTGGAGGATTCTTGATTCTATTTTCTATTTTTAATCTCTATTTTATTTTCAGGCATTAATTTTATCACTGTTTAAGGTATTTTTGACTTTAAAAAATATATAAAAATTTAGCAAAAATTGTTAAAAATTGCAAAAATAGTAAAAAATTATTTAAACCCAAAAAATAATTTATTTTCTTATTTTTGACTATTTTTATTAACATTTATCTCTACTTAGCCTACATTGTATATATATCCCTTATATAAATTTATATACAAATTAAAAGAAAAAGAAAAATATAAAAAATATAAAAATCCAAAAAGAAAATATAAAACAGGAAATTAAAAATAAAATACAAAAATATAAAATAAAAAATAACATCAAAAATTAAAACCCACATTAAAAATATAGACACATAAGTTCACAATCACTTTTGTGCTTCATTGCCCCAATCTAGTTGTTTGCTCCTTGTGTTCGACACTCTACATACTTACACTATACACACATTTCATAGAGTTAAATAAATTAAGTTTTAACTCCACATTTTCTGTTTATTTTCCTGATTATTATTTGTGGGTTAATTATTGATTAATTAGGGTTTTTAAGGGTCGCCATAGCGATTGTGTGTCTGCCTTGTGTGAGACATATTTAGACCCGCGAAAAACCCTAGTTTTCATCGTTCCTTTGAATAGCCGAGGTAGTGGTAAACTATGGCACCGTTCAGATCACATTCTGTTCAAATAGTAATAAGGTGCCGATTGAGATGATCCAAATGTCCAAACCTTCAGTCTCTGCATCAGATGAGAGTGAGCCAGCAGAGCAACGAACAAAAGACTGTGACTTTTTGTCTGAAATCTGCAATACAAATCTGTTCCTAGATGACATCGAGACCCAGGCATTCCTCTTCATGGAGGTTGTCCTGGACAGCACAATCAAGTTCCCAAATGTCCTTAAAGATGAGATTATTGCTGACTTGTCTGATGAGTACATTCATGGCCACCTGTCATTGGCAGAGCAAGAGGATATCATTACATATTTCTGTGAACAAGATTCAATCATTGAAGAGTTCTATGCCACACTGCACTTAGAGCCTACAATGCCAACGATGGACACATTACAGATGAAAGATCCAACACCATCGCCCTGCACAGTAGCAGAAGTCACCACTGAGCTGAATCAATCCCCACATGAGCTCAAACCACTTCCTTCAAACATGAAGTATGCCTTCCTTACAGGCGCACCAAACATGTTCCCTGTAATCATCAATTCACAGCTAACCGAGGAACAAGAATCTTGTATGCTTGAGGTTCTAGAAAGAAACCGCAAGGCCATAGGCTGGAAAATTTCTAATCTCCATGGGATAAATCCTTCCCTATGCTCGCATCACATATACCTGGAAGAAGATAATAAACCGTCTCGCGAGTTTTAGTACAGATTAAATCCAAACCTGTGGGAGGTAGTGATGAATGAGATAACGAAAGGTGCGATGCGAGATTCATCTATCCCATCTCCGACTCAAAATGGGCGAGTCCCCTATATGTTGTGCCTAAGAAGTCATTGATCACCATGATCAAGAATGAAAAGGGAGAGGAGATCACAACCAGAGTTCCAAAATCATGGCACGTCTGTGTGGATTACAGACGTCTTAATTCAACGACCAAGAAAGATCATTTTCCACTCCCCTTCATCAATCAGATTGTCGAAAGGCTAGCCGTGAAGGAATACTTCTGTTTTTTGGGCAGATACTTTGGTTACAATCAAGTCACCATTGCTCCTGAAGATCAAGAGAATACCACCTTCACCTGTCCGTTTGAGACATATGCCTTCCGTAGAATGTCGTTCGGGTTGTGTAACGCTCCAGCAGCGTTCCAGCGATGCATGTTGGCAGTATTTGTATATATGGTTGGAAGTTTTCTCGAGATCTTCATGGACAATTTCTCGATCTACGGAGACAGCTTTGATCAGTGTTTATCTTATCTGGATCGAGTTTTGAAAAGATGTTGTGATGTGAACCTGGTGCTCTCGTGGGAGAAGAGCCATTTCATGGTGACTGAGGGTATTGTGCTCGGCCACGTCATCTCAAAATGTGGAGTAGAGGTCGAGCCTACGAAGGTGGAAGTAATTTTGAAATTAGAGCCACCTACCAATCTGAAACAGGTCAGGTCATTTGTAGGGCACACCGGCTTCTACCGACGATTCATCAAGGATTTAAACAAAATCGCCCGACTCCTAATCGAGCTTTTAGGTAAGGAGTCTGATTTTGTTGTCGATGACAGAGTCCTCCAGGAATTTACACAATAAAAGAAATAATAACTCAGGCCCCTGCCCTTTAGTCGTTAGATTGGTCTCTACCATTTGAGATCATGATGGATGCTTCCGATTACGCCATTGGGTCAGTTTTAGGACAGAGAGATCATATTCCATTTGTTATTCACTATGCCAACAGAACTCTAGATGAAGCATAAAGAAACTACACTATCACTGAAAAAGAGCTGCTAGCAGTAGTATTCGCCCTGGAAAAATTCATATCCCATTTGCTTGGATCCAAAGTCATTGTGTATACAGATCACTCGACCATCAGGTATCTTTAGGATCCTTCTGCTCTAGGAATTCGATCTTGAAATTAATGATAAACCTGGAGTTAAAAATGTGGTGACCAATCACCCCTGTCAAGATTGCCAGAACCAGACACTCCTGAGTAGAGCCTTTTTCCAATCACATAGACTTTTCCAGATGAAGCCATATTGTCAATAACCTCACTTCCCTGGTTCGTCAATATTGTGAACTATCTTTTATCGAAGAAAACTCCACAAGATTAGCCTAAGCTGAAAAGAGACAAGTTCTTGTCAGACATCCATTTCTACCAGTGGGAGGATCCATATCTCTTTCAAGAGGGGGCTGACTGCATATGGAGAAGATGCATTCCTCAGGAGGAAGTCTATAGTGTCCTCGAGCATTGTCATGCTAGAGAATCTGGAGGACACCACTCTTGAAGAAGAACGGCATCGAAAGTCCTATACTGCGGCCCTTTGTGGCCAACTTTATTCGAAGATGTAGATGATTTTTTCAAGCATTGCACTGATTGTCAGAGACTGGGAAGTACCATTGGAATGAGAGACATAATGCCTTTTAAATAAATTCAAATTTCTGACGTATTTGATGCATGGGGCATTGATTTCATGGGCCCGTTCCCTAACAGTCACGATTTTGAGTATATTCTGCTCGCTGTCAACTATGTAGTCGTTGGGTGGAGGCCATCTCAACCCGAGTTGCCGATAGTCGTACCGTCTTTCGGTTCCTTAAAGATCACATTATTGCAAGGTTTGGGATCCCTAAAATTCTCATATCTGATCTAGGTAGCCACTTTGTTAACAGAGAGGTGAAGAAACTGACACAAGAAATCTGCATTGAACATCGTGTCACCTCTCTGTACCACCTACAATCCAATGGCCTAGACGAATGTTCAAATAGAAAGACAAATACAATATCGTAGAACTTGTATGCCCGATAGGAAGAATTGGTCGCAATTTCTAGACTCAGTACTATGGGCCTATCGGACCACTTACAAGTCACCGTTAGGAATGTCTCCCTAGTGCCTAGTATATGGCAAGCCATGCCATATGCCCATGGAACCTATTCACAAATCATTATGGGCAATCAAAATATACAATCTGGATTCCAAGAAGGGAGGCAAGAACAGAAAGTTGGATCTAAATCAGCTCCTTGAATTCCGTGAGTATGCATATGACAATAGCCTAATGTACAAAGACAAGATCAATAAGTGGCATAACAAGTACATCCAACGCAAGACTTTCGAGCCAGAACAGAAGGTTTGGTTGTTTGATGCAAAGCTCAAACTATTCCCAGGAAAATTGAGTAGCAAGTGGACAGAGCCGTTCGTAGTGAAACAAGTGTGTGACAATGGAAGTTTCACCATATCCGAACTGTCAGCTGACACACAACCATTTCTGATCAACGGACAACTTCTAAAACCTTATCTAGAACATGCCACATTTTTGTCTGTGGTCGATTCAATCCAGATGGTCCACAACGAAGAACTTACATCCACAACATCCATTCACACAGACAAGGCCATCAAAATCATTTTTGAATAGTTAATCATTTTCTTCTTTTCTTGTTTTCCTTTTCTATTATTTGATTCTTCCGAAAAGTCTTGTTTAACCCATATATCACTGATATACTTAGGATATGATTCATCCTAAGTGTAGGGGGATGAATACATTCGGGTGCTCATTTTTTGATCCCTCGCCCGTCTCCTAAACTCTTGACATTCTTTCTATACTTAGAGATATTTTACCCTAAGTATAGGAGGAGACAAGCTGAGCCATTGAGTATTTATTTATTCGTTTCCCGCTCCCGCTCTCGATCCTCCCTGCATTGGTATACATACTACTATACTTAGGATTAATTGATCCTAAGTATAGGGGGACAATCGACTTCAGATTCTTCAGTCGTTGTAGTATAGACTTCTCTATACTTAGTATGAATTATGTCCTCCTTTCTCTTCGATCTATGAGGACATAGCTCAATCTAAGTATATGGGGGTCAATATATACTTTTTATATATTTTAGCCATAACTCGTACTTTCGTATTTTCAATAAATATGGCTAAAACATTGTAAATACCCATATACAATCCATCTAATTAGTTAATAAAAATTACATTTATTGTTCCTCAAAATCTTTGTACATACAGATTAGTAAATCAGGTGAAAACGCTTTACAATAGCGTAAAAATCCAATTGAAAAATATTTTGAAAACCATTTGAAAAATATCTTGTAAAATGTTTTCAACATTTATAAAATATTTTCTTTGTAAAATTTATTTTCTCTGCATGAAATAAAAATGTTTGAAAAATTATTTGCAAATGTTTGGAAAATGGTTGTATAAATATTTTCAAAAATCTATATATACTGTTTGAAAAACCTTTGCAAAATGATTTTCAAATGTGTGTAAATGCTTGTAAAAATAGGTGTGTAAAGATTATTTTGGACTATAGTTTTCCAAATTTTTTTATAAAATCATTTTCAAATAAACTTTAGGAATATATATATCACTCTCAAATTCTTTATCAAATGTATATAAATATCTATAAAAAATGACCACTTACCCCTTGTAAATTCTTAAAGAACACTAATTCTTGTAAATATAAGATGTACCCCCATTAAATATTTGTACTAGTTTTTATCCAAAAACTTTTGTTTTCAAAAATCAAAAAAGCATCTGCAAAACTAAAAATACCAAAAACATTTGCAAAATCTTTTTGAAAAACATAAAAAAACTACATATGCATCATCTTTTCAAAAATCCATAAAAAGTCCAAAATTGGAAATTTCATCACAAAAAATATTTTTGCATTGCGCATAGCATGAGCATTTTCAGAATAATTTAGGCAATTTAACAAGTACAAGTAAAGTCTGAAAATTGGAGCTTTAGGAAGACCTTAATACACATAATTTTAAAGGAACCATTTGAGGACTGGAATTGGAGATACTTCAGGTCACTTTGGCTCAATTCTTTAGATTCCATAAGACCATGTTCATGAGCCAGTTCAATGTGCCTAAATAGAACCCTTCATATCATCCATATGACTCTTGAGATAATGACTTGACTGGAAATCTCTCACTTAACACTTAGCTCAACCTAGATGTTCTATTGAAAAATATTGGGGCCTAAGTTGAGACGATGCAAGGTCGCCTCGTCAAGGGTGGCTCAGGAACCATTCTTGGGGATTGCCGACATCGGTACTCTAACCCACTTCTTCTGATAACAATGATATGTAAAGACTGGAGATGGATTTAAATAATACTTCGGATGAGGGATGGTCTACCGACGTAACTTTTTCTAAGACCCCTCAACAGTGGGTGGAACAAAAGATGTTATATCCACCGGGGCACAAACAAGAATGAAGAATCTATGCAAATTCAAAGAAAATATTCAAAGAAGCCTTCAACCAAAAATTCCACAAAAAATAGCTTCTAGAAAAAGCATGTTCTTAGTGAAGATCCGATTACACCGACCGACTTCACAAGGGAATAAAGACTATACTGGTCCATTCCCACTTCTCCTCCCATTCTTCTATCTTCTTATCCCATTCGGTTGTAAAGATCGGAAGTACCTGGCATTAGAAGGAAATATATGACTCCATGAGGATGAGGTATTAGAGGAACAAACACCTTGGTAGTTCAATGGTTTTGTCTGGGGAGAGCTAAACAATTTCACACACAAGGTTCTATCATTTCAAGGTAGCAGGAGTATGCGATTGAGAGAATGGTTTTGACCTGGCTGTGAATTGGACTGGATAATAGGAGTATGGAACCTAAGGCTCTTGTGTCACAAATCTTAACCTCTAGGTGGTTATGAACACATCATTAATCCAAAGGCCTTCTCCGAGCTCCAAACTTTGACATTATTAAGATAATTTTTTAAAAGCTGAAAATTGTTCCAAGTTCTTTCTTTTTCTTTTCTTTATTTTCTTCTCTGCACTTATAGGCACAAGTGTTTGCTAGGGACTAGCAACGACAAGTATAGGGGGGAGATGATTCTCCATTTCATCACCTTTATTCTTTCATTTTGGCCTTTAAACCCTAGCTGAATTCATGCATATATCATTAATTTGTCAAAATAAACACTCATTTAATTGCACAAAATACTGCAGATTTATTGTATTTATCGTGAAAATAAAAGAATAAAGGAAAGAAAAGAAAAAGAGCAAAGTGTCAAGGACACTGAAGTGACCCTAGCACCCGAGACTTAGTAATCATGATGACTTAGTCGATAAGGAATAAAGTAGGGGGAGATAGGGCGACTAAGTGTACAGAAAATGCAGAGAAAACACTCTAGTAAAATAGGCCAATAATTGCTTTTTGGGACTTATTTTAATATTTATTATTTACACCTCAAATAATGAAACTTTGTACATGAAAGTTGTATATAATAATACATAGACAAATACAAAATTTATTTACACGAAAATAGTACACAGTTTACATTTTGTACACAAAATAAAATTCCAAAAGTCAAACTTCATAGACCCATATCTCCCTAATAAAAACTCAAAATGTATCAAAATCACATTTAGATGTATATAACATTTAATAAGCTATTTAGTGAATGTGGTTTCATATTTTTCTGAGTTAAGGAGTGGAAGTTAGGTTTTTGACCCCTATTGTATAGTATACCAGATAAAAATAATCATTTTAGTTATTATTCATTATTTTTGTAATTTACATTTTTATAATTTTGTAAATATTATTTATACTATATGTATATATTAAAACATGAATAAAACAATAGGTAAACATAGGTAAATACATATATATAATAAAATACCTAAAATATATTTAATACAATAAAAATATAATAAAAATATATTTAAATATTTAAAATTAAATCATAAATTTATAAAATAAGAAAAGAAAACAATAAAACCAAAAATACAAAATAAAATAAAATACCTAAAACATAGGTAAATATACCTATATATGTACCCTAAGAAAATAACATGTAAATAAACACCTTTAAAAAATAAATAAATAGGTGCATAAAATACTACAGAAAAGTAGAAATATTTTTTTATTTATAACTTAAAAATAATAAAATTGAATTCTATTTATTATCTAATTTCTAAGGTATTTTTTGCCTTGGAATTTCCTGGTTGGACCACGTAGACCAACCGTGCTCGTTTCTTTTGTTGACCTTGGTCAACTGTTCGGCCTCCCTTCTGACGCTTGTTAGAAGTCACGAGGCCGCCTCTTTGTCGATTTTTCCACATTTCCTCCAGCACTCATGACCATCGAGACTACCACCATCGTGCGCCCACTTCGTCCCTCCTCCACGCCCATCATAGAATCTCCACCAACCCTTGCTAGATCTTACGCAAGATCCCCTCGAAACTCACCAAAAAATCACCTATAAATAAACCCCCTTCACCTCTTTTGACATTTTGATCCCTTTTCTTCCAACCCTCAGATCACCCCGGTGATCTTCCCCATGGTGACATCATAGAGTAGGTTGTGATTTGCAGCGAGGAGAGCCCTCGGAGGAGGTGTATCCAACCACAGCTGGAGCACCACCGGCAAGTCTTGCTCTTGGCCTCCTCAGGCCGGTTGGGCCCCCGTTTCTTGCATTCTTAGGTAGTCCTCTACTCTAATTTCATTTTAGCATATTGAGTTTATTGTTTTATCAAGTAATTAGCGCTTAAATAAAAAATGCCCAATTACTTGGAGCTTGAGCTCCAGGTCTGATTCACCATCATTCGACTGTTGATCCACATCGACTACCACCGCATTTACATCCCCTCAACATTCTCCATCGATACCCCCTTCATCCAACCCAAATCCATCGTGGATGTGGGGATCGAGCTCCCTCTGCCGCTACCTCATCGGACCTCCCCCTCCATTCCATTTCCCCTGTTATTTTGCATAAACCTCAGGTCGAGGAGATAGACCTCGCACCTGAGGATCTTTTGCTGGCATCTTATAGGTCATTCGATGCACTTGGAGCGTAAACATGCACCTAGAGCTGCTTCAGATGGTTCACCTTTGTCAGAGCAACTTGCACCCTCTCGCCACCATTGAACCTTGCAGGAGCATGCAGAAGAGGCCCAGCCACCCGCTGAGCCCATTAGAGAAGACAAAAGCCGCCGGAGGAGCGCGAATCGACGAATCGAAAGTCGTAGACATCTTGTTCTTGTTAATTCTTCCATGCCTCCTTCTTGTCGTTCGATCAAGAACAACAGTCCGGATCTAATCTGGACCGTTGATTTCTTGCGAAGGGGCATGCGATCAGAGCTGCTCGATTGGACATGTGGCGGCTCCTCAACGCTTGGATCCGGGTGCTTAAGTAGGTAAATTACACAACCCCTTTGTTTTTTTATTTATTAAAAGGGCATGTAAATATTTTATCTAGTTTAAAAATTGTTGGAAAAATTTCATGTAACCCCCGGAACTTTTCATATATCGCAACTTAGTCACCGCTAGAGTCACGTGCAGGTGCACGTTTATGTTGTAAAATTTGTACTGAACCCCTTGCGTGTTTTATAATTATCATTTCATATATAAAGTTTTCAAATTAGTGTTAACTTTTGGGTAAAATTGCATGGCATGTTATTTTATTTGCAATTATACCCCTACAAGGCCAAGTGATTTTGTGTGTTATTTTCTATTTATTAAAAATAGTTTTGTGCTCTAAAAATCACCAAAAATAGGGATAGGTATCTGGATGCCATACTTGATCATGCTATAATTTTATTTTTGCATTTTATGCCCCATTCCTATTTTCTAAAAATCGAATAGTGCACGTACGATCAACCCTTGTTTGCCTTAAAAAAGCCAAGAAAAATTGTAAAATCACCTCGAAAAATTCCCCCCAAAAATATGTCTTGCTTATTTAAGCAATATTAACCTTCACCCCAAAAATCACTAAAAATTACCAAAGAAAACTCCTAAAAAATGAAAAACCCCTAAAAACCTTTATAAAATGTATAAAATTCCCAAAAAGTCCAAAAAATCTATTTTCTATTTTATACCTTTCTCTATATTATTATCTATATATTAAAATTAATTTGAAGAATTTTTTGATACTGTTTGCTATTTTTCATCTCTATTTTAATTTTGGGCATTAATTTTATCCCTGTTTTATGTATTTTTGATTTTAAATATATATAAAAATTAGCAAAAATAACCAAAAAATCACAAAAATAGTAGAAAATAATTAAAAATCCAAAAATATTTTATCGTCTTTATTTTGACTATTTTCATTATTATTTATATCTATCCTAGTCTATATTGTATATATACTATATATATAGCTTTATTAGGTATTTAAAAAAAAGAAAATCTAAAAATTCAAAAGGAAAACATAAAATCAAAAAATTACAAATCAAAATATAAAAATATAAAATCAAAAAATAAAATAAAAATTCTATTATTAAAACCCACTTTATTTGGTAAATAATATGCATAGTTATATATACACACATCTTATATTATTTATTTATAAATAACATATACTGCTACATCGTGTGTTCCCTATGTTCGACACCCTACTCCACTTGTCACTATACGCATTTTATAGTAGGATTTATAATAAATTTTGATTCACCTTGTCTTTATTGCTTCATCTTTGAATTATGGGTTGATTGTTGAAATAGACTGGGATTCCGTGAGCGGTCGCTCCAGCGTCACGTTTGACTATTGTAGACCCTTGCGGGGACTAGGTTAATTTCAAGCACACACGAGTCAAGCTGGATTGGATCTATTTACAATTATTCAACTTTCAGGGACTAAACAATAACAAGAAGAACCAATCACTTTATTGCAATTATTTCATATAGCACGTGCTTACATATGTGAGTCTATGTAAATAGGACTATAATGCAAATAACAAAACAAGCAAGGTTACTACTACAATTATTCAAACATTTACAGCATGACACGTGTTCAATTAAGAACTTATTTACAATAAAAATAAAATACAGTATGAGGGTTGCAAAATCACCGAGGAGGTGTGCCTCAGAAGTTGGGATCGGACGACCTGGATATGAAATTGAAGCTATGATCTGACGACCAGCTTTTGGGGCTGAATGGATGATCAGGATCATATACATTAAGCTTCATATAATTTTGAGCAACTGAGTTGAGACATATCAGATCCACTTTCATTCTTGTAAAGATTTCTAAATTAATCAAACAAGGTGCTTATTATTAATTTTTATCTTGATATCCAAATTCCTCAAATACCTTCTTAGTATAATGATCTTCATAATTATAATCTCATCAGCTAACCTCGCTAGTTTGATACCCAATATAACATATACATGATTAAATATTTTGTAGTAGCCGCAACAAATTGTACATCTCTCTTAATGTATAGGATAATATGCAGCAACATAAGTTCAAACATTTTCGAGCTATGATGATAGCTATTGAATCATCAGCAAAAACATAAAGACATTACAATATCTATTACTACAAATAGTGTATCGTTGTCATAGCCATTTCTGTATATTTTAATTTACTTTACGAATGAAGGAATACATAGAGTTGATTAAAGTAAAATAAGAAATTAAAAGATTTCATTGAAATTTGTTCATTTGAAAATTCTTTATAAAGCTTAACATAGGTTCTTCTTTCCATCAAAACAATAGAGTCGCTATGCTCAGGTACTATAATTATCATGCAATTGTAGTCAGCCGTCCATGCATCCATTCCCATCCTCTTTAGGGTAGTCATTCTTCACTGTGTCATTAATAATCCAAGTCCTATGAGCTCTTTGTTTCATGCTAGGTCTGCACATTGAAGTGGGTCGACCTTTTTCTTCCACTGTGAAATTCTCCTATGCGGTGGGCCCCGAAGACTAAGAGGAGATCCTACTTCCTTTGAATAGAGACTTGCTATTGTTATCTTTCTTACCCACCTTCATTTTGAAGCTTAATGAGACACTACAAGGAAAACAAGTTGTGGCTACAGGATTATGCCCACGGATGTGGGACTTGTGGCCACGGAATTGGGTTATGGCCACGGCATGTCGTGGTCAGTAGTCGTAACTACAAGTCTCGTCGCGAGAGTTCTATAACTACGAATATGTCGTGGCCACTACAAGTGACCACAGAACTTGTTGTGGCCACAGCTCTTGTATGAAGCTTTGGCCACAGAATTGTAGCTACGAGAAACTAGTGGCCGCGGAATTATCGTGATTACAAGTTTCCGTAGCCACATTCCGTGGGCACAACTCATTTTTCTTGTAGTGAGAAGTGGAGATCATATGCTTATTTATTGTCTTGTTAGCACACCTATTTCGCAGATGCTTTCTTGTGTAACAGAGCCACTTTCTCTTTCATATTGTTTGTTTAATGTAATAGGATTGCATATTGTGCTATATTCCATATTATAGCACATATAATCAATCAAATGTAAATCTACATATGGATACAAAACATTCAATAAACATGAAATGTGGCTTTAAAAGTAATAAATTTTGGTAAGACAAGGATGAGCACGATCTAATAAATCAATCGCAACAAGCAAATACAAAGAGACGGTGAAGATCAAAGTTCACTTAATCACTCGCATGAAGGATGTTTCTCAAAGATGATATTGCCCCCACTTTACATGTTCATTGGCTTTGGTGATATGCTTCCAAGATAAAATGGTATCATGATTGGTTTTAATGCACACCGACATTGATCGTTCTCGAATGCACCTCAAAAAACAACGGACCGAAGAAGAACAAGTAACTATTTGGTGGTGGAAGAAAGTCGCAACAAAGTTTTCTAGATCCTATTTCAATTTCTCGAACCAGAGCCAAGCAGGATAGGAGCAGAGTACGTGCGCATGTGTGGTCCATCAACTTTATTTCTACTTTCACTACACGAGCTTGGGGGGGAACTACTCATATATGTTTCACCAAAACATTGATGCTAAATGTCCTTTGATTACTACATAGGTCAATAACCACGTACAACATTATCACTAATAGTACCAACAATAATTATATCTATCGGTACCGATGAGAGGTCTTTCGTTTTGGCCCTTCGTGTTTATTATATTAATTTGATTGTCTCTCGGAGTTTATCAGGTCGGTTATTATGACGAAGATTACCGAAGATATATAGGGGTAATTAACCAACAGGTACGTGCATTGGTTACGTGTAAATTCGAAATGAATATCGTGCTTAGTTTCCATCATTCCCATTGACCATCTGGCATATACCAAATACGTGAAAAGGAGCCTCCATCACATATTGGCATCTTCGTACGCATATGGAAATCTTCGGCATAAATGTAATGCTGTTTCGGTCGTTGATCGCCTGTAAAATGCATATGGAAATCTCAGGCATATATGCAATGCTGTTTTACGTGGGTTGATTTTGCTCAAGAGCTAGATATGCAAACCATGCAGCTTTCATGGAAAGCCAGCCTTCAATATACGAGGCAAGTGGGATAAGCTCAGATCTGTAGAATACCAAACATTATGAAATTCTTGACCACCTCGTTCCTTGGGATTATATATGGAAAATCGGACGTCCGAGAAAGTAAATAAAAAAATGGAAATGAGTTTGACTCCATTGGAGATTCTTAAGCATTTCTCGCAAATCCCAACCAATCGTTTGCATTCCTCACAGTACACGAAAGGTAATGTTGATGTGTCCTGTTCAAATGCTCCTTTGACGTATTTAATGCGTTACCTTTCGGTCATCCTTAAATTAAAATTGGAGGAAGGTGACGATCCAAATCAGTGTCGTAGTTAAGGTATTGCATTGAAGTAATCGTTTTAATATAATTTAAGTGGGGCTGTCACACAGCAGTGACCAGCTTCTCATGACAAGAGCTCAATGCGAACTGCCATACAATGCAATTGTAATAAGATGGTAACAGAGGGTATGGATGCAACACATACGTAAAATTAACAATCTCAGTATGCGATCTACATGATAGATATAGTAACTACCCAATGGATTTTTATGGAATGAGATCTGAAACGGCGATGTTGATGATTGTGGGAAGTGCTTTCCAATTCTTTAAGGAATGATATGCAACGAAGGATGACCTGTATATATGACCTTTTTTCCCACCTTTGTTGTGGCCCACTGAGGATTCAATGCATTGCTCATGGAGTGTCTTATGCTGATATGCTTATAAGATTTTCCACTGGTCAAAGGTTGCATTTTTGCATGCCCAATTAATGCACTTGCCTTAATGATTTATCTAGTTCTTAGTGGTGTGATATTTTGAAATGGCTTTCCTTCTTGTTTTGAGTGATTTGGACATTTTGTTTTCATAAAAATAATTTGGACTCATTCTAGATTTTAGGTCCTTCATTTATAGTCGAGATTTATACTTAAAGGGCGAATAAATAGGCAAATGAAGACATACAAGCTAACTAGACATTCTATACATGGATGTGGCGTAGAATGCATACGGCACTTAGTGAAATTTGCACTTCAGCAATGATTAATACTCATTTTTTTTCGAAAAACAGGGAATCGACGCAACTTTGTCGAATTGGTTGACTGATGAATAACCCTTCATGCTCCTTTGTTCCCCTATTTTGGCTTTAACCAACAGGCATGAATTAACATATGATATTGTGATTAGATACTTGAACAGTGCGGAGCGATCTTGTGATCCACATAAGGTGGGACCACAGTCGTTGTGATGACCGATGTGCAGCTCAAGCAACAAATTCAACAATCAACCCACAAAAGAAATCAATCAATGATGTATAGATGTGGATCAAAATCTATTAAAACCCTACAATATATGTGTGTATATCGGACAAGTATGGTAGGATGTCGAACTCATGTAATAAGTCGGTCTAGCAGATATATTATTTATAAATAAATAATAATGTGTAAGTGTACACTATTCACTCATTTATTTACTCAATGTTTTTTAGATTTTAATTAAATAAATTTTAATAATATATCTTTTTTATAATTTTTATTTTTCTTTGTATATTTTTCTGATTTTTAACTTCCTTTTCTTTTTAATATATAATAAAAGTATATAAAGGTACATGTATGTAATATGTATAATATAAGTGATATATGTAATATAATAGACATAGACAAATCAGAAAATACAAGAAAGAACAATCCTTTTTATTTTTTAAATATTTAAAAATATTTATAAGATATTTATAATAATTAATAATAATATTAATTATATATAACTATATATGAGTATATAATACAATAAAGAATAATATGTTAACAAATAGGTCTATAAACAGTCAAAAATTACCAACTAAAATATTTTTGCATTTTAAATTTTTTCTTCTATTTTTATGATTTGTTTGGATAATTTTGCTAATTTTTAGATATTTTTAAAATCTAAAATATACAAAATCAGGGGTTTAGTAAATAGACTGAATTTTTTTGAGATTTAAAAATAGTAAATAGATTTAAAATTTCTCAAAACTAATTTTTATATGTAGGAAATAGTATATATACAAATATAGGCTAGAAAAGTAAATTTTTTGGAATTTTTGAACATATTTTATAATTTTTAGTGGGTTTGCGATTTTTAGGGTTTTCTTTTATGATTTTAAGTTGATTTTTGGTATGGTGATAAAATATAACATAAAGAAGCTACAATAATTTTTTTGGGGATTTTCAAGGAATTTTTATATTTTTTTGAAATTGTCTAAGTTAAACAAGGAATAAATTGCTCCTAAAATAAATTTAATAGATGGAAAAATCAATCAAATGTCTAATCTAAAAGCATAACGTGAATAAACATCATGAGAGGCATTTATCATAATTTTCCAAAATTTAAAAGCTGAGGGACTATTTTTAACAAATAGGAAAAGAAATATAAAAATCTAGGAAGCACATGGAGTAATATGCAATTAAAATAGAACCTAAATGCAAAACATAATAATTCCAGAAAGATTAGGGGGTCCTAGTAATTTTTGTGATATCCACGTGCCCCTACACATGAGCATGGTAGGGACCAAATAGCAAATAACCTAAAGTCCGTGGTCCTTCATGCAAAAGTTCTGAATAAAATTGCAAAGCATATACTATTTAGTATATTACATGTAATAAACAAAATTGAATGGGGCTTCAACAAAATAACCAAACTTGCGCGAAGATGGGCGATGAATATCCATTTCATCACCTTTATTATTTCATTTTGGCCTTTAAATCCTAGCTGAATGCATGTATATATCATTAATTTGTAAAAATAAATGTTCATTAATTTGTACAAAATACGGTATGAAATATTATATATTTATTGTATTTATCACCAAAATAAAAGAATAAAGAAAAGAAAAGAAAAAAGAGCGAAGTGTCAAGGACACTGAAGTGACCCTAGACCTCGGGACTGAGTAATTATGATGACTTAGTCGGCAAGGAATAAAGTAGGGGGAGATAGGGTGGCTAGTTGTACAGAAAATGGAGAACGAATCACTCTACAAAATAGGCCAATAATAGCTTTTTGGAACCTATTTTATTCTTTACTATTTACACCACAAATAATGAAACTTTGTACATGAAGATAATAATATATAGAAAAATACAAAATTTATTTCACATAAAAATAATATACAATGTACATTTTAAACACAAAATAAAATTCCAAAAGCCAAACTTTACATACCCATATCTCCCAAATAAAAACTCAAAATGTATCAAAATCACCATTAATTGTATATAACTTTTAATAAGTGGTGAGCATCCTACCAACTACGGTTAAGTAACAGAAATAAACATGGGTCGTTGCTACCCCAATCAATAGGACAAAGCTCAACAAGAAAATACAAGAACCACTCAGATAAATCAATCAATCAAAAAAAGGAAATGTCAGCGGTCTCCGCTATTTATTTAACCTGGTATATCGACCAAGATCGAACACAAGGAGCACGGAAATGTAAGAAGTAGTCAGAAATCAGATAAATGAAAACATATTTTTGTGGTTTTTGATTTGTAATTTTTTTTATATTTTCAAAATGAGAAAATAAATAAAAAGAACAAGGTAAAAATAAGCTTTAACATTTTTTATCAAGACTAAGATATCAAAAATAGGAAATAAAAATAATTTTATATTTTTCAAATATTCAGATGCTTTTGGTGATTTTATGGGATTTTTCTAATTTTTATATGATTTTATAAAAATCAAAAAAGACTAAAACAGTGAAACAATGTAAAGCTTAGACTAAAAGACAAGTTTATAATAGTAAAAATGCCTTAATGTCCTGGATCTGATTTTTTTATGAAAAAGCAAATAAAAATATCTAACTACAACAACTGGAAATCTATTTTTTTATAGAATTTTTAATAATTTTTATAATATTTTTAGGATTTTTAGCTTTTTAGGGTTTTTATAAAGGATTTTCAAACAAAAATGCTACTGAACACCAAACATATAAAGACACACCCATATTTTTTTGTAATTTTTAAAACAAATTTTATTTTTTTTGTTATTTTAGAAAATGGTCAGATTGGTTTTTAGGGGTTTTTATTTTTAGATAATATCAAATAAAACTAAATTAACTCGCAAAAATTATCAAAAATATTTCTGTTAGCATGAGCTAATTGTAATTTTTTATGGAATTTTTGGAAATAATTAGGTATTTACTTGATTAAAAACCAAGCACACATCCTACAAGGACCTAACTGCCATCATACAAAAGTTTCCAAGCCAAAATATAACATATATAAAAAGCTCCGGGTTGAACTTGCAATTTATCCACTTAATTCACGCACATGCTTAAAAATACATGCACAGGGGTATATATGCAATAACTAGAAAGTTTTTACTCAAAACATAACATCTATAAAGCTCATGGATAAGTCATGCAAATAACCCACAACTCACGTGTACATGCACGTGTCTCAGATTCGAGAGGACTAAAATGCAAATACTGAAAACACGAGGGACCAATTGCAAAAGGTCCAGACCATAACTTTTTTTTTCAAGACTAACTAAGAAAGCATAAAAGTACATGGGTAAAAGATGCAATATAGCCTGCAGGGGCACGTGGCATGCGCGGGAGGCTTCGTAGGCGTACGACTCTGATCGCTTCCACCTGCTGATCTGACGGTGCAGAAGTTGTCGCGGACATGCAACTGGATCTGATGCTGCTGCTTTGACCTAATGACCACAACAACTTTCTATTGGGCGGCTATGATGCAATCTGGCAGGGGGCAGAGAGATCCAACGGCAGACGAGGATGCATGAAGAACAACCTCCAGGTGAACTTAGATCGACGACTGGGGGAGATCCACCGGGCTGATGAGCTCACCAAGGAGGGCTAGAGCATCGTGGAGGTACTCCGCGTTTGATGGGAAGCTCGGATGTGAAGGATGACGGCAAGATGATCGTCGCGGTGGAGGTGCATCTGGAGCTGCTCTGCTTGAGCAGTCGAGTGCCAAATGATGGTCTATCGCACGATCCAGTACCTGCAATGGGTACGCCGCTCGGAGGCGTAGCTCTGGTGTGGGTTATTGTTTAGCGAAACACAGAGAAACAAGGGCGGATGGAGTTTGATTCCTGGAGAAGGTGAAGGAAGGGAATCACAACCCTAATCCCGACCAGAAGGTTGAGTCTAGGGATGATTAGACTGTGGTGTGAAGGTGGGCGTTCGTAGGGGATTCGATCGATAAGGATGTAAAGGTGAGATGAGGCTCTGACATCCGAGATAAAGCAGATGGACGTGCGACCATGCAAAATGGAATGATTGAAGTGAACAGGGAAATGAAAGGGATACGAGGGATACCTGAAGAACCAGATAGACTCCTGAGCTCCAGGCGAAGATGGTCGATGAGGTAATGGCATCAACCTCGTTGCAGAAGGCAGGGAAGCTAGACGCGGCGGCGCTCGCTGGCCACGTAAGTGAGATGCGTGAATCACACGACCAAACTCCACTCCAAGGATGGCCTCCGGTAGCTATTACTCAACCAAAGGTGCCTAGGGTGGAATAAAGGGGCGAGGAACGAGCTAGGACTCTGGGTAGGCGGAAGAGATACTATATAGGATGCTTGAGGTCTAGAAGGATCAACAAAAAGAGTGAAATACGAGAGTGATCCGGATCATCCAAGGGACCCACGAAGATGTCGGAAGTGCGAGCATTATCGGATCCAAATTCGAGGCAAACGGAGCCCAGAGGTGGGCTGGAGAAAATCAAGAAGCGGGATCTGTTGGACATGCGAGCCCACGATGAGCCATTATGCAATAAATGTTATGGCACATATCATTCCCTGATCTAAAATGAAGAATAAATAATTTGCATAATAGGTCCCTCTGTACAATTAGTGTTATGTACCATGGCCATCTTGATGATCATATAGCTGTTGATTCAATAATTAAATCATAGAGGCTGGTGTTTGGATGAATATCTAAAGAGTTAGATAGAGGATTCATCAAGCACCGTTAAACGATTATTAAGAGATGATCTCCAGCCTGAGTAGGAGATGGAATCCTTTCTCACATAGGCTGATATCTGATTGACCTCTTGATGTAGGTCCTCTGCATGGGAATAGTGATTCGGAGGTGTCAGATTAGTTAGGTCAAAGGGTTGACTTAGCGAGATCGAGATAACCTAAGTCCTATGTTGAATGCTGTCACAGCATAGGCACACATCCTCTGACCAGAGACAGATGCGTTACTATATGTCTGAGTGTGTACATTTGGCAGACCAGTAGGTTGATGACCTAACCAAGGTCTATACACCGGCGAGCTGGTGTGCATGTAAGGGCATATGAGTAATACGATCTCTCAAAAGGTATAATACAGGTTCACTTATGAATCGGAAGACATGAGCTCACTCATGAGGTATTGGGACCGATCAAATTCCATGCATGGTCGTCGTGCTTTGGAAGCTTGACAAGAATTTGAAGGTATGATATATGCTTTGGGAAAGCAGAGGATCGATACCAAATCCCAATGACCAAGATTGAGAAACTTGGTGATCAAACCCTGAAAAAAACAGTGTAAAATTGATCTTCATCTTCAGGTTGATCATTGGTCTTCCAGTAAGCAGGATGTGCAGGTATTGGGAATACCTGAGGGTGATGTGATCATAAACGATTGTATAACCATGACGCTTCCAGTCCGAGGGAGTGATGAAACAGGTCTGGATTTTAGTGACTCCTCTCAGTAGAGAAGTAACTTGATCTTAATCCAAGTATTGGACATTGATCTGAATGTGATTCAGATGCAATGAGAAGATTAAGTATACAGACTTGATTTAATCAAGCATCTGTGGGAGGTCCGTTAGATCTGGATTTGAGATGAGATCTCAACATCCAAGTCACTATACATGGAACAATACAATCATCCTGTCCTTATCTCCAAGTATCTGCGGAGAAGGCACATTATTCTTGAAGGAGTTCAAGAATAATTCCTATGATGAATTTAGTATCCAAGCAAGAAGGTCTAGATAATTAAATGAGATTTAATTATCAAGTATAATATGAATAAGATTCATATTGTGAGAATGATTGTCCAAGATAATTAAATGAGATTTAATTATCAAGTATAATATGAATAAGATTCATATTGTGAGAATGATTATCCAAGATAATTAAATGGGATTTAATTATCAAGGATAAGCAGATCATGGATAGTGCTATCCAGAATATCTGTGTATATTATAAATGGGATTTATAATATATCAGAGAGAGAGAAACATTGTAAATAGCATTTGTTAATTATTAATGTAGATTGGATTCACATTAGTTAATTAATTGGAAATGTAATTTACAAACTAGTTTGGGATGTGAATATGATTCACATATTTTTCAATGGCGTGATTGAAATATTCACAAGTTAATTTGGAATTAATTTGGTGGATATTATTGCAATAATAGTTATTGCAATTAATTAAGAAATAATGAGATAAAATAAAAGGAGATAAAATACCACCAAATTACAAGGTGGCGTCACCTATGACTTAGTCATAGGTGACGTCCCCTATAATCAAGGGTGGTTTGTTGCCTCTCTTTATTTGTTATCATATTATCTCTTAATAATTAATTTATGTTAATTAAATTGTGTTGATAATAATTCAACATATATTTAATTTAATATAAATTAATGTTGTTGATTTTTAACCAACAATAATCATAGCCGTTGATTGGCACATGAATTACCATAGTCGTTGGATTCATGTGAGCCATGGATTGAGATACATTAGATCCCAAACTAATATATAAGGAGGGCAACCCTAGACCTTGAAACGACATCAAGTAGACGCCTACTCTACATCTCTCTCTCCCTCTCATTCTTGTCCTCTCTCTCTCTCCCTCTCTACAAGATGGCCGACCACCTTTGTTGAGAAAGAGAGAAGTTCTCGCCTTCACCATCGACTACTCGAGGATCTCGTTCTTCTTTGAGGCTGCTTGCTCTAGAGGAAGACGACATATTTTGTTGGAATAAATCAGGAGATTCGAGGCTTGGATCTTCGTCGAGGATTGCGGGAGTCACGCGTCTCACCATCGCGCCTGCAAGTGCTGTCTCCGTGGATCAGACTTGAGACAGGAGGATCTCTTGCTTTAGAGATCTCGTGATCGTAACCACTCTTCGAGAGGTATTCTAATACTTTGTGGTTTGATGAAACGATCCAAGAAATGTTCTTGTGATCATGTGATTTCATCGTTTATAAAATTTTTTAAATTCCGCTGCATCTCGCGACTAGTGCGACTAGTCGCCCCAATCGTATGAGATACGATCGTCACGCTTCCGTGATGCACTTGAGGATTCACAATATCCTTCAAGTGGTATCAAAGCCTTAGGTCAGAAAAGGTTTTGGATACGATCCATGAACCTAGGACGACTTGGGTTTGAAAGGGTCGCGAAAGTTTTATCGCATTTGAATTTTCGCACCTCTATCTAATTGATTTTTTAGACACTGTTTAAATTGTTTAAACACAAAATATTCAATTGGATTTTGTTCCCCATTAAATAAGAAAACCATAGGATCTGAGTTTACTAAATTTGGATTTAATTTGCTC
This sequence comes from Ottelia alismoides, assembly GCA_037367405.1. Classification (NCBI taxonomy): domain Eukaryota; kingdom Viridiplantae; phylum Streptophyta; class Magnoliopsida; order Alismatales; family Hydrocharitaceae; genus Ottelia; species Ottelia alismoides. The sequence continues at coordinate 286,262 of JAZKJV010006347.1, read as the reverse complement.
AAGATATGGCCTTTTGAATATGCATGTATTCACAGTTGCGGGAACTACAGAACAAAATGTGATTAATTTGTTAATTACGGTTTTGTTGCACCTCGAAATGCGTGAAATATAACTCAGATTCTGTTGTAAATCAAGTTGGCAATCTTAGGGTACTAATTTTGCGAATTTTGGATTTAAATTGATCAAGATAAGTTAATTTTAGTGATTGAGGGTCACTATTGGAAATTGACAATTTTGATCATGAATCTTGTGATAGTCATTCAAATTAATTTGATGAAAATTAATTGTTAATTTTCTGAAATGATTATTGATAAGTATTTGTGAAATATTTAGAGGTGATAATCGTTTCATTGAATGACATCCCACTAACCATATTGATAAGATAGTTGATCTTGATCATTAATTGCAATTATCAACAAACAGTATTTGCATACAAAACCCTAGGTCATCCTACAATAGTTGTAGGACAACTTTTACATGCAAAACCCTCTTGCTTGAATAGGATTGGGGATTTGTTAAGAAAATCTCCTTATAATATAATCAAAATTGTTTTGATGTATATTATATAGTATAATTTCGGTTGAAAGACCGATGAACATCTCAAAGTACATGATGATCTATCTAGCATTATCCTTTCCTGAGGTGGATACGGTGTCTAGTCAGAGATCACTAGGGTAGCGGGTTGCAACGTATGTGGTCCGTCCCACTCTCGTCGGTACTGGCCATGACAACGGGTAGGGACTGGATAATGCCGGAGAAATCAAAGTGTATTTTTCTAATTATTAAAATTCGATATAATACGTACTTTGAGATTATACCTACTATTCAAGTAAAATTCAAAGTTTGTTGATTGATAATAGGATTAATAGTTAATTTAATGTGATTAAATTAATTATATCCTATTAAAACACTCTATTATAAATAGATGTGTATTTCCATTGGAAGAATTAATTATGTGAATATGATTCACGTAATTAATTATTTCAATTTGAATAAGAGGTGGAGGATCACATAAGTGACATCCATGGTCTCCCGTCAAGGCAAAGAATTTCGTCGCCAAAAGTTGTATATAGGAGACGCCTGTCCGAAGTGACAGATCCTATATACAATTATTTGGATCGGGTTCTTTGCTTCTCGAAAGAGTAAGGCCGTATACGTAGTGACCCCAATATCAGATCCTCATATTATTGGGGCGATATTGGATTGCGTATAGCGAGTATTAAGCATGTTGACGGTTGATTCAATTAATGACAGGTCAACATCATCTTAGGGGTGGTGGGCCCGGGTGTTCAAGACCAAATTGGGAAATGCAAGTTGGACTTGCAAGGCGGAATGTGTTCCCATTTCTTTTTATCGGAGTCACATGTTCTCATATTATTGGGATGTGACAAAGATAGGAAAGGAGATCCCAGATCTTGCTAGAGATATAATGGTAAGACCATCTCTTACATTGAAAGTGATTAAGGGAATGAACTTTCATTGTTGACAAGGCAAGACAACTTTGATATAAAAATTCCTAAATCAAAGTAAAATATGTATATATAATATATATACCCTTATGCAAATTTCTTATCTCAGATAATCCTTCATTAAACCCACTCATTGTTATACTCAATAATAACCAGTAAAATATCATGGATTGGACTCATGATCCATATATTGTACTTGCAATTGAATACATAATGTATGTGGTTGCAATGTGCAAGTTTCCTCAACATAATGAGGAATGACAACTAAATAAGACATCACCTTAGGGTTTGTATGTCTCTATAGTCTTGATCTTTCATCGAGTGTACTTTGGAAGTGACATGTCGATGATGATCGCAATTGTCAAAATAATCCTTATAAAATCTAAGAAGATGTTCTGGCAAACTTATGCGCTCTAGACATTTAATCATGAATGACATGGTTCTCTGCATTATGCAGAATGGTAGCTCGAAAGAGATGATGTATATAAAATGTTTGAATACCTACCTGAACCTACGTCTCTAAGAGTTAAGATGTATGTAGATATGATGAGTGTCATCATTCTATTATCTATACTCAAGTCATTTATGAAGCTTCATAATAATCATTTTATATGAATTTAATGAAGCATGTATAAATGTTGAAGTCCTCTTGTATTGAAATCTTTTGAATTCAACATAAGAGATTCTTTGTCTTGAACAATGGTTGTTTATAGATGAAGAGAGCACAATGGAAGTGTGGGTCAGACCTGTGTGAGAATGAAAGTCAAAGAGTTGATTGTACTTCTGTGACTTCCATATGACATCCAAAGAGTTGGACGAATGCCAATACTGCAATAAGTTGATGTGTTGATAGTATGACTATCAAGTCTGTCTAAAATCCTTAGTGAAGGACTCGGATAGAGCATCAGAATAATCTACATATAATCATTGACTTTGACTTACTTATTTCATAAGATAAAGTCTGATAATTGTATCCCAATCTTCTAATGACATTTGCAATTGGTTGCATATGTATATATATCTATATTAGAAGATTAGAAATTTGATCTTAAGGTTTAATAGTCATCTACATGGATATTGATGTAATTGTTGCAACAATCTCTGTTGAATAGATGGACTTCATATTCTCAGTGGGAGAGCCCTTAGTCTTAGAGAATGTCTCTATGACCTAGATGTTAGAATACACTCATTGTTTGTTTCTAAATGTTGGAAATAAACATGAATTCTGAGATAGAACTAACATAAAGAGTTATGATGGATATATTTTAGATAGTAATCTAACATCTAGTGGACTCCACAAGAAAATTAATGAATGGTTCATTAAGATTTCTAATATTGAAAATCAAAACTTTTATAAGATCAATTGGAGGATGAAGATCATTTGACAATGATTTGGCATCAAGTCTTAGACATATGTCTGCTGATGAGATCATTAGACTAGTAAGATATGAAACTTTAGAATGTCTAAAATTTCAAATCTTACATACTTGTGAATATTGTATTCGAAGAATGTCCAATACACCCTTCTCTTAGGAAAGGTGTAAGATGTCAAGGTATTCGGGATCTCATACATATTGATGTATGTGGATCATCTATATCATAGTAAACATTATGGATATGTGATATCTATTGATGATTATGTATGATATGAGATTTCTTCTCTTCACCTGAGAAATCTTTGAAATGTTAAAAGATTTCATAATTTTGGTTTGGAACCAAAGTTTGAAGGAAGATTAAATGAATTTGATCTAACCAAGGTAGCAAGTACCTATTAGATGAATTCAAAGAATACCTTATGAAGATATGAATGTTATTTTTATCTCAATCCTCCTAACACACCTAAAACTCAATGGAGTTATAAGGAGATACAATTGGATCATGTGTGACATGATTTGCTCAATGATTAATTTTAGCATAATTATCCCTTAGTTTCCAGGTATATATGTGTAGTAGAGACTACAATATATATCCTTAAATAGGTTCCATGCATGTAAGCTGGAATCTAGCACTTGAGAGTGCTACTTCATTAGAAAAATAAAGGATGGTATTGGATACCTACTTTATGACCTTGAAATTCTTAAAAGATCTCATATTTGAGAATATGATTCTTAGAGGATGACTCTCTTGAGAATCAAGATGAAAATGAAGTATAGGAACTCATTTAACCTTTAGAAGATAATGAGGCTCCTGAAATCGGGAACTAAAAGGACAATTAAGGATGAAACACTAATACTTCTTCAAATGAGTTTGAGGATGTATTCCATGTGTCAGTTAAGTCTGACAATGGTCGGACTTCATGTGATGAAGCTCCTGAGGATCATGACATGGAAAGATGGATATTAGCAATAAAGTCTAAAGTAGACTTCGTATACAGGTGTTGTATATGGACCCTCGAGGATCCACCTATAAGGGTTAGACCCATTAAGGTGTAAATGAATCTTCAAGAGAAAGAGGGAACCTGATGAGAAGGTAGAGACATTCAAAGCGCGGTTCATAGCCATGAACTCCACACCGGAAGAGAATAAATTGCTTGTAATGGGACTTGCTATTCGGTGACCATGCTTAAAATCATCAGAATATTGCTAACCTTAGCTACACAACTTGACTATTGCATCTTCAAGATGTAAGTCAAGATTGCATTCCTCTAAGAATACCTCTTTGAAGATATTCACATGAAGTAGCCCCAGGGCTTCATGATTGGGGAAAGTGAGGTGTGAAAGCTAAAGAAATCCATCTATAGACTCAAATAAGCTTCTTGTTGTTGGAACATAAGATTTGATGAAATTATAAATGTTATAATTTCAGAATAATCTTGGTGTACCATGTGAAGCTTAGTGGAAGTGTCATTATGTTCATCGTGCTAAATGTAGATAATATCCTAATCATTTGGAATGATATAAGGATGATAATAAGTGTTTTATGATCTAGCTATTCCATACCTTGAGATATGATCTCAAAAGATGCCTTTTGGATCTTAGTTCTGAAGGTGTTCAGAAGCAAAGAAAAGATGGTATTGGGACTGCCACATTTGTAGTACACCTTGGACATGTTCCATTTTCTGGAAATTCCAAGAAGGGCTTTCTTACCTTAAGATTTGGTACTGACCTATCTAAAGGGATAGCACCTCAAAGAGTTGAGGAAGTGAATGCTAAAACTGGTTGCCTTTTTGTGCATCAGTTACGAGAAGCTGAAAGCATGCTAGATGTGTACAAAAGCCAGATGTCTGCCATGCAGTAGGAGTAGTAAACTGTTACTAATCCTGCTATGGAGATAGAATACTTGATTGCAGTAATAACGATATCTTCAAAGATGACAAGGCTTTAGAGATAGTGGTATCTAAGTCTTATCATCAAGAAATTAAGACTTTATAGATGGAGATCTAAAAGGTCTTAACTATGAATACCTTAGGAGATAGAGATCTCCAGGAATAAGGGTATTCTAATAAGGATAATAGAAATTACATACTGGTTATAATAATAATTTTTGAGCTGTAGTGTCAAGGACACTATGACTGACAAGATTGAGTATTGGTTGCATTAGATGCAACATTCGTATTGGATGCGAGCACTGTTACTAAGACATATGCAAGTACCGTAAAAGGACTTGGCATAGTGTTTTGGGACCAGAGTGACTGATCAGCTTACCTAGCTATTTTCTAAATAGCCTATGATTGTCACATGAGTGTGGGTTTAAATGATTAGCCCATTAATGACTCTTTGGGCTAGTGGGAGATTGTTGGACATGCGAGCCCACGACGAGCCATTATGCAATAAATGTTATTGCACATATCATTCCCTGATCTGAAATGAAGAATAAATAATTTGCATAATAGGTCCCTTTGTACAATTAGGGTTATGTACCATTGCCATCTTGATGATCATATAGCTGCTGATTCAATAATTGAATCATAGAGGCTGGTGTTTGGATGAATATCTAAAGAGTTAGATAGAGGACTCATCAAGCATCGTTAAATGATTATTAAGAGATGATATCCAGCCTGAGTAGGAGATGGAATCCTTTCTCACATAGGCTGATAGTTGATCGACCTCTTGATGCAGGTCCTCTGCATGGGAATAGTGATTCGGAGGTGTCAGATTAGTTAGGTCAAAGGGTTGACTTAACGAGATCGAGATAACCTAAGCCCTATGTTGAATGCTGTCACAGCATAGGCACATATCCTCTGACCAGAGACAGATCTGTTACTATATGTCTGAGTGTGTACATTTGGCAGACCAGTAGGTTGATGACCTAACCAAGGTCTATACACCGACGAGCTGGTGCGCATGTAAGTGCATATGAGTAATACGATCTCTCAAAAGGGATCATACATGTTCACTTATGAATCAGAAGACATGAGCTCACTCATGAGGTATTGGGACCGATCAAATTCCATGCATGGTCGTCGTGCTTTGGAAGCATGACAAGAATTTGAAGGTATGATATATGCTTTGGGAAAGCATAGGATCGATACCAAATCCCAATGACCAAGATTGAGAAACTTGGTGATCAAACCCCGAAGAAGACAGTGTAAAATTGATCTTCATCTTCAGGTTGATCATTGGTCTTCCAGTATGCAGGATGTGCATGTATTGGGAATACCTGAGGGTGATGTGATCATAAACGATTGTATAACCATGACGCTTCCAGTCCGAGGGAGTGATGAAATAGGTCTGGATTTTAGTGACTCCTCTCAGTAGAGAAGTAACTTGATCTTAGTCCAAGTATTGGACATTGATCTGAATGTGATTCAGATGCAATGAGAAGATTAAGTATACAAACTTGATTTAATCAAGCATCTGTGGGAGGTCCGTTAGATCTGGATTTGAGATGAGATCTCAACATCCAAGTCACTATACATGGAACAATACAATCGCCCTATCCTTATCTCCAAGTATCTGCGGAGAAGGCACATTATTCTTGAAGGAGTTCAAGAATAATTCCTATGATGAATTTAGTATCCAAGCAAGAAGGTCTAGATAATTAAATGAGATTTAATTATCAAGTATAATATGAATAAAATTCATATTGTGAGAATGATTGTCCAAGATAATTAAATGAGATTTAATTATCAAGTATAATATGACTAAATTTCATATTATGAGAATGATTATCCAAGATAATTAAATGGGATTTAATTATCAAGGATAAGCATATCATGGATAGTGCTATCCAAAATATCTGTGTATATTATAAATGGGATTTATAATATATCAGAGAGAGAGAGAAACATTGTAAATAGCATTTGTTAATTATTAATGTAGATTGCATCATTAGTTAATTAATTGGAAATGTAATTTACAAATTAGTTTGGGATGTGAATATGATTCACATATTTTTCAATGGCGTGATTGAAATATTCACATGTTAATTTGGAATTAATTTGGTGGATATTATTGCAATAATAGTTATTGCAATTAATTAAGAAATAACGAGATAAAATAAAAGGAGACAAAATACCACCAAATTACAAGGTGGCGTCACCTATGACTTAGTCAAAGGTGACGCCCCCTATAATCAAGGGTGGTTTGTTGCCTCTCTTTATTTGTTATCATATTATCTCTTAATAATTAATTTATGTTAATTAAATTGTGTTGAAAATAATTCAATATATATTTAATTTAATATAAATTAGTGTTGTTGGTTTTTAACCAACAACAATCATAGCCGTTGATTGGCACATGAATTACCATAGCCGTTGGATTCATGTGAGCCATGGATTAAGATCCATTGGATCCCAAACTTATATATGAGGAGGGCAACCCTAGACCTTGAAACTACATCAAGTAGACGCCTACTCTACGTCTCTCTCTCCCTCTCATTCTCGTCCTCTCTCTCTCGCTCCCTCTCTACAAGGTGGCCAACCACCTTTGTTGAGAAAGAGAGAAGTTCTCGCCTTCGCCATCGACTACTCGAGGATCTCCTTCTTCTTTGGGGTTGCTTGCTCTAGAGGAAGACGACGAATTTTGTTGGATGAAATCAGGATATTTGAGGCTTGGATCTTCGTCGAGGATTGCGGGAGTCACGCGTCTCATAATCGCGCCCGCAAGTGCTGTCTCCGTGGATCGGACTTGAGACAGGAGGATCTCTTGCTTTAGAGATCTCGTGATCGCAACCACGCTTCGAGAGGTATTCCTAATACTTTGTGGTTTGATGAAACGATCCAAGAAATGTTCTTGTGATCCTGTGGTTTCATCGTTTATAAAATTTTTTAAATTCTGCTGCATCTCGCGACTAGTGCGACTAGTCGCCCCAATTGTATGAGATACGATCGTCACGCTTCCGTGACTCACTTGAGGATTCACAATATACTTCAGGATCAACAAACACTACCCAGGTCTGACCCGGGTGGGGCAAGACGTTGACCGAAAGTCAATATCTGAGCTGGACCAATCAGAGAATTTGATTTTGCAGAATATTTATAAAATCAATAAAAAATAGTAATTGACTTCAAAATAAAAAGTGTATAAAATGAAAAATGTTTATTATTTTTCAAACCATTTTTCTGTAATTTTTAATTATTTCTATAAAAAAATAAATTAATCTATATACAATATATAGTAGAGGAAAGGGATCCTAATCCATGGAGTAGGTAACTTACCTACTCCACTTTCTTTTTTTCAAAATTTTTTATTTTTTTTTGAAAAATTCTTCCATGGATTTTCATAACTATATACCTCTAATATATCATTCAAATTTCGTCAGAAACAGAGACTCGTACGACCTCCATCCAAAACATGAAAAATACAGCAAATCTGTGACCGTTTAAAATTGACTGTCTAGATGGAGGCCGTAGGAGTCTCTGTTTCTGACGAAATTTGAATGACATATTATAGGGATATAGTTATGAAAATCCATGGAAGCATTTTTCAAAAAAATAAAAAATTTTGAAAAAAAGAAAGTGGAGTAGGTAAGTTACCTACTCCATGGAGTTGGATCCCTTTTCTCTATATAGTATTATATACAGGTATAATATACCTATGTATTTTGTACAATTATTTTTATTTTGTTATTTTTACACAAATACCGCAATTTTGTATTTTATTTATTTTCCAAATATTTTTAGGGGTGCAAAATAATTTTTATTTTATTTTTATGGTCTATTTATAGGTATAGAATAAATACGGAAAGATATATATATATATATGCATTTTGTACAAGTGAGAGAGGTTTTTGTTTTTGTTTTTATTTAATTTTTCTGATTTTTATTTTTATTTTATTTTGTTTTTGGAAATATATACAATAAGGTAATAGTAATAAATTATTTTTATTTTTTCAAAAATAATTATTTACATATATAAGTAATATGTACAACATAGAGTAGGCCCTATCTCTCTCTACTTATTTCCTTTGGTGATCAGGTCAAGGCTTGACCTTCTATTGGGGTTCGGGTCACTCTATATTTATTCTAAATACATCCTTCCTTTTTCTTTTCCTTTATTCTTTAATTTGTTTCCCAAATACATGCTAAATATACAATGTTAACACATGCGTGCAGAATGCTAACTTATTGTATTTACACCTACTTACATGATGCTTTACCAAGATAAATAGCTAAAATAAAAGAATAAAGAGTGAGAATCAGGGATTCATCACCCCCTATATTTTACCTTTGCTAGTCCCTTAGCAAACACTTATTTGAAAAAGAAGTGAAAAAGAGAAGAAAAGAAAAAGAAGAAGAATCAAGGTTGATTATCAAACTTGTCTTCATTAAATTGAAGTATCGAGCTCAGTCAGACCTTTGGATTATTAGTTTGTCGAAAGCTTATTTGGACTTAAGTTTAAGACTCAACAACCTCTAAGTTCCACCAATCTATGGTCAAGACTCCTCAATAAACCAGATCAGAACAAGTCTACATACACAAACTCTAATGACTATGAATCTTTTCTTGTACGGTGTAAGTGATAGGTAGCTCCTGATGAATCCACATTTCATCATTTTTATTCTATCATTTTGGCCTCAAAAACCCTAGCAAATGCGTGTAAATACCATTAATTAGAGCATTTTAGCATCCATGCATCAGTGTGTAAATATTGTATAAAATGTTGTTTTTAAAGCCAAAATTACAGAATAACGAAAAGAAAAGAAAAAGAATAAAATATTGTAAATATTTTATGACTCGAAACCCCGAGACCTAGGCATCTCGATGACTAGGTCGACAAGAAATAAAGTAGGGGGAGATAAGGGCTAAAATATAGCAAAATACCTTTGTTTTTATTCATTCTTTATTCATTTTGGGACCTATTTTTGGTTCCACTTTTTATACTCCAAATAAAGAAACTTTGTACATGAAAGTTGTAGATAATTAAATATAGAAAAATATAAAATTGATTTCACTAAAATAATGTACAGATAAAAAGTTATGATCTGAATAAAAATCCAGAATCCAGAATTCCCAGACCTGTATCTCCCAAATAAAAACTCTGAATGCATTAAACTCACCTTTAATTGTATATAATTTAAATAAGCTATTTAATGATAGTTTGTTTCGCATTTGGCGGAGCTACGGTTTGAAAGTTGAGTTTTGGACCCCTATTGTATACTTATACAAATTAAAATATTCATTTTATTTATTATTCATTATTTTTATAATTTTATATTTTTATAATTTAGTAAATATTATTTATAATATATATGTACATTAAAATCAGACTAAAAACCTAAAGAAAATACATAAAATAAAATACTTGCATAGAATATACATAGGTATAATACCTATACATATACCTATACAACTTATACTTTTATTTTATTAAGTGTATAAAATACTTCAGGAAAATAAAATAAAAATATTTTTAAGTGTATAAAAATACTTTACAAATTTATAAATAATAAACAAAATAAATAAAATTAAATTCACAAAATAAAATAAATTATTAAAGTATATTGATAATATACCTATAAAGGCTATAGAAGGTATCTTATAAATTAATACCTCGAAAAAATAAATAAAAATCATCATAAAATAATTTATAAAATAATAAACATTTTTTATTAAATAATCTAAAATTAAATAAATCGTTTACTATTTTTAATTGAATATACAATGAATTTTTCCTGGTTGGTCCACGTGGACCAACCAGGGGGTCTGGAGAGTTGACCAGCTGGTCAACTCTCTGACCCACTCCTGTGACCTGTGTCAAAAATGCGTTTTGACCCGTCTTTGCGGATTTTTCGAGGCTGGCCTATACACCATTTCGTGATTGTGTCTTCATGACTTTTCAAACTCGCGCATCCATGATTCACGCCCTAGGTTTCAATGGGGCATTGGAACTCTGCATCGATCGCCACACCTCGTTCTTTGAGCCGCTCGACCATCTATTCAAAACGCACCCCAGTCTTCCCTTCGATTTTTGAACCGCGTTACGGCTAGCCGAGACCTCCGAGTGGTTGCTGAAGGATCCTCGGTAACAGAGGGTCGATCCCAGCTCCTCGTTGAGGTGCATCTCGGGCTCTGAGGCACGTTCCAGCCACCTCCGACCACTTGGCCGTCGAGGTACCATCTCGCCGTTTGCGGCTTGAGGTTTGTTGTTTTTATTCATTTTTCTTGATTTATTATCTTCCCCTTAGCGTTAGGATCCCTTTCCACCTTTCCATTTCGATTCACACTCGACCGATCACCACCCGCACCCCCTCGCCGGAGCTTGCTCCGGCGAGCATCCTTCTCACCGCTTTCCGCCTTTTTTTTCACCGTCTCGAGGTGCGTGGCAATTTTCCCACGCTCCTCCTCATTTTTTTGTGTAGGTCCAGGTGTTGAAGGCCCCCATCTGGGGTTGTTTCTCTGTTGAAACCGAAGCTCCTGGAGCTCGTCCCCTTCCTCACCACCATGCGAGAGCTTGGGCGGTCCAACCACCATTTTGGAGCTGCCGATCGATAGGAGGATCTTCCAGGGACCTGGCGGGCATTTTGCAGCCTTCAACACTGCCAGAGAAGAGAGAGGGGAGCTGGGGAAGTTCATCTTTGCCGGCCCGCCTCCCTGTTCTTCGCGATCACTTCACTGTCGTTCGATCATTAAGGTGCCCCAGGTCGTTCAGCATCCGTCCGATCAACCCCGCTCGCCACCGTCCGATCTGCTGGATCCATCTAATCTCCGCCGTTTCAGCGAAGGGGTACAGGCAGTTGGATCGCCGACACGTGGCATTAAGTGACGCCTCTGCTGCCGTCGGATCCACCTGCTTTGGGTATTTTGCAATTATAACCTGAAGCATTTTTGTATTTATTAATTAATATACAAACATTCATCTGTCGCTTTATAGTTTTGTAACAATTACACTAAGGCCCATCGACGTTTGTAATATCCTTTCTAGGTCCTTGCTAGGTCACGTGCGTTGCGCACGTGACTTGGCGATTTTGCAGAGGGACCCTAGGGGATTTTGTGTATTTATTTTTAGTACCAGAACTTTTATTTGCAGTTAATCACATTTTGGTCACTGCTCGGCGTACGTGCTCGTCACGTGCGTCTGGGAAATTTTGGAGCTCGTCCCCTTCCTCACCACCGTGCAGGAGCTCGGGCGGTCCAACCGCCATTTTGGAGCTACCGATCGATAGGAGGAGCTTCCAGGGACCACGCGGGCATTTTGCAGCATTCAACGCCGCCGGAGAAGAGAGAGGGGAGCCGGCGAAGTTCATCTTCGCTAGCCCGCCTCCCTGTTCTTCACGATCACTTCACCGCCATTCGATCATCAAGGCGCCTCAGGTCGTTCAGCATCCGTCCGATCAAACCCACGCCACCGTCCGATCTGCTGGATCCATCTAATTTCCGTCGTTGCAGCGAAGGGGTATGGGTCGTTGGATCGCCGACATGTGGCATTAAGTGACGCCTCTGCTACCGTCGGATCCACCTGCTTTGGGTATTTTGCAATTATAACCCGAAGCATTTTTGTATTTATTAATTAATATACAAACATTCATCTCCCGCTTTATAGTTTTGTAACAATTACACTAAGGCCCCTCGGCGTTTGTAATATCCTTTTTAGGTCCCTACTAGGTCACGTGCGTTGTGTACGTGACTTGGTGATTTTGCAGAGGGACCCTAGGGGATTTTGTATTTATTTTTAGTACGAAAACTTTTAATTGCAGTTATATGTTTTTGGCATTTTTGCATATCAGCCCCCGTAATTTTTATATATCACATTTTGGTCCCTGCCTGGCGTACGTGCTCGTCACGTGCGTTTGGGAAATTTTGCGGGGAAGGTCCTGTGGCTTTGCGTATTTTTGATTGGTCCAGATAATTTTATATTACGTTATCTATTTTGTGGACAATTGACGTGCAAGCCCCTCAACTTTTCCATATTTCCAGAAATGCCCTTGCCAGCATGATTTTTCTTTATGTTTTTTTATTTATTGCATGCATTTCTAAAACCCCAAAAATTCCCAAAAAATTATCATAGGCTCCTGTTTGCTTGCTTATTCACGCCATATTTTTGTATTGCATTTTTATTGCATTTTCATATTTACTAAAAATTAAAAACATGCATTTTCGCTACTGTTTTCATTAAAAAATCCATAAAAATTAGTAAAAGTTTTTGAACAATTCTAAAAAATTCTATTTTGTGTGTTTCAGTGTCTTTTAGCTTCAGACCAAAAATTATTAAAAATTTCAAAACAAAAACCTTAAAAATTAGAAAACTCTAAAAATATTCATAAAAATCTAAAAAATTCAAGAAAAATCCAAAAAATCCAATTTCAGTTTCTGATTTTCTTTGATTTATTCTCTTTTATTTAAAATTAATTTGAGGATTTTTAGACTCTGATTTCTATTTTTAATCCTCATTTTTATTTCGGCCAGTAGCTTAATTCATTGTTTTCTTGTATTTTGACTTTTAAAAATACCAAAAATATTCAGAAAAATTTCTAAAAATCACAAAAACATTATAAAATTATAAAAAGACCAAAAACATTTTATTTTCTGAATTTTAGCTATTTTTCTCTATTTTTATAAATACCCTATTATCCTATTTTCTTAGTTTGTGTATATTCTATTTATAAAAAAAATATAAAATATAAAAAGAAAATATACAATCAGAAAATTAAAAATCAAAATACAAAAATACAAAATTAAAAATTAAATAAAAAATATTTAATTAAAAACCCACCAAAAAATTGCATACTTGTAGACACTTGATCACATATCACACTTTGCACTTTGCTTGATCTATCATGCTTGCTCCCTAAGTTCAACACTCTACATACTTGCACTATACACATTATTGTAGAGTTAAAAAAATAAATTTGACTCTACGCTTGTTTTTCATCGCTTGATTTCTATTGTGGGTTCATTGTTGACTTTGATCGGGACTCATTGAGGGTCGCCACAACGAATGTTGTCTCCGCCTTGTGTGAGACACATTTAGACCCTGTGAGTTTCGGTCAAATCAGCTCCCACCTCAGAAATGATTAGGCAACAACCTCCCTCAACAAGGTAACTCTAATTCCCTAGTCTAGCAGCTCTTTCCTCGAGGAGCGGGCTATCCCTTCTAAGTTCAAGTTTAACCGGCTCAAGAAGAGGGGGAAAGAAGAGAATGGACCATGGCTAGTGTAGCCACATATCCCTGGGATCCCAACCAGTGTAGCTAAGTCTCCCGTTGCAAGATTCATGAGATGAGAAGGTGTAACATAAGCTTTGCTTTATTTGGCTATATACACTCTGGCAGACATTTCATTTTCTATCCAGCCCGCCACTTTTTTTGGAGTTTTTCTTTCTTTTGCACACATTTTTTTGATGTGAATATGTACAACATATCTACATGGTGCAACATATATATATAAGGATTTTTTCTTCTTGAGCTAGTAGACTATCCCTCTTTTGAAGCATTATTGCAACCCACAACTCCTGTCTTTAGACCTCAACACCTCCGGACCAAGTTGAGGCGCACTTCCCTCCTTAAAGGAAGACAAGAGGTTCTACCTAGAAGTACTACCCTCGTATGCTACCCCAAGCCAAAGGAAACTGCCTCCCCACCATCTCATCCGTGTGGAGCTGAGTGTAAAGTGTTGGTCTAAGTAAAGCCACTGTCTATGAGAGTCATCTGTGCATTGTTAAGTGTTCTCTTAGGCTCATCAAGATGACATGTGAACATAGCCTAGTGGACTCAAAGAATTAAGTCACCAATGGACCTGAAAAGTCTTAATCCCAAATCCTTTAAGGTTCCTCTTAGAATTAGGTGGATTAAGGTCTTAACCAAGCTCCATTTTCCAATTTAATTCCAGTCTGGTTTAAATGTCAACTATGATTCAAAAGAATATACTAGTATATATTCCATATATGCTTTAGCCATAACTTGTACTTTGTGTGAGTGTGTTAATAAATAAAAATGGCTAAAAGCCCAAAAAATCGATAAAAATTGAATTTTTTCCTTGTAAATAAAAATTCTTTTATTGCACATACATAGCTAGTTGTACAAATTATTTTTGTAAAAATGTTTGTAAAAATCTTTTGTGTAAATAACTTGTAAATATTTTCATATCGAAATTATGTATATAGTATAAAATTTTTGTAAAATGTTTTGAAAATCAAAAGTTTGCAAAAACTTTGTGTAAATGTGTGTACATATTTTGCAAAACTTGCATTCATGCATACATCCATGTTTTCGAAACATTTTTCAAAAATTTTGCACATGTGGAAATAGTTTGTAAATAGCATCTTTGTAAATATTTGTATAGTTTTTCCTGGATCATAGTTGACATTTAAACTAGCCTCGAATTAAATTGGAAAATGGAGCTTGATTAAGATCTTAATCCACCTAATTATAAGAGGAACCTTATAGGGCTTAGGGTTGAGCCATAGTGACTTAATTCTTTGAGTCCACTAGGCTATGATCATATGTCATCTCGATGAGCCTAAGTAGAGCACTTAACAGCACACACATGACTCATATAGACAATGGCTTGACTTGGACCCACACTTTACACTGACCTCTCTACGGATGAGGTGGTGAGGAGGCAGTCTTCCTTGACTTGGGGTAGAATATGAGGGTAGTACTTCTAGGCGGAACCTCTCTTCTTCTTATAGTGAAGGAAGTGCGTCTCAACTTGGTCTGGTTGCCATGAGGTCTAATGACAGGAGTTGTGGGTTGCAATAATGCTTCAAAAGAGGGATAGTCTACTGGCTCAAGAGGAAAAACTCCTTATGTATATATGCTGCACTTTGTAGATATGTTGTATATATACACATCAAAAAAAAGAGAAAAAAAAGAAAGAAAAAAAGAAAATAGAAAATAATCACCAAGGTCCAAGTCCAGGTCCTGTATTATTACAATAAATATTCTGTAAAAGTAAACTAATCTAAACTACGGCTATCTACGCGGCTATTCCGTGGCTCCCGCACTCCTGCTCGGTTCCTCGCGTACTCCTGAGGCTCTATGCAGAAAAGAGCCACCTCCGACTCCCACGGTTGCGTCAGCTCTCCGAGAAGAGCCGCCTCGATCCTCGGGCCCTTGCAATCAAACAAACAGAGGTGTCAAACCTGGTTATAAAAATAAAGGAAAAGCAATAAAGGAAACGAAGACAAACTATATGCAAAAGTAAAATAGAATATTCACACAAAATAAAAATAAAAACAAATAGAAACAAAAAATAAAACAAAAATAAAAATAAAACAGAGAAAGTGAGAAAGTCGTGAAAAGCCGTGGAAAACCGAAAAGCCACGAAAAACAAAACTGAACAAAAATCGAAAAACAAAGACTACTAAGTCGTGCTCCCCGGTAATGACACCATTCTGATCAGCCGAATATCTGAGAGACTAAGGGAGATAGGTGTCAATGATCGTTGCACCCTCAACCTCTCGACTCGGACTCAATCAAGAAAAATAAGGAACCACCATAATCAAGGATAAAATCAATAAAGTCAAACAACGGTCCTCGCTATTTTATTAACCTGGTATAACGACCAGGGTCGGACTCAAGGAGCACAGTTTGGCCTTGACGGCCTACGAAGTAGTTAGAAAGAAAAATAAAATAAACAAATGTATTTTTGGTGGATTTTTAATTATTTTTTAATTTTTTTATATTTTTACTAATAAGGAAAATGTAAAACAAGTGAAAAAGCCAATAAACAAATATTTATAAAACACTTAAAATAAAGTCAAAAAACCAAATAAAAATTGTTTATGTTTTTTATATTTTTAAGTGCTTTTGGTGAATTTTTCAGAATTTTTCAACTTTTAGTTAATCTTATAAAAATCAAGAAAGGGGAAAATAGTAACAAAATGTACAGTCAGATTTAAAAGGCCAATCAAAAATATATAGTTGGCCTCTAAAAATCTGATGGTAATTTTTATGAAAAGTAAATACAAAAACTAAGTTATAGAAAAAGAGTTTGCATTTTTTTATTTTCATAGATTTTTTTAGAATTTTTGTAAGGTTTTAGTGTTTTTTAATTTTTTTTGGTTTTATAACTCCAAATGAGATGAAAATTAGACTGAAACTTAAAAACAACAAAATAAACTATTCTTAATTTTTTTAGAATTTTTAAATGAATTTTTATATTTTTCTTTGATTTTCTATGTTAGACAGTAACAAAAATTAAGGTTTTTGATTTTTTAAAAATAACAAAAAGCCTCGAAAATGTCCCAAAAAATTAGGGAAATTTTTACACATTGGCAAGAGCCAGTGTCCAAATTTCACTCAATTTGGGTTTGATTTGATATTTTATTCAATAAAAATAAGGCACACAACAAGCAATGACCTAAGTGCAAGAAAACATACTTCTAGTGACAAGCAATAACAAATATAAAAAGATCAGGACCGATATTGCAAATAGTCCAAAAACACACGAGCAATACACGCGACTGGCATTCACAGGGGCATTTCTGTAATTCTTATTTAAAAAGATGCAAACATTAATACACAGAAAGTTTAAGACTACAAATAACCCAAGCCTCACGTGTCGATGCACGTGTCTCACATAAACATGGACTAGTTTGCAAATAACAAAAACCTAAGGTCCTAGATGCAATTGTTCCAAAATAAAAAGAAATGAAACTAATATTTACAGGACTAAACGACAAAAAGAAAAAGAGGAGGGGCCTAAGTGAAATTACCCCTATTATTAACGATCGACGGACGAGGGAGCGCCACGTGGATGATCGATGGCTAAGATGTGTGGTACCCCTTCGTCGATGGACGCTCCAGATGAGGTCCTCGGGCGATCCGACGGCTGCTAGCTCCTCGCAAATGGACGGACAAGATTTGAACTAAGCGAGGGGCTCTATCGGACGGTGGTTGAAGCTCCTCCAAGAACACTTCGCCGTTGAGCTTCGTCGGTCCAATGCGCACGGTGGAGGGGTCCTCCGATGCTGCTCGAAGATGGGAAATGACGGTCTCAGTCGTCCGCAGCTAATGGGTGGCTCCGATGAGGTTAAGGACGCCTGAAGGTCCTCGACGGTGTGAGGTGCTCGGAGCTACTGTGCCTGAACATTTGGACCCCCAGATGGGGTCCTTTTGACCTGCAAGCTGCACAGAACGCTTCCTGGGTCGAGGGCAAAGTGCCTCGACCCAGTGAGAGGTGGAATCGGTGATAGGATGAGGCAGGGCGGAGGTCTCCGGTGAAGCGACGACGGAGGAGACCCGAGCCTTGGTTCCGGGGTGAACCAAGGTGATCGGAAGTGCGAAGAACGTGGGTGGAGGTCTCGTGGATGTGATGGTTGGGTGGGATGATCGAATGGGTGGATGGAGCGAGGTGAATCGGCCGGCGAAGGCCGGCGGTGCAAATGGGGCAAATCGAAAATTAGCCTAACCTAAGGGGAATCGAGGGTACCTGATGGATGTAATCGACTGTGCTGGAGATCAGGGAGCTCCTAGGATCGTCGTCTTGATGGATCGTCGAGGCCAGAGGCTCAAGCTCGCTCGGTGGAGGAGCACGGCGGCGAAGCTCGCCGGATCAGTGGCTGCATCCCTCTACTCCTCACTGCGACACTCCCCGTCGCTAGCTGTCACTCTAGGGAGAAGAATGGAGGTCCTGGGACTGGAAGGCGATGGCCAAGATACGGCTAATGGAGGGGGAAGAAGATGATATATACTCGTAGGTGTCCGAGAAGATGGAGGTCGGGCGAGTGAATCAGAGCTCGGATCCCTAGGCAAATCCCCGAGCGTAGATCAAGGATGGATCAAGTGTAATCGGGACCCGGGGTTTGGATGATTGGTGATCAGATCATGCTTGGAAAAATAGGTGAAGTCGGGTCGGGAGCTAAGATCCGTCACTGTATGGTCCTGGGGGGAGAGTTGACCGGGGGTCAACAATCCCCCGTGGACCAATGGAATAATTCCATTGGAAAAGATTTTGAAAAATGAAAAATAAAATAGCTAATGATCTTATTTCAAAATATTTACAAAATAAAAAATATTTATTTACTTTCAAAGAATTTTTAGTGATTTTAATTTATTTTTTTAAAAATAAATTAGGTATTTACATTATATTATTATTATATATAGGTATATGTACATATTTATTTTTATTTTTTTTATTTTTATATAACTATTCCAATTTTATATTTTATTTATTTACAACATAAAATTTGGAATAAAAAGGTATTTTTATTTTATTTTTATGATTTATTTACATTAGTTAAATAAATATATCTATGTACATATGTACATGGTATATACAATGTGGGAAATGACTTTTATTATTTTTTTCTTTTTCTTTTTATTTTTTGAATTTTATTTTATTTTTATAAATATGTACAAAATATGAGAAAAAACCTTTTTATTTTACTTTGAGGAAAATAAAATTTATTTATATACATAAGTGTATATGCAAACATGATTGACCTTATCTCTCTCTACTTGGTTTCTTTTGCAGTCAGGCCCATGCTGAGCCCTCCCTTGGGATTAGGTCACTCAATATTTATTCTAAATATTTCCCTCTTTTACTTTTATTTCTTTATTCTTTATTTATGCACAAAAACATACTATTTTTCAATATTTACACAATGCATGCATTTTATTAATTTATTCTATTTACACAAATATACATGGTGTTTTGCAAAAGTTTTTACCTAAAATAAAAGAATAAAGAGTGGTGAATGCGGATTCATCAGTAATACGTGAGGACACTGTGATGCTCCTCCTGAGGAATGCATCGGCGCCAGTCGCTATCCCCTCCTTCATGATAAAGGATGGGATCCTCTCAATGGTAAGACATGGCCTTCGCAAGGAAG
The DNA here is from genome assembly GCA_037367405.1 of Ottelia alismoides. Lineage (NCBI taxonomy): Eukaryota > Viridiplantae > Streptophyta > Magnoliopsida > Alismatales > Hydrocharitaceae > Ottelia > Ottelia alismoides. The sequence continues at coordinate 266,638 of JAZKJV010006347.1, read as the reverse complement.
GTCTCAAGTCGCTGTGTGGGCCAACCTTGTGGAAACTTGGCAACAAGATAGTTCATGATATCGGCGTACCATGGGAGAGAGGTGATCGAAGGATCACCTCATCTGGGAAGGTCTCTGTAATGGGATCAGTCTGCTTAGATTCCTCAAGTTTTTCTAGATGGGAGAGATGATCCACTGACACATTCTTGACTACAGGTTTATCCTTAATCTTAATATCAAATTCCTGGAGTAGAAGGATCCATCTAGTCAATCGAGCTTTGGCATCCTTCTTAGCCATGAGGTACCTGATGGTGGTGTGATCAGTAAAGATAGTCACTTTGGAACCTGAATATATGATCAGAACTTATCTAAGGCAAAAACTACGGCTAACATCTCTTTCTCCATGATAGTATAATTCCGCTGAGCGACATCCAATGTACAGCTAGCGTAGTGAATGGAAAATGGTACTCCATCCCTCCTATGTCCTATCACATCCCCTGCAACAAAATCGGAGACATCCATCATGATCTCGAATGGGAGAGACCAATCATGCGGCTGAAGGACAGGAGCCTCAACAACTAGGTTCTTGAGAGTCTTAAATGATGTAAAACACTTACCATCTACAATGAACTCGGTGTCTTTTGTCATCAAATCAGTCAACGGTCGGGAAATCCCGCTGAAGTTGTGAATGAAACGTCGATAGAAATCGACATGCCCCAGAAAAGAATGTATCTGTCACAAGTTGGACGATGGATTGAGTTTCCTAATGATATCCACCTTTGATGGATCAACCTCCATGCCCCTGTTGGAGATGATATGACCAAGTACCGTCCCCTGAGTCACCATGAAGTGACTCTTCTCCCAAGACAAAATAAGATGGACCTCTATGCAACGTTGTAGAACATGGTCTAGGCAATCAAGACAAGCGTCGAACCCGTCGTCATAGACTGAAAAGTCATCCATGAATACCTTTAAACAATCACCCACCATGTCTGAGAAAATGGATAACATGCACCTTCAGAATGTCGCCGGGGCGTTACATAGACCAAAGGGCATCCGTCTGAAAGCATAAGTCCCAAATGGATAGGTTAATGTCGTTTTATCCTGGTCTTCGGGAACTATGGCCACCTGATTGTAGCCGGAGTACCCGTCAAGAAAGCAATAGCGACAATTCCCAGCTAGCCTCTCTATAATCTGATCAATAAAAGGCAGTAGGAAATGATCTTTCTTGGTGGCCTGATTCAATCGTCTGTAATCCACACAGACCCTCCAAGAAGTGGGTACCCAGGTAGCTATCTCCTCTCCAGACTCACTCACAACTGTAGTAATGCCCGTCTTCTTGGGCACCACATGTAATGGACTAACCCGCTTGGAGTCGGAGATGGGGTAGATAAAATCAACGCTCCACCATTTCGATATTTCCTTCATGACCACTTCTTGAAGATTCGGGTTCAGCCATCGCTGGAACTCACGTGATGGCTTAGCTTCCTCTTCGAGATAGATATGGTGGGAGCACATGGACAGACTTATCCCCTGGAGATCAGCTACGCTCCATCCTATTTCCTTGCGGTTCTTTTCAAGAACCTCCATCAATCGAGATTCTTGCTCTCCAGTCAAATTCGCTGAGATAATAACTGGGTACCTCTCATGCTCACCCGCAAGGAACCTATACTTCAGTGACTGTGGCAAAGGCTTCAGTTCATGACAACTGGGAGCTGGTAAATCTGGCCTCTGAAAGGTTTAAGTGAATGCAACCAGATCTGAATAGTAGAACTCGCGCTGATCATGCAAAACTAGCGAAGACTTCCCTGCTAGTGTATCTATACTCGGGGCTAGCATGGTTTCCATCGTAGCTGCTAGCACTGTGGAAATCCGACAAGGTAATAAATCATCAAATTCTGCCCAGTCCATGTCTGAATCTGAGGGATCTGACTCAAAATCACAAGATATATACTCTGCCTCGCTATTCTGAACACGATCGTCAATCTCGAAAGTGTCCCTCAGCCAAGCGTGTGCTCTCCGAACTCTCCTCTGTTGTAAGCTATAAATCTACGACATTTGAAAGTGAGAGAAGAGCTCATGAAATGGGATCAGACCTAGCGGCTTCATGATCAGTGATAAAAAAGTCATACTCCTGGTGTACATCTCGCTCTGCCTCTATCGTCTGCTCTGCATCACTGAACTGCTCTGAGCAAGGTGAGTCTCATGCTCTTATCTCATCGATTGTCTCTATTTGTATAATCTTGCCCTTGACGCGAAAGTATACCTTCCCACTATCATGGTCAGACACCACCTTGGCTGTGGACAAGAATGGACGTCTTAGAATGATGGGGTATCGGTCACAGATTCAGGGATCTCCATGTCCAACACAACGAAGTCCACAGGGAATTTTAGGCCCTGAATTGTGAAAACCACGTCCTTCAATAACCCTCTTGGGTCTCTGCAAAATCAAAAGACCCCAACTAAGGTGCCATCAAATGAACAAATATCTATACTGGTCCATCCTTGGGCACCTCAGGATTGGAAGAAGGGTGGTCGAGGGGGAATAGGGCGGAATCGAACTCGGGTTCGGAGAGTGAGTCTAGGCTCTCCCGATCCTTCCTAGATAAATGGGGCGGAGTGATCGAATGCGGTGCTGCCAAAGGCTGCCTAAGGGATCTCTGACCCATCATCGTGGTCTGGAAGAAAAGGAATGGGATCTAGAAACAAACAAGATCAGAAGTCAAACCTTAATTTCACCTATGCAACGTGGAGCTGATGACCGTGAAGGTTCGGTCGTTTATCTTGTTGATTTTATTTAGGTGATATGTCAGTCTTGCAGAGCGGTTAATCGAGTTGTTGGGAACTCGATGCTCCCAAGAGTCTGGCCCAATCCCAAAGCTAGATCTTTCCCAGCCAGTACAAGTTGTGGACCATTTACGGCTACCCGATCAACTCGCTCTATTAAAGATATCGTGGCCCGCTTTACCGGAGACCAGAGTGATCCTCACTGGAGAATGACTAACCCAAGACCAGTAGTTTAACGAGAGTTCAGGTGTGGCTCTAGCCTAGTTTGTGGGTCACTCTCTCACGCAAGCAAACTAAACAATGAGGGGATGACTCTCCCAAGATAGATTTTTAAATGAGGTGTCTTTTAGGATCAAGTTTGACTAGCAGTCCCAATTTTATGGTTATCTCTTTTTAGGATATTTTTCAATAATCAAACAAATGCCTAACAAATTTTTTGATCTCCGGATTATTTAAAGTCTAAAAATGGGGGGAGAAGTTGAAAAAGCTGATGTGCAATCAAAACTTGTGATGCATGCAAAGTTAGAGATGCGTACCTATTGTTAGCACTCTACATACAAGGTGATCTGCGCATAAATTAAAGACAAAATTTAAACTAATCTAAATGATGCAAGAAGAAAACGACCTTAGATGAGCAATTTCTAATTGCGAAGAACAATAGTTAATTGACTAGAGAGAGAGATCGGGGTTCGGTCTCTGATGGCGATCGGTGTTTGCCACAATGGATCCTGCATACGCTATATACGGACTCTAGCGGCACGTGATCTCTCACTCAATCAAGTTAACTTTTTATTATGATTTTTAATTAGGTCCAATTACGAAGCTATATGTGCAGGCAAGATATTAAGGATTGGGCCTTAATTATTTACGTAGCAATAAAATAAATTCCTAAATCTAGGGGATAAATTTTTCGAGAATCAAAGGAAAGAAAATGCGAAGAAAACAAGACCGGCAAAAACCATGGTGACAACCCCGAGCACATCGGTGCTCAGCGAAACAGACCCCGATATGCCTCAAGTCCAAGAAAGAGTCTAAGTGTCCCTATGTTATTACAACAATAATAGTGAGCTATAAAATAAAAACTACTCTATCTAATCTCTAGAAGCTACAACTGCCTCCTGCTCTGCTTCGGCTCCTCCTCAGGAACGTGTCTCCTCCAAAGTATCCCCGGCGGTTCCTCGCACGTAAAGAGAAATAGAAAATAGGTCAGAGAGCAGGTATACCAAATAGAGATAAAATAGGCAGAAAATCCTGAAAAGACTACTAAGTCGTGCCCCCCAACAACGGCGCCATTCAGGTGAGTGTCCTACCAACTAGGGTTAAGTAACATGAATAAACATAGGTCGTTGTGACCCCAATCAATAGGACAAAGCTCAACAAGAAAATACGAGAACCACTAAGATAAATCAATCAATCAAAACAAGGAAATGTCATCGATCTCCGCTATTTATTTAACCTGGTATAGCGACCAGGATCGAACACAAGGAGCACAAAAATGTACGAAGTAGTCAGAAATCAGATAAATGAATACATATTTTTCTGGTTTTTGATTTGCATTTTTTTATATTTTCAAAATTAGAAAACAAGTAAAAAGAACAAGGTAAAAATAAGCTTTAACTATTTTTATTAATACTAAAAATACTCAAAATAGGAAATAAAAATATTTTTTATGTTTTTCAATATTCAAGTATTTTTACTGATTTTATGGGATTTTTCCAAATTTTATATGATTTTATAAAAATCAAACAAGACCAAAATAATGAAATAATGTACAACCTAGACTAAAAGGCAAGTTTAAAATAGTAAAAAAATGCCTTAATGTCCTTGGTGTGATTTTTATGAAATAAATATCTAACTACAGCAACTGAAAATCTATTTTTTTATTTTTCTAGAATTTTTAATGACTTTTATAAGATTTTTAATGTTTTTAGCATTTTAGGGTTTTGTTAAAGGATTTTCAAACAAAATGCTACTGAACACCATGCATATAAAAACAAAAACATACATAATTTTTTGTAATTTTTAAAACATTTTTTATTTTTTTTGGTATTTTAGAAAATAGACAGATTGGTTTTTAAGAGTTTTTGATTTTTAGAAAATATCAAATAAAACTAAATTAACTCACAAAAATTGTCATAAATATCATGTGTTGCAGGAGCTAACTTTAATTTTATGAAATTTTTGGAGTAAATAGGTATTTATTTGATTAAAAACAGGGCACACAACCTATAGGGACCTAACTACAATTATGCAAAAGTTTCCAGGCCAAAATATAACACATATAAAAAGCTCCGGGCTGAACTTGCAATTTGTCCACTTAATTCACATGCATGCTTAAAAATACACGTACAAGGGGTATATATGCAATAACCAAGAAGTTTTTACTCAAAACATAACATTTATAAAGCTCAGGGATAAGTCATGCAAATAACCCACAACTCACTGTACATGTACTGTCTTAGATTTAGGAGGACTAAAATACAAATACTGAAAACACAAGAGTCCAATTGCTAAAGGTCCAAACTACAACTTTATTTTCAAGACAAACTAAGCAAGCATAAAAGTACGTGGTAAAAGATGCAATATACCCTACAGGGGTACGTGGCGCGCGTGAGGCTTCATGGGCGTACAGCTCTGATTGCTGCCACCTGTTGATTTCACATTGCAGAAGCTATCGCGGATGTGCAACTGGATCTGATGCTGCAGCTATGATCTAACATCCGCGACTGCTTTCTGTCGGGTGGCTATGATGAAATCTGGCATGGGGCGGAGAGATCCAACGCAGGCGAGGATGCAGGAAGAATAGCCTCTAGGTGAACTTCGATCAACGATTGGGGGAGATCCACCGGGTCGATGATCTCTCCAAGGAGGGTTGGAGCATCGTGGAGGTACTCCGCGTCTGATGGGAAGCTCCGCTGTGAAGGAGAATGGACAGATGACTGTCACGGTAGAGGTGCGTCTGGAGCTGCTTCGCCTGAGCAGTCGAGAGCCAAATGATGGTCTACCACGCAATCCAGGACCTGCAATGGGTATGCCGCTCGGGGGCGTAGCTCCGACGAGGGTTATTGTCTGGCGAAACACAAAGAATAGAGGGTGGATGGAGTTTGATTCCCGGCGAAGGTGAAGGAAGGGAATCGTGACCCTAATCCCGACCAGAAGGTTGAGCCTAGGGATGATCAGCCTGTGGTGTGAAGGTGAGTGTTTGTAGGGTATTCGATTGATAAGTATGCGAAGGTGAGATGAGTCTCCACGACCGGGGCAGAGCAGATGAACGCGCGGCGACACAAAATGGAATGATTGAATTGAACAGGGAAATGAAAGGGATATGAGGGATACCTGAAGCACCAGATGGAATCCTAAGCTCCAGGCAAAGATGGTCGATAAGATAATGGCCTCAACCTCACCACGAAAGGCGGGGAGGCTATACACGGCGGTGCTCGCCGACCACATGAGTGAGCTGCGTGAACCACGTGACCAAACTCCGCTCCAAGGATGGCCTCCGGTAGCTGTCACTCAACCAAAGGTGCCAAGGGTGGAAGAAAGGGACGAGGAACGAGCTAGGGCTCTGGGTAGGGGGAAGAGATACTATATAGGATGCTCGAGTGTCTAGAAGGATCGGTGAAAAGCGCGAAACTCGAGAGTGATCCTGATCATCCAAGGGACCCGCGAAGATGTCAGAAGTACGAGGTTTATCGGGTCCAAAATTCGAGGCAAACCAAGCTCGGAGGTGGGTTGGAGAAATCGAGATGTGGGTCCGACGAACACTACCTGAGTCTGACCTGGATGGGGGAAGACTCCGACCGAAGATCAACATCCGAACTGGACCAATTAGAGAATTTGATTTTACAAAATATTTACAAAATCAATAACAAATAGTAAATGACTTCAAAATAAAAAGTGTATAAAATGGAAAATGTTTATTATTTTTCAGACTATTTTATGTGATTTTTAATTATTTTTATAAAAAAATAAATTAATCTATATACAATATATAGTATTATATACAAGTATAATATACCTATTTATTTTATACAATTAATTCTATTTTGTTATTTTACATAAATACCCCAATTTTCTATTTTATTTATTTTCTAAATACTTTTAGGGTTGCAAAATAATTTTTATTTTATTTTTATGGTCAATTTACATGTATAGAATAAATATGGAAAGAGACATATATACATGCATTTTGTACAAGTGAGAGAGGTTTTTTATTTTTATTTATTTTTTTGATTTTTATTTTTTTTATTTTATTTTTGAAAATATATACAAGGAGGTAATAGTAATAAATTATTTTTAATTTATCAAAAATAATTACTTACATATATAAGTAATATGTACAACATAGAGTAGGCCTTATCTCTCTCTACTTATTTCCTTTGGCAATCAGGTCAAGGCTTGGCCTTCTTTTGGGGTTCGGGTCACTCTGTATTTATTCTAAATACCTCATTCCTTTTTCTTTTCCTTTATTCTTTTATTTTTTTGCCCAAATACATGCTAAATATACAATGTTAACACATGCATGCAGAATGCTAACTTATTGTATTTACACTTATTTACATGATGCTTTGCTAAGATAAATAGCTAAAATAAAAGAATAAAGAGTAAGAATAAGGGATTCATTAATAAGCTGTTTAATGAATGAGGTTTTATATTTTTTGGAGTTATGGTGTGAAAGTTAGGTTTGGACCTCTATTGCATAATATACCCGATTAAAATAATCATTTTATTCATTCTTTATTATTTTTATAATTTTATATTTTTATATTTTTTAAATAGTATTTGCAACATATGTACATATTAAAACTAGAATAAAAACACAAATAAAATACTAAAAAAATATGTATATAAATTATATAGATGAATTTACAATAGCTATACCTATATAATAAATACACCTATTTATTTAAGTGTATATAATATTTCAGAAAATTGTAAAAAATATATTTAAGTATATAAAAATAAGTTATAATTCTATAAAATAATAGAATAAAATGATAAAATAAAAGATACAAAATAAAACTAAAATACCTAAAACATAGGTAAATATACCTATACACGTACCCTAAAAAATAACTTGTCAATAAACACCTCTAAAAAATAAGTGAAAATGTACATAAAATACTACAAAAAATTAGAAATATTTTTTATTTTATAAATTAAAAATAATAAAATCAAATTCTATTTATTATTCATTTCCAAGGCATTTTTATCTTGGAATTTCCTGGTTGGTCCATGTGGACCAACCATGCGTGTTCAAATGTTGATCGCCGGTCAACTGTCCAGCCAACCCTCTGACTCCTACAGAGGTCACGCGAGTCGCCCCTTTGCCATTTTCTCCACACTGCCTCCTTCACTCATTACCTTCGAGACAGCCACCATCGTGCAACCTCTTCATCATAGATCCACGCTCATCCTCGCATCTTCATCAACCTTCCACCAATCTCATGCCTTCGCTCCTCGAAAACCCTCGAAATTTCACCTATAAATAAACCCCCTCACCCCTTTTGATTTTGATCCCTCTTCTTCGAGCTTTATCCCCTCAGATCACTCCTATGGGTTTGCCATGGTGACAGCAAGGTGTGGCCCTTATTTTGAACAAGGAGAGCAAGGGAGGAGGTGTATCCAACCCATCACCGGAGCGTCGCCGGCTGATTTTGCTCCTTGCCACTCAAGTGGGTTGAGCCCTTTGTTCTTTCATTCCTAGGTAACTCTGTAGTTTAATTTTCATTCTGCATCTTTAATTCACAGTTAAATTAATCGAGTCGCGCTCAAATCAAAAAGCCCCAACTCCAGGTCAAAATTGGAGTGATCTGACCCTCGATTCACCCTGACTCCCATCCCATTTTAATTCTCTTCGCATTATCCATCAATCCCCCTCAGAGACCCCTTGAATCAAGCCCTGATTCAAGGAGTCAAAGCTCCCTCCACTGCCTTCACTGGAGCTCCCCCCTCCATTCCTTTCCCTCTACTATTTCGAGCAAACCCTGGGTCTAGGAGATAGCCCTTGTACCCGGGAGTCTTTTTCTTGCGTTTTGCATGACCTTCAAATCCTTTGGGACTTCAACGACCATATGGAGCTGCTCTAGGTGGTTCAACCTCGCCGAAGCGTCTAATGCAGCCTCGCCTCGCATGGACCCCGGAGCCGCATGCAGAGGAAGCCCAGCTACCTGATGGGCTCGTCGGAGGAAAGAAAGACCATCGAAGATGGGAGAATCGATGAATTAAAGATCGCCGACGAGCAGTTTTTGCGCATTCTTCCAGTGACCCTCCTTGCCGTTTGATCAAGAACACCGGTCCAGATATAATCTGAATCGTTGATTATTTGCGAAGAGGTACGCGACGAGAGCCGCTCGATCAGCCACGTGGCGAGCTCAGGACGATAGGATCCTCACGTGTTAGTGAGTAAATTGCATCGCCTCCATCCGCATTTTTGTATTTATAAAAATGTCCTACAAATATTTTAGGTAGTTAAAAAAGTAGTGGATAAATTGCATGTAACCTCTTGAACTTTGTATATTACAATATAGACCCTACAAGAGTCACGTGCAGTCGTACATTTATCTTGTAAAAATTGCATAGAACCCCTCGTGTGTTTGTGTAATTGTCTTTTAATATATAAAATTTGAATATTAGTGTTAACTTTTGGGTAAAATTACAATCGGACCCTTATCTTTATTTATATTTGTAATTATACCCCTGCTAGGCTGAACATTTTTGTGCTTTGTTTTCTACTTATTAAAAATAGTTGTTATGCTTTAAAATTCACCAAAAATAGGAGTACATACCTGGATGCAAGCTTGATCATGCTATAATTTAAAATTTGCATTTTATGCCTCTTTCCTATTTTCTAAAATTCAAATAGTACACGGCCAGTCCCTATTTGTCTTAAAAAACAAAAAAATTATAAAATCATTTTTAAAAAATTCCCAAAAAATATATTATGCTTATTTAAGTATTATTAACCTTCAGACCAAAAATAACTAAAAATAGAAAAAGAAAATACTTGAAAAATGAAAAACTCCAAAAACCTCTATAAAAATTAATAAAATCCCCAAAAATTCGAAAATAATATTTTCTATTGTATAATTCAAAAACTGAATCCATTTTCTTGTTTTACGTTTCTTTGTTTTTTTCTGCACTTATTGCATAAGTGTTTGCTAGGGACTAGCAAAGGCAAGTATAGGTGGATGATGGATCTCCGTTTCATCATCTTTATTCTATCATTTTGGCCTTAAAAACCATAGTAAATGCGTGTAAATAGGCTTAATTTAGGCATTTTATCATTCATGCATTATTGTAACAAATGTGTATAATATATAGTTTTTAAAGCCAAAATTATAGAATAAAGAAAAGAAAAGAAAAAGAATAAAATATTGTAAATATTTTATTACCCAAAACCTCGAGACCTAGGCATCTCGATGACTAGGTCGACAAGGAATAAAGTAGGGGTAGAAAAGGGCCACAAAACACAATAAAAATACCTTTTATTTTATTCACTTTCCTTCATTTTGGGGCCCTTTTTTTAGTTCCACTTTTTATACTTCAAATAAAGAAATTCGTACATGAAAGTTGTAGATAATTAAATATAGAAAAATACAAAATTGATTTCATACAAAAATAACGTACAGATAAAAAGTTATGATCTGAATAAAATTCCAAAACCCCAACTTCCCAGAACTGTATCTCTCAAATAAAAACTTGAAATTTATCAAAATCACTTTAGTTGTATATAACTTTTAATAAGCTATAAAATTAAGGTGGTTTCATATTTTTGTGAGCTACAGTTTTAAAGTTGAGTCTTGGACCCCTATTGTATAGCCACACTGAATAAAATATTCATTTTAAAATAATTACTATTTTTTGTAATTTTATATTTTTATAATTTTGTAAATATTATTTATAATATGTGTAAATATTAAAAATAGAATAAAACACTAAAGAAATCGTAAAATTAATATACTTGTACAAAATACATAGGTATAATACCAGTAAATATACCTATGCAGTTAATACTTCTATTTAATTAATTATATATAATACTTCCGAAAAATAAAATAAAAATATATTTAAGTGTATAAAAATAAGTTATAAATATATAAAATAAGAAACAAAATTAATAAAGTTTAAAATACAAAATAAAAATAAAACATTAAAATATATAGATAAATATACCTATATAGCCCGTAAAATGGAACTTGTAATTTTGGACCTCAAAAAAATAAATAAAAATCATAATAAAATAATTCAGAAAATAATAAATATTTTTTATTTAATAACCTAAAATTAATAAAAAATTTTATTATTTTAAAATGAATTTATAAATATTTTTTCCAGGCTTTTTCCTGGTTGGTCCTCGTGGACCACCTAGGAGGGTCAGAGAGTTGACCCGCGGTCAACTATCTGACCCGCGCCTGCCCTTTGTCTGACACCTCATTTTTCACCAATTTCATGGATTTTTGAGGCTCCGTCTGTCATCTTTTCATGATGCTCCGTTCTGGACTTTTTCTCCTCGTGGATCCACCTTACATGCTTGGTGTTTGCCTCGAGGATAGAATCACTGACTCGCTCGATATCACTCGATCTTGGAGCCGCTTCCTTCACCTATTCAAAAACACCCTAACTTTTCCTTGATCCTTTGAACCCCTTCTTGACCTAGTTTGGACCTTCTCGTGTGCTCCGGATTGACTCCTGTGACAGGGGAGTCTCCATCACTTATGGGCGAGGTCCGGCAAGGCCATGAAGGCCGGCTCCACCTCCATCTCCGGCCCTTGGCCATGAGGTCCCATCTCAGGCGTACATGCCTTGAGGTAATATCTTTTCTTCAGTTTTTTTGCTTGTTTATATTCCCCTTAGCTTTAGGAATCCATTCCCTCCGTTTACTTTCGCACACCGTGCTTCGATCATTCAACTCACCCCTCGCTGGAGCTTGCTTGGGCACCACCTCCATACGCCTTCTACCACACCGTTACACTGTCGAGGCGTTTTTCCCTCGACCCCATAACCATTTTTTGCAGGTCCAAGGATGTTGAAGGACCTGAGGCTCATTTTGGAGTGCCCAGCCATCAGAGGACCGCACATGGACGATCCGTGGCTATTTTGGAACTTGAAAGCTCGTCGGAGGACGGAGATCGAGCTCGGTGAAGCTTGCCTCGCCGGCGTTGCTTCCCAGTTCGTCAACTGCCCTACAGCACTGTCGGATATGGCCAGATCGCCCAGGCATATAGGAGCCATCAGATTCGATGCGTCTCGTGCCATCATATCTCCATCTAGGATCTAATCCCAGCCATTGTCAGCGAATCGGCATCGCACGTCCGTAGGTCGACACGTGGCAAGTGAATCAGCACCTACCGTACGATCGCGCAAGGAGTGGGTAATTTGCACTCAAGCCCCCACCATTTTTATAATATTTATTTAGTACTAAATCTTTCATTGGTCGTTCATATATTTTGTAAGTTTTGCAAAAACCACCCTTAGTTCTATGATTTGCAACTAGGTCCCTGTCCACGTCACCTCACGTGCCTGGTGCACGTAAGGCGTGGGAATTTTACGTCGGGACCCTAACTTATTTTGTAATTTATAATTAGTCCAGAAACATTTTAATGCAGTGTAATATTTTTGGTAATTTTGCAACTTAGCTCTTGGATTTTTGGAATATTGCAATCAGGTCCCTACCAGGTGCACGCGATTTATCACGTGACTTTGGCAATTTTGTAGGGCAACTCCTGGGGTTCTGTCTATATAGTTTTGGTCCAGAAATATTTTTATTACATTAAAATTTTGTGGGAAATTTACACTGTGTCCCTCAAACTTTTGCATATTCACAAAAATACCCCTACTGGAGTGTAATTTCTTTTTATTTCTAGTATTTATTTCATGCATCTATAAAATCCTAAAAAATCCCCAAAAATAGAGTTAAGTTCTTGTTTCATTGCATTTCCATGCCATATTTTTATTTTACATTTTTGCAGCATTTTATTATTTATAAAAATCAAAAACATGTATTTTCATCCATTTTGCATTACAAAAATACAAAAAAATATAAAATGTTTTTGAAAAATTCCAAAAAAATTATATTTTATGTGTTTTTGCTTCTTTACAAAAAATCACTAAAAAAAATAAAAGAAAACCCATAAAAATTACAAACCCCTAAAATCTTTATAAAAATATTAAAAATTCTTAAAAAATACTAAAAATATATTTTATGTCTCTAAAGTTTCTTTATTTTATTCTCTTTATTTTAAAATTAATTTAGAGAATTTTGGTTACTGTTTGATATTTTTTATCTCCAATTTAACTTCACTTTATTTTTTGTTCTCTGTTTTGACTATTTTGAACTTTAAAAATACCAACAAATTAGCAAAAATATAGAAAAATCACAAAAAACCTTAGTAATTTATAAAAAGCACAAAAATATTTTATTTCCTGAATTTTGGATATTTTTACCTAATTTTATCTCTCTTACCCCTCTTGTATATATATATATATTCTATATAGCTTTATATACCTTTTAAAATATAAAAAGAAAAAGAAAAAAATAAAAATATAAAATATAAAAAGAAAAATACAAAATCAGAAAATTAAAAATAAAAAAACATAAAGATTAAAACCCACAAAAAATAGCATTTATAGATAAATTAATTACATTCATTTTTGAGCAATTTTTCCCTGATCTACATGTTTGCTTCTTGTGTTCGACACTCTATAAAACTTGCACTATACACATCTTTTGTAGAGTTATAATAAATTTTAACTCCACATCTTGCTTTCCATTGATTTATCTGTTGTGGGTTAATTGTTGTTTTAATCTGGATTTCGTGCGAGGTCAACTCAACGACTGTTGATTCGCCTTGTGAATTGGCACGACCTCCCTATTTTCTGGTCAAACAAATGGCGCCATTGCTGGGGAGCAACATCGCTTATTGGGATTATTTGTGTTTGTGATATTTGTCTATATTTGTCATTCATTTATTTTCTTAATTGTTGATATTGTTATCGAATTGTCTAATAACTCTTCTTGTTTGAATTTCTGCGAGGAACATGGATCGAGGGAGTAGTTCCTCTTTGGAGCATCGACGCACCCACATGAGGTGGCTTTTGACCTAGCACAAAGGAGGACTTGGAGAATTTTAAAGAGAAAATTTTGAGCATTTATTTTCTATATTTATTTGTGTAATTTAAGTGAGTGAGAGAGAGAGAGACCATTATTATTTGTAATAATACAGGTACTCAGGACTTTGGACTCTCAGGCCCAATTTCCAAGTGATTGTTCACTTGGGGGCTCACCGCAGTTTTGACGGTTTTTCATCGCATTTTTTTATTGAGTGAGCCTTAGCTATAGGAGCTACTTGTCGATAGTAATAGGTCCAAACACATTAATCACCATTGCATGCTCCTATAGAAAACGTTGGGATCTAGTCAAATTCTGAAAATTGTGCTTCACGTTAATAGCAGCTTCTCACCCTAGGGCGATTTTATCGGCTTGCATCTGCATATATTTTAGGTTTCAATTCTATCGAGAATCTTTGCATGTAGAGTGCTGGAGGCAAGGTGAGCATTTCTCTTTAGCATCCACCATCGTTTGCCGCTTGCATTACTTTTCAGCTTCTCTACATTTGATTTTGCCAACTAGGTGTTAAGTAAAATTGATTCCTCATTAGGCACGTGCATTTCTCACTAAAATCCAAAAAAGTGATAATCAATAAAATTGGGACTGCTAATATCACTCGACCCTAAAAGAGATCAAAAAGAAAAAAAACTTATCTTGGGGCGAGTAATCCCCTCATTGTCTTCACTTTTACTTGCTCGTGCATATCCTAAAGACTAGTGCCCAAATCCTATTCAACCTCCTAAGTGTTTGCGCAACATTTTGACTTTTCACCTAACTCTAAAACAGAAAAGATAAAAATACCGCATTTGCGATCTTCACCGAGTTGAGTAGGTGATTGAGGGTTTGTTTTGCATGAGTTTTGCTTGTGATTGTTTGTGTGCATTTCTAGATCATCTCTGCGCATTTGCGCCTTCTTCTTCACTCTCTTGATTTGACCTTCGTGCTATCCGGATCGTTTCCTTTTATTTTCGAGATGGATCCCTGGAGCATATTTTATCTGGACTTTGTGGATCCCTCGTTCACTCCAGTCGGTCCACCTCCCTTTTATCAGGAGGACCCTCCTCCCATTTTTTGATTTTTGTACATATCCTCACCATCCACTGTATCGGGACTCAGACTCCTATCCCAACCCACTTCCACTTCCATATTTTCCACCTTCACATCCACCCGAGACTGAGCTGTTGGAGTCACCTTTCATGGAGTCCACCCTTGAGCATTTGACCCAGATGATGGGTCATATGAGACAGAGGATTTACAACCTAAGAGCGACCATGATATTCCACCATCTGATGATATGGGTTCATTCGAGGATTTCCATGGGAGCTTGCAATCGCCCAAAACACAAAGAAAATGAGAAAAATTTAAAAATCCAAAAAGATTTCGGGAGACCTTTTGTTGAGACAGACTGTGAGGAGAGGCTCCACTTACCAGATCATTCATCCACACATCCATTCACACTCTGTCCCACCTTTGACCCCAAGGATGCTACTGTACAGACTGCTCTTGGTATGCCTCGTGTAGATGTTGATTCCAACCTTCTCCCTTGTATGGAGGAGGTCCAAAAATTAAAAAAATTATTGATTGAACCCAAAGTGGTGGCCACCATTCATGAGATCATCCATGCCCCACTTCAGCATGCCATGATCGATTTATTTGCTCCTCTTCCCAAGAAGAGAAAGCGGAGGAGCAGATCTGAGCATCATATCTTGACCATGGCCACTGCCCATGCCATCTCACATCATCCCATTCCTCAGAAGAGGAACACTGCCACACCTTTTATTAGCTGCACCATCTATGACCATACCTATGATCACACTCTCCTAGACGGTGGTGTGTCTATCAATATAATATCGTTCTCGTTGGTACAGTCTCTTCACTTAGGGTCTCTCAAGAAAACCAGGATGATCATTCAGTTTGCTGATGGATCAATCAAGAGGCCGAAGGATATCCTTGAAAACGCCATCATTTCAATTCAGGGCACGAGCTACCAGGTTGATTTTGTCGTATTACCCATTGAGACCTCCACAAGGGAGCACTCTTCAATCATCCTGGGATGACCACTCCTCACCTTTGCGAGGGTCATTATTGACTACGGATCATGAGAGATTCGCTTCCGTCCTGTTGACGAGAGTGAGGTGGTCATCATTGCACCCACTGCCGATCAGAGACCTGCACCTGATGTGACTTCACCGATCTTAGCCGACCCGAGGCCTATGACCTTTATGTGGATATTAGTGAGACTTTCTTTATGACCGATGATGAGATCCAAGAATTCCTCTCCAAGGAGGAGGACTCGGAAAGTATAGACCTTGGCGTTTCTGTTTCCTGTGATTGGCAATGTGTTGATGACATCCGCGGGATTTACATGATTGACACCATTGAGTGGAGGTCATATTTGGAGACTGGATAGGACAGATATGATTCAACTACTTTCATTGATGGGTCCGTGCATGTGCATTTAGATTCAGATGAGACAAAGGTTGAATTTGATTTGGTTGATTTCATTTGGGAATTTGGGCCTTTTGATGAAAAAGAAGATCCGTTTGAGATTGTAGGGGACGAACATAGTTCGACTACTTCCACTGATGAGTTCGTTCATTTTGGTTTTGACATGGATGACACCTCGGAGGACGACACTGACTACACTTCTTCCGATGATGATGAGTTCGTCCCATTTCACTTTGATATCAGTGAGACTCCCAAGGCCAAACCTAGTCGTACTTCTTCCATTCACCCGTTTGTGCCTTTACACCATAGGACCATTGAGGACCTACACCCTATCGACCCTGATCGGTTTGTGTCATGTGAGGACCTCGATATCGACCTGCACCATACCAGATCCACTCCTCACCGGTCTCGCAAGAAGGTTTGCTTTCAATCTTCTTGATCTCTGTACATCCACTCTGTTGTATATCCATTGTTGTTCATCTTCATCCCTCTCCCGTACAGCTCATCCACCCCATTCTCGTGTTTGCCTTGCTTAGGACATACTTTGTCCTAGGTATGGGGGGGGGGGTGGACGAGCTGAGTGTTCTTTTGTCGTTCTGTTTCATCACTCCTGTTGTCGTCTATACTTAGGGCTTCTTTTACCCTAAGTATAGGGGGAGTGATGTGTACATCATCTGATCTCTTCTTCCATCTTAATCTCTTTTCTTCTTTTCTTATTTTCCTTTTCTATTTTCTTTATCTACTGAAAAGGTGTCGTCGCTTGTTGTCAGTCTTCTATACCTAGGACGTACTTTGTCCTAAGTATAGGGGGGTGTTCACCCCGAGTTCTTCTATTCTTTGATCCTCTCCATTGTCCCCTCTTCTTGTCTATACTTAGGGATATCTTACCCTAAGTATAGGGGAGACAGTCTGAGTACGATATGTTCATTCCCACCCTTGACCCTCCCTGCTTTGTGTACAGTCTGCTATACTTAGGATTATTTGATCCTATGTATAGGGGGGATGGTCAACTTCCTATTCGTTCATTCATTTGTTTATTCTTTAGAATTTCCTATACTCAGTATGAGTTATGTCTTCTCTTTTCTATCTGATCTATGAGGACATAGCTCAAGCTAAGTATAGGGGGGTCGTATATACTTTAGCTATAACTCATGCTTTCGTATTTTTGTTAATAATTATGGCTTATTACACTATAAAATGCATTAAAAGCACATAATAAAAATATGTTTTTATTCCTCAAATTCTTTTTGTATTTATTGATTAATAAATCATGTGAAAATGTTTGAAAAATAGTTTGAAAATATCTTTGAAAAATATTTTGAAAACTATTTGGAAAACATTTTGTTCAATATTTTCAAACTTTGTAAAAATTGTTTTGTTTGTAAAACTTATTTTATTTGTGTGAAATAAAAATGTTTGAAAAACAATGTGCAAATGGTTTGAAAATAGTTGCAAAAATATTTGAAAAATCTATATATACTGTTTGAAAAACCTTTGCAAAATGATTTTCAAATGTGTGTAAATGTTTGCAAAAATTATTTTGGACTATAGTTTTCCAAAATTGTTTGAAAAACCTTTTCAAATAATTTTGAGGAATATATACATCGCACTAAAATCCTTTATTAAACCGTATATAACTATAAAATTGAGCACTTACCCTTTGTAAATACTTAAAATCTAACTCTTGTAAAAATAAAATACATCCCCGTGTAAATATTTGTACCCAATTTTTATCCAAAATCTTTTTGTTTTCAAAAATTTCCAAAAACATTTGCAAAACTAAAATACCAAAAACATTTGAAAAACCTTTTTTTGAAAAAAATGCATGCGTCATCCTTTTCAAAAATCCATAAAAAGTTCAAAATCTTTGAAAATTGCATCACAAAAATATTTTCTGCATTATGCATAGCATTTGCATACATGAGCATTTTTCGGATCGAGTTTGATAATTGAACAAGTCTAAGTAAAATCTGGAGATTGGAGCTTGGTTGGACCTTAAAATATACCTAATTAATAGGAACCTTATAGGAATTGGAATTGAGGTACTTCAGGTCTAGTTGATTTAATTCTTTGAGGATCACGAGACTTGGTTCAATGGATTCTTGACTGCCTAAGTAGAGTATTTCAGAGCACACACACGACTCTTGTTGATAATGACCTAACTTGGACACCTGCACCTTTCACTTGGCTCAACTCTTTTGGAGTGGTGAGGGGACTGGATTTGCCAGTATGAGATGCACCCAAGTGGAAACATTTATCCTCCTCTAGGGAGGGAAGTGTATCCAACCTAACCAGTGATGAGGAATTCTAAAGACAGGAGAGTGTGGGTTGCAATAAAGCTTCAAAAGAGGGATAGTATACTAGCTCAAAAGGAAAAACTCCCTATGTAAATGCTACTGCAAATAGTATTTCAAAAAAAAACTCCAAAAATGTGAACAGACCTGTACAAAAAATGCTTATCGGAGTATGTGAATATGTTGTATAGAAAATAAGCAATCTTGAGCATCAAAGTCAAAACATGTGAGCCTGTAGCCAGATGACTTGACTATACTGGTCTCGCATCCTAGGATAGGTAGCTACACTGGCTACCGCCCATTCTTCTCTTCACCCCCTCCTCTTGAGCTGGTTGCCACTTGAACTCAGAAGCGAATACCCCGCTCCTCGAGGAAGGAGTTATTGGATTGGGGAATCATTGGGTTGAGTCAGTCTCTTTGTCATTTCAGTTGGGGAGAGCCACTATCACTTACATTGTACAAGTCAGATTCATAGTCGTAAGGGTTTGCGTATGAGTTGAAATATTTCTGACCTGGCTATTGAGGACACTTGAGCAGAGTTTTGGGATTCTCAAAGGCTGTTGGATTTCAAATCCGATTCCCATTAAGGTTTCGCCCGCACTAAAATTCCAAAGGTCTGACCTAAGCTCCAAACTTTGATTTTAGGAAGACAAGTTTGATGATTAAAATGAATCCATTTTCTTCTTTTTCTTTTTTTTGTTTTTCTTTTTCTGCACTTATTACATAAGTGTTTGTTAGGGACTAGCAAAGGCAAATATAGGGGGACAATGAATCTCCGTTTCATCATCTTTATTCTATCATTTTGGCCTTAAAAACCCTAGTAAATGCATGTATATAGGAATAATTTAGGCATTTTATCATTCATGCATTATTTTACTAAATGTGTATAAAATATAGTTTTAAAGCCAAAATTATAGTAAAAAGAAAAGAAAAGAAAAAGAATAAAATACTATAAATATTTTATGACATTTTGGCCTTAAAAACCCTAGTAAATGCGTGTAAATAGGCATAATTTAGGCATTTTATCATTCATGCATTATTGTACAAAATGTGTATAAAATATAGTTTTAAAGCCAAAATTATAGAATAAAGAAGAGAATAGAAAAAGAATAAAATATTGTAAATATTTTATGACCCAAAACCCCGAGACCTAGGCATCTCGATGACTAGGTCGATAAGGAATAAAGTAGGAGGAGATAATGGCCACAAAACACAATAAAAATACCTTTTGTATTCACTTTCCTTCATTTTGGGACCTTTTTTTAGTTCTACCTTTTATACTTCAAATGAAGAAATTTTGTACATGAAAGTTGTAGATAATTAAATATAGAAAAATACAAAATTCATTTCATACAAAAATAATGTACAGATAAAAAGTTATGATCTGAATAAAATTCCAAAACCCCAACTTCCCAGACTTGTATCTCTCAAATAAAAACTCGAAATGTATCAAAATCACTTTAATTGTATATAACTTTTAATAAGCTATTTAATGAAGGTGGTTTCATATTTTTCTGAGTCACGGTTTGAAAGTTGAGTTTTGGACCCCTATTGTATAGCTACACTGAATAAAATATTCATTTTATTTATTATTCATTATTTTTTGTAATTTTATATTTTTATAATTTTGTAAATATTATTTATAATATATGTACATATTAAAACTAGAATAAAACACTAAAGAAATCATAAAAATAAAATACTTGTACAAAATACATAGGTATAATACCATTAAATATACCTATGCAGTTAATACTTCTATTTATTTAATTGTATATAATACTTCCAAAAAATAAAATAAAAATATATTTAAGTGTATTAAAATAAGTTGTAAATATGTAAAATAAAAAACAAAATTAATAAAATTAAAAATACAAAATAAAAATAAAACATTAAAATATATAGATAATATACCTATATAGCCTCTAAAAGGGAACTTATAATTTTGAACCTTGAAAAAATAAATAAAAATCATAATAAAATAATTCAGAAAATAATAATTTTTTTATTTAATAACTTAAAATTAATAAAATCCTTTATTATTTAAAAATGAATTTATAAATATTTTTTCCAGGATTTTTCTTGGTTGGTCCACATGGACCAACCAGGAGGGTCAGAGAGTTTACCCGCAGTCAACTCTCGGACCCGTGCCTTCCCTTTATCTGACACCTCGTTTTTCGCCATGTTCGCAGATTTTTCGAGGCTCCGTCTTTCATCTTTGCATGATGCTCCCTTCTGGACCTTTTCTCCTCGTGGATCCACCTTACACGCTTGGTGTATGCCTCGAGGATTGAATCACTGATACGCTCGATATCGCTCGATCTTGGAGCCGCTTCCTTCACCTATTAAAAAACACCCTGACTTTTCCTTGATCCTTTGAACCCCTTCTTGACCTAGTTTGGACCTTCTCGTGTGCTCCGGATTGACTCCTGTGATAGAGGAGTCTCCAGCACTTGCGGGCGAGTTCCAACAAGGCCGTGAAGGCCGGCTCCACCTCTATCTCGGCCCTTGGCCGTGAGGTCCCATCGCAGGCGTACATGCCTTGGGGTAATATCTTTTCATTAGTTTTTTTGCTTGTTTATATTCCCCTTAGCTTTAGGAATCCATTCCCCCCGTTTACTTTCGCACATCATGCTTCAATCATCCAACTCACCCCTCGTCGAAGCTCGCTCTGGTGGGTTCCATTCTGCCTCCATACGCCTTCTACCACTGTTACGGGGTCGGGGCATTTTGCCCTCAACCCCATAACCATTTTTTGCAGGTCCAAGGACGTTGAAGGACCTGGGGTTCATTTCAGAGTGAGCTTGTGGTTGCTGGATGCCAAATTATTTTTGACAATTTCAATCATTCCATTGAAAATATTAATCATATTCATACATCCAAAATAAAATGTAAATTGTATTTTCAATTAATTACCTAATGTAAATCCAATTCACATCAACATTTAATTTGTAAATACTATTTACAAATAGCTCTCTCTAATATATTATAAATCACATTTATGATATATATGCTTGACATGGATAATACTATCCACATTACTCATATCCATGATAATTAAATCATATTTAATTATCTTGGATCATCATTCTCATGCATCTAAATAATATGAATCATATTCATATTATTCGTGATAATTAAATCACATTTAATTATCAATTTATCAATACTCAAATATACAATTTAACAATGGAATTATTCTTGAACTCTTTCAAGAATACTACGCTTTCTCCACGGATATTTGGAGATAAGGATAGGGCGATTGTACATTCCATGTACAATGACTTAGATATTGAGATTATATATCAAATCCAGAGCTCAGGGACCTCTAATAGATGCTTGATCAAATCCATAAATCTAATCTTCTCATTGCATCTGGACCATTTTCAGATCAATGTCCAATATTTGGATTAAGATTAGATTACTTCTCTACTGAGAGGAGTCACTAAAATCTAAACTTATTTCTTCACTCCCTCGGAATGGAAGCATCATAGTTATACAATCATTTATGATCACATCACCCTTGTGTATTCCTAATACCCATACATCCTACGTACTGGAAGACCTAAAATAAACCCGAAGTTTTAGATCATTTTTAGATTTCCTTCTTTAGGGTTTTATCATTAAGTTTCTCATTCGATCATTGGGAGTTGGTATTGATCATATAATTTTCAAAAGCATATATGATGAATCTCCATTTCATCACCTTCATTCTTTCATTTTAGCCTTTAAATCCTATCTAAATGCATGTTATAGCATTATCTTGTATGAAATTACACCTATTGTTTACAGTGTAAATATTGTATAAAACACTCTTTTTAAAGCTAAAATAAAAGAATAAAGAAATAACAGAAAAAATGAAATACCATAGGTATTTAATGACCCTTGAACCCCGAGACCTAGGCATCATGATGACTGGGTCGAAAAGAAATAAAGTAGGGGGTTAAGGGCCAATAAACCAATAAAAAACTTAATTTTTATTCTTCAATAAAGCCAATTCGAGACCTATTTTATTCTTTATTATTTCTTCCTCAAATCAATAAACTTTGTACATGAAAGTTGCATATAAAAATAAATAAATTGGCAAAACCTTCTCCCACTATAAGTAGGGTCGACTACATGGATTCTTAATCAAATCCATGTTGAAAGATTTGATTATTTTTTATGTTGATTTTCGACTATATAATGCAAACCCCGTAAGAGGGGATTTGAACTCCTGGTCTTTTTAGGGGTAGGCATACGACACTACCACACACTGCACACTACCTATAAGGGCGGATTTGAACCCTACTCTTTCGAATAATTTCCTCATATAAGAAAAAATTAAATAATTTCCAACTTTTATTTTAATGTCAAACCTCTTTTAAAAAGAGAAGACCAAGTTCCAGAGGTGTGTGCCAAAACTTAGCACCAATGGATGAAAATAAATGTTATGCCTACCATTGACAATAACAACAAAGCCTTTACCCGCATTAAGTAGGGTTAGCTACATGGATTCTTTGCCTCCATTCAGATTTATCTTTGGTCATTCATGGGCTTATATCCAAAAAACTAAGATCCCTTCGTATAGTCTCATTCAAACACTTCTTGGGCCATCCTCGCCCTCTTTTAGCCAGTTCAACATTCCAAAACTCACATCTCCTCATCGGTGCATCAACTGACTTCCTTTGCAAATGGTCAAACCACCTTAAGCGATTTTCTCGCATCATATCTTCGATCAGTGCTACACAAGCTTTCCTTCCGATGGCATCATTCTGAATACGATCTTTACATGTGTGGGTTCACAACATCCACCATAGCGTTTTCATTTCTGCTATTGCCATTCTCTGCGCATATCTATGGTTCAAAGGTCAACATTCAAATCCATAGGGCATATCAGGTCTCACAGCTGCTTTGTAAAATTTTTCTTCTATTTCCAAATGAAATTTCTTATCACAAAGAATAGTACAGGCACCTCTCCACTTTATCCAGCCTGCATTTATTTAACTTAAAAATAATGCACAATGTGCCCTAGACAATCAAAATGAAAAGCTATAATCCAAACTTCACAGACATGTATCTTCTCTGTATTTATCAAAATAGCCCAAAATCACCTTTAACTGTATATAACTTTTAATAAGCTATTTAATGAAGGTGGTTTCATTCAATTTGGAGTTAAGATGCAAAAGTTAGATTTTAGACCCCTGCTTTAAAGTATACCTGAATAAACTAATCAATTTATTTACTCTATATTTTTCATATTTTTATAATTTTATAATTTTGTAAATATTATTTATAGAATATGTATATAATTAGAATAAGATGAAGTCATTAAAAATATAATAAAATAAATAATCATACAAATATACATATATGAAATACACAAACATATACATATATAATAATTACATTTATTTATTTAAGTGTATAAATCACCTCATAAAAATACAAAAATATATTTATATGTATTTAAATACGTTAAAAATATAGAAAATATTTAGATAAAATAATAAAATCAAAATAGAAAATAAAAACAAAATATTTAATATAGGTAAATATACATATATTTATACTTGTAAAAAGTAACCTACAATAAAGAATCTCGAAAAAATAAATAAATATTAGATTAAAATACTACATAAATTAGTAAATAATATTCATATTTTACTTGAAAATAAAATAAATTATTTGTTATTTATTTTGATTTATTTTCAATTTTATTTTCTGTTTTTTAACCTAGCGGGTGACGTGGCCCAATCAAAGCGAGCCTCGGTTGACCTGCCGGTCAACTGAGCCACTACTATAACCTAGGCCTACCAACCTATTGAGCACCCATTTCTCTTGATTTTTCCCCATTGATTCTTACTCCCTCTCGTCTCTATTTCTCTTGACTTTTGTTCCTCGATCATAGGTTTTTCATGATATATTCTCTCCTTGATCTTTGGATCGCTATGCTGATCAAGAGCATCAATTAAAGGGCCTCTAGCCCCTTGAAGACCTTGATCCTCATGCCTTGTAGCTTTTTGGTGACAACAAGAGTCTTGCTGGATGCATTGGCATGGAGGAAGAGGAGTAGAGGCTGAGTTCTGAGCATCACCGGCCACCAATGGAGGAGCTCCTCTGACCCCTTCATTTTTGGAGGAAAAGCCATAGTCTAACCAGTTATTTCTGTTCTTGGAACTTAGGATTTAGTAGTTTAGTTTCAGTTTTAGTTAAAATCACATTTTATTTTATCAAATCCATCGGTCGTAGTTCGCCGAAGCAGAGCTCCGATGAACTTGTTCACTATGCCTTGTTGTTTTCCCGACCCATCTTCTACACCCATTTCATGCATAAATGCTTGTTCTATGCCCTACACCCTCTTATTCACCCTGATCTGCTCCAGATCAGGAGATCCAATCTCTTTTTTCCGTCATCCATTAGAGATCATCACCTAGCTCCATTCCCCTATATTTCACCGAATTAGACCCCCATGACCCCCTATTTCGTATACTTGAGCTTAACATGCAAGTCTTGGGGGCCTAGGACCCCTTTTGGCTCGATATTGGTCCAGCTGAAGCAGCTTCAGGTACTCTGCCCTTCTTCAAGCTCCAGGTTCCCATTGATGGGTCCTGGATCATTTTGATGCTACCAATCTATACGGACCTCCTTCAAAGACATTTTAGGCCACCTGGGAGCCTCCCAAGTTGTCGGAGTCATCTTGTAGCAGATATCCAAGCTCACCTAGGGATAGTTCTTCCCATGTTCTTCCATTGAATTCCTCTATCGTCCATCAAGAGTTTTTCTTGGCGAGTTCTAGCACAATTGGATAGTGCAACATTTTGACCATCAGATCTCCCATGAGATCTAATCCGAGCCACTGATTGACTAAGCGATATCAAGCGTCGAGGAGCCGACACGTGTTTAGTGAAGAGATACAGGCTGTCTGCTCATGCTTTTTGGGGGTAATTTTGCATATCTACACTCAGTTTTGAGTATTTTATTTTTAATCCATAAATTATTTTCTGTAGCATAAGTTTTTTGGTATTTTGCAAAATGACCCTTATATTCTCTTATTTGCACTTAGGTCCCTTGCTACGTCACCTCACGTGTCCATACACATGAGGTGGTGGGCTTTTTTGCAGGGACCTCACTGAAGTTTGATGTTATTATTTAGTCCCTTAATTTTGTAATCCAATTCAAAACTTTTTGGAATATTTGCATGTATGCCTTGCTATTTTTTCTTCTAGAATTATATGATTTAAATATTTGTTGGAAAATTATACAAAGGCCACTGTAATTCATATTTTTGTTCCTAATTGCATTTTTATTTAATTTTATTTGCATTCCAATCCCTACCAATATTGCATTTTTATTTATTATGTTCCTTGCATTCAAAATACTTTTTTGCATTTAAAAATTATATGAATTTTATTTTAAGTGCCCTCTATATTATCAAATCACATATATTTTCTACATGGCAAATTAAAATATTTTCCTATATTTAAAATCCAAAAACATTGCATTTATCTCGTGTTCGCATTATCAAATCCATATAAGTTAGAAAATTTTTTTGTGAAATTCTAAAAAAGAATTCATTTCTTATTGTATTTTGTACCTAGAGACCAAAAATCACTAACATAATTTAAAATAAAAAAATGTAAACCCTCTGTAACCCTAAAAATTTATTTTAAAAATCAATAAAAAATCCAGAAAATACATTTTCTATTTCTATATATTATTTATTACATATATTATATATTAAATTTAGTTTTGGAATTTTTAAGTAATTTAGATGTTTTTAAATTCCAAAATAATCCAGCTACATATTATTTCTCATTGTTATAATATATTTCTTCAATTAAAAATACAAACAAATTAGAAAAAATGCAGATAAAAATCACAAAAACGGAATAAAACATAAAAAAGACAAAAATATTTTATTTTGTGCATTTTGAGTATTTAGGTATATATATAATAGCCTATATTTTATATTTATAACTATATTAATTATTTTATAATTATTAATTTTTTATTATTAAAAATAACAAAAATATTGTTAATACCCTCAAAAAAATAAAGAGGACAGTACCTGGTGTAATTTTTTGATTTTCTCCATTTTGAACATATTTATATCAATTATCTATTATATTATATATATATTGTTATACATATCTATTCCCTCTAATTATTAAAAATAAAACCAAAAAATAGAAAATTTTAAAATATTAACAAAATATAATAAAATACAAAACAAAAAATATAAATTAAAAATTCCAAATAAATATATATTAAACACCAAAATAATCACTGTCTTTTTGCCAATTTTTATGCTCTACTCCCCATGCCCCTTACACCTATACCCACTAATTGTAAAGTTATAATAAATTTTAACTCCACATTTTTATTTTTCATCGCTTGTTCTGTATTGCAGGTTAATTATTGTTTGATTTGCCTTTCATGAACAGTCCCCACAACAACATCATTCTCTCCTTGTGAGGATACATTAGACCCTCTCCTGAAGCGTCTCGACAAATGATGCCATTATCGGGGAGCAACATGTTGGATAAGATTGTGTGTATACTTTTATTCATATTTTTCTTGCTTTATTTTCCCTTTATTTGAGATAATTATTTATTTGTACTAATCGCTTCTCTTATATTTTTCTTGCGAGGGACCTCGAGGAGAAGGCGATCGCTTAGGTGGTTGGAGCAGGGAGCTATGAGGACATTAGCTCTTCATCTTGTGAGCTAATTGGAGAGAGCAGGAGAGAGAGTATAATTAGCATAGTAATTTTCCTTTTTATTTTGGTGAGAGAGTGGAATTTTTATTTTCATTTATTATTTATAAGAATACATGTGAACTGGATATTGGACATTCGAGAATATTTTATCAAGTGTTTGTACACTTAGGGCTCACCATATTTTTCTCATTGTTTTCTTTGCTTTATTTTCTTTGTTTTCCATGATTTATGCTTTCTGCTTTATTTTCATTCATTTTGTGGAATGAGCCCTTAGAATTTTAGTATTGCTTGTTCGGTAAATTAGGTCCAAACACTTAACAAAATCATGTACCTATAGTATCTACATTTGAACTTAGTTAAATTTAATTGTTGATTACTTAGACTTGGAATCGAGCATCGTGAGAGACTCTACAAAATGCTTGCAGGACCTATTGTGGCAGGCACCAAAAAGTCTCCAAGACCAAACATTTAGGTCCCATTTTTTAGTAATTAACATTTGGTTCTTCATGACTAATAGCAATTCCTATTTAGGGATATTTCCTTCATTTGCATATCATGCATATAGATTAAGTTGATAAATTTTTGCCTTGCATCCCGCATGGAGAGAGATAGGAAGTGTTGTAATTACCTCTGACTGAGCATTCATCATATTGACTCAATTGTGAGATTTCCATCCTTGAGTCGCCTTGCATCACTTTGTCGCTTTCTCCCTCTGATTTTAAGCACCTAATGTTGGGCACGCGAGCCCACGATGAGCCATTATGCAATAAGTGTTGTTGCAAATATCATTCCTCGATCTGAAATGAAGAATAATTAATTTGCATAATTGGTCCCTTAGTACAATTAGGGTTATGTATCATGGCCATCTTAATGATCATGCATCTGTTGATTCAATTATTGAATCATAGAGGCTGGTGCTTGGATGAATACTTAAAGAGTTAGATTGAGGACTCACCAAGCACCATCAAATGATTATTAAGAGATGATGTCCAGCCTTAGTACGAGATGGCGATCCTTTCTCTTTTGGCTGATATCTAACCGACCTCTTGATGCAGGTCCTCTACATAGGAATAGAGATTCAGAGGTGTTAGATAAGTTAGGTCAAAAAATTGACTTGGAGAGATTGAGATAACCAAGTCCTATGTCATATGTTGTCATGATATAGGCACACATCCTCTGACTGGAGATATATGTCTTACTATATGTTTGATTATGCACATTTGGTAGACCAATAGGTTGTTAATCAAGTTCTATACATCGACACACTAGTGTGCATACAAGGGCATATGAGTAATACAATCTCTTAAAGGTATCATACATGTTCATTACTGAAACAGAAGACATGAGCTCACTCATGAGATATTAGGGATCAAATTCCGTGCACGGTCATCTCGCTTTGGAAGCTTGACTAAATTTGTTGGTTTAATATATGCTTTTGGAAAGTATATGTCAATACCTGGGGATGATATTTTTTTTGGAAAGTATATGATCGATACCAACTCCCAATGATCAAATGAGAAACTTAATGATAAAACCCTAAAGAATATAGTCTAAATAGATTTAAAACTTCGGGCTTATTCTAGGTCTTCTAGTATGCTAGATGTATAGGTATTAGGAATACCTGAGGGTGATGTAATCATAATTGATTGTATAACCATGACGCTTCCATTCCTAGGAAGTGAAGAAATAAGTCTGGATTTCAGTGACTCCTCTCACTAGAGAAGTAATCTAATCTTGGTCCAAATGTTGGACAATGATCAGAATGCGATTCATATGAAATGAGATGATTTGATTTATGGATTTAATTTAATCAAGCATCTATGGGAGGTCCTTGAGATCTGGATTTGATCTCAATATCCAGGTCATTATACGTGGAATGTACAATCGTCATTTCCTTATCTCCAAGTATTCGTGAAGAAGCGCATTATTCTTGAAAGAGTTCAAGGATAATTTCATTGTTGATAATGTGTATGAGCATTGAGAAAATTGATAGTTAAATATGATTAACTATCATGGATAATATGAATTTGATTCATATTATTTGTCCATATAAGGAAAGTTATCCGTGATAATTAAATTTTATTTAATTATCAAATATGTGAATAATGTGAATCTGATTCATGTTATTTGGGCACATAACAAGAGTCTTATTGGATAACTAAATGTGATTTAATTATCAATGATATGATTAATGTGGATATCTCTATCCATAATAATCATGGATATTATAAATATGATTTATAATATGTTAGAGAGATTTAATTGTAAATAGAATTACAAATTATATGTTGAGGCGAATCAGATTCACAATAAACAATAAATTGTAAAACTGATTTACATATTATGTTGGATATATGAATATGATTCATATTTATCTATGGCGTGATTGATATTTTCACAAATTTAATTTGGAATTATTTTTATGATAATAAATGCAATATGTTGTTGCATTATATAATATATATATATATATATATATTAAGGAAGGCAAAACCACCAGCAAAAGTGGTCGTCCATCTTGACCAATTCAAAGGGTGGGACGACCACCCTTTTTTGGGGTGGTGGTTGCCTCCCATGTTATCTATTTATTATAATTGAAACTAAAATAAATTAATGTGTATCTTGATAAACGGATATGATTAACTTATTTTAATTAAATTCGTTGTTGAAATTTTGTAGCAACAAATCATGACCATTGATTAATAACCTCTTAATCTAAACCACTGTATTAAGATGGTACATGGATTGAGATCCTTGTACATCCAACTAGTATAAAAGGAAGGGTATCCCATGCCTTTTTTGACTACAACATTCCAAGAGGAATTAAAATCTCTCCATATCTCTCTATCACTATCTCATATTCTCTACACATGCCCACTCTCTCTCCCTCTTTAGAGTGGTCGTCCACCCTAAACCCTAGAGAGGGTCATCGTCGTCGCCACGCCGTTGTGTTACCGCTTCGACCACTCGTGGATCTCCATCTCCTTCGATGCACTTCTCTCATGAAGAAGACATCAGATCTCATGAGACGAGATTAGGTGATTCATCTCTTGGATCATCAACATGGATTGTGAGGAGCACGTGTTTCATCAACAAACTCGCAAGCATCCCCTCTGTTGGATCGGACTTGAGACATGAAGTCTCTTTGTTTAGAGACTTGATGGAAACCACACTTCAAGAGGCAACCCTAGTACATGTTTGTGGTTTAGATGAAACGATCCGAAAAGTGTTATTGGATCATGTGGTTTCCACATTCAATTTTTTTAAAAATTCTGCTACCCCAAGAAACTAATACGACTAGTCGCTCTCGATCGCATATAATGCTATGCTCACGCTTTTGTGATGTGCTTAAGGATCTTTCCATATCCTTTAAGTGGTACCATAGACATATGTTGAAGGTGTCGGATATGATCCCTAAACCTATGATGACATGGGCATTTTTGGTTGTGCGAATTTTCATCGCATTTGTTTCACACAACCCTATTTTGTGCAATTTTTTAAGCCCATTTAAATGCCTTAAACATAATTTTGTCACTTTTATTATGTTTCTCATCTTATTAACAAACTGTAGGACTTGAGTTTGTGTGATTTGGAATCCATTTGCTCAAGTTATGACTGGTTTAGTAAACATGTGTCCATTGTTACAAGAATGGTATTTTAGAACGTAATCAAGAGAGAAACACTATTTTAAAATGCTTAGAAGTTTGTCTGCATCACTTGGATTCTGTTGCAAATCAAAGAAATTTAGTTTTCTTGATTTGGAGTTTAGCTCAAGATTTGTTAGTTTTAGTAAACTTGTGTCACTGCTGGAAACTCAACAATTTTAAACAAGAATCATGTGATTGTCATTCAATCAATTCATGAAAATTAATGGTTAATCTCTTGGAATAATTAGTTGTTAAATATTTATGAAATATTTAATAATTATAATTATTTTTTTGAATGACCATAACCAACATGATAAGATAATTGATCTTGATGGATTTGGTTATAATGAGCTTTCCAACAAACAATGATATTTGAATATGATTGGGGATTTGTTTAGAAAATATCCTTATAATATTAATCAAACTGGTTTTGATAAATAATATGGGGTATAACTTTGATTGAAAAACTGATTATCATCTCAAATACAATATGATCGAATCACATTATCTTGACCTGAAGCAGATATGTTGTCTAGTCGGGGATAGATGGGGTAGTATGTTGCTCCGTGAGCGGTATGTCCCACATCCTGTGTGTACCAGCCATGACAGCGGGTAAGGAAAAGATAATGTTTGAAATTATCATGAGGTTAAAATTTGAATAATATGTATTTTTTATATTATACTATCTTTCAAGTAACAATCAAAATTGTTTGTTGGTTAATTGATTGGATTGATAAATGACTTAATTGATTAAATTAATTATATCTGATTAAACACTCTATTATGAATAGAGTAGTATTTCTCTTAGAAGAATTAATTATGTGAATATGACTCATAATAAATAATTAAAATTTGAATGGGATCACATAAGTGGCATCCATGGTCTTCCATCAAGGCGAAGGGTTTCGTCGTCAGGGATTGTATGTAGGAGACACCTTTCCGAAGTGCCAACTCCTGGATACAAGCGCATCTGGATCAGGCTATTTGCTTCTCGAAAGAGTAAGGCCATATGCGTAGGGGCGATATTGGATTGCGCATAATGAGTTTTATTGTTATTGACGGTTGGTTTAATTAACGACGGGTCAACATTTCTTTAGGGGTGGTGGTCTCGAGTGTCAAAGACCAAATTAAGAAATACAAGTTGGACTTACAAGTCGGAATGAGTTCTCGCTTCTTTTATCCAAGTTACAGGTTCTCATATTATTGGGATGTAACAAAGATAAAAAAAATGAAATCCTAGATCTTGCTATATCTTTTACATTGAAAATGATTAAGGGAATGAACTTTCAGTGTTGACAAGGAAAGACAACTTTGATATAAAAACTAAATCCAAGTAAAATATGTATTTATACAAATCACTTTATTTCAAATAACCTACATTAAACCCACTTAATATTATACTCAATAATAACTAGTAAAATTATCATGAATTGGATTCATGATCAAAAATATTGTTCTTGCAGTTGGACATATAATGTATGTGATTGTAATGTGCAAGTTTCCTCATAATAATGAGGAATGGTAATTAAATAGACAATAGGACAACAACCTAGGGTTTGTGTGTCTCTATAGTCTTGATCTCTCATCGAGTGTGATTTGGAAGTATAGTCAGGTCGCCTTAACATCAGGTCAAAACAAGTCTACATACGCAAACTCTTATGACTATCAATCTCTACTTGTACTGTGTAAGTGATACATAGCTCCCCACCTCAGAAATGACCAAGAAACAACCTCCCTCAACAAGGTAGCTCTAGTCCCCCAGTCTAGCAACTCTTTCCTTGAGGAGCGGGGTATTCTCTTCCAAGTTCAAGTGCAACCAGCTCAAGAAAAGAGGAAAAGAAGAGAATGGACCATGGTCAGTGTAGCCACGTATCCCGTGGAGCTTGACTAGAGTAGCCAAGTCTCTAGTTGCAAGCTTCCATGAGATGAGATAATGAATCACATAAGCTTTGCTTATTCAACTATATACACTCCGATAAGCATATTATTTTCAATCAGGCATGTCTCCTTTTTTGGATTTTTTGCATTTTTTTATCATATATACAACATGTGCAGATGTACATAAGGAGTTTTTCTTCTTGAGCCAGTAGACTATCCCTCTTTTGAAGCATTATCGCAACCCAACGGCATCCTGTCATTAGACCTCAATGCTACTAGACCAGGTTGAGATGCACTACCTTCCTTAGACGAGGACGAGTGTTTCCACTAGTTGTAACACACCAGTATGCTACCCCAAGCCAAAGGATTCTGTCTCCTCACCACCTCATCCATGAAGATCTACGTGTAAAGTGTGTGTCCAAGTCAAGCCAATGTCTGTAAGGGTCATGTGTGTCTCAAAATATTCTACTTAGACCAATCAAGATGACATGTGAACATAGCCTTGTGGACTCAAAGAATTAAGTCACTTGGACCTGAAGAGTCTCAACTGCAAATCCTATATGGTTCCTCTGAAGTTAAGTAGATTAAGGTTTTAACCAAGCTCCATTCTTCAATTTTATTTCAGACTAGTTTAAATGTCAACAATGATTCAAAAAAAATGCATATGCACATGCAAATAAAGGTATTTACAAAATCTGTTGAAAAGAAAAGAAATAAAAGAGAAAAAACTTTTCGAAAAGTTTTTCAAAGCATTTTACAAGTTTTTATGGAATTTTTAATTTTTCAATTTTTTAAATATTTTAGAAAAGAAGGAAAAGAAAGTTTTTACAAACATGTACATATTTATACAGATTCTTATACAAAAAATTTATCCAAAATCTATACACATTTTGTACAAGATATTACAAGAGATTTTATCTACAAATTTTATTAAAGGATTTTATATACAAAAGAATTTTATATACAGATTTTAATTTATAAAGGAATTTTATTTTACACACACATGGATTTTACAAGTTTACAAAATAATTTTTATACCCATACTTGATAACCCATGTGACAAAATATTTTACAAAAAAAATTTCCATAATTTTCCAAAATTTTTCAAAATATTTTACAAAATCTTTTTCAAAATTAGTTTTAAAAATAATTTTACAAATCATTTTACAAAAAAGTTTTCAAAAAGATTTTTGCGAACATTTTATTTTCAAAAAAATATAAACATTTATTCAATATACATAATTTTGATACAAAAAATAATTTACAAACATTATACACACAAAACATTTTTACAACCATTTTACAAAAATTTGTACAAAAATAATTTTTCAAAAATTTTTACAAACATTTTTACAAATAATTTACAAATTATTTTACAAAAAAAATTACAAGCATTTTTGCAAATCTTTTTCAAAATAGTTTAATTCCAATTTTATTAATAATAGCCATATTATTAACACCAAATTACGAGTTATGGGTAAAGTATGTATACAATACATACAGCACCCCCCTATACTTAGCTCGAACTATGTCCTCGTAGTGATTAAAGAGAGACAAAGGAAGATATAACTCGTGCTAAGTATAAAAAAGTGAAAAGAATCTTATGCTATAATGACTTAGAGAATAAAAAATAAAACGGAGAGAAGTCGGTGATCCTCCAATACTTAGGATCAAATAATCCTAGGTATAGAAGATTGTACAAGCGGGGAAGTCCGAGGAAGATAATATACACGAAATCAACAACTCGACTTGTCCCCCCTATACTTAGGGTAAAAGATCCCTATGTATAGAAAAGAATATCAACAGTTGAGGGACAAGTGAGGGAACAATCAACGAAGTGAAAAATAGATATTACCTCCCCTGTACTTAGGGTCGGATGTCCCTATGTATAGGCAACAACACATTGGTAATAGGATAGAAAGAAATATGAACAACACAAGTATACCCCCTATACTTAGGATAAAGCGTATCCTAAGTATAGCAAGAAACCTAAGCAAGACCTAGGGTGTTAAACAAAATGGAATAAAAGAATAAAATAGAAAACAAGGATATACAAAGAGGCGGAACGAAAGTGTAAATCAGGTATGAGATGTAAACGATGAGAATCAAAGAACACATCTCATACAAAATGAATCGGGGCAACATCAGCGGTCAATGGGTCATGATCAAGAAAAGACTTCAGGCGTTGACCGTTGACCCAAAAGGTGGACTCATAAGACAACTCGAAAATGTCAATATTGTCATTGTCATGCACCTTTCCGACTAAATAAGGTCCCTTCCACTTGCTTTGTAATTTCCCTGGAAATAATCTCAGTCGTGCATCAAATATCTATACCCTGTGATTCAGCTCAAACTATTTATGATTGATGTGTGAATCATGCCATATCTTCAATCTGTCCTTATATTGTAGGCTACTCGAAAAGGCTGTATCTCTAAGCTCCTCCAGGGCTGCTAACTCTGCTCTCCTCTAATCTCCTACACTCTCTAGATCAAATAATATCTCTTTGATTGCCCATAGTGACTTGTGCTTTATCTCAACAGGTAAGTGGCATGGCTTTCCATAAACGAGTCGAAATGGATATGTACCCAAAGGAGTCTTGAAGGATGTCCTACAGGCCCACAAGAAAGACCAACTCCAAAAGTTGTGATCAATCCTTTCAGTCTGGGCGGACAACCTTCTAGAATATCATCATTATTTCCCGATTCGAAACCTCAGAAAGATCATTCGTCTGTGGATGATATGGAGTGGAAACTCTATGTTCTATGTTGAACTCATTAGCAAGGACCCTTACCTTGTCGTTCATAAATTGAGTACCCCCATCAGAAATCGGAACTCTAGGAACCCCGAACCGTGATATGATATTCTTCCTCAGAATCTGCTAACAGTCCTTGCATTAGCGGGTTGGGAGAGGGTTGGCCTCAACCCAAGACTCACATAATCTACAACTGATAAAATGTACTCAAATTCCTAACTCTTAGGGAATGGGCCCATAGAATTGATGCCTCATGTGTCAAAAACCTCACAGAAGTGAATGGGCTACATCGACATCATGTCTCTATGACCACAACTACCCATCCTCTAACAGTCGGTACTCCTCTTCATGAGTTCGTCTAAATTCAAGAAGAGTATTGGCCACCACAGGCGAGATTGGAGAACCTTTGTTGTTCTCCTTCTCCCAATGTGATGTCCTCCTACCTCAAGCTTGAGGCAATAGGTGAGGACGTTGTGGTGCTCCTCTTGAGGAATACACTGATGCCATACACTATCTCCTCTTTCATGGTAAAAGGTGGGATTCTTCCGATGGTATGACTTGGCTTTCGCTAGTAAAGTCTCAAGTCATTACCTGGTCTATCCTCGTGAAACTTTCTTGGAAACAAGATAGTTCACAATGTCGGCATGATAGCAAGAATTGCCTCGTCTGGGAAAGTCTCAGTAATAGGTGTGGTTGTCTTTGAATCCTCAATATGCTCTAAGCAGGAGAGGTGATCCGCCACCACATTCTTGACTCCAGGATTATCCTTAATCTCAATATCAAACTCCTAGAGTAGAAGGATCCATCTAGTCAATCATGCCTTCACATCCTTCTTATCCATTAAGTACCGGATGGCAGTGTGATCAGTGTATATAGTCACTATAGATCAAAGAATGTAAGATCTGAACTTATCCAAAGAAAAGACTATTGCTAGCATATTTTTCTCTGTAATAGTATAATTTTGTTGGGAGGCATCTAAAGTCCTTCTAGAATAATGAATAGCAAAAGGCAACTCATCCCTCCTCTATCCTAAAACATCCCCTACGGCAAGATCTGAGGCATACGTCATGATCTTGAATATGAGAGACCAATTGGGTGGTTGAAGGATAAGAACATGCACAACTAGATTCTTGAGAGTCTCAAATGATAAAAGACACTTATTGTCTATAAGGAGCTCAGTCTTTCATGAGAAGATCAGTAAGTGGTCGGGCAATATGATTGAAGTCTTGAATAATCTGTGGGTAGAAACTGACATGCCTCAGAAAAGACCGCAATTGTCTCAAATTGGACGGTGGGGTAAGCTTACTGATGATATCTACCTTGGTCGGATCGACCTCCCTGCCTTTGTTGGAGATGATGTGACCAAGGACCATCCCTTGAGTCATCATTAAATTACTCTTCTCCTAAGAAAGAACAAGGTTGACCTTAATGCATCACTGAAGCACATGGTCTTGGAAAGAAAGACAAGCATCAAACCCATTGCCGTAGACCGAAAAATCATCCATGAATTCCTCTAAACATTCACCCACCATGTTCAAAAAGATGGAAATCATACTCCTTTGGAATTTAGCTCGGGCATTACATAATCCAGAGGGCATCCATCAAAAAGCATACATCCCAAAAGGACATGTGAATGATGTTTTATCCTGGTCTTCGGGCACAATGGCCACCTGATTATACCCCGAGTACCCGTCAAGAAAGTAGTAATAACTCTTCCCAACTAATCTCCTAATAATCTGATCAATGAATGGTAGTGGGAAGTGATCCTTCTTGGTGACTTGATTCAATCATCTATAGTCCACAAAGACCCTCCAAGAAGTGGGTACATGAGTAGCAATCTCCTCTCCGTACTCATTCATAACTGTAGTGATACTTGTCTTCCTTGGTACCACATGTAATGTACTAACCCACTCGGAGTCAGAGACGGTGTAGATAAAATATGCACTCCACCACATGGATATTTCCTTCATAACAACCTCTCGAAGACTCAGGATCAGTCTGCGCTGAAGCTCACGAGATGGCTTGGCATCATCCTCGAGATAGATGTGGTGGGAGCACAGAGCAGGAATTATCCCCTAGAGATCTACTACAGAGCAACCGATGGGCTTGTGGTTCCTCTCAAGAACCTCAATCAACCAAGATTATTGGTCGTCAGTCAAATCTGCTGAGATAATGACCGGAAACATCTTTGGTTCTCCCGCAAGGAATCGGTACATTATGCTCTATGGTAAGATCTTCAATTATGGGCATGTGGGTGCTGGCCAATCTGGTCTCTAAAATGCCTACATGAAATCTACCAGATCTGAATGTGAAGACTCTTGCTGTGTCTCTGAACTCGATGAAGATGGACCTACTGGTGTCTCTTCAACTACACCGACGCTATCTCCATCCTGGATGTAGGCTCTGCAAAAATCAAACAAGGAAGGTACTAATCAAACCCCTGCCAGTCAAAGTCTGTATCTAAATTGGTGGGACCAGAATGACAAGATATGAAATCAGCTTCGTTAATCGAATCGACATAACTAGACTCTGTGGTATCTGTCGGACATGCGAGCCCACAGCGAGCCATTATGCAATAAATGTTATTGCAAATATCATTCCATGATCTAAAATGAAGAATAAATAATTTGCATAATAGGTCATTTAGTACAATTAGGGTTATGTACCATGGCCATCTTGATGATCATAAGATGTTGATTCACTTACTTAATCATAGATGCTGGTGCTTGGATGAATATCTAAAGAGTTAGAATGAAGACTCATCAAGCACTGTCAACTGATTATTAATAGAAGACCTCCAGCCTGAGAAGGAGATGGCAATCCTTTCTCCAAAGGTTGATATCTAACTGACCTCTTGATGCAGGTCCTCTGTATCGGAATAGAGATTCAGAGGTGTTAGATAAGTTAGGTCAAAGAGTTGACTTAACGAGATCGAGATAACAAAAGCCCTATGTCGTATGTTGTCATGATATAGGCACACATCCTCTGACCAAAGACAGATGTGTTATTATATGTCTGAGTATGGCAGACCAATAGGTTGATAACCTAACCAAGGTCTATACATCGGTGCGCTGGTGCGCATGCAAGGGTATATGAGTAATACGATCTCTCAAAGGGATCATACATGTTCATTTACTGGACCGGAAGACATGAGCTCACTCATGAGATATTGGGAAGATCAATCTTCGTGCATTGTTGTCTCGCTTTAGAAGCTTGACTGAATTTGTAGGTTTGATATATGCTTTTGGTAAATTTTATGATTAACACCTGGGTATAATATATGCTTTTGGAAAGTATATGATCGATACCAACTCCCAATAGTCAAATGAGAAACTTAATGATAAATCCCTGAAGTCGACAATGTAAAATTGATATAATACTTCGGGTTTATTCTGGGTCTTCAAGTATGCAGGATGTACACGTATTAGGAATACTTGAGGGTGATGTGATCATAAACATTTGTATAACCATGACGCTTCCATTCCACGTGAGTGATGAAACAGGTTTGGATTTTAGTGACTATTCTCATAGAGAAGTGATCTAATCTTGGTCCAAATGTTGGACATTGATCTGAATGTGATTCAGATGCAATGATAAGATTAGATTTACGGCTTTGATTTAATCAAACATCTTTGGGAGGTCCACAAGATATGGATTTGAAATGTTATCTCAATATCCAAGTCACTATATGTTGAACAATACAATCGTCATGTCCTTACCTCCAAGTATCCGTGGAGAAAGCGCATTATCCTTGGAAGAGTTTAGGATAATTTCATTGTTGATATATATATATCCGAACATTGAGAAAATAGAAAATTAAATGTGATTTAATTATCATGAATAGTATGTATTTGATTCATAATATAAGGAGAGTTATCTAAGATAATTGAATGTGAA
This sequence comes from Ottelia alismoides, assembly GCA_037367405.1. Lineage (NCBI taxonomy): Eukaryota > Viridiplantae > Streptophyta > Magnoliopsida > Alismatales > Hydrocharitaceae > Ottelia > Ottelia alismoides. The sequence continues at coordinate 227,144 of JAZKJV010006347.1, read as the reverse complement.
TGAATTATCAAAGATGTGAATAATGTGAATGTGATTCATGTTATTTGGGCACATGAGAATAGAGATCCAAGATGATTAAATGTGATTTATATATCATGGATATGAATAATGTGGATATCACTATCCATATTAATCAGATACCTTGTAAATGTGATTTATAATATATTAAAGAGAGAGTATTGTGATTTAAATATGTTAATTAATTATTGATGTGAATTGGATTCATATTGGATTATTAATATAAAATATAATTTACATTTTTGTTTTGGGATGTGAATGTGATTCACATTTTTCCAATGGCATGATTACAATATTCACAATATAATTATGAATTATTTTTGTGAAATAATTTACAACATTTGTTGTTGTAAATCTTGGAGATATCATGCGATAATGAGATCTCATGAAAGATATAGACCATGTCCACCTCAAGAGGGTTGATAGTCACCAATTTCTAAAGGATAAGAGTGTCGCCCCCCCTTTTTAGGGGATGAGGTCTATCTCCTCATTATCTGCAAGGTTAATTAATTAATTTTATTTGAAATTAATTATATTGATTTATCAATATATATTTATTTAAATGAATTAATTGTTTTTATGGTTTTACAACAACATCATGGCCATTGAAAGTCATCCATTGATTTTGTGTTGTCCATGGATTGAGATCCATGGACTCCCAAAGCCCTATATAAGAAGAGGCACCCCTTGCTCTTCGAGTTACATCAACTAATGCTCTCTCCCTCTGACGAAGCTGAAATTTAGCCCTCTAGTAATATGGAATTAACATTCAGATGTCATTGTAGTTGGGATAAATAGGATCCATAAAAAATCACTAATTAATTTATTAATTAAATCAAAGTGGTCGAATTTATTTTACTTGGGCAAGCCCAAGGTCGAACTCAGGGACACGAGCGTCTTAGGTGATTATTTTGGTTCTCATTATTCAGATTAAGCTACAAATGAGAAACTCCTAGGTCAAAAATGCAAGGATACATGAAGCAGACAAGGTAGACAGATGCAGGCACTTTTATTTGATTTTTAAACTGAAACATAATGCAAATGTAAAGTTATGCAAATGTGCCCTAATTAGATAGAATCACTAAGCAATTAATATACGATCAATTTCAGAATCAATTTACGAAGCAACCCTACTTGAGAAATCAACCAACAACATTATATTCATCAGGCAGTTGACACCACATAATTTTAATTAATCATTGGATTATAAGTGTCAAATCAAGAAACCATTCACGCCATCAGATGGACAATGAAACAAGCTTTGAAACAAAATTGAAATAAACTAAAAGGGAGCTCGGATGCTCAGGATATTCATAAAAGAGTCCAGGGGCATAAATGCACAGAAAACATTAAAATAAATAGATAAAAAACTAAAAACAGGTCCTTGGAGGGAATGAAATGTAATTAAAATAAATCGCGAGGCTTTCCCTGTAAATTTCCTACATGTATGGGGACTAAATTGCAATTATTGAAACTCGGAAGGGGTTGAGTGTAATTAGCCCCATGCGTGCATGATCTTCACGTGACATTAGGACCTATCTGCAAATTGGAGAAGCTGGCAGCCCCCCCTACAAATTGCCCAGATCTCACGTGACACAACACGTGAGGCTAGGCTCGAGTGGAGGTGCAGGCTCGGGGCGAGGTTCAGGCCACATGGAGGTAGATGATGCTCTAATTCGACATGGGTTCTCCGAACTTGGAAGCTCGGAGTGGAGGTTCAGGGCGATGACGTAGCCTCTGGTGGGCTGTTGGATGAGCATCGGGAGGGTGCCATCCAACAACACATGTGCAATCTGGAGCTCCTCCTTCCTCCGTGGGCTGGTGACGCTTATAGGACTCCGACGAAGCTACAGGTGCTCCACCACTCCCCTCCGGGCTCAATTAAACTCCAGGAAGCTACCTGGAGGCGTGGTGATTCAACTTGAAGCACGGGCGAGGCTCAGGTCTGGTTGGAGGGGGTCAACAACGTTCATATGCCGGAGACGGAGCTCATGAAGATAGCTTCGATGGAGCTCCGACTTGTGAAGGATGGTACTTGCAGAGTTAGTACGTAGCCGAAGCAATTGTGAGCGAGGTGAGGTGAGTGGAATGGAAGGTCGTGCTGGGCAAAGAAGGTGGCATCCTGGTTGTCTTCCCTTGCGAGGCAGAAAAGTGGGAGGCGGTGCGGCTTGGGATTATGGAAGATCAAGAGGACGGGTGAAGGTGTGCGCGAGAATGGTGGAAGCGAGGCAGAGCAAGTAGGGTGATCAACGGAAGGTGACTATGCGTGGAGTTACCAAATTAATTCAAAGAAATTAAGAGAAAAAGCTAAGAAAGATCAAGAGAGACTTACTTGGAGAATTTGTGAACACAGCGACCTGGGATTGAGTGCTGGTGGGCGCTCCGGTCTTCGCTGAACTCCAGCGGCCAAGGGGAGCAACTCACCAACATTATAGAGCCGGAGGCCTGGCCTACCATGGCTAGGGGTCGACACCGGGATCGACGGCGGTCGTCTCATCGTCGATCCGACCTCCCCCTATCACAGGGAGGTGGAGAGATGCTATGTTGTGACCCACATAAAGGTGGACCACGTGAACTAGGGGAGGTCACGATGCATTTGAAGATGGAAACTTCGAGGTCCCGTTGATGGACGACGTGGGTTGAGGGGGGATATGAAGCGAGAGAGAAGGGAATGCGGTGAGCTACGTGGTCGGCGAGGATCATGGAGGATTGGTCTTTGACTTGACTTAATCGGGGAGGCGAGAAGGTGGCTATCGTGTCCAGGAAAATAGAAAGGGGCGTCAGGTTTGCAAGGTAGAGAACGTGGGTGAGAGAGTGCAAGCCGGAGGTGGGAGACAAAGTCTCGACCATTGGATCTTGTTATCCAATGACTGAGAGAAGGGTGCACATGAACACAGCTCTGATCAAATTGATCAGAGCGCATCAATGGTAGTGGGTGAAACACGCTTGGACATTGGATCTAATGATCCAAAGGCTGAGGCACGAGCACACGTGGATGCTCCAGATGTGATCAGGAAGGTGATCAAGGGCCGCAGGCGGAGATGAGATGAATGGCTGAGATGGAGGCGCCAGAGACGGATCGAACAACTGACAACGGAGGTGACTGGCGCAAAGGCAACGGGTCACGTGGCTCAACCAGAACTAGCCACGTGACCCAACCAGATTATTTAGAAGAAAGACTCAAAAAAGAAGAAGAAAAAGGTCAAATTTGGAAAAACTCAAAACATGAAAGTTGTAGCTCTTGATGAGATCTACAAGTTTCATGTTAACCAAAAACGCAAAAGAGATCAAACAAAGGGAGAAATATTTTTGCAAACATTTTTAAAGGTATAAAAACAATACGATTTTTAGTTGTGTCATTCTTTTGTATTTTTAATTTATTTTAAGACCAATCTATATATAACAATTAATCTGGTTTTTGTTGACTCCAATTTAAGCAATGGGATTAATATCTGGAAATTAACATGATGAAACTGAGGTTCATCACCCCCCTATACTTAAATTATGCTCATCCTCGAGAATCTAAAAAATGAATAAGTTGGATTAACCCCTGATTGTACAAGTGAAATACAAGACCATATCAGTTCAAGAACTCCCGGTTTAATAGATCCAAAATTTCAGAGTTGAACCATGCTCTAATCAAGAGGTATCCATTTTCTCTACTTTATCAAACTCTCTCTTTATACATATAAAATAGGGATATGAAATTTAGTGTTGATTGCAGTTACAAGAGTAGAGTCACAACTTAACCCAAGGTCCCAATCCAAGAAATTCTCCTAAGGCCTCAATCCTTAAAATTAGGAAATAAACCAAATATTCATCCAATCCACCATCTCTTTAGTTGTCAGACTTAGAAATGTAGGTGGCAAGCCAGCTGATGAAGGGCATACGATTGTGTCATTTCTTCTCTTCTCTCATTGGAACAAGGATGCTCTCGAGTTCCTTATTAACTCAACACCTATTTTTGGTATTGATCAATGTGTCTGTCAAGAGAAGTTGGAGTCATCTGCACTTGTTTTCCTAGGAGTACATCAGGATGTGCCTCTTTGGGGTATCTAAGATACCTTCTACACCCAGACTTGTAGCATTTACGGTGCGGAGCCCTTCTTTGGTGCAAGCCCGACTCTTGGTCCTAATAGCGGTGGCCCAAGTGGACACTTTGAAATGGTTGGGAGTGCTCGTCTTTGGTGGAAGCTCTTTGATATTTGACTTTGTATGTGAGAGCTTTTTTTCAACATTGATTATTCATTTAATTGCTTTTGGCTAGATCCACTGCTTTTACCAAGAGTTGGTGCACACCGAACAATAATTTTTTTATCACACCTGGCACATAGGTAAATATCAAGATATTAATACAAGAACCAAGTTCTCATACTGGCTAAAGATGCTGACACTCAGGTTTCATGAAGCCTTCAATGATTTTATCCCATCCTCGAGCATCATTAAATCGAGTCCAAACTTAAATCCCTCATCCCAGTCTCTTAAGTGAAATTTCAACTCCTCTCATCATAACCGCAGTCGTGTATGTGAAGTGTTGATCATATTCTTAAGGTTAGATACTAAGCACGCAATATAACACACAAATCTATCAAACTAGGGAAATATGGATAATTAAGTCAGAAACCCTGATGACTAAGGCTGGTTAACTTAAAATCTCAAGACCTTGTAAACTAAGTGTTCTTGAACATCACTAATCATGTGTGAATGTGAAAGTGTCAGGGATTTAAACCAACCCCTTCATGAAGGATATGGTATGATCCTCAAGCGCATCACGAAAGCGTGTGGATCGCATCGAATGCGATCGAGAGCGACTAGTCGCACTAGTTGCTCGATGCAGCGGAATTTAAAAATATAATGTGATGAAACCACATGATCCAAGAACATTTCTTGGATCATTTCATCTAAACCACAATTAGGTATAAGGTTTACCTCTTTAAGCGTGGTTGCGATCGAGGCTCTAAATGAAGAGACCTCCTGTCTCAAGTCTGATCCAACGGAGGAGACGCTTGCGAGCACATTGATGAGACGCATCCTTCTCGCAATCCATGTTGATGATCCAAGAGATGAATCTCCTGATCTCGTCATACGAGATCCAACATCTTCTTCATGAGAGAGGTGCACTAAAGGAGATGGAGATCCATGAGCAAGTACTCCGGCATCATAACAACGATGATGCGGTGATGGCGACTCTCACAAGGGCTCCATGGTGGACGGCCACTATGAGAGAGAGAGAGATAGAGGCTTGGCATGTGGATAAAGAGAGAGGGTGAGAGAGCATTCATTAATTGTAAGCATGTGAATTGAAGAGCAAGGGGAGCCTCTTCTTATATAGGGTTTTGGGAGTCCATGGATCTCAATCCATGGATAATACACAATCAATGGTTGAGATTGATTTGTGTTTCTTTCAATGGCTAAGATGTTGTTGTAAAAATACAACAACAATTGATTTAATTTAAATTAATTTATATTGATAAATCAACATAATTAATCCCAATTTAAATCACTTTGACTGGTCTTGGAGATAAGGAGGAGATAAACCACATCCCCTAAAAAAGAGGGGGACGTCTACCAATCATCTCATGAGATCTCATTATCTCATGAGATCTCATTATCTCATGATATCTCCAAGATTTACAACAACAATTGTTGTAAATATTTTTCACAAAAAATACTCACAATTATCTTGTGAAAACTTCAATCAATCCATTGAAATTATGTGAATCTCATTCACAACCCAAAACAAAATGTAATTATATTTTCAATTAATCATTCAATGTGAATCCAATTCACATTAACAATTAATAAACAACAATAAATCATAATATGCTCTCTCTAATGTAATATAAATCATATTTATAATATATCTGATTAATATGGATAGTGCTATCCACATTATTCATATCTATGATAACTAAATCACATTTAATTATATTGGATCTCTATTCTCATGTGCCCAAATAACATGAATCACATTCACATTATTTAGACCTTTGATAATTAAATCATATTTAGTTATCTTAGATAACTCTCCTTATAATATGAATCGAATTCATATTATTCATGATAATTAAATTACATTTAATTCTCAATTTTCTCAATGCTTGGATACACATATCAACAATGAAATTATCCATGAACTCTTTTAAGGATAATGCTCGTTCTCCGCGGATACTTGGAAATAAGGACATGGCGATTGTATTGTTACACGTATAGTGACTTGGATATTAAGATTACATCTCAAATCTAGATCTTGGGCATCCCATAGATGCTTGATTAAATCAAGACCGTAAATTTAATCTTCTCATTACATCTGAATCACATTCAGATCAATATCCAACATTTGGACTAAGATCAGATTACTTCTCTATGAGAGGAGTGACTAAAATCCAGACTTGTTTCATCACTCCCTCAGAATGGAAGCATCATAGTTATACAATCATTTATGATCACATCACCCTCAGGTATTCCCAATACATGTACATCCTGCATACTGGAAGACCCAGAATAAACCCGAAGTATAAGATCAATTTTACACTGTCTACTTCAGGGTTATATCATCAAGTTTCTAATTTGACTATTGGGAGTTGGTATCGATCATATACTGTCCAAAAGCATATATATTACCCAGGTGTTGATCATATACTTTTCCAAAAGTATATATCAAACCTACAAATTTAGTCAAGCTTCCGAAGCGAGACAATCGTGCACGGAATTTGATTCTTCTTAATATCTCATGAGTGAGCTCATGTCTTCCGGTTCAGTAATAAACTTGTATGATCCCTTTGAGAGATCGTATTATTCATAGCTCTTATATGCACATCAGCGCCCCGGTGTATAGACCTTGATTAGGTCATTAACCTATTGGTCTGCAAAATATAAATACTCAGACATGTAGTAAGACATCTGTCTCCGGTCAGAGGATGCGTGCCTATATCGTGACAGCATACGACATAGGACTTTGGTTATCTCGATCTCGTTAAGTTAACTCATTGACCTAACTAATTTTACACCTCCGAATCTCTATTCCCATGTAGAGGACCTGCAGCAAGAGGTCGATCAGATATCAACCAAGTGAGAAAGGATTGCCATCTCCTACTCAGGCTGGAGATCATCTCTTAACAATCATTTGATGGTACTTGATGAGTCATCAATCTAACTCTTTAGATATTCATCCAAGCACCAACCTCTATGATTCAATAATTGAATCAACAACTGTATGATCATTAAGATGGCCATGATACATAACCCTAATTGTACCAAGGGACCTATTATGCAAATTAGTTATTCTTCATTTCAGATCAGGGAATGATATTTGCAATAACATTTATTGCATACTGGCTCACCGCGGGCTCGCATGTCCAATAATCTCCCACTAGCCAAAAGAGCCATTAATGGGCCAATCATTAAACCCACACTCATGTGACAATCATAAGCTATTTAGAAAAATAGCTAGGTAAGTTGATCAGTCACTCTATTCCCGAGAGACTACGCCAAGTCCTTTTACGGCACTTGCATATCCCCTGTAACAGTGCTCGCATCTAATGTGAATGTTGCATATTATGCAACCAATACTCAATATTATCAGTGATAATATCCTTGACACTACACCTTAATAATTATTATAACCAGTATATAATTTCAATTATTCTTATCAGAATACCCTTATTGTTGGAGATCTCTATCTCCTAAGGTATCCATAATTAAGACCTTTTATATCGCTATCTATAAAGTCTTAAGTTCTTGACGATAAGACTTTGAGATCACTATCTCAAAAATCTTTTCATCTTTGAAGATATTGTTATTACTGCAATCAAGTGTTTTATCTCCTGAGTAGGATTAGTAACAGTTTACTACTCCCACTGCATGGCAGATATCTAACTTTTGCACACATCTAGCATACACTCAGCTTCTCGTAACTGATTCACAAGGAAAAGTAGTTCTAACATTCACTTCCTCAACTCTTTGAGGTGCTATCCCTTTAAATAGGTCCGTACCATATCTTAAGGGATGGAAGCCTTTCTTGGATTTTTCTAGAAAATGGAACATGTACAAGGTGTACTACTAATGTGACGGTCCCAATACCCTCTTCTCTTTGCTTCTGAACATCTTCAGAACTAAGATCTAAGAGGTATCCTTGAGATCATATCTCAAGGTATGGAATAGCCAGTCTATAAAACACTTATTACTATCCTTATATTATTCCAAATGATTAGGGTATCATCTACAAATAGCATGATGAACACAATGGCACTCCCACTAAGCTTCACATGGTTCATCAAGATTCTATCTGAAATCATAACATTTATAATTTCATCAAATCTTATGTTCCAACTACAAGAAGCTTATTCGGGTCCACAGATGGAGTTATTTAGCTTGCACAGATTGCTTTCCTCAACTGTGAAGCTATGGGGCTACTTCATATGAATATCCTTGGAGATGTATTCATAGAGGAATGCAATATTGGCTTCCATCTTGAAGATGTCAAAGTCAAGTTGTGTAGCTATAGTTAGCAATAATCTAATGGGTTAAAGCAAGATTACGGAAGAGAAAGTTTCATTGCAAGCGATGTCTTCTCTTCGGTGTGTATCTTGTGGATATGAACCGTGCTTTGAAGGTGCCTACCTTCTCATCAGGTTCTGTCTTTCTCTTGAAGATCCATTTACACCTTAACGGGTCTTACCCATATAGGTGGATCCTCGAGGGTCCATATACAACACTTGTATATGAAGTCTACTATAGACTTTATTGCTAACATCCATCTTTTCATGACATGATCTTCAGAAGCTTCATCACATGAAGTTCGATCATTGTCAGATTTCTCTGACACATGACATTCATCCTCAAACTCATTTGAAGACGTATTAGTGTTTCATCTTTAATTATCCTTTCAATTTCCGATTTCTGGAGCCTCATTATCTTCTAAAGATTAAATGAGTTCCTACACTTCATTTTCATCTTGATTCTCAATAGAATCATACTCTAAGAATCATATTCTTAGAGATGAGATCTTTTAAGAATCTCAAGGTCATAAAGTAGATATCCAATACCATCCTTTATTTTCCTAATGAAGTAGCACTCTCTTGTGCTAGAATCCAGTTTACCAGCATGGAACCTTTTAAGGATATATATTGTAGTCTCTACTACATATATACTTTGGAAACTAAGAGGTAATTATGCTAATATTCATCATTGATCAAATCATGTCAAACATGATCCAATTGTATCTTCCTACAACTCTCTTGAGTTTAGGTATATTAGGAGGAGCGATATAGGAATGATATTCATATCTCTATAAGCTATTCTTTGAATTCATCTAATAGGTACTTGCTACCTAGGTTAGATTAAATCCATTTTCATCTTCCTTCAAACTTTCGTTCTAAACCAAAAAATTGTGAAATCTTTGAAAATTTCAAAGCTTTCTAAGGTAAAGAGAAGAAATCTTATATCACAAATAATCATCGAATGATATCACATATCATTACTTTTCATTATGAAATAGATGATCCACATCATCATTATGTATGAGATCTTGAATACCTCGACATCTAACACCATTCCCAGAGAAGGGTGCGTTGGACAATCTTTACTTTGAATACAATATTCACAAATATGTAAGATTTGAAATTTCAGACATTCTAAAGGTTCATCTCTTACTAGTATATTGATCTCATAAACAGACATATGTCCAAGGTTTGATGCCAGATCATTGTCAAATGATCTTCATCCTCCTATTGATCTTTTAAGGTTTACTTTTCAGTATTAGAAATACTAATGAACCATTCATTAATTTCTAATTTAGTAGAGTCCTCTAGATATCAGAATACTATTTTAAATATACCCATCATAACTCTTTCTGATAGGTCTAACCAGAGTTCATATCTATTTCCAACATTTAGAAATAAACTATGAGTGTTTTCTAATATCTAGGTAGTAGAGACATTCTCTACGACTAAGGGCTCTCCCACTATAAATATGAAGTCTATCTATCCAACAGAGATTGTTGCAACAATTACATCAATACCCATGTGAATGACTATTAAACCTTAAGATCAAATTTTCTAGTCTTCTAAAATATATGCAACCAATTGCAAGTGTTATTAGACGATTGAGATATAATGATTAGAGTTTTAATCTTATTTGATAAGAAAGTCAATTTCAATCACTAAATGTAGATTATTCCGATGCACTATCCGAGTCCTTCTCTAAGGATCCTAGATAGTCTAGATAGTCACACTATCTGTACATCGGCTTATTGTAGTATTGGCATTTATCCGATCCTTTGGATGTCATATGTGTGTGGAAACCATAGAAGTACAATCAACTCTTTGACTTTTCTTCTAACTTGGGTCTGACCCATGCTTCCACTACGATCCTTTCATCTCTAAACAACCACTGCTTAAGGCAAAGGATCTCTTATGTTGAATTCAAAAGATTTCAATATAAGAGTATTTCGACATTTATGTATGCTTCATTTAATTCATACATTATGAAAATTATGAAGCTTCATAAATGACTAGAGTATAGATAGTAGAATGATGACACTCATCATATCTACATACATCTTAACTCTTAAAGATTTAGGTTCAGGTAGGTATTCAAACATTTTGAATACATCATCACTTATAGAGCTACCATTCTGCATGATGCAGTGAACCATGTCATTCATGATTAAATGTCGAGAGCATATATGTATGCCATAACATCTTCTTAGATTTTATAAGGATTATTCGACAATTACGATCATCATCCACATGTCACTTCCAAAGAACATTCGATGAGATCAAGACTATAGAGACATACAAACCCTAAATTGCTGTCTTATTGTCTATATAATTGTCATTCCTCATTACTATGGGGAAACTTGCACATTGCAACCACATACAATATGTGTCCAACTGCAAGCACAATATCTTGATTATGGATCCAATCCATGATATTTAATTGGTTATTATTGAGTATAGTATTGAGTGGGTTTAATGGGGATTATCTGAAACAAGAAATTTGCATAAATATATATGAATATATATATACACATTTTACTTTGATTTAGGAATTTTTATATCAAAGTTGTCTTGCCTTGTCGACACTGAAAGTTCATTCTATTAATCACTTTCAATGTAAGAGATATACTTACCATTATATCTCAGCAAGATCTGGGATCTTCTTTCTTATCTTTGTCACATCCCAATAATATGAGAAACTGTAACTCGGATAAAAAGACGCGGGAACACATTCCTCCTTGCAAGTCCAACTTACATCTCCCAATTTGGTCTTTAACACCCGAGCCCACCACCCCTAAGGTGATGTTAACTCGTCATTAGTTGAACCAACTATCAACATGATTAGAACTCGCTATGCGCAATCCAATATCGCCCCAATAATATGAGGAACCGATATTGGGGTCACTACGCATACGACCTTACTCTTTTGAGAAGCAAAGAGCCTGATCGAGATGCGCTTGTATGTAGGAGCTATCACGTCAAACATGCATCTCCTACATACAATCCCGGGCGACGAAACACTTCGCCTCGACGGGAGACCATGGGTGTCACTTATGTGATCCTCCACCTTGTATTCAAATTCTAATTAATCATTATGAATCATATTCACTATGATTAAATCTTCCAAAGAAAATAACACATCTATTCATAATATAGTGTTTTTAATTGGATATAATCATTTTAATCACATTAAATCAATTATCAATCCAATTCAATCAATAAACTTGATTGTTACTTAAATAAATGGTATTATCTCAAAGTACGTGTTAATTTGAATTTTAATAATTAGAAAATACACCGTGATTTCTCCAGCATTATCGAGTCCCTACCCGCTGTCATGGCCAATACCGACGAGAGTGGGACAGACCGCACATGGTGCAACCTGCTACCCCAACGCTTCCCGACTAGACACCATATCCACCTCAGGAAAGGATAATGCCAAATCGATCATTGTGTACTTGAGATGATCATCAGTTTTTCAACCGAAATTATGCCATATAGTAATAATCAAAACCATCTTGATTATAAGGAAATTTGCTAGACAAATTCCCAAACCTATTCAAGTAACATGTTTGTTGAAAGTGTATCAAGTAACCAATCGGTGATCTAGATCAAATCTAATCATTTATTGGTTGAGACAGTGTCATTTAAGGGAACAATTATCAATCAAATATTTATCAATATTATCTATAATTATTCTAGGAAATTAACCATTAATTTCATAAGTTTCTTAAATGACCATCACAAGGTTCAAGATTAGGATTGCAATTTTCAGCAGTTACCCTCACTTACTAAAATTAGCATATCTCATTCATTTTAAATCCAAATTAAGCAAAATCAGTTTATAAAGTTTGATAACTTGATTTAAAATAGAATCTATATGACTAGAATGTATTTTCAGACGTTTTAAAATAATAACTAACTCTTTAATTACGTCATTATTCGCTATCCCCGAAACAGTGGATATATGGTCATTAAAAAGATCATAACTAGAGTTATCCGATTCCAAATCACGCAAACTAAAATTCCACGATTTTATTAATAATGGAGAACATTATCCAAATGATAGTTTCAAGTTTAAACATTTTAAATAGGGCCGAAATTTATCACAAAATAGGGCTGTGAGAATCGAAATGCAGAAAAATTTTCACGAACCCTCACGAGCCAAATCTTCTTAGGTTAATGGATCGTATCCAAAACCCCATAACCTTGCTCCGGTACCACTTGAAGGATATTGGAGGATCCTCAAGTGCATCGTGGAACTGTGTAGATCGCATCGAATGCGATCGGGAGTGACTAGTCACACTAGTTGCTCGATGCAACGTAATTTAAAATTTTAATGTGATAAAACCACATGATCCAAGAACATTTCTTGGATCATTTCATCTAAACCACAATTAGGCATAAGGTTTAACTCTTGAAGCATGATTGCGATCGAGTCTCTAAACGAAGAGACCTCATGTCTCAAGTCCGATGCAAGGGAGGAGACGCTTGTGAGCACGTTGATGAGACACGTCCTTCTCGCAATCCATGTTGATGATCCAAGGAACGAATCTCCTGATCTCGTCACACGAGATCCAACATCTTCTTCACGAGCGAGGCACACCGAAGGAGATGGAGATCCACGAGCAAGTACTCCGGCAACATAACGACGATGTTGCGGCGATGGTGACTCTCACAAGGGCTCCATGGTGGACGACCACTATGAGAGAGAGAGGCTTGGCATGTGGATAAAGAGAGAGGGAGAGAGAGCATTCGTTAATTGAAAACATGTGACTCGAAGAGCAAGGGGTGCCTCTTCTTATATAGGGTTTTGGGAGTCCATGGATAACACACAATCAATGGTTGAGATTGATTTGTGTTTCTTTAAATGTTTATGATGTTGTTGTAAAAATACAACAACAATTTATTTAATTTGAATTAATTTATATTGATAAATCAACATAATTAATCCCAATTTAAATCACTTTGACTGGTCTTGGAGATAATGATGAGATAAACCTCATCCCCTAAAAAAGGGGGGACGGCTACCAATCATCTCATGAGATCTCATTATCTCATGATATCTCCAAGATTTACAACAACAATTATTGTAAATATTTTTCACAAAGATAATTCACAATTATCTTGTGAAAAACTTCAATCAAGCCATTGAAATTATGTGAATCTCATTCACAACCCAAAACAAAATGTAATTATATTTTCAATTAATCATTCAATGTGAATTCAATTCACATTAACAATTAATCAACAAATATAAATCATAATATGCTCTCTCTAATATATTATAAACTATATTTATAATATATCTGATTAATATGGATAGTGCTATCCACATTGTTCATATCCATGATAATTAAATCATATTTAATCATCTTGGATCTCTTTTTTCATGTGCCCAAATAACATGAATCACATTCACATTATTTAGACCTTTGATAATTAAATCACATTTAATTATCTCAGATAACTCTCCTTATAATATGAATCAAATTCATATTATTCATGATAATTAAATCACATTTAATTATCAATATTCTCAATGCTTGGATACACATATCAACAATGAAATTATCCGTGAACTCTTTCAAGGATAATGCACGTTCTCCGCAGATACTTGGAGATAAGGATAGGGTGACTGTATTGTTCCACGTATAGTGACTTGGATATTGAGATTACATCTCAAATCCAGATCTCGGGCCTCCCATAGATGCTTGATTAAATCAATACTACAAATTTAATCTTCTCATTGCATATGAATCACATTCATATCAATATCCAACAGTTGGACTAATATCGTATTACTTCTCTATGAGAGGAGTCACTAAAATCCAGACATGTTTCATCACTCCCTCGGAATGGAAGCGTCATGGTTATACAATCGTTTATGATCACATCACCCTCAAGTATTCCCAATACATGTACATCTTGCATACTGGAAGATCCATAATAAACCCAAAGTATAAGATCAATTTTACATTGTCTGATTCAGAGTTTTATCATCAAGTTTCTCATTTGACTATTGGGAGTTTGTATCGATCATATACTTTTCAAAAGCATATATCTTACCCAGGTGTTGATCATATACTTTTCCAAAAGTATATATCAAACCTACAAATTCAGTCAAGCTTCCTAAGCAAGATGACCGTGCACGGAATTTGATTCTTCCCAATATCTCATGAGTGAGCTCATGTCTTCTGGTCTAGCAATGAACCTGTATGATCCCTTTGAGAGATTGTATTACTCATATGCCCTTATATGCACACCAGCGCACTGGTGTATAGACCTTGATTAGGTCATCAACCTATTGGTCTGCCAAATGTACATACTCAGACATATAGTAACACATATGTCTCCGGTCAGAGGATGCGTGCCTATATCATGACAACATACAACATAGGACTTTGGTTATCTCGATCTCGATAAGTCAACTCTTTGACCTAACTAATCTTACACCTCCGAATCTCTATTCCCATGCAGAGGACATTCATCAAGAGGTCAGTCAGATATCAGCCAAGTGAGAAAGGATTGCCATCTCCTACTCTGGTTGGAGATCATCTCTCAAAAATCATTTGATGGTACTTGATGAGTCCTCAATCTAACTCTTTAGATATTCATCCAAGCACCAGCCTCTATGATTCAATAATTGAATCAACAGCTATATGATCATTAAGATGGCCATGGTACATAACCCTAATTGTTATAAGGGACCTATTAGGCAAATTATTTATTCTTCATTTTAGATCAGGAATGATATTCGCAATAACATTTATTGCATAATGGCTCGTTGTTGGCTCGCATGTTCAACACTTCATCCATTTTTTATTTCATTTTCATCATTTTTTTCATTTTTTTCAAAAACAATATTTACATTCAGAAGTTAGACTCATTTAAACCCTCGTTTTGAAAAGAATTTTGAAAAGATTTTCAAAATAGTGTCATATAAAAAGGTTTTTCAAAACATTTTTCAAACGATTTTTAAAAACAAGTAAAACCATTTTTCAAACCATTTTCAAAATATTTTCTTCAAAATTATGTAACATAGTAGAGAAAACCTTTCAAACTCTGAAAACATTTTATCCAACTTAGTTCAGAATTTTTATACTCTAGCTCAAAAAGTTTTAAATTTTTCAATTTTTTTTTCAAAAATAGAGCTATGGTAAAGTATATATACTGTATATACGATATACCCCCTATACTTAACTGTTGCTATGTCCTCATAGCACTAAGTGAGATAAAGCCATAGCTCAAGTTAAGATATAGGAAAGAATACAAGAACTGAGGAGGATGCCCCCTATACTTAGGTTAAAAATAACCTAAGTATCGGAGAGATGGATAAATGAGTAAAGAATTTTGTTCCCCTTAGGTCCCCCCTATACTTGGGCTGAGAATAGCCTAAGTACAGAGATGGATAAGTGAAGTTGTAGAGACCTGACAGGAACAAAGAGGTTAGGATGGATTTACACATGAAGGAATGAATATGTGGGGATGAATGGAGAACCTAGGGTCTAGGGGAGGGTGTCGAAACAGACAAGGATCAATCAACCACGCAATACCCTTGATTCACCAACTCACACGTGAAATCAACAAATGTCGGTTATTTATCTTGTCATTTTTATTGGAGATAAATATAAATTCTAACTTATGCAAGGCTAAATGATACGTCAAATCCAAACATCCTACATAAAAAGGTTGTTTCTCTCCCAAAACATGATTTTACTCCATTTTGTTGGTCAACTTGCATTATCAGTCCCAATTTTTATCTTTAAGGTTATCAGATTTAATGAGAGCACTAATCAATCAGACATCATCTACCGCTCATTCCTAATTTCCAATTAACCTTAGGCGATCAATCTAGGAAGGGATTTCGAGAAAAAGATGATGCATACGATAAAATCATGATCTATACCTAAGAGAAAAACTCACAGTTCCTTGAGCCATCTTCGTGAAAAACAAGACTAAATTGAAACCAAAATGCTGAATGTATGTAAGTCGATGAAAATCGCACCTAGCATGCTTCTATTAGTGGGAAAGAATAGATTTAATTTTTAGCTAAGTGAAGCGATGTCTATGTGCATCTCAAATTTATGTATGTCCTACCTACGATCAAACACATAAGATAAAAATGTGAAATGGCTCGGAGAGCTGCGTGCCTGATCCTAGGTCGACACTCAAGTGATGCAAGCCCCACACAACCACAATTGCCTTTGTTCATTTACACTCGCGAGTCTTCAAAGGAAGACCGTTGTAAAGACGATTATTTCATGAAATGCATGAAAATTGCGAGAGGTATGTATTCTCTTCAATTTCTCCAATGATTGCTTTTGTGGATCCTCGCAGCAGGAGCTCCTGCTCCTTGCCTCCTTGATCGCCAAGGGACCCCACCACAAAAAGCAAATATTAGATAGATATTAGAGAATCAAAACAATGCAAGGGAAATGAACAACAAGACCTACAAGATAGAAAGTACCACTCAATCAAATAGCAAAAATCTAAATAATACAAAAGATGACACGTGTCCCCAGCAACACCATTTGACGAACCCAAAATTTAGCCATCTAATAATGTGGAATTAACACTCAGATGTCATTACAGTTGGGCTAAATAGGATCCATCAAAAACTGATAATTAATTTATAAATTAAATCAAAGCGATCAAATTTATTTTACTTGGGCAAACTCAAGGTCGAACTCAGGGACACGAGCCTCTTAGGTGATTATTCAGGTTCTCATTATTTAGATTAAGTTACAAACGAGCAATTCGTAGGTCAAAAATGCAAGGATACGTGAAGCAGACAAGGTAGATAGATGCATGCACTTTTTATTTGACTTTAGAATGCAACATAATGCAAATGTAAGTTATGCAAATATGCCCTAATTAGATAGAATCACTGAGCAATTAATATACGATCAATTTCAGGATCAATTTGCGAAGCAACCCTACTTAAGAAATCGACCAGCGGCATTATATTCATAAGGCAGTTGACACCACATAATTTTAATTAATCATTTGGATTATAAGTGTAAAATCAGGAAGCCATTCATGCCATCAGATGGACAATGAAACAAGCTTCGAAAAAAATTGAAATAGACTAAAATGGAGCTCGGTTGCTTAAGATATTCACAAAAGAGTACAGGGGCATAAACGCAAAGAAAACATGAAAATAAATAGATAAAACACTACAAATAGGTCCCTGGAAAGACTAAAATGTAATAAAAATAAGTCGCTAGGCCTTCCCTGTAATTTTCCCACACACATGGGGACTAAATTATAATTATTGAAACTTGGAAGGGGTTAAGTGCAATTATCCCCAAGCACGCATGTTGTTCACGTGACATGTGGACCGATCTGCAAATTGGAGAAGCTAGCGGGCCTCCCCGTAAATTGCCCAGATCTCACGTAACACATCACGTGAGACTAGGCTCGAGTGAAGGTGCGGTCTCGAGGCGAGATTTAGGCCACATGGAGGTAGATGATGCTCTAGTTCGGCTCATGCTGTCTGAACCTGGAAGCTCGGAGTGGAGGTTCGGGGTGATGATGTGGCCTCCGGTGGGCCATTAGATGAGCACTGGGAGGGTGACATCCAACGACACCTGTGCAATCTGGAGCTCCTCCTTCCTCCGTAGGCTGGTGGTGTTTATGGGACTCTAGCAAAGCTATAGGCGCTCCGCCACTCCCCTCCGGGCTCGATTAAACTCCAGGAAACTACATGGAAGCGTGGTGATTCAGCTTGAATCACGGGCAAGGCTCAGGTCTGGTTGGAGGTGGCCAGCGACGTTCATATGCCGGAGACAGAGTTCGCAAAGATAGCTCCGATGGAGCTCTGGCTAGTGAAGGATGGCACATGCATTGTTAGTACGTAGTCGAAGCAATTGTGCGCGAGGTGAGGTGAGTGGAATGGAAGGTCATGAGGGGCGAAGAAGGTGGCGGCCTGGTCGTCTTTTCCGGCGAGGAAGAGAAGCGGGAGGTGGAGCGGCTTGGTGTTATGGAAGATCAAGAGGACAGGTGAAGGTGTATGCGAGGATGGTAGAAGCGAGGCAGATTAAGTAGGGTGGTCAACGGAGGGTGACAGTGCATGGAGTTATCTAATTAATTCAAAGAAATTCATAGAAAAATCTAAGAAAGATCAAGAGAGACTTACCTGGAGAATTGGTGGACGCGGTGTCCTGGGATTGAGTGCTGGTGGGCACTCCGATCTTCACTGAACTCCAGCGGCCAAGAGGAGCAGCTCACCGGCATTGTAGAGTCGGAGGCCTAACCTACCATGTCCAGGGGTCACCGGGATCGACAGCGATTGTCGCATCGTCAATCCAACCTCCCCCTGTCGCAGGGAGGCGGAGAGATGCTAGGTTGTGACCCACATAAAGGTGGACCACGTGAACTTGGGGTGGTCACGACGTATTTGAAGATGGAAACTTTGAGGTCCTGGTGATGGACGACGTGGGTTGAGAGGGGGATATGGAGTGAGAGAGAAGGGAATGTGGTGAGCTACGTTGTCGAAAAGGATCATGGAGGATTGGTCTTTGACTTGACATAATCAGGGAGGCTAGAAGGTTGCTATCGTGTCCAAAAAATAGAAAGGGGGCATCGGGTTTGCAAGTGGAGAACATGGGTGAGAGAGTGCAGATCGGAGGTGGGAGACGAAGTCTAGACCGTTGGATCTTGCGATCCAATGGCTGAGAGAAGGGTGCGAGAACACGGCTCTGATCAAATTGATTAGAGAGCATCAACGGTAGTGGGCGAAATGCGCTTGGACGTTGGATCTAATGATCCAAAGGTTGAGGCATGAGCGCGCGTGGACGCTCCAGATGTGATATGGAAGGTGATCAAGGGCTGTGGATGGAGATGAGATGAATTGTTGAGATGGAGGCGCCATAGACGGATCGAACAGCTGATAGAGGAGGCAAATGGAGCAAGGGTAGCAGGCCACGTGGCTCAACCAGAAGTAGCCACATGGCCCAACCAGATTATTAAGAAGAAAGACACAAAAAAAAAGAAGAAAAGGTTGAATTTGGAAAAACTCAAAACATGAAAGTTGTAGATCTTGATGAGATCTATAAGTTTCATGTTGACAGAAATTGCAAAAGAGATCAAACAAAGGGAGAGATATTTTTGTGAGTATTTTTAAAGGTATAAAAGCACTACGATTTTTGGTTTTATTATTTTTTTTGAATTTTTAATTTATTTTAAGACGAAGATATACAACAATTAATCCGATTTTTATTGACTCCAATTTAAGCAAGGGGATTAATATATGGAAATTAACATGATGAAATCGAGGTTCATCACCCTCTCTCTCTCTCTATACACCAAGACTCTCTCCCTCTCTCTCATTGTGGCCGTCCACCATGGAGCCTTTGAGAGAGTTGCCATCGCCGCAGCATCGTCGTTATGCTACCGGAGTATTTGCTCGTGGATCTCCATCTCCTTCGGTGCGCCTCGCTCGTGAAGAAGACGCCGGATCTCATGTGACAAGATCGGGAGATTCGCAGCCTGGATCATCAACATGGATTGCGAGGAGCGTCCATCTCATCAATGTGCTCACAATTTATCTCCTCCGTTGGATCGGACTTGAGACAGGAGGTCTCTTCATTTAGAGACTCGATCGCAACCACTCTTCAAGAGGTAACCTTAATTCCTAATTGTGGTTTATATGAAACGATCCAAGAAGTGTTCTTGGACCATGTGGTTTCAACGCATTAATTTTTTTTTAAATTCTGCTGCCTCAAGCAACTAGTGCGACTAGTCACTCCCGATCGCATACGATGCGATCCTCACGCTTCCGTGATGCACTTAAGTATCTTCCAATATCCTTCAAGTGGTATCAGAGACTTAGGTTGAAGGTTTTGGATACAATCCATGAACTTAGGAAGACTTGGGCTCATTAGGGATTGTGAAAATTTTATCGCATTTTATTTTCACAGTCCTATTTTGTGAATATTGTAGGCACTCTTTTAAGGTTTTTAAACATGAAACTATCATTCTATAATGTTCTCTCTTAATTAAGTAAATTGTGGGACTTGAATTTGCGTGATTTGGAATCCGATTGCTCAAGATATGATCATAATGAACATATATCCACTGTTTCGGGGATGGCGAACCTTGACATAATTAAGGAGTTAGTTACTGTTTTGAAACGCCTATAAATACATGATTATCACTTGAATTCTGTTGTAATTCAATTAGCAAACTTTGGAATATTATTTTTCTTAATTTCGATTTAAATTGATTGACATATGCTAACTTTAGTAAGTAGGGGTCACTGCTGAAAATTGCATACTTGATCATTAACCTTGTTATTATCATTCTATTAAAATTAATGAAAATTAATTGTTAATTTCTTGAGATAATTATTGGTGAATATTTATGAAATATTTAAAGATGGTAATTATTTCCTTCAATGACATTGAACATAACCAACTTGACTAGATATGATCTACATCACAATTGGTTACATAGACCTTCCAACAAATATTGATGCTTGAATAGGATTGGGAATTTGTTTAGCAAATTTCCTTATAATCAAAATGATTTTGATTATTACTATATAGTATAACTTTGGTTGAAAAACCGATTATCATCTCAAAGTACAAAGTGATCTATTTGGCATTATCTTTTCCCGAGGCAGATATGGTGTCTAGTTGGGGAGCGTTGAGGTAGCAGGTTGCACTGTGTGCGGTCTATCCCACTCCCATTGGTACTGGTCATGATAGTGGGTAGGGAAGGGATAATGCTTTAGAAATCATGATGTATTTTTCTAATTATTAAAATTCGAAATAATACTTATTTTAAGATAATATCATATTTCAAGCAACAATAAAGAATGTTTGTTGGATAATAATTGGATAATTGATTCAATGTGATTAGATTAATTGGAATCCAATTAAAGTTAAAATACTCTTTTATGAATAGAGTTGTTATTTCCCTTGGAAGATTTAATTATCTGAATATAATTCATACTAATTAATTAGAATTTGAAAATGATATGGAGGATCACATATGTGACATCCATGGTCTCCCGTCAAGGCGAAATGTTCCTCGCCAAGGATTGTATGTAGGAGACGCCTATCCGAAGTGACAGCTTCTACATACAAGCACATCTGGATCGGGCTCTTTACTTCTCGAAAGAGTAAGGCCATATGCGTAGTGACCTCAATATCGAGTCCTCATATTATTGGGGCGGTATTGGATTGTGTATAGCTAGTTCTAATACTGTTGACAGTTGGTTGAATCACCTTAGGGGTGGTGGGCCCAGGTGTTAAAGACCTAATTGAGAATGTAAGTTGGACTTGCAAGGCAAAATGTGTTCCCGCTTCTTTTTATCCGAGTTACATGTTTTCATATTATTTGGATGTGACAAAGATAAGAAAGGAGATCCCAAATATTGCTTGAGATATAATGGTAAGTATATCTCTTACATTGAAAGTGATTATGGGAATGAACTTTCAGTGTTGACAAGGCAAGACAACTTTGATATAAAAATTCGTAAATCAAAGTAAAATATGTATATATATGGAAATTTCTTATTTCAGATAATCCATTATTAAACCCACTCAATATTATACTCAATAATAACTAGTAAAATATCATGGATTGGATCCATGATCAAGATATTGTACTTGCAGTTGAACACATAATGTATGTGGTTGTAATGTGCAAGTTTCTTCATAATATTGAGGGATGATAATTAAATAACAATGTCTTCATAGTCTTGATCTCTCATCGAATGTACTTTAGAAGTGACATGCCGATGATGATCACAATTGCCAAATAATCCTTATAAAATCTATGAAATTATTCTGACATACATATGTTCTTTCGACATTTAATCATGAATAACATGGTTCACTGCATCATGCAGAATGGTGGCTCTATAAGAGATGATGTATTCAAAATGTTTGAGTACCTACTTGAACCAAAGTCCTTAAGAGTTAAGATGTATGTAGATATGATGAGTATTATCATTCTACTATCTATACTCTAGTCATTCATGAAGCTTCATAATAGTTATATTGTATGAATAGATGAAGCATGCATAAGTGTTGAAATACTCTTATATTGAAGTCTTTTGAATTCAACATAAGAGATCCTTTGTCTTAAGAAATGGTTGTTTATAGATGAAAGGAGCGCAGTGGAAGCATGGGTCATACCCAAGTTAGAAGGAAAGTTAAAGAGTTGATTGTCCTTCTATGGTTTCCACACATATGACATCCAAAGAGTTGCATAAATGACAATACTACAATAAGCCGATGTCCTGATGGTGTGACCATCTAGACTATCTAGGACCCTTAGAGAAGGACTTGGATAGTGCATCAGAATAATATACATTTAATCATTGAAATTGACTTTCATAGTTGATAAGATCAAAGTTTGGTAATTGTATCTCATTCTTCTAATAACACTTGCAATTGGTTGCATATTTTTTGGAAGATTAAAGAAATTTGATCTTAAGGTTTAATAGTCATCTACATGGATATTGACGTAATTGTTGCAACAATCTCTATTGGATAAATAGCCTTCATATTTTCAGTGGGAGACCCTTAGTCTTAGAGAATGTCTTTATGACCTAGATTATTAGAATACACTCATAGTTTATTTCTAAATGTTAGAAATAAACATGAATTTTGGAATAAACCTATCATAAAGAGTTATGATGGATACATTTGAGATTGTAGTCTAACATCAAGTGAACTCTATTAAATTAGAAAATTAATGAATGGCTGATTAATATTTCTAATGCTGGAAATTAAACCTTTAAAGATCAATAAGAGGATGAAGATTATTTTACAATGATCTGGCATCAAGCCTTGGACATTAGTCTGTTGATGAGATCAATAGACTAGTAAGAGATGAAACTTTAGAATGTTTGAAATTTCAAATCTTACATACTTATGAATATTGTATTCAAAAGTAAAAATGTCAAATACACCCCTCTTTGGGAATGGTGTTAGGTGCCGAGGTGTTCAACATATTATGCATATTAATGTATGTAGAGCATCTATATCAAAGTAAATATTAATGATATGTGATATTCATTGATGATTATTTGTGATATGAGTTTTCTTACCTTCACCTTAGAAACCTTTGAAATGTTCAAAGATTTCACAATTTGGTTTAGAACCAAAGTTTGAAGGAAGATGAAATGAATTTGATCTAACCTAGGTAGCAAGTGCCTATTAGATGAATTCAAGGAATGCCTTATAGAGAAAGGAATATCATTCCTATCTCAATCCTCCTAATACACCTAAACTCAATAGAGTTGTAGGGAGATATAGTTGGATCATGTGTGACATGATTTTAACAATGATTAATCTTAGCAAAATTATCTCTGAGTTTCCAAGACATATATGTAGTAGAGACTACAATATATATATATATATATATATATATATATATATCCCCTTAATAAGACTCCATCTAAACCCGAACATCCATATAAGATATGGTTTGGAACCTAGCCTCGTGTTGGACACTTGAGGATTTAGGGTTGCTTGGTCCATAACATGGTCATGGATGCAAGTAAGCTGGAATCTAGCATAAAAGAGTGCTACATCATTAGGAAAATAAAGGATGGTATTGGATACCTACTTTATGACCTTGAGATTTTTAAAATATTTCATCTCTAAGGATGTAATTCTTAGAGGATGACTCTCTTGAGAATCAAGTTGAAAATGATGTGAAGGAACTCATTTAATCTTGAGAAGATAATGAGACTCCTGAAATCTTAAACTAAAAGGAAAATTAAAGATGAAACACTAATACATCTTCAAATGAGTTTGAGGATGGATTCCATGTCCTAGTTAAGTATGACAATGATCTTACTTCATATGATAAAGCTTCTAAGGATCATGACATGGAAAGATGAATGTTAGCAATATAATATAAAGTAGACTTCAAATATAAGTGATGTATATGGACCCTCGATGATCCACCTATATGGCTAAGACCTGTTAAGGTGTAAATGGATCTTCAAGAGAAAGAGGGAACCTGATGAGAAGGTAGGGACATTCAAAGCATGATTCGTATTCTCAAGATACACACAGAAAGAAGACATTGCTTGCGATGAGACTTGCTTTCTAGTGATCATGCTTAAACCCATCAGAATATTGCTACTATAGGTACACAATTTGACTATGACATATTCAAGATAGAAGTCAATATTGCATTCCTCTATGAATAACTCTTTGAGGATATTCACAGGAAGTAGCCCCAGGGCTTCATGGTTGAGGAAAGCAATGTGTGCAAGCTAAGGAACTCCATCTATGGACTCAAATAAGCTTCTTGTGGTTGGAACATTGGATTTGATGAAATTATAAATATTATGATTGCAGATAGAATCTTGATGAACCGTGTGAGGCTTAGTGGGAGTGCCATTGTGTTCATCATGCTAAATGTTGATGATATCCTAATCATTTGGAATGATATAAAGATGATAACAAATGTTTTATAATCTGGCTATTCCATACCTTGAGATATGATCTCAAGGATACCTCTTGGATCTCAGTTCTGAAGTTGTTTAAAAGAAAAGAGAAGAGGGCATTGGAACCTTCACATTAGTGGTACACCTTGAACATTTCCATTTTCTAGAAAATTCCAAGAAAGGCTTCTTTTCCTTACGATATGGTACTGACCTATCTAAAGGGATAGCACCTCAAAGAGTTGAGGAATTGAATGCTAGAACTGCTTTCCCTTGTGCATCAGTTACAAGAAGCCGAGTGTATGCTAAATGTGTACAAAAGCTAGATGTCTGCCATGCAATGGGAGAAGTAAACTATTACTAATCCTACTATGGAAATAAAACACTTGATTGCAGTAAGAACAATATCTTCAAAGATGACAAAACTTAGATATAGTGATCTTAAAGTCTTATCTTCAAGAGCTTAAGACTTTATAGATAGTAATCTAAAAGGTATTAACTGCAGATACCTTACGAGATAGAGATCTCTAGGAATATGGGTATTCTGATAAGGATAATGGAAATACTGGTTATAATAATTATTATTGAGTTGTAATGTCAAAGGACACTATAACTGACAATATTGAGCACTGGTTGCATAAGATGCAACTTTCGCATTGGATGCGAGCACTGTTACTAAGAGATATGCAAGTCTCGTAAAAGGACTTGGCGTAGTCTCTCGGGAACAAAGTGACTGATGAGATTACCTAGATATTTTCCTAAATAGCATATGATTGTCACATGAGTACATGTTTAAAGATTAGCCCATTAATGGCCCTTTGAGCTAGTGGGTGATTGTTGGACATGCGAGCCCACGACAAGCCATTATGCAATAAATGTTATTGCAAATATCATTCTGTGGTCTGAAATGAAGAATAACTAATTTGCATAATAGGTCCCTTAGTACAATTAGGGTTATGTACCATGGACATCTTGATGATCATACAGTTGTTGATTCAATTATTGAATCATAGAGGCTGGTGCTTGGATGAATATCTATAGAGTTAGATTGAGGACTCATCAAGCACCATCAGATAATTATTAAGAGAGGATCTCCAGCCTGAGAAGGAAATGGCAATCTTTTCTCCAACGGATGATATCTAACTGACCTCTTGATGCATGTCCTCTGCATAGGAATAGAGATTCGGAGGTGTTAGATAAGTCTGATCAAAGAGTTGACTAACGAGATCGAGATAACTGAAGTACTATTGTGTATGCTGTCATGATATAGGCATGCATCCTCTAACTGGAGACAGATGTATTACTATATGTCTGAGTATGTACATTTGGCAGACCAATAGGTTGATGACCTAACCAAGGTCTATACACTGGCGCTGGTGTGCATGCAAGGGTATATGAGTAATACGATCTCTCAAAGAGATCATACAGGTTCATTTACTGAACCGGAAGTCATGAGCTCACTCATGAGATATTGGGAAGATCAAATTCTGTGCACGGTCGTCTCGCTTTGGAAGCTTGACTGAATTTATAGGTTTGATATATTCGTTTGGAAAAGTATATGATCAACACATGGGTATGATATATGCTTTTGGAAAGTATATGATCGATACCAACTCCCAATAGTCAAATGAGAAACTTAATGATAAATCCCTGAAGTAGACAGTGTAAAATTGATCTAATACTTCGAGTTTATTCTGGATCTTCTAGTATATAGAATGTACATGTATTAGGAATACCAGAGGGTGATGTGATCATAAACGATTGTATTACCATGACGCTTCCATTCCGAGGGAGTAATGAAACTGGTCTGGATTTTAGTGACTCCTCTTATAGAGAAGTGACCTGATCTTGGTCCAATTGTTGGACATTGATCTGAATATCATTCATATGCAATGAGAAGATTGGATCTACGGCTTTGATTTAATCAAACATCTTTGGGAGGTCTGTAAGATTTGGATTTGAGATGTGATCTCAATATCCAAGTCGCTATACATGGAACAATACAATTGCCATGTCCTTATCTCCAAGTATCCGCAGAGAAAGCGTATTATCCTAAAAAGAATTCTGGATAATTTCATTGTTGATATATGTATTCAAGCATTGAGAAAATGGATAATTAAATGTGATTTAATTATCATGAATAATATGAATTTGATTCATATTATAAGAAGAGTTATCTGAGATAATTGATTGTGATTTAATTATCAAAGATGTGAATAATGTGAATGTGATTCATGTTATTTGGGCACATGAGAATAGAGATCCAAGATGATTAAATGTGATTTAATTATCATGGATATGAATAATATGGATAGTATCCATATTAATCAGATATATTGTAAATATAATTTATAATATATTAAAGAGAGACTACTGTGATTTATATTTGTTAATTAATTATTGGATTCATATTGGATGATTAATTAAAAATATAATTTACATTTTTGTTTTGGGATGTGAATGTGATTCACATTTTTCCAATGGCACGATTACAATATTCACAAGATAGTTATGAATTATTTTTGTGAAATAATTTACAAAAATTGTTGTGTTAAATATTGGAGATATCATGAGATAATGAGATCTCATGAGATATTGAAGAGATATACCAAGTCCACCTCAAGAGGTTGGATGGCCACCCAATCTCCAAATGAGAGGAGTGGTCTCCCCCTCCCCCTTTTAGGAGATGAGGTGTATCTCCTCATTATCTCAATGGTTAATTAATTACTTTGATTTGAAATTATTATATTGATTTATAAATATATATTAATTGAAATTAAGTTAATTGTTGTTGTGTTTGTTAAAATAACATCATAGCCATTGAAAGAAACACATATCAATCTCATCCATTAATTGTGTGTTGTCCATAGATTGAGATCCATGGACTCCCAATTGAGGAGCCATTCCTTTAGACAGGTGGATACCATGTCTTAAGGGTAGGAATCCTTTCTTGGAACTATCCATACGGAATCGTTCAAGAATCTTCTTAATGTATCCTTGTTGTGACAGTCCCAATATCCTCTTCTCTCGTTTTCTGAACAGCTTCAGACCCAAGATGTAAGAGGCTTCTCCAAGATCTTTCATCTCAAAGGTATGGGACAGCCAAATCTTCACACTGGTCATCATCCCTGTATCATTCCCAATGATAAGGATGTCATCTACATAAAGCACGATGAATACAATGGCGCTCCCACTAAGCTTCTTGTACACACAAGGTTCATCAGGATTTTGCACAAAATCATAACTCTTTATGGTTTCGTCAAATCTGATGTTCCAGCTACGAGAAGCTTGTATAAGAAGAAGCACCCCTTGCTCTTCGAGTTACATCAACTAATGCTCTCTCCATCTCTCTCTACATTCTAAGACTCTCTCCCTCTCTCTCATTGTGGTCGTCCACCATGGAGACATTGAGAGAGTCGCCATTGCTGCAACATCACCGTTATGCTGCCGGAGTATTTGCTTATGGACCTCCATCTCCTTCGGTGCACCTCGATCATGAAGAAGATGTAGGATCTCGTGTGACGAGATCAGGTGATTCGTCGCATGGATCATCAACATGGATTGCGAGGAGAATGCATCTCATCAATATGCTCGCAAGCATCTCCTCCATTGGATCGGATTTGAGACAGGAGGTCTCTTTATTTAGAGACTCGATCGCAACCATGCCTCAAGAGGTAACCTTAATACCTAATTGTGGTTTAGATGAAATAATCCAAGAAGTGTTCTTGGATCATGCAGTTACATCACATTAAAAATTTTGAAATTCTATTGCCTCGAGTAACTAGTACGACTAGTCGCTCCCGATCGCATACGATGCGATCCTCACGCTTCCTTGATGTGTTTAAGTATCCTATCATATCCTTCTGTTTCCTGCCCCAAAAGTACGCTCTCCAAACTCTCATCAGTTTTCAACTGTAAATATGATGCCTCTGAAGATGTGAGTAGAGCTCTTGAATCCTCATCTGCCCAAACTGCCTCATCATCTATAATAATAAAGTTGCACTTGTGGTGGATGTCTGGCTCTAAATCTGTCATCTACCCTGAGCTGGATGAATCTCTGGCTCTCAACTCCTCAATTGTCTCTATTTGTATTCTCTTACCGTTGATATGAAAGTATACCTTCCTGCTATCATAAATCAGACACGGCCTTTGCTGTCGCTAGAAAAGGTCGACCTAATATGATAGGGGTATCTATCACGTAATCAGGTATCTCCATGTCCAACACGACGAAGTCCACGGGGAATTTCATATCTTGAATGGTGATGACAATGTCCTTCAGTAACCCCTTCGAACTCTTGACAGATCTATCTGCAACCTGAAGTACTGTCCTGCTTTGTCTAAGAGGGCCAAACTCAAAGTGGTCAAGTAAGGCTGTCGGAAGAAGGTTAATCGAAGACCCACTGTCGAATAGTGTACGATCGAACCATTTCTCGTGAATGTGTCATCTGACATATGGATCCCTTGAATATGGCCTCTTGGCTGGAAAACGGTTCTGGATGGTGAAGTATGTGGCACGGGTAAGCACATGGATCTCTACACTGTGGTTGTGCCTCTTCTTCCTACGGACTGTGGTCTTCTCTTTAAGATTCTTCTGGAAGAGAGGGATGTGATCTAATGCCTCCTAGAGAGTCAACTAGATATGAAATTGATCTATCATGTATTCATTGAACTATAAATACTATCTCTTTTTGGGATTTTCAATTTTTTGCCCCTTCCCTAAGTAGAGTGCTTGAGGGAAGGGGATGGATGCACCCTCATCAGGAATTAGAGGGTCTGGAGTAGGAATAGGTCTCTGAGCATACAAATGGCTGGAATCTATACAAGCATCATCAAGCATAACATCATATGGACCACGAGAAGAAACAGAAACCTTTCTTTTATTCATCTTTTTATTTTTTCAAAATTTTTCCATTTTTGTATTTTTCTAAAAACATCATCCTTAGGTACAGTTAGAGAAGTCAAAACAACTAGAGTGTCTATACATGGACTCTTGGTGGCATCACCACCACCAAGAACATCTCAAGAAGCGGCATCGGTACCATACTCTGGCCCATCATGTGGAAACTTGGTGACATTAGCACCACCGTCTGCAACAACTAGAGAATTTACAGCATTAGCACCATTGTCTGGATCATCCTCAAGGCAGGTGGCATCAACACCACCATCAACATCAAAATCAACAGCATCAACACCAGTCTAGCTCATATGGCGCTCCTGAATGGGCATCCTATTGTAGCCTAGATGAGGTGCCTCCTGTTGGCTCCCTACCACTCCTAAGTATCATAAAATCAGCATCAAATAAATAATGAATATCGCCAAGTACCTCACTAGGAGTGGCAGACTCTATATACTATACATGCTCGGACTTCAACTTTCTATTATTCGGATTTGGCTTGTTCTATGCGGGTATGGCGACCTTGCCCTTGATGATCTCTCTCATCTCCTGGAATAATTCATCCATCTCTAGCCTGAATGTGGTCTGCTTCTCTTCGAGCATGCGTGTGAGATCCTCTAAAGCTTGGTTCTCAAACAAGGGCGCATGAGAACCAGATGGGTTGCCTCTCTGAAAGTTTTGAGGTTGGCCATACTAGTGAGCGGTCGGTTGGTCGAGGCTAAGTGATATCAAAGGTCGTTGCGACCTCAACCACCCGAGCCGGGCTCAACAAGAAAAATAAGACCACAAATAAAACAATCAAAGCACGAAATCGAATGTAGCGGTCTCTGCTATTTATTTAACATGGTATAGCGACCAGGGTCGAACACAAGGAGGATGAGCTAAGCCTACGAAGTAGTCGAGAATCAGGAAATACAAGGCATATTTTTGTGGTTTTTAATTTGCAATTTTTTAATATCATTTCTAATAAGAAAATGAGTAAAAAATAAAGGAAATCAAACTTCAACAATTTTTATTAAGACTAAAAATATCCCAAAATTCGAAATAAAAATATTTTGTATTTTTAAAAAATGCAAGTTTCTTTGGTGATTTTATGAGGTTTTTCAGATTTTTATATAATTTTCTAAAAATAAAACAAACACAATAGAGATACACTATTTAGCCGTGACCTAAAGGCAAGGATAAAATGTAATAGTTGCATGTAATGATGCCTATTTTTATGAAAAAGTAGATAAAAAGGCCTAATTATATAAACTAGAATTACAATTGTTTGGATTTTCTAGAATTCTTAGGAATTTTTATAAGAATTTTGATCTTTTATGATTTTTAGGGGTTTTCTAAAAGATAATGGAACAAAAATGATACTGGAATTAAAATAAACCAAAACAAACACATAAGAATTTTTATAGAATTTTAAGGGGTATTTTTATATTTATTTGTATTTTATAAAATATACATACACATTTTTTGCGGTTTTTTATTTTTAGAAAATATCAAATAAGATCAAATTACATCACAAAATTACCAAAAATATTGCGCAGTAGCAGGAGCTAATGGTAATTTTTGGGGATTTTTTGAGTAAATTTGATAGTTATTTCATTTAAAACAAATCACATAGGTTGTAGGGACCTATTTGCAAATAACCTAAAGTTTCCATGTTAAACAATAACGCTTATAAAAAGTGCAGGGTTATCAGTGAAAATTTCCCACGAAATTCACGCACATGTCAATTAACCACACAGTAGGGCATAAATGCAAATACATAAAATATTTCATTCAAATCAGAACCTTTAAAAAGTCCATGGCAAGATATGCAAAAACACCACAAGGCACGTGATCGTGCACATGCATTCAAACTGGAGGACCAAAGTGCAAATACTAGAAACATCAGGGACTAATATGCAAAAAGCCTCAACTACAGCTTTATTTAATAGACTAGAAAATAAAACATAAAAAGTGTAGGGAAGGAAATGCAATATACCCTCGCATGTGCGTGCGGTGCACGTAGGGGGATACATGGTGGTCACTGGAGGCACGTGAAAGTGCGGCTTAGACGTGGCAGGTGTCAGATTTGATGCCTCAGGATCTGTTGAGGACGTGGGGTGCAGATATGTCAGGTGTCAGATCTAACGGCCGGTCTACGGCTTGGATATGATCTGGAGGAGGAAGGCCAATCCGACGGTGCTGAAGGAGTCTGGAAGAACAGGGTCGATTCGAGGTTCACCAGAGCCTAGGATGACATCCTTGGCTCCGATAATCGAACGGGAGGTGCAGAATCAAGCGTGGAGGTCCTCCATGTCGACTGAACGGGTCTGATGGAGGAGCTAATGGTCGGATGTGCGTGAGGGCAAAGGTGGCCTAGAGCTACTCCAGCGAGCCCTCTAACAGATGGAACTGGGGCTCCCAACGTACGCGAACACCTGCAAAGGAAGGCTTGACTCGGGGCAAAGCTCCGGTCAAGAGTTATTCGAACGAAAAGGCAAAGAAGCGACGTGGGGCGAGGGTCGATCTCCGACGAAGATGACAGAGGAGATTAGACCCTTAATCTCGACCTAAGGGACGAGCCTAAGGGGGATCAGGCTGCGGTGCAAGGTGGAGCGAGCGTCAGGGGTTCGATCGGAGCTGATGGATGTGGGTAACGGGGCTCCGACCAGCTAGTCGGAGCAGACGAACGAGCAACGGTGGTGAATGAAATGATTGAAGCGAATCGGGAAATCTGAAGGGAATGGAGGATACCTGAGGCCCTAGGCAAGCTCTATATCTTCAGGCTAATGCGGTCAGGGAGGTAATGGCCTCGACCAAGCTGCGGAAGGCCGGGAGGCTGATCGCTGTGGTGCACGCCAGTCACGAGACTGAGCAGCGTGGCTGCTTCTCCAAGCTTCAATCCGAAGGGTTCCTCAGGCAGTTTTCACTCATCAGGAGGTGGCTAGGGATGAAGGGAGGTGCGAGGCATGAGCTGCTGCTCCTGGGAGGCGGAGAAGATAATTTAAAGGGTTCCTAGGAGGCTGGAGGAATCAGGCGAGGGCAAGCAACCCTAAGGAGATCCGTGCCTTCCTAGGGATCCGCGAGGGTCCTGGATCCAAAGAGAGACCACAGCAAAGAATCAGGGCAAAGGGTTGGGTGACTCGACCGGGAAAATTTGAAGAAATGGGTCCAACGAAGCAGATCGGGTCGGGTCAAGCTTGGAAGAGGGTGTTGACTCGGGTCAATGAAATGATGTGGACCAATCAGAAAATTAGAATGCACTAAATACTTACAAATTAAATAAAAAAATAGTAAACGGTTTTAATTCAAAAAGTGTATAAAATGAAAAATGTTTGTTATTTTTCAAACTATTTTTCTGTGATTTTTATTTATTTTATTGAAAAATAAACTAATCTATATACAATATAATGTATTATATAAAGGTATAATATACCTATGTATTTTGTACAATTATTTTTAGGGTTTTTATCACTTGTGCTCCTCTGAGATATCGCTATTTCAGTTATGCCACTATCTTTTTGGTAATATCAGTTGTGCCCCTCACTTCTTTCTCTGTTATCACTTGTGCCCTTCTGTCAGATTGACCGTCAATGAGTTGACTTAACCAAGGTTTTTTCAAACCTTGGTGTAGTTAAGAGGGGTATTATTGTCCAAACTCCTTTTCTTCTTCCTCTCCCCCATCCTCTTCTTCCTCCTCCAACCTCCTCCTCCTCCCTCTCCGCCCGGAACTCCTCCCCCAGCCCCTGCCCCAAGCTCCGCCCCAGCCTCCCTCCACCCTGACCTCCCTCCGCCCCCGCTCCGAGCTCCACCCCAGCCTCCCTTCGCCTGGACCCCCCCTCCCTCGCCCCAAGCTCTGCCCCAACCTCCCTTCGCCCCAACCTCCCCTGGCCCCCTGCCCCGAGCTCCGCCCCAGCCTCCCTCTACCCCGACCTCCCACCGCTCCCTGCCCCGAACTCCCCATCATAATAGTTCCAGGTGTCAGCTTCGGCCCAAGCGGCAGGGGGCGACCTGGGAACATGGGGCGGTGGGGGTAGAAGGGGGAGGACTCGGACTGGGGCGGAGGGGCGGCAGGGGGTAGGGGGAGGTCAGGGCAGAGGGAGACTGGGGCGGAGGAAGAGGGCAGTCTGAGGATGGGGGAGGAGTTCTGGTCGGAGAGGGAGGAGCAGGAGGTTGGAGGAGGAGGAAGAGGATGGGAGAAGAGGAGGAAGAAAAAGATGATGAGGAAGAGGGTGTAAAATGACCATTGAATCCTTTTTTTAAATTAATTCCGCTTACGTCCTCAAAGTTAACGTCTGTTTGCATTGTGGATGGACAGTCACTAACTCGAGGGACAATGATAGATTAGCAAGAAGTGAGGGGCACAACTGATATTACCAAAAAGATAGGGGCATAACTAAAATTGTGATATCTCGGAGGGGCACAAGTGATAAAAACCCTTATTTTATATTATTATTTTTACACAAATACCCCAATTTTTATATTTTATTTATTTACAGTATGTTTTTAGGAGTCTAAAATAATTTTTATTTTATTTTTATCATTTATTTACAGATATATATTACATGGAGAGTGAAAGATATATACATGTATTTTGCACAAGGGAGAGGATTTTTATTT
Source organism: Ottelia alismoides (assembly GCA_037367405.1). Lineage (NCBI taxonomy): Eukaryota > Viridiplantae > Streptophyta > Magnoliopsida > Alismatales > Hydrocharitaceae > Ottelia > Ottelia alismoides. Next base: position 192,712 of record JAZKJV010006347.1, on the reverse strand, counting down.
TTTTATGTTATTTTGTTTTTATGATTTTTGTTTTATTTTTAGGAATATATACAAGGAGGTAAAAAGAATATTTTATTATTATTTTGTCAAAAATAATTATTTAATTACACAAATAATATGTGTAATATAGAGTAGGCCCTATCTCTCTCTACTTGTTTTATGTGGCGATCAGACCAATGCTTACCCTTCTCTTGGGGTTCGGGTCACTTTGTATTTATTCTAAATACCTCCTTCCTTTTTCTTTTTCTTTATTCTTTTATTTTTACACAAATACATGAAAATTATGCAATATTAACAAATGCATGCATAATGCTAACTTATTGTATTTACATCTATTTACATGATGCATTGCCAAGATAAATAGCTAAAAAATAATAATAAAGAGTGATGATCAGGGACTCATCACCCCCTTATACTTTACCTTTGCTAGTCCCTTAGCAAATACTTACTTGAAAAGGAAGTGAAAAGAGAAAGAAAAGAAAAAGAAGGAGAATCAAGGTTGATTATCGAACTTGTCTTCATTAAATTGGAGTATGAAGCTCAGTCAGACCTTTGGATTATTAGTTTGTCGGAACCTTATTTAGACCTAGGTTTAAGACTCGACAGCCTCTAAGTTCCACTAATCTATGGTCAAGACTCCTCAATAATCCAGATCAGAACAAGTCTACATACACAAACTTTAATGACCATGAATCTTTTCTTGTACTGTGTAAGTGATATGTAGCTCCCCACCTCAGAAATGACAAAGTAACAGCCTTCCTCAACAAGGTAACTCTAATGCCCTAGTCTGGTAGCTCTTTCCTTGAGGAGTGGGGTATTCCCTTCTAAGTTCAAGTTCAACCGGCTTAAGAAGAGGGGAAGGAAGAGAATGGACCATGGCAAGTGTAGCCACGTATCCCTTGGAGCCTAAATAGTGTAGCTAAGTCTCCTGCTGCAAGCTTCATGAGATGAGAATGGGTAACATAATCTTTGCTTTGTTTGGCTATATACTCCAGCAGGTATTTCATTTTATGTCAGACCCACCACTTTTTTGTAGTTTTTCTTTCTTTTGCACATTTTTTGATGTGCATGTGTACACATATCTACATGGTGCGACATATATACATAAGGACTTTTTCCTCTTGAGCCAGTAGACTATCCCTCTTTAGAAGCATTATTACAACCCACAACTCCTGTCTTTAGACCTCAACACCGCCAGACCAAGTTGAGGTGCAAGATGAGAGGTTCCGCCTAGAAGTACTACCCTCGTATGCTACCCCAAGCCAAAGGAAACTGCCTCCTCACCACCTCATCCGTAGAGAGCTTTGTGTAAGGTGTTGGTGCAAGTAAAGCCATTGTCTGTGAGAGTCATGTGTACGTTGTTAAATGCTCTACTTAGACTCATCAAGATGACATATGATAATAGCCTAGTGGACTCAAAGAATTAAGTCACTAATGGACCTGAAAAGTTTCAATCCTAAATCCTATAAGGTTCCTCTTAGAATTAGGTGGATTAAGGTCTTAACCAAGCTCCATTTTCCAATTTAATTCTAGGCTAGTTTAAATGTCAACAATGATGCAGAAGAATGTACAAGTATATACAAAAATCTTTTTATGCAAATTTTTTGAAAAAATGCAAAATTTTTAAAAAATGTTTGAATGTATGCATGGATGCAGAAGTTTTGCAAACTATTTACAACTATTTACACAAGGGTTTTTGCAAACTTTTATTTTTCAAACCTTTTACAGAAATTTTGTACTATAAACATAGTTTTGATACCAAAAACATTTACAAGATTTTCACAAACAAAACATTTTTACAAAAAATTATAAAAAAATAATTTTTATAAATATCTATGTATGTGCAAGAAAGAATTTTAAAATTTTTACATTTTTTAAATACTGGATTTGAGCCATTTTATTTATTAACACACTCACACAAAGTACGAGTTATGGTTAAAGTATATATGTCATATATACGACACCCTCCTATACTTAGCTCGGAGTGGATCGAGAGCGATGAAGAAGAAGACATAACTCGTGCTTAGTATAGGGAAGTGAAAAGAAAGGCTATACTACAACGACAAATTAAAGAATAGAATGAAGAGGGCTCGGTGTTTCCCCCTATACTTAGGATCAAGTAATCCTAAGCATAGCAGATTGTGTTCAAAGGGAAAATCGAGTGAGAGGATGTACATGGTTTACCTCCCCTATACTTAGGGTAAAATATCCCTAAGTATAGACAACAAAATAGAGGTAAAAAAACAAAAGAATAATCAAGAATCTGACACCCCCCATAGTTAGGGTAAAGTGCACCGTAAGTATAGCATAATCACAAGAAGCAGATGGGGTGTTAGACTAAAGAATGAGATGATATGGACATCTGGATCTATACAAGTCGAAAGACAGTGATAATCAGGCATGAGATGCAACTGATGTGATCCAAAGACCACATCTCATGCAAAATGAATCGGGGCGACGTCAACGATCAACGGCTCATGATCTTGATATGCTTTGAGGCGCTGACCGTTAACACGAAAGGTGGACTCAGATGACATATCAGATATGTCAATACTACTATTGTCACGCACCTTTCGGACCAGGTATGGTCCTTTCTACTTACTCTGCAATTTCCTTAGAAATAATCTAAGCCTAGCATCGAACAACCATACTCTCTGAACTGGCTCAAACTGCTTATGGATAATATGAGAATCATGCCATATCTTCACTCTCTCCTTATACTGCAGGTTGCTTGAAAAGGTTGTATCTCTAAGCTCCTCCAGGGCTGCCAATTCTGCCTTCCTTTGATCACATATACTCTCTGGATCCAATAATATATCAGTGACATCCCAAAGTGACTTGTGCCTAATGTCAACAGGTAAATGGCATGGCTTGCCATAAAAGGAGACAAAAGGGAGACGTACCCAAAGGAGTCTTGAAAGAAGTCAGATATGCCCACAAGACCGAGTCCAAAAGTTGTGACCAATCCTTTCGGTTTGGGTAGACTACCTTCTGCAATATTGTCTTGATCTCCATATTCGATACTTCAGCAAGACCATTGGTCTGAGGATTATATGGAGTGGCAACTCGATGGTCTATGCTGAACTCACTAGCAAGGGCCTTTACCTTGTCGTTAATAAAGTGAGACCCCCGTCAGATATCAATACTCTAGGCACCCTGAACCGTGAAATGATATTCTTCCTCATAAATATACAAATAGTCTTAGCATCTGCGGTTCGGGTGGGAATGGTCTCAACCCAATGACTCATATAATCCACAGCCAACACAATGTACTTGAATCCCTAACTTTTAGGGAATGGACCCATGAAATCGATGCCCATGCATCAAAAACCTCACAAAAGTGAATGGGTTGCATCGGCATCATATCACGCTGTCCACAAGTACCCATCCTCTGATAGTCAGTACACCTCTTCACGAATTCATCAGAATCCTTAAAGAGGGTAGGCCACGATAGTCCGGATTGGAGCATTTTTTGTATTGTTCTCCTCCCAGAATGATGTCCTCCTACCTAAAGCTTGTGGCAGTATGTGAGGATGCTATGGTGCTCCTCCTGAGGAATGCACCGATGCCAGACGCTATCCCCTCCTTCATTCTAAAGGATGGGATCCTCCCAATGGTAAGACTTGGCCTTCGCAAGGAAGGTCTCAAGTCGTTGCCTAGGCCAACCTTGTGGAATTTTCTTGGCAACAAGATAGTTCACAATGTTGACATATCACGAGAGCGGGGCGATAGCAAGGATCGCCTCATATGGAAGGTCTCAGAAATGGGATCAGTCTGCTCAGATTCCTCAAGATTGTCTAATCGGGAGAGATTATCCGCCACCACATTCTTGACTCCAGGTTTATTCTTAATCTCAATATCAAACTCCTGGAGTAGAAGGATCCATCTAGTCAGTCTTGCTTTGGCATCCTTCTTAGCCATGAGGTACATGATGGCAGCATGATCTGTAAAGATAGTCACTTTGGATCAAATAATATATGATCTAAATTTGTCCAAGGCAAAAACTACGGCTAGCATCTCTTTCTATGTGATAGTGTAGTTCCGTTGAGCGGCATCCAATATACGACTAGCGTAGTGAATGGAAAATGTTACTGCATCCCTCCTCTGTCCTCGAACGGCCCTTATGGCAAAATTAGAGGCATCCGTCAAGATCTCAAATGGGAGAGATCAATCAGGTGGCTGAAGGACAAGAGCCTCAACAACTAGACTCTTGAGAGTCTCAAATGACGCAAGACACTTATCATCTACAATGAACTCGGTGTCTTTTGTCAGCAAGTCAGTCAACGGTCGGGCAATCCTGCTGAAATCATGAATGAATCATTGGTAGAAACCGATATGCCCCGGAAAAGGCCGTAACTATCGTAGGTTGGACGGTGGATTGAGTTTCCTGATGATATCCACCTTGGCCGTATCAACCCTCATGCCCCTGTTGGAGATGATATGACCAAGCACCGTCCATTGAGTCACCATGAAGTTACTCTTCTCCAGGATAAAACAAGATGAACCTTGATGTAGTGTTGAAGGACGCAGTGTAGGCAGGAAAGACAAGTATCAAACCCATCGCCATAGACCGAAAAGTCATCCATGAAGACCTCTAAACAGTCACCCACCATGTCCGAAAAAATGGACAACATGCACCTTTGGAATGTCGTCGGGGCGTTATATAGACCAAACGACATCCATCTGAAAGCATAAGTTCCAAACGAACAGGTGAATGTCATCTTGTCCTGGTACTTGGGTGCAATGGCCACCTGGTTGTAGTCGGAGTACCCGTCAAGGAAGCAGTATGACTTTTCCCAGCTAGCCTCTCAATAATCTGATTAATAAAAGGCAGCGAGAAATGATCCTTTTTGGTGGCCTGATTCAATCTTCTGTAGTCCACACAGACCCTCCAAGAAGTGGGTACCCAAGTAGCTATCTCCTCTTCAGACTCACTCACAACTGTAGTGATGCCCATCTTCTTGGGCACCACATGTAATGGACTAACCCACTTGGAGTCGGAGATGGGGTAAATAAAATCGGCACTTCACCATTTCGAAATCTCCTTCATGACAACCTCTCGAAGATTCAGGTTCAGTCGTCGCTGGAACTCACGCGATGGCTTAGCGTCCTCTTTGAGATATATATGGTGGTAGCACAGGGTCGGACTTATCCCCTGGAGATCAGCTACACTCCATCCTATTGCCTTGCGGTTCTTTTCGAGAATCTCCATCAAACGAGGTTCCTGCTCTACAGTCAGATCTGCTGAGATAATGACTGGGTGCATCTCATGCTCACCTGCAATGAATCTATACTTTAGCGACTGCAGCAAAGGCTTCAATTCTGGACAATTGGGAGCTAGCAACTCTGGCTTCTGAAATTTCTGAGTGAATGCAACCAGATCTGCATGTGAGAACTCTCGCTGATCATGAATATCTGGCAAAGCTGGCCCTATTAGTGTATATGTAATCTGTGATGGCTCAGTCTCTACCCTAATTGCTGAATCTGTTGGAATCAGGAAAGATAAAAACTCATCAAATTCAGCCCAATCTATGTCTGAATCTGAGGGATCTGAATCTGAATCACAAGAAATATACTCTGCCTCGCTATCCTGAACACGGTTTTCAGCCTTGAATCTGTCCTCTGTCAAGAGTGTGCTCTCCAAGCTCTCCTCTGCTGGAAATGGTGAGTCTGCAATATCTGAAGGTGAAAGAAGGGCTCGTGAAAAGGGATCAGACCAAACGACTTCACCATCAGTGATCACAAAGTCGCACTCTTGGTGGACGTCTCACTCTGCCTTGTCATCTGCTCTGAATCACTGTGCTGCTCTGAGCAAGCTGAGTCTCGTGCTCTAGTCTCATTGATCGTCTCTATTTGTATACTCTCGCCCTCGACGTGAAAGTATACCTTTCTGCTATCATGGTAAGACACCGCTTTAGCTGTGGCCAAGAATGGACGTCCTAGAATGATGGAGTATTGGTCACAGACTCAAGGATCTCCATGTCCAACACAATGAAGTCCACGAGGAATTTCAGGCCCTGAATTGTGACGACTGTTGGACATGCGAGCCCATGGCGAGCCATTATGCAATAAATGTTATTGCAATTCACTCCTTAATCTGAAATAAAGAGTACATAATTTGCATAATAGGTCCCTTAGTACAATTAGGGTTATGTAGCATGGCCATCTTAATGATCATATAGCTGTTGATTCAATTATTGAATCATAGAGGTTGGTGCTTAGATGAATATCTAATGAGTTAGATTGAGGACTCATCAAGCACAGTCAAATGATTATTAAGAGATGATCTCCAGCCTGAGTAGGAGATGGCAATCCTTTCTCAGTTAGGCTGATATCTGACCGACATCTTGATGCAGGTCCTCTGCATAAGAATAGAGATTCGGAGGTGTCAGATGAGTTAGGTCAAAGAGTTTACTTAACGAGATCGAGACAACCAAAGTCCTATATTGTATGCTGTCATGATATAGGCACACATCCTCTGATTGGAGACAAATGTGTTACTATATGTCTGAGTATGTACATTTGGCAGACCAATAGGTTGATGACCTAATCAAGGTCTATAAACCGGCGCGCTGGTGTGCATATAAGGACATATGAGTAATACGATCTCTCAAAGGCATCATACAAGTTCAGTTACTGAATCGGAAGACATGATCTTACTCATGAGATATTGGGAAGAATCAAATTCCATGCGCATGGTCGTCTCGCTTTGGAAGCTTGACTAAATTTGTACGTTTGATATATACTTTTGGAAAGTATATGATCAAGACCTAGGTATGATATATGCTTTTGGAAAGTATATGATTGATACCGACTCCCAATGATCGAATGAGAAACTTACTGATAAAAACCCTGAAGTAGACAATGTAAAGTTGATCTAATACTTCGGGTTTATTCTGAGTCTTCCAGTATGCAGGATGTACAGGTATTGGGAATACCTGAGGGTGATGTGATCATAAACGATTGTATAATCCTGACGCTTCCATTCCTAGGGAGTGATGAAACGGGTCTGGATTTTAGTGACTCCTCTCTGTAGAGAAGTAATCTGATCTTAGTCCAAATGTTGGACATTGATCTGAATGTGATTCAGATGCAATGAGAAGATTAGATTTGCGGTCTTGATTTAATAAAGCATCTATTGGAGGCCTGCGATCTGGATTTGAGATATGATCTCAATATCCATGTCACTATACGTGGAACAATACAATCACCCTGTCCTTATCTCCAAGTATTCGTGGAGAAAGCGCATTATCCTTGAAAGAGTTCATGGATAATTCTATTGTTGATATATGTATCCGAGTATTGAGAAAATGGATAATTAAATGAGATTTAATTATCATGAATAATATGAATTTGATTCATATTATAAGGAGAGTTATCTTAGATAATTAAATGTGATTTGATTATCAAAGATGTAAATAATGTGAATGTGATTCAATTTATTTGTGCACATGAGAATAAGTTATCCAATATAATTAAATGTGATTTAATTATTATGGATAAGAATAATGTGGATAGTAATATCCAATTATTCATAATATATTATAAATGTGATTTATAATGTATTAGAGAGAGCTAATTATAATTTATATTTGTTGATTAATTATTAATGTGTATTGGATACACATTGTCTAATTAATTGACAATTTAAATTATATGTTGTTTTGGGTTGTGAATATGATTCACATTTTTCCAATGTCAAGATTGCAATATTCTCAAATATAATTGTGATTTATTTTTGATGAATAAAATCCCAACAAAAAGTTGTTGGAAATAAATAATGGAGAATATCAAGGAGGCATGCAATCTCATGGATCTCCATGAGATTGCCCTCCATATGGAAAGGGTGGGCGGCACCCAATTCCAAATTGGAATGGGTGGCCGTCCACATGGAATGTACATGGAGATGTAATCTCCATGTATATTCTCTCCTTATTTATTGGTTTAATTTGGGATTGATTTGTATATGATTTTGTCAAATATATTTTAATCTAAATTAAATTACAAGTTGTTGGCTTTTACCAACAACAATCTCGACCATTGGATTGACATAAATCAATCTCATCCATTGATTTTATATGTCCCATGTATTGAGATCCATGGATCCCAAAACCCTATAAATAGAGAGGCATACCCATGCTCTCTCTTTACACACAATGCTTGAGAAGCATATTTCTCTCTCTCTCTCTTTCTCTCTACACGCCATCTCTCTCCCTCTCATGGCCGTCCATCATGGATGCCCTAGAGAGGTTCTCCATCGCCGCGGCGTCGTCGTTATGCTGCCCGATGGTTTGCTCGTGGATCTCCGTCTCCTTCAGTGCGCCTCGCTCGTGAAGAAGACGTCAGATCTCATCTGTCGAGATCAGGACCTCCATCGCTTGGATCATCAACATGGATTGCGAGAAGCATGCGGTTCATCCCCGCGCTCGCAAGCGTCTCCTCCGTCGGATCGGACTTGAGACAGGAGGTTTCTTCGTTTAGAGACTCGATCGCAACCACGCTTCAAGAGGTAACCCTAATACTTATTTGTGGTTTAGACGAAATGATCCGAGAAGTGTTCTTGGATCATGTGGTTTCGTCGTATGAATTTTTTTTAAATTCCGTTGCATCGAGCAACTAGTGCGACTAGTCTCTCCTCATCGTATTCAATGTGATGCTCACGCTTCCGTGATGCGCTTGAGGATATAACCATATCATTCAAGTGGTATCAGAGCCTTAGGTCGATGGTTTTGGATACGATCCATAAAACCGAAGGCGACGGGTTCGTTAAGGTCGCGAAAGTTTTCATCGCATTTGATTTCACAGATCTGTTTAGTAAATAAATTCGGCACTGTTTAAATTGTTTAAACACGAATTTTATACTTGAAATTTGTTCCCCATTAAATAAGGAAATCATAGGATCTGAGTTTGCGTAAATCGGATTTCGTATGCTCGAGATATGGTTGTTTTAATGAACATGTATGCACTGTTGCGGGAACTGTAGATCTGAACGTGATTAAAATGTTAATTACTGTTTAGACTTGCCTCGAAATGCGTGAAACATCACTTGGTTTCTGTCCTAAATCAAATTAGCAATCGATGAAAATTGATTTTATCTAATTTGGATTTAATATGATTGAGATATGCTAATTTTAGTAAGTAGGGGTCACTGCTGAAATTACATTCCTCATCAAGAACCATGTGATTGTCAATTAATGAAATTAATTATTAATTTCAAGAAATAGTTATGGAAAATATTTGAGAAATATTGGAAGATGATTATTTACTTAATTGACTTGGCCTCAACCAATTAATTGATTAGATTTGATCTAAATCATAATTGGAAACACAATCATCAAACTCCTTGCTTGAATAGGATTGGGAATTTGTCTAGCAAATTTCCTTATAATCAAAATTTTTTTGATTACTATATGGTATAATTTCGGTTGAAGAACCGATGATCATCTCAAGTACAAATTAATCAATTTGGCATTATCCTTTCCCGAGGCGGATATGGTGACTAGTCGGAGATCGCTGGGGTAGCGGGTTGCAACGTATGTGGTCCGTCCCACTCTCGCCTGCACTGGCCATGACAGCGGGTAGGGCCGGGATAATGTTCGAGGGATTAAGTTGTATTTTTTCTAATTATTAAAATACGAATTAATACGTACTTTGAGAATAATACCATATATATTCAAGTATAGCAATCAAGTTTGATTGATTGAATTGGATTGATGATTAATTTAATATGATTGAATTAATTATATCCAATTAAACCACTCTATTATGAATAGAGTTATTATTTCCCTTGGAAGAATTAATTATGTGAACATGATTCATAATAATTAATTAGAATTTGAATATGATATGAAGGATCACATAAGTGACATCCATGGTCTCCTGTCAAGGCAAAGGGTTCCGTCGCCAGGGATTGTATATAGGAGACGCTTGTCCGAAGTGACAGCTCCTATATGCAAGCGCATCTGGATCGGGCTCTTTGCTTCTCGAAAGAGTAAGGCCGTATGCGTAGTGACCCCAATATCAGATCCTCATATTATTGGGGCGATATTGGATTGCGCATAGCGAGTTCAATTCCTGTTGACGGTTGGTTCAATTAATGATGGGTCAACATCACCTTAGGGGTGGTGGGCCCGGGCATTAAAGACCGAATTGGGAAATGCAAGTTGGACTTGCAAGACGGAATGTGTTCCCGCTTCTCTTTATTGGAGTTGCAGTTTCTCATATTATTGGGATGTAACAAAGATGAAGAGGAGATCCCAGTTCTTGCTTGAGATATAGCGGTAAGTATATCTCTTACTTTGAAAGTGATTAAGAGAATGAACTTTCATTGTTGACATGGCAAGACAACTTTGATATAAAAATTCCTGAATCAAAGTAAATAATGTATATATATAAATATATACACTTATGCAAATTTCTTATTTCGGATAATCCTTCATTAAATCCACTCAATGTTATACTCAATAATAACAAGTAAATTATCATGGATTGGACTCATGATCCAGATATTGTACTTGCAGTTGGACACATAATGTATGTGGTTGCGATGTGCAAGTTTCCTCATAATAACGAGGAATGACAATTAAATAGACAATAGGACTGAAACCCTAGGGTTTGCATTTCTCTATAAGTCTTGATCTCATCGAATGTACTTTTGAAGTGATATATCGATAATGATCGTAATTATCAAATAATCCTTATAATAAAATTCTAAGAAGATGTTCTGGCATACATATATGCGCTCAACATTTAATCATGATTGATGTGGTTTTCTGCGTCATGCAGAATGGTGGCTCTATAAGAGATGATGTATTCAAATTGTTTGAGTACGTAGCTGAACCAATATTTTAAGAGTTTAGATGGATGTAGATACAATGAGTGTCATCATTCTACTGTCTATACTCTGGTCATTCATGATGCTTCATAATATTCATATTGTATGAATTGAATGAAGCATGTACTCTTACAGTGAAATTTTTGATTTTAACATAAGAGATCCTTGGTCTTGAGTAATGGTTGCTTATAGATAAAGGGAGCGCAGTGGAAGCATGGGTTGGACCCAAGTAAGAAATATAGTCGAAGAGTTGACTGTACTTCTGTGACTTCCATATGACATCCAAAGAGTTGGATGAATGCCAATACTGCAAAAAGTTGATGCGTTGATAGTATGACTATCAAATCTATCTGGAATCCTTAGAGAAGGAATCAGATAGTGCATCAGAGTAATCTACATATAATCATTGAAATTGACTTACTTATTTGATAAGATAAAGTCTAATAATTGTATCTCAATCTTCTAATGACACTTGCAATTGGTTGCATATGTATTAGAATATTAGAAATTTGATCTTAAGGTTTAAATGTTGGAATTGATGCAATTGTTGCAACAATTTCCATCGGATGAATATACTTCATAATTTCAGTGGGAGCCCTTAGTATTAGAGAATTTCTCTATGACCTAGATATTAGAATACACTTATTGTTTATTTCTAAATGTTGGGAATAAACATGAAATCTGGAATAGACCTATCATAAAGAGTTATGATGGAGATATTTCAGATAGTAATCTAACATCTAGTGGACTCCACTAAATTAGAAAATTAATGAATGGTTCATTAAGATTTCTAATACTGAAACTTAAACCTTTAAAGATCAATAGGAGGACATAGATCATTTGATAATGATCTGGCATCATGTTTTGGACATCTGTTTGTTGATGTGATCAATAGACTGATAAGAGATGAAACTTTAGATTGACTAAAGGTTCAAATCTTACATACTTATGAATATTGTATTCAAAGTAAAAATGTCTAATACACCCTTCTTTAGGAAAGATGTAGGATGTCAAGGTATTCAGGATCTCATACATATTGATGTATGTGAATCATATATATCATAGTAAACATTATGGATATGTGATATCTATTGATGATTATGTATGATATTAGGTTTATTTCTCTTCACTTAGAAACCTTTGAAATGTTCAAAGATTTCACAATTTTGGTTTAGAACCAAAGTTTGAAGGAAGATTAAATGAATTTGATCTAATCTAGGTAGTCATTACCTATTAGATGAACTCAAAGAATACCTTATGGAGATGTGAATATCATTCCTATCTCAATCCTCCTAATGAACCTTAACTCAATAGAGTTGTAGGGAGATACAATTGGATCATGTGTGACATGATATAATCAATGATGAATATTAGCATAATTATCTATTAGTTTCCAAGGTATATATGTATTAGAGACTACAATATATATCCTTAATAAGGTTCCATGTAATTAAGCTGGAATCTGGCGCTAGAGAGTGCTATTTCATTAGGAAAATAAAGGATGGTATTGGAGACCTTAAGATTCTTATAGGATCTCATCTCTGAGAATGTGATTCTTAGAGGATGACTCTCTTAAGAATCAAGATGAAAATGAAGTAAAGATACTCATTTAATCTTGAGAAGATAATGAGGCTCCTGAGATCGGAAACTAAATAGACAATTAAAGATGAAACACTAATGCTTCTTCAAATAAGTTTGAGGATGTATTCCATGTGTCAGTTAAGTCTGAAAATGATCGGACTTCATGTTATGAAGCTCCTGAGGATCCTGACATGGAAAGATGGATGTTAGCAATAAAAGTCTAATGTAGACTTCATATACAAGTGTTGTATATGGATCCTCGAGGATCCACCTATAAGGGTCAGACCCATTAAGGTGTAAATGGATCTTCAAGAGAAAGAGGGAACCTGATGAGAAGGTAGAGACCTTCAAAGCACGGTTCGTAGCCATGAGCTACACACCAAAGAGCAGACATCACTTGCGATGAGACTTTCTCTCCAGTGACCTTGCTTTAACCCATCAGAATATTGCTAACTATAGCTACACAAGTTGACTATGACATCTTCATGATGTGAGTCAAGATTGCATTCCTCTATGAATACCTCTCTAAGGATATTCACATGAAGTAGCCCTAGGGCTTCATAATTGAGGAAAGCAAGGTGTGCAAAATAGAAAACTCCATCTATTGGACTCAAATAAGCTTCTTGTAGTTGGAACATTGGATCTGATGAATTCATAAATGTTATGATTTCAGATAGTATCTTGATGTACCATGTGAAGCTTAGTGGGAGTGCCATTGTGTTCATCGTGCTGAATGTAGATATTATCCTAATCATTTGGAATGATATAAGAATAATAATAAGTGTTTTATAATTTGGTTGTTCCATACCTTGAGATACGATCTCAAGGATACCTCTTAGATCTTAATTTTGAAGTCGTTCAGAAGCAAAGAGAAGAGGGTATTGGGACTGACGCATTAGTAGTACACCTTGGACTTATTCCATTTTTCTGGAAAATTCCAAGAAAAGCTTCCTTCCCTTAAGATGTGGTAGTGACCTATCTAAAGGGATAGCACCTCAAAGAGTTGAGGAAGTGAATGCTAGAACTGCTTGCACTTGTGCATCAGTTACGAGAAGTTGAAGTGTATGTTAGATGTGTACATAAGCCATATGTCTGTCATGCAGTGGGAGTAGTAAACTGTTACTAATCCTACTCTGGAAATAAAACACTTGGTTGCAGTAATAACAATATCTTCAAAGATGATGAAACTTAGAGATAGTGATCTCAAAGTCTTATCTTCAAAAGTTTAAGATCTTGTAGATGGTGATCTATAAGGGTCTTAACTGTAGATACCTTAAGAGATAGAGATTTCCAGGAATGAAGGTATTCTAATAAGGATTATGGGAATACTGGTTATGATAATCAATAAGATGTAGTGTCAAGGACACTATAACCGACAAAATTGAGTATTGGTTGCATAGGATGCAACATTCGCATTGGATGCGAGCACTGTTACTAGGAGATATGCAAGTGCCGTAAAAGGACTTGGCGTAGTCTCTTGGGAACAGAGTGACTGATCAGCTTACCTAGCTATATTCTAAATAGCCTATGATTGTCACATGAGTGTGGGTTTATTGATTAGCCCATTAATGGCTCTTTGGGCTAGTGGGAGATTGTTGGACATGCGAGCCCACGGCGAGCCATTATGCAATAAATGTTATTGCAATTCACTCATTAATCTGAAATAAAGAGTACATAATTTGCATAATAGGTCTTTTAGTACAATTAGGTTATGTACCATGGCCATCTTAATGATCATACATCTGTTGATTCAATTATTGAATCATAGAGGCTGGTGCTTAGATAAATATCTAATGAGTTAGATTGAGGACTCATCAAGTACCGTCAAATGATTATTAAGAGATGATCTCCAACCTGAGTAGGAGATGGCAATCCTTTCTCCATACCTAAAACTCACGAAGTCTGGGTGTGGTTTATAAGTGGTGGGGATTACTACTTGACAACTTGGGCTTAAGCATTTTGGGTGGTTGCCAACGCGTCCATCTGGGTCCGAACCCAACAAGTTGTCAGGGTCAGTTTTCCTCGATAACGGACCGGGGACCTAAGCCCGGGATGTTACAAATGGTATCAGAGCCAATTTCCCTCTGATAGTGGAAAGGGCTACCCGAGAGGTGGAGCCGCCCCTACAAAGAGGTTGGAGGAAATGGCTACACGGAGCGTGCAGTCGCCACTATCACTGGGAATAAGTGATGGGCCATGTCGCAACGAGGACGTTGCGAATATAAGTGGGGGAGGTTGTAACACCCCAATTCCAAACATAATGCCATACCTAAAACTCACGAAGTCTGGGTGTGGTTTATAAGTGGTGGGGATTACTACTTGACAACTTGGGCTTAAGCATTTTGGGTGGTTGCCAACGCGTCCATCTGGGTCCGAACCCAACAAGTTGTCAGGGTCAGTTTTCCTCAATAACGGACCGGGGACCTAAGCCTGGGACGTTACATATATCGTATGCTGTCATGATATAGGCACACATCCTCTGACTGGAGACAGATGTGTTACTATATGTCTGAGTATGTACATTTGGCAGACCAATAGGTTGATAACCTAATAAAGGTCTATACACCGGCGCGTTGGTGTGCATATAAGGGCATATGAGTAATACGATCTCTCAAAGGGATCATACAGGTTCAGTTACTGAACCGGAAGACATGAGCTCACTCATGAGATATTGGGAAGAATCAAATTCCATGTGCATGGTCGTCTCGCTTTGGAAGCTTAACTAAATTTGTAGGTTTGATATATACTTTTGGAAAGTATATGATCAAGACCTAGGTATGATATATGCTTTTGGAAAGTATATGATGGATACCGACTCCCAATGATCGAATGAGAAACTTACTGATAAAAACCCTGAAGTAGACAGTGTAAAGTTGATCTAATACTTCGGGTTTATTCTGAGTCTTCCAGTATGCAGGATGTACAAGTATTGGGAATACCTGAGGGTGATGTGATCATAAACGATTATATAATCATGACGCTTCCATTCCTAGGGAGTGACGAAACGGGTCTGGATTTTAGTGACTCGTCTCATTAGAGAAGTAATCTGATCTTAGTCCAAATGTTGAACATTGATCTGAATGTGATTCAGATGCAATGAGAAAATTAGATTTGCGGTCTTGATTTAATCAAGCATCTATGGGAGGCCCGCGATCTGGATTTGAGATATGATCTAAATATCCATGTCACTATACGTGGAACAATACAATCGCCATGTCCTTATCTCCAAGTATTCGCGGAGAAAGTGCATTATCCTTGAAAGAGTTCATGGATAATTCTATTGTTGATATATGTATCCGAGCATTGAGAAAATGGATAATTAAATGATATTTAATTGTCATGAATAATATGAATTTGATTCATATTATAAGAAGAGTTATCTTAGATAATTAAATGTGATTTGATTATAAAGATGTAAATAATGTGAATGTGATTCATATTATTTGAGCACATGAGAATAAGTTATCCAATATAATTAAATGTGATTTAATTATTATGGATAAGAATAATGAGGATAGTAATATCCAATTATTCATAATATATTATGAATGTGATTTACAATGTATTCGAGAGAGCTAATTATAATTTATATTTGTTGATTAATTATTAATGTGTATTGGATACACATTGTCTAATTAATTGACAATGTAAATTATATGTTGTTTTGGGTTGTGAATATGATTCACATTTTTCCAATGTCAAGATTGCAATATTCTCAAATATAATTGTGAATTATTTTTGATGAATAAAATCCCAACAAAAAGTTGTTGGAAATAAATAATGGAGAATATCAAGAGGCATGCAATCTCATGGATCTCCATGAGATTGCCCTCCATATGGAAGGGTGGGCGGCACCCAATTCCAAATTGGAATGGGTGGCCGTCCACATGGAATGTACATGGAGATGTAATCTCCATGTATATTCTCTCCTTATTTATTGGTTTAATTTGGGATTGATTTGTATTTGATTTTGTCAAATATATTTTAATCTAAATTAAATTACAAGTTGTTGGCTTTTACCAACAATAATCTTGACCAAAGGATTGACATAAATCAATCTCATCCATTGATTTTATATGACCCATGGATTGAGATCCATGGATCCGAAAACCCTATAAATAGAGAGGCATACCCATGCTCTCTCTTTACACACAATGCTTGAGAAGCATCTCTCTCTCTCTCTTTCTCTCTACACGCCATCTCTCTCCCTCTCATGGTCGTCCACCATGGATGCCCTAGAGAGGTTCTCCATCGCCGCGACGTCGTCGTTATGTTGCCTGATGGTTTGCTCGTGGATCTCCGTCTCCTTCGGTGCGCCTCGCTCGTGAAGAAGACGTCAGATCTCGTCTGTCGAGATCAGGAGATCCACCGCTTGGATCATCAACATGGACTGCGAGGAGCACGCGGTTCATCCCCGCGCTCGCAAGCATCTCCTCTGTCGGATTAGACTTGAGACAGGAGGTCTCTTCGTTTAGAGACTCGATCGCAACCACGCTTCAAGAGGTAACCCTAATACTTATTTGTGGTTTAGACGAAACGATTCGAGAAGTGTTCTTGGATCATGTAGTTTCGTCGTATGATTTTTTTTAAATTCTGCTGCATCGAGCAACTAGTGCGACTAGTCGCTCCTCGTCGTATTCAATGCGACGCTCACGCTTCCATGATACGCTTGAGGATCTAACCATATCCTTCAACGACCACGTCCCTCAACAACCCCTTCGACCTCTTGATAGATCTATCAGCAAACTTAAGGACTGTCATGCTCTATCGAAGAGGGTCAAACTCGAATTGGTCAAGTAAGGCTGCTGGAAGGAGGTTGATGGAAGAGCCGCTGTCTAATAGAGTCCGATCAAATCTCTGCTCATGAATACGACATCTGACATAGGGAGCTCCTGCATCTGGACTCTTGGTTGGAAGATGTTTTAGACGGTGAAGCATGTGGCACGAGTGAGCATATGGATCTTTGCATTATAGTTCCTATTTTTCCTACTAATGGTGGTCTTCTCTCTCAGGTTCTCCTAGAAGAGGGGATGTTCTCAAGTGCCTCCTGTAGAGTCAGCTGAATCTGAAATCTATTGATCATCTGCTGGCTGAACTCTAACTGCTGTGATTTTTTTGGATTTTCTATTTTCTTCCCCTTTGTCAAGCGAAGTGTATGAGGGAAGGGGATGGCTGGACCCTCCTCAGATAGAGGGATAGGAATGGGTCCCTGCTGTTGAGAAGAAATGGAATCCATACAAGTATCACCATGCATGACATATGGACTCGAAGATGAAGAACCATTTTCTTTATTAATTTTTTTGATCTTTTTTGTAAAGTCCTGAGGTACAAAAACTGGAGAGAATACTACAGGAATAGAAGGGGTGGCCTCAGTACCACCCACGGTATCAGGAACTATGGCATCAACACCGCACTCAGGCTCAACATATGGATCTCTAGTGGCATCAGTACCACCCTTTACATCTGAGGATGCGACGGCCTCAGTACCATCGGCTGGATCAACATCCTTGGTGGCATCAACACCACCACCATCATCATCATGAGCGGAGTTAGCACCGCTTTCCCTCTCGTCTGGCGCTCCTGCATCCTTGTGGTGTCGTCGCTCAGACGAGGCGCCGTCGGTTGTCATCCTACCGTTTCCAAGCGTAACAAAGTCAGCATAAAATGTATATGAAACAATGTCACCCAATAAATCACTAGGAGTGGTAACCTCTGTGAACTATACCTGCTCAGATTTTCTTTTTAGGTTGTTTGGGTTTGGCTCGATTTGAGCGGGTATGGCGGCTTTCCCTTTTATAATCTCCCTCATCTCCTGGCAGAACTCGTCCATCTCCCGCCTGAATGTGGCCTGTTGATCAGAAAGTAGGCGGGCTAGATCATCGAGTGATGGGTTCTCATAGGCTGGCCCATGAGAACCAGATGGTTTGCCTCTCTGAAAGTGAGGCTGTTGTTGGGAAGGATGAGGAGGAAGTTGAAAATACTGCTGAGGTTGATGCCTCCACAGTTGTCCCTGCTGGTAGGGATGAGGACCTGACTGGTAATGCTGCTATTGTGGCTGGTATGGGAGCCGGGCTGCTATTGAGGTGGCTGAACTGTTCACCTTGAGATGGAGGTTTCTACTGGGATGAGGCACCTCCGATCGACCACCTAAATTCGGGATGATCTCGGCAGATCTCGGGCTGTTGTCTGTCGTACCAAATCCTGTTGACTTCCATCAACGACTCCTGCTCAAAGGGGGTGGAGGAAGGAATGCCAGGGGCTGATCCTGTTGGTATACCACCATCTTAGTACCCTGAGACGGTGGTGGATGAAGGTACTGGTGCTGCGGCTGCTAGAACGGCTCTGCCTGAACATGGTGGAGCTGTCTGTACTGGGCGGAGTGCTGGGTCGAGCTGCTGCTGCTAGGATCAGCCCGTAAACGGGGCTGAGAGGCCGTGTGTACCTACTTGAGACACATGATCTGGGTCTTCAGGTCACTCAATGTATGTGCCAACTGATCAATCTGCATCATACCCTGGCACTGCTTCTTCTCGATAATCTTGATGCGGTCCAACTTCTCGTTGATGATGCCTATATCAACGCTTGATGACTCTGCCTGTGTTGCGGCTGCTGAAGAGGTAGATGGATATGCATCAACTCGTGCTATCCTCTGATATGACATGGCATGGGGCGAAGGCTTCCCCTGAGTGTAGAGATGGGTCTGGAATATAACGGTGTAGTTATTGGACATCTCCTCATATATGGCCCAGACCTGGTCTTCATCCTTGGAGAAGTAAGATCCCCCACAAGAAGCGTTCAAAAGACCCTGTGGCTCTGGTATCAGCCCACAAAAGAAACTCTGAACCAAGTTGGGCTTGGAGATGTCATGATGTGGACACCGGTCAATGAGCTCACAGAAGCGGTCCCATTCCTCATGGAATTGCTCATTAGGGAGCATGAAGAAGTTGTTGATCAAAGCTCTAGCTGCATTCGTCCAGCCGAGTGGATAGTACTTGTTCAAATACTCGATCCGGAGTTGTTCCCACGAAGTGACGTATCTCCCTAAATGCTTCAGCCAGTACACTGCTCTGTCTATTAGGGAGAACGGAAAAGCCATCATCTTGATGGTGTCCTCGTCCACGTATCTATCATGGATTGTGTTGCAGATCATCTCGAATTCTTGAAGATGCAGATACGGCTCCTCGTTAGCAAGCCCATGGAACTTGGGCAACAACTGAATCGTTTGAGGGGGGAGCTTGAAATCTCCCAGGATTGCTGGAAGTTGAATCCAACAATGTGTAAGAGTCGCACCAGGGTTGTGCAACACTCTCATCGGCTTGGCTGGCCGGACTGGCTCTTGTGGCTCCTCTGAATGTGGTCTGTCTCCTCCTCCCAACTCTGGTATCCCTCCACCGTCTGGTTGGTTCTGCTCTCTACGGTCGGCTCGCATCTGGGCCATCTCTCTGCGCATATCTACCATGAATGCCCCCTGGTCTCTGATCTGTCTCTGCATCGTCTCCAGGGATGCTAACAAGGTGTTGTTAATGGCACCCTAGTCTAAAACATAGTTGGTAGTTCGGGGCTACCCATCAGTGCGCTCCTCACTGCTGGCCATCTCTTGGGTCTCCGCAAAGGTAAAGGACCTGAACTCAGGTGTCGTTAAATGAATGAATATATGCTCCAGTCTCTGCTCGGGCACCTTGGGATTGGAAGAGGGGTGATTGAGGGGGAACAGGGCAGAGTCGAACTCGGGTTCGGAGAGCGGGTCTGGGCTCTCACAAACCAACCTAGATGAATGGGGTGGAGTGCTCGAAAGCAGTGAAGCCAAGGGCTACCGAAGGGACCTCTGGCCCGTCATCGTGATGTAGAGAAAGGCGGATGGGTTCTGGAAACAAACAAGATCATCAATTAAGAACCCCAATTCACTTACGCAACACGGAGCTGATGACCGTAAAGGTTCAGTCATTTATCTTGTCAATTTTATTTAGGTGAAAAATCAGTCTAGCAGGGCGATTAAACGAGTTGGTAGGAACCCGATGCTCTCAGGAGACTGGCCCAATCCCAAAGCTAAATCTTTCCTAACCAGTACAAATTGCGGATCATTTACCGAATACCCGATCAACTCGCTCTGTTAAGGATATCGTGGTCCGCTTTACCAGAGACCGGAGTGATCCTCACTAGAGAACGACTAACCCCAAGATCAGTAGTCTAACGAGAGTTCAGGTATGGCTCTAGCCTAGTGTGCAAGTCACTCTCTCTCACAAGCTAAGCAAACAATTAGGGGATTGCTCTCCCAAGAAAGAATTTGAAGTCGGGTGTCTTTTAGGGTCAAGTGTGTTTAGCAGTCCCAATTTTATGATTATCACTTTTTTAGGTATTTTTCAATAATCAAACAAACGCCTAACGAATTTTTTGATCTTCTGATTATTTAAAGTCCAAAAACATGGGGAGAAGTCGAAAAAGCCGATGCGTGATCAAACACGATGATGCATGCAAAGTAAGAGATGCGTACTTGTCGCCATCACTCTACATGTAGGGTGATCCGCCCATAAATTAAAAGAAAGAAATAAATCTAACTTAAATGATGCAAGAAGAAAACGACCTTAGATGAACAATTTCTAATCGTAAAGAACTGTAGTTAACTGGGCAGAGAGAGAGAGGTCGGAGTTCGGTCTCTGATGCCGATCGGTGCAACCACAACAGATCATGCATGTGTTGTATACGGCCTCAAGCGGCACGTGACATCTCTAGCAACCAAGTGAACTTTTCTATTAATTTTATTAATTAGGTCTAATTACGAACTATAAGTGCATGCAAATAGTTAGGGATTGGGCCTTAATCAGTTACGTCACAATCAAGGAAATTTCTAAATCTAAGGGTCAAATTCTTAGAGAATCAAAATAAAAGAAAAGGCAAGAAAACCAAAACCGACGAAAAACCATGGTGAGGTCCCCTGAGCACACCGGTGCTCGACAAAACAAACCCCGATAAAAGCCAAGTATCCAAAGTGTCCAAGGTCATGTATTATTACAATAATGAAATGTGCTGAAAAGAAACTAACTACTCTATCCAATATAACTGAGCACCTCCTGCTCCTCTTTGGGCACGGGTCCTCCAACCAAAAGCCGCAAACTCCTCGGAGGGGTCCCCTTGCACAGAAAAGAGAAACAGAAATAAGTCAAAAAGCAATTATAATAGATATAGGATAAAATTGAACAAAAATAAAGTAAAAAGAAAAAGAAAGGAAAACTGAAAACAGACTACTAAGCCGTGCTCCCCGGCAACGGCACCATTCGGGTGAGCAGTTGGTTGATCGAGGCTAAGTGGTATCAAAGGTCGTTGCGAAGTCAACCACCCGAGATGGGCTCAATAAGAAAAATAAGACCACAAATAAAATAATCAAAGCAAAAAATCTATTGTAGTGGTCTCCACTATTTATTTAACCTGGTATAGCGACTAGGGTCGAACACAAGGAGCACGAGCTAAGCCTACGAAGTAGTCAAGAATTAGGAAATACAAGGCATATTTTTGTGGTTTTTAATTTGCAATTTTTTATATAATTTCTAATAAGAAATGAGTAAAAAGATAAAGGAAATCAAACTTCAACCATTTTTATTAAGACTAAAAATGCCCAAAAATTTGAAATAAAAACATTTCTGTAGTTTTAAAATATGCAAGTGTTTTTGGTGATTTTATGAGGTTTTTCGGATTTTTATATAATTTTCAAAAAATAAAACAAACACAAAACATGGACATACTGTTTAGTCGTGACCTAAAGGCAAGGTTAAAATGTAAAGTTGCATGTAAGTCCTGATCGCTATTTTTATGAAAAGTGGATAAAAATGCCTAATTACAGAAACTGGAATTGCAATTTTTGGATTTTCTAGAATTTTTAAGAATTTTTATAAGATTTTTGGTCTTTTGTGATTTTTAGGGGTTTTATAAAATATAATCAACAAAAATGGTACTGGAGTTAAAATAAACCAAAACAAACACACATGAATTGTTATAGATATTTTAGGGTATTTTATATTTTTTGGTATTTTATAAAACAGACAAACTCATTTTTAGGGGTTTTTTTAGAAAATATCAAATGAGATCAAATTGCATCACAAAAATTACCAAAAATATTACACAGTAGCATGAGCTAATGGTAATTTTTGGGGAATGTTTGGAATACATTTGATAATTATTTGATTTAAAACAAATCACACAGGTTGTAGGGACATGTTTGCAAGTAACCTAAAGTTTCTAGGTTAAACAATAAAGCCTATAAAAAGTCTAGGATTATCAGTGCAAAATTCCCACGAAATTCATGCACATGTCAATTAACCATGCACAAGGGCATAAGTGCTAATACATAAAGCGTTTCATTCAAATCAGAACCTTTAAAAAGTCCAGGACAAGATATGCAAAAACACCACAAGGCACGTGATCGTGCACATGTATTCAAACTGGGAGGACTAAAGTGCAAAACTAGAAACATCGGGGATCAATATGCAAAAAGTCTCAACTACAACTTTATTTAATAGACTAGAAAATAAAACATAAAAAGTGTAGAGAAGGAAATGCAATATACCCTCGCAGGCGCATGTGGTGCGTGTAGGGGGACATGTGGTGGGCGCTGGATGTGCGTGAACGTGCGGCTCGAAAAGCTGTCGCGGTCTGCGACCTGGATATGATATGGAGAAGGAAGGTCAATCCGACGGTGCTGAAGGAGTCTAGAAGAACAGGGCAGAGTCGAGGTTCACCGGAGCCTAGGATGACATCCTTGGCTTCGATGATCTAACAGGAGGTGCAGGATCAAGCGTAGAGGTCCTCCGCGTCGACTGATGAATCTCAGATTCATCACTCTAAATCTCATTTATTAAGCTCAAATCCCTCAAAATCAACAGCATTTAGGCATCTATTCTGCATAATTAGCATTCATACATGTTTTCATAAGAATTGCATTTTAGCACTAATTTCTACACAAAATAAGACGCCAAAAACCCAACCAAAATGACCTGTAAATAGCCTAACTTCCCGGATTGTTAACTCATTCATGCTAACTCTGAATGACACAAAACCACCTCCATTGTGTACATATCACTAACAGGAATAAATAAAAAATACAAAAAAATCACTAACCTAAATAAGTGGACCAAAAACCCACACCCTAGTTTCAGGATTTCCAAACTAAAACCCTCATATCTTCCTCATCCGGTGTCCGTTTTAATCCTACTCACTTTTAAACTAATGTGCATTCAATTACCTTCAAAACAAGACCAAGTTCAAGTGAATCAGAGCTCATATGTGAAAGTTGGGTTTTGGGCCTCTTTTGTACATTTTGTATTTTAGCGGTTTTTGACCTATTACTTTATGTACATAATTAACCTATTTTAATTTGGTTCTTTTTCATTTGTCTTCTTTGATGAAAGTCTTATTAAAATGCGCAAAAATCCAAATCCAAATTTAGCTTGAAATCAAAGAAACGAATTGAGTCCGAGTCTTCACTAACCGATTGTACAAATTTGGTCTTTTTCATATTTTATTTTATCTCTCCTTTTTGTTAATCAATAAAAATTCAAAAAAAAGATTAATGTGTAAATATTTATTCTTGATTTTACCATATTTTTTCTGGACTTTTATCTAATTTAAAAATGACATAAAAATTACAAAACCCAAAAAAATCAAGATATTCTATGTACAATGGTACCCCAAAAATATCACTTTATGCAATTGATCGATTTTTATTTTGATGTGATCATGAAAGTTGTAGATCTCATTGAGACGAGAAATTTTCGTGAAGGAACTTTTTCGATCCAAGGCAGTTTACTATTTCTTTTTTATTTTACAAACTATTTATTTTTCAATTTTTCTGGTGCCGACACGTGGCAGCTCCTGGAGCTGCCATGTGTCAGCCATTTTTGGCTTTATTTATTAACGTTTTTATTAAAAAATATTAAAATTAAAAATTAAATACCCCGTGCGAGGCACGTGCCACCCAGACACACGCCAAGCACGTGCATCCCGCGCCCTTTGACCCCAGCTCGCCACCTGGCATGATCTCGGTCATCCGATCACGGCCAATCGGATGGCCGCTGTGCATCGTCTACCTCCGCCCCCTTCCCAATCAATCGCCGCCGCACCGATTTCTCCGCCCCAAACTTCTCGCTTCCTCGCGCGTATCTCGCCCTCCTCCATCTCCGAGATCTTTCCTCATCAAATCCTCCTTCGTCCCGCGATTTCCCATGATCTCGCGCCGCCTCTCCGATCTCCCCGAATCAATCACTGCTCCCCCCTTTTCCATCTCCAGCAGGACCCCTCTACCTATAAAACCTTTGCCATCACGACTCTCATCTCCATCCGTCGGCTACTTCAATACGAGAAGAGGTCGGTGGTGACAACTCGACCTCCTCTCCCTTCCCGACGAGATCCAAGGCTCGCTGGCCTTGCTGCAGCACAGCCCTCTGCGATTACTGCCCTCGCTCCGACTTCGGTCGTTGAGCCATTGACCTCCATCTACGCCATCTACGCCTACGCCTATCTCTGACTTCAATCTCGCCATTAACATGTTGCGTTGAGCACCCGCATCTTCAACGCTCGCAGACCACCTCCGACCAACACCTTCGTCTCCAGCAGCAACACGCCACCAACTCCAACTGCCAGGAGCTGCAGCGATTCATCATCGTCTTCAACGCCAGGAGCGGCCCTCCTCCATCTTGGCCGAGGAGCTCCGCCAGCCCCGTCGACATCGATGCCCTGCCGCTTCACCACCACCAGCCAGTGCACGGCCGGAGCCCTGCCTTCAGCCTCATCATCTTCCGCTCGCTAGTTGGGCTCAAGCCCGAGACCCCCGCCACGTACGCGACACGTGAGGGCGGGGGGACGTCAGTGCTCACGTCATCCCCAGTGGTCACATGCTAAGCACGTGACCCGCTGGGTCATTTGCAACAAACACCCCGGACTCCGTCTTTTTTTGCAGATTGCACCCCTCTCTTTATCGGTAATCACACTTAGGTCCCCCCCCTCTGCATTTCTATATTTATTTTTATTTATTCATTGCAGTTATACCCCTGTATTCATTTATCATTTAAAACCTCTTCTCTGCATTATTTTATTTATCAAAAATTAGCATTTTGTTTTTCATTTAATTCTCTAAAGTTTGACATATTGTAGACAATTTTGTGCTCGATGGTTAATTAATAATAAATTGTTTTGTGGAAATTTGTATATTTTGCCCACTTTATGCTCTGAAATTTGTATTGATTAACCATTGCTCTAAAAATTCCCAAAAAATCTTCTAGAGTAGAGTTAATTATGCTTGAATTGTGCCCAAAAAGATTTGCATTTACATGCATAGTTTGCCCTGTAAAAATCATTTTGCATATTTCAGTGTTTGATTTTTAATAGGTATTAAATCTCACATTTTCGAGGTTTAGGATTTTTCTGAGATAAATCACCTAGTAATAGATCTTAGATAATTTTATTCCTTGAAAATAAGTAGGTTTAATATTTATTATAATTAAATATTGAACTTCATTTTCTTTGCATTTAAAAATTCATAAAAAAATTCATATTGCGTCCGAAAATTCCAAAAAAATTACACTGCATTCATTTCATCATTTTTTGCATTGTGGCCAAGTTTCATTTTTTTTGGACATCGTTTGAGTGTAATTTACATTTTAGTTCCTAAAATAGGCTAAAATGCATTTTGCATCCTTTATTGCATTAAAAATTCCAAAAAAAGACCGCCTCGAAAATCACGCACGAATTTTGATAGACATAATTCTAGGTTGTTCCTTTGACTCCTTGTGTTCGACCTTGGGACTTGCCCAAGTAAAATAAACATAAAACCACTTCATTAAAAATTGACGAATATTTTGTATGGTTATTCTCTTGACCGATTCCGATTGCCGCCTACAACGAATGACAAATCATATTTATTTAACACGAACAGAAAATGCATCTTCTTAATGCAGTGAATTTCAGACTCGTCAGATGGCGCCGTTGCCGGGGAGGCAAACGGCTTAGATTTTTGTCTTGAAAATTTTCATTTGGTTTTCCGCATTCGGGTAGTCTGACCCCCGAATTTTTTCATTGTAAGCTCCATTCTTTTTTCTGCATTTATTTTTGGCATTTATTTCTTTTATTTTATTTTTGATTTATTTTTTAGTCACTCTCTTACATTCTCTTTCTTATTTTTCTTGCAAGTTACCCAGCATACGTGGAGCGGTTTTTCAAGAATCGAGGCATCTTCAACGACTTCCGAAAAAATCGCAATTAATTTAAGATCGAGTCGAGTCGTGAGAGAGCGTAGAGTCTAGAATTTTAATTTCTGTAATTTTTATGTTTTGTAATTAATTACTCATTTATAGCGATGTCCGTTTGGGACTCTCGCGTGGGTTAAAAGACCTTGAACTATTTTTGTGTTGTGTCGTGGCCTGTTTCACTCTCCGGTGAGGGTGGGGCCGACTTGAGTGACGATTAGGATAGACCTGCACATATGGCTCTCAGAGCATTTCAATTTTTGATTGTGCTCGTAGTAATTAGGCCACACTTCACATTAATTGAGACGCACATAGATCGTTCAATTTATCCCAAATTTAACTCGATTCTTCCCCGCTAATAGAACTTTCTACTAGGTGCGGTTTTTCATCGGCTTGTATTTTATATAGATAAAATTTTCAATTATGTCTAGCATCCCACATGGATATTGCGAGGATTCACTGTAAGTCTTCTAACTGAGCATACATCATTGTTTTTCACGTGCATCAGCTTTTCACGAATTTCTCCCTCTTGTTTTGTCACATAATTCTAAAAGGAAATTTGGGGCTGGACGGTAGACGTGTATTCCTGCTTACTTAAATTCTTTAGTGATCGCCTAATTAAAATTAGAGACTGCTAAATATAGCCGATTTCAAAATAACCCATAAAATCGAGAATTTCTACAGGAGAGCAACCCCGACCTTGGATTATTTTATTTTTTCTGAGTGACTGAGAGACGACACTTAAGGCTAGAACCTAAATCCGGATTTTTATATTGACTACTGATTCTGCCAAAAATGATTAGCTACTTCTCAGTGAGGATCTACGGGTAGCCGGTAAATGGTCTAGATTTCCTTAGCAGAGTGGGTGGTTTAGAGGACACTGTGTAAGGCTCCGTCCTCAAGTAACGGGTATTCGTTCTACGGTTCGTACTTACTCCCATACTGGCTGAAAGTAGGTGCAACTAGTCGTAAGAATTCGAGCCAGTCATTACGAAAATTTCGGCCCCTAACAACTCGCTAAATTCTTTCCAAGATTCTCTTATCACCAACTAAAAATTGAAAAGATAATAGCCAAACTCTTACGGCTTCATTGTGTGAGTTGATGAACCTGGAGTTTGATTTGTGTTTGCATTGGTGTGCGTGGATCGTTGTCGAAGATCAAAAGCCGCACATTTGATAAAATTTCTTTTGACTATCCCGTGCAATCATCTCTCTCCTTTCTTGATTTAAACCTCATCATGAAACTTTTTCCAGATCATAAAAATCATCGCAGATCTAACCCATCATTCTTTTCATCTCTCTAAAAAATGGTCAAACATTTATCCGAGAATCCATCATAGCTATACTATGAAAATGAATTTGTCTCGGTTAGGCCCAAATCAAGTACATCCTCTTCTTTCAATAATCCTCCAAAATTTGCGGGAGACTTTCAACCGCGGATGAATTCGGCCCCCTCATTGAATTCCTACTCGAATCATCCGACCGCATAGGACACCCTACCATCTTGGACTGAACCCTCTTATTCTCGGTTTCTCGCTAATGAATCATTTCAAGATCAAAATACCTTTGAGTCTCACCTATTGACCAACCTGAATATCACTCATTTCATCAGCCTATATATACAGAGGACCACATGGATGATATCGACATATATGCACCCTGTATGAACCCATTATTTGAGGATACAATTAATCATGACCATGGAATTAGACTCTACTCAAACCAGGATGACATGCCCGAGTCACGGTATGTTGAGTATGAGACCTACACATTCCCGCAAAATACTTCCACTGAGAAGCCTCCTTCCATAATTTTTGAGGAGAAAATTTTAGAAAATAATGATCATATATCGGATATTCAAAGAAATTCTCCTCTCAGCACCTACAGGAAAATGGAAGATGAAATTATTGAACACAAACCGACTGCTCCCATGATTGATTATGAACAGAATTTTGAGAGTGATATTTCGAGGATAAATAAAATATTTGAATTAATAGAGGATAGAATTCAAAAATTTACTGACCGACTAATCTCAATCTCTGGTGGCTCGGACATAAAAATGAATGAGGAAATGATTGGATCTAAGATTGAAAATTTTGAGGATATTCAGAAATATGGGGACGATTCTGACAATAAAACTTCTGCATATTATTTCCCTAGACATGACTATGCATTTGACTCCTTCTCGGAAAATCAAAGACCATACTCATCTGAAGAACACACCACATCACCACACCACAGAAAATACCAAAAAAAAGGAATATTCAAAAACACCAAAAAACAAAAATCTAGAAAATTTCATAAAATTGAGACTGAAGAAGATCTAAAGAATTTGGAACCTGCTTTACGGGAAGCAATGGAAAAAATATTGATGTTTGAACTTCCCTTTATAAAGGCCATTGAATACTTATCGACCTTAAAAGATTTGTAATGGACAAATTAATGATCAAAAAGTCGGGAAGGATTAGAATAAAGTCTGAAAGACATATCTTGTCAATGGCCTCCTCCTTGATATTGAGGAGAAAAACCAAGAGCCGTATAGTAAAGCAGTTGCCAAGATTTGACTGTGAAATCAAAGACACGATTTTCACCCATGCTCGAATTGATGAGGATTCACCGATCAATATCCTCCCGACCTCTATATTTCACGAACTCAAACTCAGACTGATCAAGAAGATACGAGAGATTGTATAATTGGCTGACCGATCAATAAAGCGGTCGAGAGGAATCATTTCTATCATCATGAAATTCCAAGGTGCTTCGCTCAAAGTGGATTTCACGATCATTGATATTGAGCATCAAGGAGAATTCACCCAGTCTTCAATTATTCTCAGAAAGCCATTCTTAGCATTGGCTAAGGCAATTATTGATTGTGAGACTGAGGAAATCAATTTTACATCATTAGAAGCACTTCGATCTGACCCAGTCTTTGAGGAACCACGATTTTTTGAGGCAACCCACGAAGTCCCCGACAACCGCAACCATGAAGAGGTAGAAGAGCCCTACCCCGCTACTACACCTGAGATAGTAGTTGTTGATGAGACTATTGGTTTAGAGAATCTCCCCCTGCTCCATTCTCGACCGCTCTTACCAGGAGAATCAAGCATATGAATCATATTATCCAGAGACTTATGCATGGTCACACCCTGGGTCAACCTATTCTGACTACCTGGATTACATCAACTTGACACAGGAATGCTCCAATGTCAAATCAATTGAGAATGAACATGCAGAGACTCTCCCTAGTATTTCAATTCTCGCGGATCTCAAAATAGACAAATCCTTCTTCTATGATCATGAAACTTATGCATGGTCGCACCCTGGAGCAACATTCTCTGAGTATCTTGACCAAATCATCCCAAATCGAGAGTGCACCAACATTCAGGAGACTAAGAATAAACACGCAGCCCAAAATTTGATCACGGAGAAGAAATCCGATGGCTATTCATCTGGATACTCAAGTGAACCGACACCTTCACGAAACAAGAAAAAGAGAGTCACCTTTGACCTTTCAGAAGAGGAATCAGCTGATGATCCCTCATCAGGTCAGGAAAAGGTAGTTTATTTGAGTGAAGTCTGTTCGGCAGCTCTAAAGCCATATCTTCGGAAGGATCCAAAATTCGATTCTCGTTGGACAACTCTCGTTCCTAACTACTATTCATCCAAAGCTGATGCTCCTGCCCTCTACAAGTACATCAGAATTATTTCTTATGAGCTTACTTAAATCGATGCTTATGAGTATTCATCTGAGGACAAACCACTTGATCCCAAAAAGGAACGAATTTTGAGGAAACAATTGAAGAAACAAAAAAACATGAATACCTAGAGTGTGTCCACTTTCAAATACTATTCCTCTGAGGATAATTCTAATGATGGCTACCTTTCATCTGACTCAAATATTTCATCTACTATCCATCATGATTTTTTTGAGGATGACACTGATAATAGTTGGGAATCATATGCTTCATCTCCGTCTCGTTTTACCAATCTCCCATATCATGCTCAGAAAAAGATCAGCCAAAAACCGTCTTAATCATCGGCTACCCACCCTCCCTCCTGACCACATCGGTCTCCTTGTACAGTTTCTTCCTCTACTTAGGCCAAGGCCTAAGTATAGGGGGAGACAGATGCCATCTGTATAAACCATTTTCCCCATCATACTTCTCTCGATCGCTCCATTTTCCACCCTTCTCTTATACTTAGGCTAACAAGAGCCTAAGTATAGGGGGAACCGATGCCCACCTGTATATACTCTCCTCATTCACATACCCCGACTGCTTCATTTTTTCCGCTCTTCTTCTATACTTAGACTATTCACAGCCTAAATATAGGGACGGTCCTGTATATCTTATTCTTTTTCTTTTCCTTTTTCAATCTCTTACGCTTAGCCCGAGTTATGTCTTCTTTACGCTTCTTGTGCTCTGAGGACACATCACTCGCTAAGTAAAGGGGGGTCTGTATATATACTCTGTATATATTTTATCCATATCTCGTACTTGCACGTAAGTCTATATGTATTTACGGGGTGGGTAATCTTGAAAAAAAACAAAACAAAACAAAAACAAAACAAAAAAAAAGTTGTGCTACTAACACTGACTGTGCAAAATTTTGAAAAAAATGGTTTTTTATTCAGTTTTACATTAAAAAAATAATAAAAAGAAAAGAAAAGAAAAGAAAAAAATGTGTATGTATTTCACACACCTGCACTTCATCCAGCATCGCATTCATTTGCATCTGTGAAAAGTCATTAGGTTCTAAATCAAGTTATGAGCAGAAACTGAGGGTGGTCTGGACTTGACCTTAATCCACCTAATTTTAAGAGGAACTTCACCGAGAAATAGGATTTTAGAAGCTTCAGGTCTTTGACTTAATTCTTTGAGTTCCACATGACAATGTGCAGCGTTTGACTCTTAGTGTCTAACCCTGTCTCTTCATTCTGGGTACAACTCTAGAATAGGGAATTAATTTGTACTCTCGCACTATGCACTTAGCTCAACTCAGACGGGATGTTGGAAGACTGTGTGAGTTTCTTTTCTTTTCTGGTAGCGTGGAAATCTAAAGACTGGAGTACAGGTTGAAATAAAGCTTCGGAAAAGGGATGGATGGCTGGGCACAATTTTTTTTAAGACCCCAAAAATATACGGAAATAAAAAGATTTTATATCCGTAGGGGCACAACAAGATCCAAGCAGAACCACCAAAAATTCCAAATACAAAGAAGCATTCTACCAAATAAATATCTGACCAAAAGGTCCAAGCTTCAAGAAAACCTACAGATCTTGGTGAAGACTCGGCTACATTGTCCATCTTCACAAGGAGAGGTGACTACACTGGCCACCCTCCAGTTCTTTTCTCCTTCTTCTAACTTCTCCCCCCAATTCGATTGTGAACATAGCGCGACAGACCTTAGAACGAAATACCTGACTCCCCAAGGACGAGTTACTAGAGAGGTGGTTTGTGCGGTAGTCCGGCATTCTGGGTGGGAAGAGCTAAAACCGTTCACACACATGAGTTGATTGTTCAATGTTCATAGGGTATACTTTGGGAAGAGGATTGATCTAAGATGACTTCTGAGCTGAAACTGTAACAATGATGTGTAGAACTTGAAGGCTGTTGACTTTAAAATTCTAAGTCTCACAGAAGTTCCGACACACAAATAATCCAAAGGTCGAGTTTAGTTTTACTTTCACCTTTAGCTCATGGTCTTGGTATGGAACCCAATCTCATTTCACCTCATGGCATTTCTTTTTTATGCTCAGGGACGAGCATGGTTTATGTATAGGGGGATGATGAGTCTCAGATTCATCACTCTAAATCTCATTTATTAAGCTCAAATCCCTCAAAATCAACAGCATTTAGGCATCTATTCTGCATAATTAGCATTCATGCATGTTTTCATAAGAATTGTATTTTAGCACTAATTTCTACACAAAATAAGAAGCCAAAAACCCAAGCCAAAATGACCTATAAATAGCATAACTTCCCAGATTTTTAACTCATTCATGCTAACTCCGAATGACACAAAACCACCTCTACTATGCACATATCACTAACAAGAATAAATGAAAAATATAAAAAAAACACTAACCCAAATAAGTGGACCAAAAACCCACACCCTAGTTTCAGGACTTCCGGACTAAAACCCTCATATCTTCCTCATCCAATGTCCGTTTTAATCCTACTCACTTTTGAACTAATGTACATTCAATTACCTTCAAAACAAGACCAAGTTCAAGTGAATCGGAGCTCATATGTGAAAGTTGGGTTTTGGGCCTCTTTTGTACATTTTGTATTTTAGCGGTTTTTGACCTATTATTTTATGTAATTAATTAACTATTTTAATTTGTTTCTTTTTTGTTTGTATTCTTAGATAAAAAGTCTTATTAAAATGCGCAAAAATCCAAATCCAAATTTAGCTTGAAATCAAAGAAACAAATTGAGTCCTAGTCTTCACTGACCGACTCTACAAATTTGGTCTTTTTACATATTTTATTTTATCTCTCCTTTTTCTTAATCAATAAAAATCCAAAAAAATTGATTAAAGTGTAAATATTTATTCTTGATTTTACCATATTTTTTCTGGATTTTTATCTGGTTTAAAAATGACATAAAAATTACAAAACCCGAAAAAATCAAGGTATTCTATGTACATGGGATACCCCAAAAATATCACTTTGTGCATTTGATCGATTTTGATTTTCATGTCTTCATGAAAGTTGTAGATCTCATCGAGACGAGCAATTTTTGTGAAGGAACTTTTTCGATCCAAGGCGATTTACTATTTCTTTTTGATTTTACAAACTATTTATTTTTCGATTTTTCTGGTGTTGACACGTGGCAGCTCCTGGAGCCGCCACGTGTCAGCCATTTTTGGCTTTATTTATTAACGTTTTTTATAAAAAAAATATATTAAAACTAAAAATGAAATATCCGCATGTGCGAGGCACGTGCCACCTAGGCACGAGCCAAACACGTGCGTCCCGCGCCCTTTGACCCCAGCTCGCCACCTGGCATGATCTCGGCCGTCCGATCAAGGCCGATCGGACGGCCGATGTACATCGTCTACCTCCACCCCCTTCCCAATCAATCACTGCCGCATCGATTTCTCCGCCCCAAACTTCTTGCCGCCTCGTGCATATCTCGCCCTCCTCCATCTCCGAGATTTTTCCTCATCAAATCCTCCTTTGTCCCGCGATTTCCCACGATCTCACGCCACCTCTCCGATCTCCCCAAATCTATCACTGCTCGCCCCCCCCCCTTTTCCATCTCCAGCGGGACCCCTCTACCTATAAAACCTTCACCACCACGTCCCTCATCGCCATCCGCCGACTGCTTCAATACGAGAAGAGGTCGATGGTGACAACCCGACCTGCTCTCCCTTCCGGACGAGATCCAAGGCTCGCTGGACTTGCTGCAGCGCAGCCCTCTGCGATTACTGCCCTCGCTCCGACTTCGATCGTTGAGCCATCGACCTCCATCTATGCCATCTATGCCTCCGCCTATCTCCGACTTCAATCTCGCCATCAACATGTTGTCGTTGAGCTCCAACATCTTCAACGCTCGCAGACCACCTCCGACCAACACCTTCGTCTCCAGCAGCAACACGCCACCAACTCCAATCACCAGGAGCTGCGGCGATTCATCATCGTCTTCAACGCCAGGAGCAGCCCTCCTCCATCATGGCCGAGGAGCTCTGCCAGCCTCATCGACATCGACGCCCCGTCGCTTCACCACCACTAGCCAGTGCACGGTCAGAGCACCGCCTTCAGCCTCATCATCCTCCGCTCGTCGGCCGAGCTCAAGCCTGAGACCCCCACCACTTGCGCGGCACGTGAGGGTGGGGGGACGTCAGTGCTCACGTCATCCCCTGGGGTCACGTGCTAAGCACGTGACGCGCTGGGTCATTTGCAACAAACGCCCCAGACTCCCTCTCTTTTTTGCGCTTCAGTTCAGCCATGCGCACGTGCCCCTTGGAAAATTTGCAGATTGCACCCCTCTCTTTATTGGTAATTACACTTAGGTCCTCCCTCTGCATTTCTATTTTTATTTTTATTTATTCATTATAGTTATACCCATGTATTAATTTATCATTTAGACCTCTTCTCTACATCATTTTATTTATCAAAAATTAGCATTTTGTTTGTCATTTAATTCTCTACAGTTTAACATATTGTGGACAATTTTGTGATCGATGATTAATTAATAATTAATTGTTTTGTAGAAATTTGCATATTTTTCCCACTTTATGCTCTGAAATTTGTATTTGATTAACCATTTCTCTAAAAATTCCCAAAAAATCTTTTAGAGTAGAGTTAATTGTGCTTGAAATTGTGCCCAAAAAGATTTGTATTTGCATGCATAGTTTGCCCTGGAAAAATCATTTTGCATATTTCAGTGTTTGATTTTTAATAGGTATTAGTTCTCACATTTTCGAGGTTTAGGATTTTTCTGAGATCAATCACCTAATAATAGATATTAGAAGATTTTATTCCTTGAAAATAAGTAGGTTTAGAATTTATTATAATTAAATATTGAAATTCATTTTGTTTGCATTTAAAAATTCATAAAAAAATCATATTACATTCGAAAATTCTAAAAAACTTACAGTGCATTCATTTCATCATATTTTGCATCGTGGCCAAGTTTCATATTTTTCGGACATTGTTTGAGCGTAATTTACATTTAAGTCCCTAAAATAGGCCGAAATTACATTTTGCATCCTTTATTCCATTAAAAATTCCAAAAAAAGACCGCCTCGAAAACTGCGTACGAATTTTGATAGACATAATTCTAGCTTGTTCCTTTGCCTCCTTCGATCTTGGGACTTACCCAAGTAAAATAAACATAAAACCACTTCATTAAAAATTGACGAATATTTTGTATGGTTATTCTCTTGACCGATTCCGATTGTCGACTACAACGAATGACAAATCATATTTATTTAGCATAAATAGAAAATACATCTTCTTAACGCAGCAAATTTCAGACTCATCATCGACTGAATGGGTCTGATGGAGGATCTGACGACCAGATGTGTGTGACGGCGAAGGTGGCCTGGAGCTACTCCAACGAGCCCTCTTACAGATGGAACTGGGGCTCCCAGCATGCGCGAACACCTGCAAAGGAAGGCTTGACTCGGGGTGAAGCTCCGGTTGAGGATTATTCGAACGAAAAGGCAAAGAAGCGACGTGGGGTGAGGGTCGAGCTCTGGCGAAGGTGATAGAGGAGATCAAATCTATAATCTCATCCTAAGGGACGAGCCTAAAGGGGATCATGCTACGGTACAAGGTGGAGCATCCATCGAGGGTTCGATCGGAGCGGTTGAATGTGGGTAACATGGCTCCGACTAGCTGGTGGGAGCAGACGAATGCGTGATGGGGGTGAATGGAATGATTAAAGCGAATCGGGAAATGTGAAGGGAAAGGGGGATACCTAAGGTCCTAGACGAGCTCTAGAGCTTCAGGCGAAGGCTATCCGTGAGGTAATCTCCTCGACCAAGCTGCGGAAGGCTGGGAGGCTGATCGCGACGGTGCATGCTGGCCACGAGGTTGAGCGACGTGGCTGCTCCTCCAAGCTTCGTGCCGAAGGGTTCCACATGCAGCTATCACTTAACCGGAGGTGGCTAGGGATGAAGGGAGGTGCGAGGCACAAGCTGCTGCTCCTGGGAGGCAGAGAAGATAATTTAAAGGGTTCCTGGGAGGATGGAGGAATCGGGCGAGGGCACACAACCCTAAGAAGATCCGCGCCTTCCTAGGGCTCCGCGAGGGTCCTGGATCCAAGGAGAGACCACAGGCGAAGAGTTGGGGTGAGGGGGTGCATGACCCGACCAGGAAAATTCGAAGAAATCGGTCCAGTGAAGCAGATCGGGTCGGGTCAAGCTTGGAAGAGGGTGTTGACCCATGTCAATGAAATGACGTGGACAAATCAGAGAATTAGAATGCACTAAATACTCACAAATTAAATAAATAATAATAAATGGTTTGAAATCAAAAAGTGTATAAAATGAAAAATGTTTGTTATTTTTCAAACTATTTCTGTGATTTTTATTTATTTTTTTGAAAAATAAAGTAATCAATATACAATATAATGTATTATATATAGGTATAATATACCTGTGTATTTTGTACAATTATTTTTATATTGTTATTTTTTACACAAATATCCCAATTTTTATATTTTATTTATTTACAACATGTTTTTAGGAGTCTAAATAATTTTTATTTTATTTTTTTCATTTATTTACAGATATATATTACATAGAGAGTGAAAGATATATACATGTATTTTGCACAAGGGAGAGAGGATTTTTTTAATTTAATTTTTTTCATTTATTTTGTTTTTTGATTTTTGTTTTATTTTTAGGACTATATACAAGAAGGTAAAAAGAGTATTTTATTTTTATTTTGTCAAAAATAATTAGTTAATTACATAAATATTATGTACAATATAGAGTAGGCCCTCTCTCTCTACTTGTTTTATTTGGCGATCAGGCCAATGCTTGACCTTCCCTTGAGGTTCGGGTCACTCTGTATTTATTCTAAATACCTCCTTCCTTTTTCTTTTTTCTTATTCTTTTATTTTTGCACAAATACATGCTAATTATGCAATATTAACAAATGCATGCATAATGTTAACTTATTGTATTTACATCTATTTACATGATGCATTGCCAAGATAAATAGCTAAAATAAAAGAATAAAGAGTGATGATCAGGGATTCATCACATGATGCTGCTGATGTGGGTGATGAACCCATGATTCATCGCCTTTATTCTTTTATTTTAGCTTCATTTTGGAAGTCAAACACCTGTAAATACCCATTAATTCCGTGAATTTACCATTTTGCATGTATTGTTAAATATGCATTTTAACACTTTTTGTACATAAATAAAAGAATAAAGAAGAATAGAACAAGAAAAGAAAAATGAAGGATGAATTTATGTAATAAATGCAGACTGACCTGAACCCCGAGAAAAGGTCAAGACTTTACCTGATCGACCAGGAATAAAGTAGGGGGAGATAGGTTCTTAAATTCAAAAATCCAAAAATGATTTGTAAATACTCTTCCCTGTATATATTTGTACAAAACTCATACTATTTTATTTCTACATAAATTGACATCAAATTAATTGTTTTTGTAAACAAAAGTTGCAAATGAAAATGTGTGGTAAATAATAAAAATAATTGCAAAATAAAACAATGTACATATTACAAATAATTACACTCAGAAAAAGCCGCAAAGTGATAATTGAAATACCTATTCCGGCTCCATACGAACTCAAATTAAATCAAACTCACTTCCATTATACTCTAAATTAAATTATCTTTCAAATGATTGTGGTTTCATAAATGTTAGAGTTACGGTTAAAAAGTCGGTTTTTCAGGGTGTTTTGTGCAGTTTCACCAATATTTACTGTACATATTTATTCATATTTATTTTTTATACATAATGTACATAATTGTAAATATCATTTTCATTAAAAATAAAATAAACAAAATATGAATAAAAAATTAAAAGAAAAGATATAAAAATTATTTCCTTCTTTGTACATGTGTATAATGTATTATATGTACATAATATTTGTATACAACTAATTTCGTTATATAAAAATGACCAAAAATTAAAATATATAACATTAATTAATTAATTTAATTTAATTACGAAAATTATATTTGGATTTAATTATTTAATTCATTATTTGATTTAAAAACCTACCTTATATAAGATATTATGTCATACCTTTAATAGATGCCATTAAGGTGGCTAATTAATTTTTGTAAATTAATTAATTTATTTATTTTATTTATTTAAATCCGAAATTCGTGATTAAGTAATTAATTAATTAATTCCATCACTAAACACCTTCCTTAAGTGTATATACCTTCCTTTTTTATGGTTTCTTCTCTTTTTAATGGGCTCCTCCTCCTTCGTTATTCGTTGATCAATCTTTGGTGGAGAGGAGCCCGATCTCCGAGAGCTATCTTATTGAAGAATGTGCCCTGCCTCCGAGTTGTTCGGTGATAGCACGTCGGCTCTCGTCGAGGCCATCACGACGTATCTGATCCCGTGGTGAGATTCATTTTCTATCCCCGTCAGTTTTCCAAGATAAATTTTAGATTTAATTTTTACTTTGATTTCATGATTAATTTTTTAGATCTTAAAATCATAAAAAAATCCATATCACACTTGTCATATGAATCCGATTTTCACATCATTTTCTCGATCTCCACATCTCACATTCTATCTCACACAACCTACCACACACGGTGGTCGGATCCTTGAATCTATCTCCCGCTTTGCCAAGATCCGCCACCATTCATGTGTTTCATTTGTTTATAAATAAATAAAAAAAGCATATAATTGTTTCTATCTCTCCGACATTTGTTTTGCAGGTTCATCAAAAAAATTATAAAAAACAATAAAAAATTAGTTCATGTTTACACTTTCTTGAGAATAAAAAAAGTTAAAAAAACCTTTTATTTATGTTGTTTACATAAAAAATAAAAAAACAAAAACAAAAAAAACAAAAAAAATCAACAGCATGCGGTTAGTAGCACCGACCGCCCGTGCCTCCTCCATCGCGGTGGCCCATCGCTGCACCTTCGCCGTTGGCGGTGCCTCCAGGTCGCACGACCTCCAGATCATTCCCCTGCTGCCCGCATCTCCAACTCCAGTGGTGCCACATGGTGCTCCACTGCAGTCCTCCTCGTCCAGCCTCCCACGCCGGCTCTCCCTTCACGCATATCGCGTGGTGCTCCGCCGGCATCCCCCGTGGGATGCGCGCCTGTGACTCCGGATGACGAAGCCTTCGTCGACATCCTGCCAAGCTAGACCCGCCGCACCACCAAAAGTTCAACGCCCCATGCCAGCCAGTTGCCTCCGTCTGCGCACACACCGCGCGGCCGGCCACGACCGCCTCCTCTCTCTTCTGTGTGCACCGCCCCCTGGAAGCACCAGGATTCGTCACCTCCACCTGAAATGCCTTCCGGTGCCGCTCCACCGAAAGCATGCCAACGCCTCTGTAGATCTAAGGGGCAGCGACGACTAACCCTCCCCATTTGGTTGAAGAAGAAGCGTGACCCTAAGAACCCTAGGGTTCATTTTTAAAATAAGGAAAATCTGGAAAACATACGGTGAAGTCCCTGGAAGTTTCTGAAATGGACAAAAGCCCCCTGCTCCAAAGAAGGTATGTGTATTGCACATGCTTCCTAGGTAATTTACGACTGAGCCCAACCTTTTATTTATTTTTATATTCAGTCAAAAAACTTCAACTATTTGCATTTAGTGTCCTGTATTTCAGATTTTAATAGTGCATGCTCTTTTCATCAAAATCAATATTTTCATTGCTCTATAAATTCTGCAAAAATTGTATTATATTCTTGCTATCTTGCTCTTCATTTTTTATAATTTTCATTGCATTTTGTAAATTTTTTTGATATATTTAAAAATTCAAAAACAGTGTCTTTTTGCTTGACCGAAATTAGAAAAATCATAAAAAAAATTGAAAATTCACCTAAAAATTCCAAAAAAAATACTGTAGATGTTTTTTTATTGTACTTAAATTTATATCCAAGTTTCATCTGTAGATCATTTTTAAAAATCAACAAATTGTGAAAAAACTAAAAATCTTTAAAAAAATTTGTAGAAAATTGTATAAAAATCCAAAAAATCTGATTTGAGTCTCTGTTTGTAAATATTTACTTTAGCATAAAAATAACTTCTAGACTTTTGGGCATTAAATTAATTTTAAGTTGCAAAATATTCTTGGCTGTGCACTGTTGACTTTTATTCCTACTGCTTCATTTTTATAAAATCACAAAAACATCAGAAAAAATTGAAAAATTACCAAAAAAATTTTAAACATGTAAAAACCCAAAAACATTTTTTTCCATAATTTTCTGAGTATTATTGGATATTCTGAAAAATACAAAAAGAGTGTGGTGTGTGTATTTTTAGCCCTTGTGCATATTTTGTGACTTGTTCTCTATTTAAAAATTAAAAAAAATAAAAATTCAAAAACCACTAAAAATTTATCTTGGAAATTTGACTACATAGTTTTTAAATCGCGCTCCTTGTGTTCGACCCTGGTCACTATACCAGCTAAATTGAATAGAGAAATCGCTTACATTTTATTATTTGATATTTTTCTTAAGTGATTAAATAATTTTTTTCTGTTGATCGCACTTGGCGATTCGAGTCACAATGACCCTTATTTATTTCATACTTAACCCGAGTTGTCAGGCGTGTCATCAGTGGGTATTAGTGAGGGGGAGGTTGCTGGAAGTAGGAGTGAGGTTGTTGTTGCCTCCACTGTTGACCCTGGTACTGTGGTAGAGGAACTGTGTTCTGGGGGTACTGAGGATGTGATAGCTACGTACCCTACCCTGATTGTGCATGAGGTTGTTGTTGGTACTGAGCACCTCTGATAGACCATCTGAAGCCTGGGTGATGACGACAGATACCGGGTTGTTGCTGGTACTGAGAATACCAAATCTGTTGACTTCCATCAATGGCTATGACTACTCATGCAAAGGTGGGGGAAGGGACGCAAATGTCTGATCACTGTAGTACAACACCATCTGTGTATCCAGCGAAGGTGGTGGTGGCAA
Organism: Ottelia alismoides; assembly: GCA_037367405.1. Classification (NCBI taxonomy): domain Eukaryota; kingdom Viridiplantae; phylum Streptophyta; class Magnoliopsida; order Alismatales; family Hydrocharitaceae; genus Ottelia; species Ottelia alismoides. The sequence continues at coordinate 151,458 of JAZKJV010006347.1, read as the reverse complement.
CCAGTATTGTAGGGCCGGTTGAACGTGCTCCACCTGAATATTGTGAACCTGTCTGTATGAGGTGGATGGTTGTGAAGATCTGCTCCCCTGATTAGCATGTGACCTAGACTCTGGCAAAGAAGCCATATGTGCCTCTTGAAGGCATATTATTTATGTATTCAGGTCACTCAAATTCTGTGTCTGCTCATCAATCTTGTTGAGCTTGTCTAGGCCCTGGAACATCTTCTTCTCTATGATGTCCATGAGGTCCAACTTCTGGCTAATAATGCCCATGTCTACAGCTGATGACTTTGCTGGTGTTGTTGTTGTGGAAGATGAAGATGGACCATCGTCTATATGTGCAACTCAAAGGTGAGATAACGCCTGGAGGGGGGCTTCCCTTGAGTGTAAACATGGGTCTAAGTCATCACTGTGTAGTTCTCAACCATCTCCTCATAGATAGACCAGACATGATCCTCTTCCATGGAGAAATAAGATCCTCCACAAGAGGCGTTGACAAGCCCCTACAGCTTGGGTGTCAGCCCACAAAAGAAACTATGTACCAAGTTGAGCTTACTAATATCATGGTGGGGACACCTATCTATGAGCTCTCTAAATTGATCCCAAGCCACATGGAACTGCTCATTTGGGATCATGATGAAGTTACAACCTTCCCCCAAGTGCTTCATCTAATAGGTTGCTCTGTCAACCAAGGAGAATGGGAAGGCTATCAGCTTGATGAAATCCTCGTTCACCATCCTATCGTGGATGGTACTACATATCATCTCGAACTCCTACAAGTGGATGTGAGGTTCCTCGGTGGAAAGCCCATGGAACTTGGTCAATAGATGGATTGTCTATGGACTGAGCTCAAAATCTCTCAGAATGGCAGGCAACTAGATCCACCTATGAATGAGAGTTGCACCTGGGTTGTGCAACTCCCTCATGGTATGCAAGAGTCTCGCATCTGCTCGGTCCTCAGGTCTAGGAATCTCTGGTACATCGTCGTTCTCTCAACTCTAGCATCTCTGATCTGTAGCATCTCCCTCCTAACCTCAGTCATCAGTAGCCCCTGGTCCCAGATTTGTCTCTACGTCGCCTCTAGGGATGCCAGGGGGTTGTTGTTGATCGCATTCTGATCAAATACATCATGAATATATGAAAATGAAAAAAAAGTGGATCTCAGGTGTTTCTAAGTCAACAAAAATCTATTATGATTGTTGTTGTAACTAAGGTGATGTATCAGGGAGGTCAAAGAAGAAGGCAGTGGAATTTTCGGGTTTCGAAAAAGAGTCAGAGCTCTTTGGAACCGCCCGAGATTAATGGGCAAGTGTGTTGTGAAGCGGTTCCACCAAAGGTAGCCTAAGAGACTGCCAACTCATCAACGTGATGTAGAGGAAAAGTGAAGAGCAGATCTGGACTGAAAAATAATGGATCAGCAAACAAACCCCCAAGTTCACCAACTCAACACAATCATGACCATGAAAGATCGGTCGTTATTCTTTTCAGTTTTAGAATTACTATGAAAATAGTTGTATTAACAAGCTCGCATGTGTAGTCTATTAGAGTAGACCGTGAATAAGTCGATGAATCCCCCAAACAGAGAGTTATCCTCGTAAGAGCTCGATAATCATTCTAAGGGAATCCACCTCCGTATCCACACGACTACTTCTACTAACATATGAGTCAAGTGCTTGCAGCAATAATAGGAGTCACAAGTCAAAGTCCAAGCGCTTAGGGCACAAGTCCAGGGCTTTGTGCTCTATTCCTTAAGTGTGTGTGCATCACTCTGTCTGGAGACTACCTGCAAACACGAAGGGGGTTACTCTCCTCAAAATAATGAAAGTGATATTTACATTTATTTTTAGGGTCGAGTGAAAATTAGCAGACTCGATTTTATTTGGTTATCACTTTTTTGGTATTTTTGAATAAAAAATACGTCTAACAAATTTTTCAATTTCCTTTTATTCCTAAGTCAACAAATTAGGGGGAGAAAGACGGAAAAGACGGTGCGTGAGAAACCTATGAATGCTTGCACGAGATAGAAGGCGTACCTTGCTCTAGCAGTCTAGATGCAATATGATCCATGCATATATTAAAACTAAGTTATATGATGCAAGAGAAAATCTCTCCCTAAACAAGAACTTCTATTAGCGTGAAGCACCGATTATTTTGACTAAGTCCCAACGTGTCTATAGAAATAGATATTCCTTTAGGGTTGTGGACCTAATCACTATCTGGCTCAACCAACAGAATCCTAAATCTTGGGCTCACACACAGAAAAACATTTAAAAACAAATAAAAATGAAGGAAAAGAAAATCAAAATCTAGTGAGGTCCCCCAAGTGCACCGGCACTTGGGAAGCATACCCTTCAATAATGTTCAAAGTCGCAAGTCCTAAAAAACATAAAAAGGGCAAGTGCCAGAAATATTTACATATTAATTAAAAGAATAATATGATAGAAAATAAAATCCTAATCTATAAGTGGACAAAGGCTGCTCTTCAACCGTCTCCCATTTCTCCTCAATGCTCTCTCCTGCCAGACGGTGTAGAACATCCGACCTCTACTTCACTCGAGTGTTTCGATGATGTGAAGATCTCCTCCCTTACTATACGAGTGCTCGTAACAAAGAGAAACAAGATAATGCGTCAGAACATATTTTAAGAAAAATAAGAGAAAAAAATACTGTAGATGTTTTTTTATTGTATTTTAATTTATATCCAAGTTTCATCTGTAGATCATTTTTAAAAATCAACAAATTGTGAAAAACTAAAAATCTTTAAAAAATTTTGTAGAAAATTATATAAAAATCCAAAAAATCTGATTTCAGTCTCTGTTTGTAAGTATTTACTTTAGCATAAAAATAACTTCTAGACTTTTGGGCATTAAATTAATTTTAAGTTGCAAAATATTCTTGGCTTTGCACTATTGACTTTTATTCCTACTGCTTCAATTTTATAAAATCACAAAAACATCAGAAAAAATTGAAAAATTACCAAAAAAATTTTAAACATGTAAAAACCCAAAAACATTTTTTCCATAATTTTCTGAGTATTATTGGATATTCTGAAAAATACAAAAAGAGTGTGGTATGTGTATTTTTAGCCCTTGTGCATATTTTGTGACTTATTCTCTATTTAAAAATAAAAATAAAATAAAATTCAAAAACCACTAAAAATTTATCTTGGAAATTTGACTACATAGTTTTTAAATCGCGTTCCTTGTGTTCGACCCTGGTCGCTATACTAGCTAAATTGAATAGAGAAACCGCTTACATTTTATTGTTTGATATTTTTCTTAAGTGATTAAATAATTTTTTTTCTGTTGATCGCACTTGGCGATTCGAGTCACAACGACCCTTGTTTATTTCATACTTAACCCAAGTTGTCAGGCGTGTCATCAGTGGGTATTAGTAAGGGGGAGGTTGCTGGAAGTAGGAGTGAGGTTGTTGTTGCCTCCACTGTTGACCCTGGTACTGGGGTAGAGGAACTGTGTTCTGGGGGTACTGAGGTTGTGACAGCTACGTACCCTACCCTGATTGTGCATGAGGCTACTGTTGGTACTGAGCACCTCTGATAGACCATCTGAAGCATGGGTGATGACGACAGATACCAGGTTGTTGCTGGTACTGAGAATACCAAATCCGTTGACTTCCATTAATGGCTATGACTACTCATGCAAAGGTGGGGGAAGGGACGCCAATGTCTGATCACTGTAGTACAGCACCATCTGTGTATCCAGCGAAGGTGGTGGTGGCAACCAGTATTGTAGGGCTGGTTGAACGTGCTCCACCTGAATATTGTGAACCTGTCTGTATGAGGTGGATGGTTGTGAAGATCTGCTCCCCTGATTAGCATGTGACCTAGACTGTGGCAAAGAAGCCATATGTGCCTCTTGAAGGCACATTATTTACGTATTCAGGTCACTCAAATTTTGTGTCTGCTCATCAATCTTGTTGAGCTTGTCTAGGCCCTGGAACATCTTCTTCTCTATGATGTCCATGAGGTCCAACTTCTGGCTAATAATGCCCATGTCTACAGCTGATGACTTTGCTAGTGTTGTTGTTGTGGAAGATGAAGATGGACCATCGTATATACGTGCAACTCAAAGGTGAGATAACGCCTGGAGGGGGGGCTTCCCTTGAGTGTAAACATGGGTCTAAGTCATCACTGTGTAGTTCTCAACCATCTCCTCATAGATAGACCAGACATGATCCTCTTCCATGGAGAAATAAGATCCTCCACAAGAGACGTTGACAAGCCCCTACAGCTTGGGTGTCAGCCCACAAAAGAAGCTATGTACCAAGTTGAGCTTACTAATATCATGGTGGGGACACCTATCTATGAGCTCTCTAAATTGATCCCAAGCCTCATGGAACTGCTCATTTGGGAACATGATGAAGTTACAACCTTCCCCCAAGTGCTTCATCTAATAGGTTGCTCTGTCAACCAAGGATAATGGGAAGGCTATCAGCTTGATGAAATCCTCGTTCACCATCCTATCGCGGATGGTACTACATATCATCTCGAACTCCTACAAGTGGATGTGAGGTTCCTCGGTGGAAAGCCCATGGAACTTGGTCAATAGATGGATTTTCTATGGACTGAGCTCAAAATCTCTCAGAATGGCAGGCAACTAGATCCACCTATATATGAGAGTTGCACCAGGGTTGTGCAACTCCCTCATGGTATGCAAGGGTCTCGCATCTGCTCGGTCCTCAGGTCTAGGAATCTCTGGTACATCGTCGTTCTCTCAACTCTAGCATCTCTGATCTGTAGCATCTCCCTCCTAACCTCAGTCATCAGTAGCCCCTAGTCCCAGATTTGTCTATACGTCGCCTCTAGGGATGCCAGGGGGTTGTTGTTGATCGCATTCTGATCAAATACATCATGAATATATGAAAATGAAAAAAAAGTGGATCTCAGGTGTTTCCAAGTCAACAAAAATCTATTATGATTGTTGTTGTAACTAAGGTGATGTATCAGGGAGGTCAAAGAAGAAGGAAGTGGAATATTCGGGTTTCGAAAAAGAGTCAGAGCTCTTTGGAACCGCCCTAGATGAATGGACAAGTGTGTTGTGAAGCGGTTCCACCAAAGGTAGCCTAAGAGACTGCCAACCCATCAACGTGATGTAGAGGAAAAGTGAAGAGCATATCTGGACTGAAAAATAATGGATCAGCAAACAAACCCCCAAGTTCACCAACTCAACACAATCATGACCATGAAAGATCGGACGTTATTCTTTTCAGTTTTAGAATTACTGCAAAAATAGTTGTATTGACAAGCTCGCAGATGTAGTCTATTAGAGTAGACCGTGAATAAGTCGATGAATCCCCCAAACAGAGAATTATCCTCGTAAGAGCTCGATAATCGTTCTAAGGGAATCCACCTCCGTATCCACACGACTACTTCTACTAACGTATGAGTCAAGTGCTTGCAGCAATAATAGGAGTCACGAGTCAAAGTCCAAGCGCTTAGGGCACAAGTCCAGGGCTTTGTGCTCTATTCCTTAAGTGTGTGTGCCTCACTCTGTCTGGAGACTACCTGCAAACACGGAGGGGTTTACTCTCCTCAAAATAATGAAAGTGATATTTACATTTATTTTTAGGGTCGAGTGAAAATTAGCAGACTTGATTTTATTTGGTTATCACTTTTTTGGTATTTTTGAATAAAAAATATGTCTAACAAATTTTTCGATTTCCTTTTATTCCTTAGTCAACAAATTAGGGGGAGAAAGACGGAAAAGACGGTACGTGAGAAACCTATGAATGCTTGCACGAGATAGAAGGCGTACCTTGCTCTAGCAGTCTAGATGCAATATGATCCATGCATATATTAAAACTAAGTTATATGATGCAAGAGAAAATCTCTCCCTAAACAAGAACTTCTATTAGCGTGAAGCACCGATTATTTTGACTAAGTCCCAACAAGTCTATAGAAATAGATATTCCATTAGGGTTGTGGACCTAATCACTATCTGGCTCAACCAACAGAAACCTAAATCTAGGGAGCACACACAGAAAACCATGAGAAAACAAATAAAAATGAAGGAAAAGAAAATCAAAATCTAGTGAGGTCCCCCAAGTGCACCGACACTTGGGAAACATACCCTTCAATAATGTTCAAAGTCGCAAGTCCTAAAAAACATAAAAAGGGCAAGTGCCAGAAATATTTCATATTAATTAAAAGAATAATATGATAGAGAATAAAATCCTAATCTAGAAGTGGACAAAGGCTGCTCTTCAACCGTCTCCCATTTCTCCTCAATGCTCTCTCCTGTCGGACGGTGTAGAACATCCGACCTCTGCTTCACTCGAGTGTTTAGATGATGCGAAGATCTCCTCCCTTACTATACGAGTGCTCATAACAAAGAGAAACAAGATAATGCGTCAGAACATATTTTAAGAAAATAAGAGAAAAAAATAAAATGACTAAAAATGAAATAAAAAAAGTAAGAAAATAAAATCCTAAACTACTTAGTTGTGCTCCCCAGCAACAGCGCCATTCTGGTAAATTGGCTCGAGCTAATTCAGGATAAGTTAATTAATGTGTTGTTGTGCCTATATTCAAGCTGAGAATCAAGCAAGTAAAACAAGTGGTCTAAGCTACTTTTATTAACCTCGTATAGCGACCAGGGTCGAACATAAGGAGCAAATGCTAAAAAATAGGGAGTCAAATCAAAGAGATTCTAAGGATCTTTATTTTTCTTTTTATGATTTTGTGGTTTTTATAATTTTTATATTTTTATTTTTTAAACAAAACAAAAATAAAGTTAATGGAATAAAAGATACACACTCTCTTCTTAGATTTTTTTCAAATATGACAAAAAAAATCAACCATCCAAAATAAATATGTTTTTATGTTTTATAACTTTTATATTGTTTTTGTTAATTTTTAAAAGATTTTCGTAATTTTTACGGATTTAATAAAAATAAAAAACTAATAAAAACACAAACAGTGCACAACTAGGAGTATTATTCATATTAAAATTATAAAATAAGCTAAAAACTCCTGGGAATCAATTTATTAAAAAAGCTATATTTAAATATCTACAAACAAAGATTGAAATCACAATTTTTGGATTTTTTTAAAACATTTTATGTGATTTTTATGGTGTTTTTAGAGTTTTGCAAATTTTTAGAGTTTTATAAAAAAGCAAATAAGATGAAAATTGGAAACAAAATCAAACAAGTTAAAATAAAGCTACTCTACTTTTTAGAATTTAAAGTCATTTTTTGAATTTTTATAAATTTTCTAAGGCAAACATGGAGTTTTTATAATTTTTTGAATTTTTTATAATAAAAAATAAAAGAAAAAATAATAAACAAAAATCACCACAGATAAAGGACACTAACATGAACTAAACATGATTTTTAAGCGATTTTCGTATTTAATCCAATATTATTTAAATTAATAAAAGATCACAAAAAAACAGAGAAAAGAGGGCCTAAATGCAGTTATTTTCAGTTATGGGCCAAAAAGTAACTCGCAATAAAAGCTCAGGGCCAAAATCACAAATATTCCAGCTAATATGCTCTTAGCAAGTGAACCAGACTCGGAGAGACTCAAATTAAAATATCTAAAAACTTTCCTGATTCAGATAACATGTGAAAACACATGAGCTTACATGCAAATAACCCAAAAGTTCACGTGAAGACGTACGAGAGTTAACTCGATTGGACTAAAATGCAAATATTAAAACTATGAGGTCCTAATTGCAAATGTTCATAACTACATTTACATTTATTGTACTAAAATGAAATAACAGAACTGGTAGGATAAAAAGTGAAACTACCCCTGCATGCACATGTGTCATGCGTGACGTTTGGCGTACGGCATTGATGAGTTGTTTGGATGGATCAAACGGCTCTGAAAAGGCGAATGTCGTGTGTGTCAAATCTATGCCAGGTCTGATCGGACCGTTAGTATTTGGACGTGGATAGATGGTCCGGATCAAAACTGGAAACGTTCCTCTTCATCCTACAGTATTGAAGGGTGTTGGAGGAACATGAAGAAAGGGGCTCCGACATTGCTTCAATCGTGAATATCTGGAGCTCCAATGGTTCGATCAGCCGGCCAAGGGGACTAGTACGTCACTTGATCTTGTCTGCATCAGAAGGGAGCCTTAGATGGCTCGGAGTGGTGCTCGGAGACGATCCGGAAGGTGCACCACCTGGAGCTGCTCCGCTGCTCAACTAGGGCTCGATTTATGCTCTACTCATGCACCTAGTCCTGTAAGGATACTCGAGGCTCGGAGAAAAGGCTCCGTCCAGGGTTATCCTATAAAGAAAACACAAGAAGCAGTGGGGATGGGTGTTTGACTTCTGGCGTAGACGATGGAAGGAAGGCTAGCCCTGTAATCAATCCTACGATCGATCCTAGGGATGATCTGGATGTGTGAGAAGATGGAGTGTGAAGTGGTGAGCGTATCGATGCGGTCAGATATGGAAGGTGGAGCCCCAACCCAATGGTCGGAGCAACTAAGGTGAACGGTGGTAGAAATGGATAGAATCAAAAGCATGGTAAAATGGAAAGGAATGAGGATACCTGAAGCTAATTGTAGTGCATGCAGAGTACGACAAGGAAGTCAGTGGGGTAATAGTCTCTACCCATTTGCGGAAGGCTGAGGCGGCGAGTTACGGCGGAGGACTCTAGCCACGAATGAGTGTCACTCTATCAGCCACCAATTCGAGTTCCAAAAGGGTCCGACAAGGTCCTCTCACTACCTACAGACTCAAGTGGAGAGAAGGAGGCGTGCGGAGCAAGCTTGGTCGTGGTGGAGGGGAATGTGATACTTTATAGGGTGCCTCGGGTGTCTAGAATAATCGAGAGATTTCATGTGAACTGAGGGGATTCGAACCACCTAGGTATCCACGAGGATCGCATATCATCATGGAGCAGCGGGGTCTGCAATCCGAAGTGAGAGGGTATTGAACTCGGGCGAAAGAAATGGGAGAAATCGGGTCCAGCAAACGTGTGCCCGTGTCGGACCTGGGAGGGGGAAGGGTTGACTCGTGTCAACAAAAACATGTTGACCAATCAAAAAATATGATTTACAAAAATAAAAGAAAAATCAATTAAAATAGTAAATGATTTTAAAATAAAAGGTTATAAAAATGATAATGATAGTTATTTTACAAATGATTTTTTATGATTTTTAATAATTTTTAACAATATATTATACTATATATAGTATACATTAGTATATATAGGTATAATATACATATATAATTTACATATATTTTATTTTATTATTTTTACATAAATACATAAAATTTTATATTTTATTTATTTACAACATAATTTAAGGTACATGAAAACATTTTTATTGGAGTTTTACAAATTAAAAATAGGGGTAATAAGATGGTATTATGTACAACATATATACACTTGATTGTATTGTACAATGAAAAGTTGGTTTTATTTTTATTTTATTTTGTTATTTATGAATTTTACTCTAATTTTATTTAATTATTATAAATATATAGGTTTTTAAAATACAATATATACCCTATCTCTCCCTACTTTATTCCTTGTTGATCAGGTCAATACTTGACCTTCTTTTGGGGTTCGGGTCAGTCTCTACTTATTACATAATTACAACCTTCTTTTATTTTCTTTCTTTTTATTTTCTTCTTTATTATTTTATTTTGGATAAATAAGTGTTAATTATACAATATTAACAAGAGCATGCACAATGCTAATTTATTGAATTTAATAAATATTTAAAGTTATTTTACGTGTGGATTTCTGCTAAATAAAAGAATAAAGGATGCGAATCATGGATTCATTAAAGTATCATGTAGATGATGATCGTAATTATTGATTATCCTTATAAAACCTAAGAAGATGTTTTGGCAGACATATGTGCTCTAAACATTTAATAATGAACGACATGGTTCACTGCATTATGCGGAATGGTGGCTCGATAAGAGATGATGTACTCAAAATGTTTGAGTACCTGCCTGAACCAAAAGTCTTTAAGAGTTAATATGGATGTAGATATGATGAGTGTCATCATTCTACTATCTATACTCAAGTCATTCGTGAAGCCTCATACTATTCATATTATATGAATTAAAAGAAGCTTGTAGAAATGTTTAAATACTCTTATATTGAAATCTTTTGAGTTCAACATAAGAGATCCTTTGTCTAAAGCAATGCTTGTTTATAAATGAAGGAAATGCAATGAAAGAATGGATCTAACCCAACTATGAAGGAAAGTCAAAGAGGTTATTGTACTCCTATGGTTTCCACGCATATGGCATCCAAAGAGTTGGATGAATGCCAATACTGCAACAAGTTGATGTATAGATAGTATGACTATCTAGACTATCTAAGATCCTTAGGGAAGGACTCAGATAGTGCATCGAAATAATGTACACATAATCATTGAAATTGACTTGCCTATTAGATAAGATCCAAGTCTGATAATTGTATGTCACTCTTCTGATAACACTTGCAGTTGATTGCATATGTTTAGAAGATTAGAAAATTTGATAGGCATCCACATGGATATTGATGCATATGTCGCAACAATTCCTATTAGATAGATAGACTTCATATTTTTAGTGGGAGAGCCCTAAGTCTTAGAGAATGTCGCTATGACCTAGATATTAGAATACAATCATTATTTATTTCTAAATGTTAGAAATAAACATGTATTCTGGAATAGACCTATCATAAAGAGTTATGATGGACATATTTCAAATAATAATCTAACAACTAGAGAACTCTACTAAATTGGAAAATTAATGAATGGTTCATTAACATTTCTAAATACTGAAAATTAAACCTTAAAAGATCAATAGGAATATGAAAATCATTTGATAAAGATCTAATATCAAGCCTTAAACATAAGTCTATTGATGAGATCAATAGATCAGTAAGAGATGAAACTTTAGAATGTCTGAAATTTCAAATACATACATGTGAATATTGATTCAAAGTAGAAATCGTCCAATGCACCTTTCTCTCGGAATGGTGTAAGATGCCAAGGTATTCAAGATCTCATACATATTGATGCATGTGGATCATCTATATGAAAATAAGTATTAATGATATGTGAAATCAATTGATGATTATTTGTGATATGAGATTTCTTCTCTTTACCTTAGAAACCTTCGAATTGTTCAAAGATTTCACAATTTTGGTTTAGAACCAAAGTTTGAAGGAAGATGAAAATGAATTTGATCTAATATAGGTAGCTAGTACCTATTAGATGAATTCAAGGAATACCTTATGGGAAAGGAATATCATTCCTATCTCACTCCTTCTAATATACCTAAACTCAATAGAGTTTTAGGGAGATGCAATTGGATCATGTGTGACATGATTTGATCATTGATGAAGCTTAGCATAATTACCTCTTAGTTTCCAGGTATATATGTAGTAGAGACTAGAATATATATCCTTAGTAAGATTCCATGCAAATCTAAACCTGAAAACCCTCATAAGCTATGGTTTGGAACCTAGCCTAATGTTGGACACTTGAGGATTTAGGGTTACTTGGTCCATAACCTTATCATGGATGCAAGTAAGCTAGAATCTAGCACCTGAGAGTGCTACTTCATTCGGAAAAAAAGGATGGTATTGGATACCTCTGTTATGACCTTGAGATTCATAAAAGATTTCATCTCTAAAAATATGATTCTAAGAGGATGACTCTCTTGAAAATCAAGATGAAAATGAAGTAAAGGAACTCATTTAATCTTGAGAAGATAATGAGGCTCCTGACTCAAAAACTAAAAGGACAATAAAATATGAAACACTCATACCTCTTCAAATGAGTTTGAGGGTGGATTCCGTGTATCAGTTAAGTCTGACAATGATCTGACTTCATATGATGAAGCTTCCAAGGATCATTACATGGAGAGATGGATGTTAGAAATAAAGTCTAAAGTAGAATTCATATACAAGTGTTGTATATGGACCCTTGAGGATCCACCTACAGAAGTCAAACCCATTAGGTGTAAATAGGTGTTCAAGAGAAAGAGGGAACCTTATGAGAAGGTAGAGACCTTCAAAGCACGGCTCGTCCACAAGATACATAAGAAGAGAAGACGTCACTTGTGATGAAACTTTCTCTTCATTGACTTTGCTTAAACCCATCAAAATATTACTAATTATAATTACACAACTTGACTATGGCATCTACAAGATGGAAGTGAAATTGTGTTCCTCTATGAATTCCTCTCTGAGGATATTCATATGAAGTAGCCCCAGGGCTTCATAGTTGAGGAATGCAAAATGTGTAAGAGAACTCCTTCGATGGACTCAAATAATCTTCTAGTAGTTGGAACATCAGATTTAATGAAATTATAAATATTTTGATTTCATATAAAATCTTGATGAACCATGTGAATCTTAGTGGGAGTGCCATTGTGTTAATTGTTATAAATGTAGATAATATCCTATTCTTTTGGAATGATATAAGGATGATAATAAGTGTTTATAATCTGGTAGTTCCATACCTTGAGATATGATCTCAAGGATACCTTTTAGATCCTAGTTCTGAAAATGTTCAGAATTAAAGACAAGAGGGTATTGGGACCGTCACATTAGTGGTACACCTTGTACATGTTCCATTTTTTGAGAAATTTCCAAGGAATGCTTCCTTCCTTTAAGATATGGTACTGACCTATCTGAATGGATAGCACCTCAAAGAATTGAGGAAGTGAATGCTAAAACTACTCGCATTGGTGCATCAGTTATGAGAAGCCTAGTGTATACTAGATGTATACGAAAAGTCAGACGTCAGCCATGCAGTGGGAGTAGTAAAGTGTTACTAATACTACTCTGGAGATAAAACACTTGATTGCAGTAACAAAAAACACCTTCAAAGATGACAAGATTTTTGAGATTCTGATGTCAAAGTCTTATCTTCTAAAACTTAAGACTTTATAGATAGTGATCTAAAAGGTCTTAATTGCAAATACCTTAAGAGATAGAGATCTACAGAAATAAGGATATTCTGATAAGAATAATAGAAATTGCTTCTAGTTGTAACGATTATTGAATTATAGTGATGAGACACTATAACTGCTTTAACAAAATTGAGTATTGGTTGCATAAGATGCAATATTTGCATTGGATGTGAGTATTATTATTAGGGGATATGAAAGTACCGTAAAAGGACTTGGCTTAGTCTCTTTGGAACGGAGTGACTAGTTATGTTACCAAGCTATTTTTCTAAAGAGCTTATGATTGTCACATGAGCATGGGTTTAAAGATTATCCCATTGATGGCTCTTTGGGCTAGTAGGAGATTGTTGGACATGCGAGCCCACGACGAGCCATTATGCAATAAATGTTATTGCAAATATCATTCCCCGATCTGAAATGAAGAATAATTAATTTGCATAATAGGTCCCTTAGTACAATAAGGGTTGCGTATCACGGCCATCTTAATGATCATACAGATATTTACTCAGTTGTTGAATCATAGAGGATGGTGCTTGGATGAATATCTAAAGAGTTAGATTGAGGACTAAGCAAGCAGCGTCAAATGATTATTAAGAGATGATCTCCAACCAGAGTAGGAGATGGCAATCCTTTCTCTTTTGGTGGATATCTGACTGACCTCTTGATGCAGGTCCTCTGCATAGGAATAGAGATTCGGAGGTGTTAGATAAGTTAGGTCAAAGAGTTGACTTAGCAAGATCGAGATAACCAAGTCCAATGTCGTATGTTGTCACAATATAGGCACACATCCTCTGATCGGAGAAAAATGAGTTACTATGTTTGAGTATGTACATTTGGTAGACCGATAGGTTTATGATCTAATCAAGGTCTATACACCAGCGCATTGGTGTGCATACAAGAGCATATGAGTAAATACGATCTCTCAAAGGGATCATGCAGGTTCATTACTGAACCGGAATACATGAGCTCACTCATGAGATATTGGGGATACAGTCCATGCATAGTCATCTCGCTTTGGATGCTTGACTGAATTTGTAGATTTGATATATGCTTTTGGAAATTATATGATCAATACCTAGGTATGATATATGATTTTGTAAAGTATATGATTGATACCAACTCCCAATGATCAAATAAGAAATTTAATATTAAAACCCTGAAGAAGACAACCTAAATACATCTAAAACTTCAGGTTTATTCTAAGTCTTCCAGTATGCAGGATGTACATGTATTAGGAATACCTGAGGGTTATGTGATCATAAATGATTGTATAACCATGATGCCTCCATTCCGAGGGAGTAATGAAACAGGTCTGGATTTTAGTGACTCCTCTCACTAGAGAAGTAATCTAATCTTGGTCCAAATGTTGGGTAGTGATCTGAATGTGATTCAGATGTAATGAGATAATTAGATTTATGGCTCTGATCTAGTCAAACATCCATGGGAGGTCCTCGAGGTCTGGATTTGAGATTTGATCTCAATATCCAAGTCACTATGCGTGGAACATACAATCGCCATGTCCTTGTCTCCAAGTATCCGCAGAGAAAGCGCATTATTATTGAAAGAGTTCAAGGATAATTTCATTGTTGATAATGTGTTAGAGCATTGAGGAAAATTGATAGTTCAATATGATTTAATTATCATGGATAATATGAACTTAATTCATATTATTTGGCTATATCAGGGAAAGTTATCTATGATAATTAAATTTGATTTAATTATCAAAGATGTGAATAATGTGAATGTGATTCATGTTATTTTGTGATACCTGTTAAGAGTCATCATGGATAATTAAATGTGATTTAATTATCAAAGATATGATTAATGTGGATATCTCTATCCATGATAATCATTGATATTATAAATATGATTTATAATATGTTGGAGAGATTTAATTGTAAATAGAATTACAAATTATATGTTGTTGTGAATTGAATTCACAATTAAAAATTAACTATAAAACTAATTTACATATTATGTTGGATATATGAATATGATTCATATTTATCAATGACATGATTGATGTTTTCACAAATTTAATTTGGAATTTTTTTTGTGATGATAAATACAAGAATAGTTGTTGCATTTTAATATATATAATAAATGTATATTAAGAAAGGCAAAACCACCAACAAAGATGGTTGTCCACCTTGATAAATTCAAACGGGGGGATAGCCACCCTTTTTTAGGGGCAGTGGTTGCCTCCCTTAATATCTATTTATTATAAATTGATATTAAAATGAATAATAATGTATCTTGATAAAGTGATGTAATTAATTTATTCTAATTAAATTAGTTGTTGCAAATTTGTAGCAACAAATCGTGGCCATATTAATAACCTCTTAGTCTAAACCGTTAGATTAAGAGGGCACATGTATTGAGATCTATGTACATCCAACTACTATAAAAGGAAGGGTGTCCCTTGCCTTTTTTACTATGTCATTCAAGAGGAATTAAACTCTCTCCATCTCTCTCCCTCTCATATTCTCTACACATGCCTCTCTCTCTCTCCTTAGAGTGGTCGTCTACCCTAAATCCTAGAGAGGGTCGTTGTAATCGCCATGCCGTTGTGCAACCACTTTGACCACTCATGGATCTCCGTCTCCTTTGGTGCACTTCGCTCATTAAAAGGACGTTGAATCTCGTGAGATGAGATCAGGAGATTCGTCACTTGGATCATCAACATGGATTGCGGGGAGCACATGTTTCATCAACGTGCTCGCAAGAGCCTCCTCCGTTGGATCGGACTTGAGATGAGAGGTATCTTCATTTAGAGACTCTATTTCAACCATACTTTAAGAGGTAACCCTAATATCTATTTGTGGTTTAGATGAAATTATCAAAGAAGTGTTCTAGGATCATGTGGTTTCATCGTTAATTTTTAAAAAAAAATCAACTAAGCCAAGCAACTAGTACGACTAGTCTCTCCTGATCGCACATGATGCAATCCTCATGCTTCGGTGATGCGCTTACGGATCTTTCCATATCCTTTACCTAAGACTTAAATAATATCCAAAATATCGTATGGCGCTTTTGCATTGAAAATTTCTTAAAAAATTGAAAGTAAAAAATAAAATAAGGAGACTGCTAATTGAACTTAGACCTAATTAAAATTCGTAACAAAAATCATTGTCTGGGGTTCAAAAAGCCCTCATTGTATTCAGCAAAATTCCAGAAAGAGCGAGGCCCGACCCTTAAAGAATAGAGCCAAAAACTCGATATGTGGCTGCCTCAACTACCACCTAAGTGTGGTGAAGTATTGGCGCTTCTATCGTACGTAGACGGTGCTCTCACCTTGTGTAAAGCATCTTACTTGATATGAATTATTGATCATAGCTCATGCCCTTACAGAGGTGTCTGTCTCAACATCTTGCATTCGAGTACCTTGCTTGTGAGGGAAGCATCAGTTTCGTCGTCGGCTTCCTCTCTCTTTTCTTTGGCCGAGTAGCCCCCCAGGACCGATATCGAGGACCTCAAAAAGTGAAGATCATAGGATACAAAGGAGGTGGAACAAGTACATGGATACTTTCCTAGTAGTACATGCCCTCCTCTAGGGCTAGACAGTAAGGACTCGTGACAAATTTTACCTAAATCACAACTCTAAAATTGAAAAGATAAAATTAGTCGAACTTCCACATATTTGGTTATTGGGGAACAATCAATATACTTCTAATGTCGAATCAGGATCAACTAGGACGCAACTTCATAATTGAGATACCTCATTCATTCTCACCACATTGAGTTGTGTTGGTGAATCCATTTTACTTGGTGTTTGTTTTATTTAGAGTGAGGTCCAAAGATCAAAGTCCTGCACATATGCATGTTTTTGTCATTTCTTATCTTATTACCTGCTTTTGACCCTTGCTCATTGTGCACCTTCTATCATTTTACACACAATTTATTTCTTGTTCGTCACTATATCCTTCATCTATCATCTACTTCCTTTTCCCTTCAAGATATTGACTCCAGGAAGGTTTGGTTAGGACTACATTGACAACCACATCGTCTCCCCGAATTCGACATCTTTAACAATTTGAGGTGATTCCTAAGAACTTGGTTTAGACTCCGTAAACCACCCTCAGGACTCCCCGCTTCTTAATCCTCACACAAACTGAGAAAACATTCTTCCCGAGTTGTGCCCCTTTTGGATGGACATTGATTTTACTCCAATTACCTCTCCATTCCTAATAAGATGTGGAATTAATCCTAATTCCGAATTATTCTCTCCATCTGGTGCATGCATGTAGTTTGATCAGGGTATATTTCCCATTTCAAATCTAGACCCCGATCTGGAGCCCGCTTCTTCACAATAGGAATCATAGATGGCAGAGGAAAGGGATCACAACTCCCCAGCACAGAACAAAACACGGAATAGGGCACAAATCAGAATGAGGTTAACAGTCAGCTATTGGCCTCCATCGAGGCCATCCAGCAGCAGCTAACGGACCAAGCACTTGCCCAGGTCACCTTTCAGGAAAGAGCTTAATGACATGAGTAGAAGGTCAGAAGGAAGAGGAAGAAACCAAGGATCAGGTAATGATAATCTCCATTGTGATGAAAATGATAATCACTCTATAGATGGACCTTGCGAAGGCGAGGAAGAAGCAAGGAGAAGTCGGCCCAAGCCCACTCTGAAGCAAACTTACAACCCAGGGGTCGACTGCTTTATTGGCTGGATCCAAATTCCATCAATCCATGGACATTTTGAGTTGAAGCCTCAACTCCTTTCGCTCCTCCTCAGTTTTCATGGGAATTCCAATGAGGATCCTTATGTTCATCTACAACATTTCATCCATATCTATGGCACCATGCACTACCCCAACATTTTGGCATAGTCAAGGAAGCCGCCTTCCCCTTCTACCTACATGGAAAAGCACTCTACTAGATAAATCACTTGGGGAAGGTGGTGACGACTTTGGAGGATTTGAAGTCCGCATTCTTGCACTAATATTATCCTCTCGACCATCTCAATCTCATGCGACCGAAGATTGCAACATCTCCCAGGGACCCCAAGAGTCCATCCGTGAGACTTGGAAGAGGTTCAGCGATCCGATTGAGAAGTGCCACAACCATGGCATACCGAAGACCAGCTTGGTCCAATATTTCTTCAGGGGCCTGACCGAAAACAATCAATGTCTGGTTTACACCTCCTACAAAGATTCTCATTTCAATAAGGACAAGGATGCAGTTTGGCATATCTTTGAGGAGATGGCCGAAGGAGAGGTCGTATTATCCTCATCTTGTTCCTTCCAGCTTCAACGACCACCATAGATCCTTTGCAAAAATGTCAATATGGTGGAGACCCAAGAAGTAGAAAGGTGTGAAAACTTTGTCTTCAGTATCATTGGGAATAACCTTTCTAAAGTAGACATCATTGATAATAGGTTGAAAGACCTAGGGAAGCTCGCCGGGATCGAGCAACACATGAAAGCCTAAATAAGCTCGACATTATCACTAAGCAGCTGGAGCTGCTGATGAACAATATCAGTGCCTGCAATGTTATGATAGTCGTACTTGAGCCTCCAGTTGAGACGAAGGATCATACACTACCACAACCGCCTCAGCCGAGTCCTAGTCAGTCCCCTGTCCAGCATGTATATTACCTATAGGCTCCTAAGCCATAGCCACCACAGCCGTAAACACAGATGGTCGTCTACCAGCCATCTGAGTTCCAGCCCCAATACCTCGAGCCGAGTTCCTCACCTCCTCCACTCATTCAGGATGTGAATGTTGTATGGAGCAATGATTAGTAGCTGACCCATCCTTGGGGACAATCACAGAGTCAGCACAATGCTAGCCGACCATTCCACCAACAATCAGGAGGGCAGAACTACTAGCCCAACCCGGTCCATCACCAACAGCCGTCGTAACAAGGATACACCTGGCAGAACAACTACCAGTAGCAGTCTGGATATTGTCATCAGCAGTATCAGCAGTCAAATGCTTAGTATCATCAATACTCTTCCCAACCTTACCAATAGTACCATTCTCTTCCTCCTCCTCCTCCTCCATACCCACAGGGTTACTAGCAACAACCTCCCTCATACAATCAGAGTCAGTAGTCTCATCAGGCTGACCTTATGAGTCTTCCCCTATTATCCATGCCTTGGATAGTCTGGCCCAACTGATCAAGATCATGGTTGAGATAAGCTAGAAGATCGACGACACGATTACTATGAAAACTGCCATTCAGGCCCAAGTTGAAGCAAATCCAAATAACTTCCATTGTAAGGAGCATGTAGTTTGCAGTGTTCAACCAGAATCGGGTATAAATGATATTGCTTTATCTAATGACGTCTTCGACAGCGAAGGGAAAATTCAAAGCATCTGAAGGTTTGTCTTGAGTTGATCTTGTCGATGGTGTCAGAAACATTTTTGATGATGCAACACCATCAAAAATACAAAAAATAAAGAAAATTCAAAAATACAAAAAGATAAAAGCAGCTAAGGAGAACTCATTCCTGTGAAGGACAAGCCAACCGCAGCAACAGCAATCAAACCAGAGCTAGCCAAAGTATCTGAATCTGCACCATATTTGGGTCCACAACATGTAGATGATTTTTCACATTTTTGCCATCTATCTATAAACAAATATATGGACACATTTTTACCAGATACAATTTCATCAGATGTAAATATTCCTTTTCCTTGAGCTATTACAGCTAAAGCAGTAAAAAAAATAAAAAAATGCTTGTCTGTCCTAAGATTGTTAGAATTTTGCAAAATCTCATTCTTGAAATGCCATTACAGAAAGTCATGGAGTACATGCAAGATGTGAAGAGAGGACTTAAATTGGCATGTACCACGAAGCGTCCGGACATAAGAAAGGGACAGAGAAAACCTGAGATGCATGTTTTGACCATGGCTACTATGAATGACATCAACAATCTCCCGAGCAAACAAAAAGACAAGAGAGCACCTCTTGTGCAATGCTACATATTCAAACAAGAGTTTGAGCGAACATTGCTCGATAGTGGATCCTCTATCTTTTTATTACCTTCTTCCCTGCTCAAGGAAATTGGAGTTGGACCGCTCAAGCCTATGAAGATGGTTCTGCAATTCACAGATAGATCCGTTAAACGACCCAGGAGCATGTTAGAGGACGTCATCGTCACAATCCAAGGGCTGCAGTTGCCTATGGATTTCATTATCCTTGATATGGACACCTCTTCTCCACACTCTAGTCATCCTCGATGGGCCATTCCTTCGAATGGTTGAAGCAGTGGTAGACTATGGCACTGGAGAGATTATATTCTGCTCTAGAAGCAACAAAGTTCTAATCAAGATAGTCCCAGAAGCCAAACCAGTTGAAGTGACATCTGTTGCGAGAGTGTATGAACCGCATGGCAAAGAAGACTGTGAATTTTCAACAGAGATCACAGATACACATTTGATCTTGGATGGTAATGAGACACAGGCCTTCCTCTCTCTAGAGGAGGGTCTGGAAAGTGCAGTCGATTTTCCTAATGTCTTCGATGATGAGATTCTCGTTAATAGATATTCTAATATTCTTGTATACCCATCCTCTTCTGAGCAGGATGGATTTTTTGCAAATTTGCATGATGTGTTGATTTTTTAGTCAGAATGTACAATGGTAGATAGTCAATAGTTGAAAGAGGAGACACCTATCTCAGTTTCTGAAGTCACCACAAAACCGACTCCTTCTCCCCTAGAGTTAAAACCTCTTCCCTCCAACATGAAATACACCTTCTTTTTGGGTGATCCATACATGCATCCGTGATTATCAATTCACATTTGACCGAAGAACAAGAATCTTATATGCTTGAGGTTCTTGAAAGAAATCGTATGGTGTGGCTGGAATATCACGGATCTCCATAGAATAAATCCGTCATTGTGCTTGCATCACATATATCTTGAAGAAGATAGAAAACTTTCTCGAGAATTTCATAGGATAATTGAATCCAAATCTACGGAAGGTAGTCATGAAAGAAATAACGAAATGGTGTGATGCGAGATTTATCTATCCGATCTCTGATAGTAAATGGGTGAGCCCTTTGCATGTAGTGTACAAGAAATCACGGATAACCATTGTCACCAATGACAAAGGAGAGGAGATACTGACCTGATTGTCGACCTCATGGAACGTTTGTGTGGATTACAAACGTCTGAATATTGCAACCAAGAATAATTACTTTCCATTTCCCTTTAACAACCAGATAGTCGAAACACTGGCCGCGAAGGAATATTTCTACTTCTTGGATGGCTACTCTGGGTACAATCAAGTCGCCATCATGCCAAAAGATCAAGAGAAGGCTAACTTTACCTGCCCCATTCGGAATGTACGCATTCTGATGTATGCCCTTTGGTTTGTGCAACGCACCTACTACTTTCTAGAGATGCATGTTGGAGGTATTTGTTGATATGGTAGGTAGTTTTCTCAAAGTATTCATAGATGACTTCTCGGTCTATGGTGATAACTTTGATCAATGTCTTAGATACTTAGACTGAGTTCTGAAAAGATGGTGTGAGGTGAACCTTGTCCTTTCATGGGAGAAGAGTTACTTCATGGTGACCGAAGGAATCGTGCTGGGTCACGTCATCTCCAAGCATGGCATGAAGGTTGACCTAGCCAAGGTGGATGTAATTTCAAGACTTTAATCACCCACAAATCTCAAGCAAGTCTGATCATTTTTGGGGCATGTTTGTTTTTACAGAAGATTCATTAAAGACTATAACAAGATTAACTGACGGTTGACTGAGTTTCTTGGAAAGGAGGCTGATTTTGTGGCCGACGACCAGTTCCTCCAATTCTTCAAGCTATTGAAGGATTTGATCACACATGATCATGTCCTCCAACAGCGTTGATTGTTCTCTACCTTAGAGATAATGATGGATACACCAGATTTCGCAATCGGTGTTGTGTTAGGACAAAGACTTGATGGAATGCCATTTGTGATTCATTACACTAGCAGAACACTTGATGAAGCCCAGAAAAAATATATAGTGATAGAGAAAGAGCTGCTAGACGTAGTGTTTGCTCTAGAGAAGTTCAGATCACACCTCCTTAGATCAAGGGTTATCATCTATTCTCGACTACTCTACCATTGAATACATGTAAACAAGAAAGATGCCAAGCCTTGTCTAATTCGTTGGATTCTTCTACTCCAAGAATTTGACTTGGAAATACATGACAAACTATGCATCAAAAATGTGGTGGTAGACCATCTTTCCAGAATCATTGAAGCAGAGCCTTCTGAGCAGAATTCCATTCCAATCACAGATACTTTTCTAGATGACACAATCTTGTCTATATCCTCTCCCCTAGTATGTGGATATCGTCAACTATCTTTTCTCCAAGAAAACTCCACTAGATTGACTGAATATTGAGGTTTATAAATTCTTGGCTGACATTCACTTCTACCAGTGGGAGGATCCACATATATTCATAGAGGGTGCGGATTGCATCTGGAGGAGGTGTATACCTCAGGAGGAGATAGTGGTTGTCCTAGACCACTGTTACAAGATTGAAGCTGGTGGACACCATTCTGGAAAGAGCATGGCAGTGAAAGTGCTTCAATGTGGCCTTTGGTGGCTAACTTTGTTCAAGGATGCAGATGCTTGTGTGAAAAAATGTATTGAATGTCAACAAATGGTCGGAAATATCATCACGCGAGACACAATGCCTATGAAATACATTCATATATCCGACATTTTCGATGCCTGGGGAATTGAATTCATGGGTCCATTCACTAACATCCATGGCAATAAATACATCATGCCCGTCATCAATTACGTTAGCAAATGGGTGGAGGCAATCCCCACTCTAACCGTAGACAACCGCAGAGTCTGTAGGTTTCTGAAAGACAACATCATTTCACGGTCTGGGATTTCTAAGATTCTCATTTCTGATAGGGGTAGCCGTTTCATAAACGAAGAGGTCAAGAAGTTGACCAAAGAATACAGCATAAAACATCGTGTAGTAGCATCTTACCTCCCACAATCCAATGGCTTGGCAGAATGCTCAAACAAGGAGATCAAACCAGTTTTGCAGAAGCTTATATGACCAGACATGAAGAATTGGTCACATCTACTTGATTCGGTTCTTTGGGCATATCGCATAGCGTACAAATCTCCTCTCGACATGTCTCCCTACTGCCTCAACTATGGAAAGCCATGCCATCTGCCCGTGGAATCAACTCACATATACTTATGGGCATTAAACATGTGCAACATTGATTCTGAGAAAGCAGGAAAGAACCTCAAAGCCGATCTGAACTGTTTGCTAGAGTTTCGAGACTATGCATACGATAATAACCTTATGGACAAAGAGAAGCTCAAGAAGTGGCACGACAAACACATTTGAAGGACGACTTTCAAATCTGTAAAGAAGGTGTGGTTATTTGAAGAGAGGTTTATAATTTTCCCAGGAAAATTGAATAGAAAATGGATTGGGCCATTTATTGTGAAAACTGTGTGTGACAACAGGAGTTTATTGATATATGAATTGTCACCTGATGCACAACCATTCATAGTCAATGGACAGTTGTTAAAGTCATACTTAAGGCATGACATATTCCTATATATTGTTGATTCAATTGACGTTGTGTTTCAAGATGAGCTCCCAGAGTCCAAAGGATCAAACACATAAGCAACAAAATCACAAAAATAATTTCAGTTTTCTTCTTTTCTTTTATTCTTTTCTTCTTTTCTTTTTCATTTTTTCTAATTCATCCATAAAGGTGTTCACCCCTTTCATCACTTCTATACTTAGGATGTACTTTGTCCTAAGTATAGGAGGTGATCACCTCGAGCTCTTTATTCTTTGATCCCTCGCGTGTCCCCTCAGCTCTTGATATTTTGTGTATACTTAGGGGTATTTCACCTAAAGTGTAGGGTGTACATGTCGAGCCAATGATTTCATACATTCCCACCCTTGACCCTTTCATCGTGTGTACAGTCTGCTATACTTAGGATTATTTCATCCTAAGTATAGGGGGACGATCAACTTCCCATTCGTTGATTCTTTAGTCGTTGTAGTATAGACTTTTCTATACTTACTACAAGTTATGTCTTCCTTTTTTCTTTTTGATCTATGAGGACATAGCTCAAGCTAAGTATAAGGGGGTTGTATATACATTATATATACTTTAGTCATAACTTGTACTTTCGTATTTTCAATAATATGGCTACTTAATAAAACACACTCAAATTTTTTTGTAAACAAAAGTAATAAATGGGTTGAAAAATATTTTGCAAAATAATTTGAAAAATGTTTCAAAAAATCTTTGGAAACTAGTTGGAAAACGTTTGCAAAAAGTTCCAAATCTTTGTAAAAATCTTTTATTTATAAAAATTCCTTTTATTTGCATAAATTAAATTATTTAAAATCTATTGGCAAATAATTTAAAAATATGTGCAAAAATACTTTGAAAATCTATATATAGTGTTGGAAAATATTTGTAAAATGATTTTCAATGTTTATAAATGTTTGTAAAATTGTTTGTCAAAATTATTTGCAAAAATCAGTTTTCAAAATGTTTGTGAAAATATTTTCAAAATGCTTTGACAACCTTGTATAAATAATAGTCCAAAAATTCCTTATAAATGTTGTACAAAATCCTGTAAATAACAACTAACTCTCAACATGTGAATTCCTCGTTTAAAATACACCATTACCCTTGTAAATATAGAAGCATTCCCATGTAAATAGTTGTACATAGTTTTTTTATTGACTTTTATTCAAAAATCTATAAAAAATGCAAAAATTCAAAAATATTTGTAAAATCTTTTCGAAAACCTATATAAAAATTTGTAAAACTTTTTCTAAAAATCCAAAAAAATAAAATAGATTTTTTTTGCAAAATGATTTTCTCTTACATTGCACCTAGCATTTGCATTGTTCGGAATGACTGAGACAATTGAACAAGGCTAATTTAAAGTCTAAAGATTGGAGCTTGGTATAGACCTTAATGCACTTAATTTTAGAGGAATCCACTAAGGACTAGAATTGGGATACTTCATGTCACCTTGACTTCATTCTTTAGGTTCCATGATACTATGTCCATGAGTCGATTCATTGTTTATAACTAGAGCGCTTCATATCATCCGTAAGACTCTTGAGACAGGTGCTTGACTAGACACCTTGCATTTAACACAGCTCAACTTAGATGGCTTATTGAAAGATCTTAGAGTCTAAGTCAAGATGATGCTAGGCCGCTTCGTCAAGGGTGCCTCAGAAACCATTCTTGGGGATTGCTGAAACTGGCACTCTAACCCACTTCTTCTAGTAGCAAAGATATCTAAAATCTAGAGATGGATTGAAATAATGCTTCGGATTAGAATGGTCTGCGGGAGTAATTTTATTCCAAGACCCTAAAAAATGGGCGGACCAGAAAGATGATATATCCACCGAGGTATGAGCAAGAATGCAAAGTCAAAGAAAAATCCAAAAAATAAGCCTACATCAAAAATTCCACCAAAATATGAGATGCATAAAAAGCTTCTTCTTGGTGAGGACTCGGTTACACCGATCGGGCTTTACAAGGGAAGGAAGACTACACTGGCCCATTCCTAGTTCTTTTCCCCTAATTCTAGCTTCTTTCCCTACTTGGTTGTAAATACCAGCAGTACTTGACATTTGAAGGAAATATTTGTCTCCACGAGGACGAGCTACCAAGAGAGGAGACTCTTTTATAGTTCAGTAATTTATCTGGGAAGCGCTGAAAAATTCACACACATGGATCTATCATTTTAAAGTATCAAGAGTATGCGACTGAAATGATGGCTCTGACCTAACCATAAAGAGTACTAGACGATAGGATTATGGAACCTAAAGGTTGTTGTGTCTCAGCTCCTAACGTTAGTGCAGTTCCGAACACAGTGATAATCCAAAGGTCTTCTCTGAGCTCCAAACTTTGATTTTAATAAGAGAATTTTAAAAGTCAAAAATCATTCCAAGTTCTTTCTTTTTCTTTTCTTTATTTTCTTTTCTGTACTTATAGGCATAAATTTATTCTAGGGACTAACAAAGGCAAGTACAGGGGGGTGTTGAATCTCAATTTCATTACTTTTATTCTTTCCTTTTGTCCTTTAAAACCTGTCTAAATACATGTATATGGCATTATCTTTTATGAAATAACATCTACTATTTACAATGTAAATATTGTAAAATATACTCTATTTAAAGCCAAAATAAAAGAATAAATAAAAGAAAAGGAAATGAAATGAAATACAATAGGTATTGAATGACCCTTAAACCCCGATACCTAGGCATCATGATGATTGGCTCCACAAGGAATAAAGTAGGGGGACATAAGAGCCAATAAATCAATAAAAATCCTAATTTTTATTCTTCAATAAAGCCATATTGGGACCTATTTTATTCTTTATTATTTCTACCTCAAATCAATAAACTTTGTACATGGAAGTTGTAGATAAAAAACACAGAAAATACAAGTATTATTTCACTTAACAATAATGCAGAATATACCCTGAACACTCAAAATGAAAAGCCACAATCCAAACTTCACATACCTATATCTTCTCCATACCGTATCAAAATTGACCAAAATCACTTTAATTGTAATAAATTTTAATAAGCTTTTGAATAAAGGTGGCATCATTCAATCTGGAGTTAATATGCAAAAGTTAGTTTTTGGACCCTTATTATATAGTATACCTGAATAAAATAATATATTTATTTATTCTTTATATTTATCATATTTTTATACTTGTATTTTGTAAATATTATTTATAGCATATGTACACAATTAGAAGAAAGAAAAGTCATTAAAAATAAAATAAAATAAATAAGCATACAAAAATACATAGATGAAATACATATACATATACCTATATAATAAATACATATATTTATTTAACTATACAAATCACCTCAAAATGCAATAAAAATATATTTATATGTATTTAAATAAGTTATAAATATATAATATGTAGATAAAATAATAAAATATAAAATATAAAATTAAAATAGAATATTTAAAAATATAGGTAAATATACCTATATTTATACTTTAAAAGTAACCTACAACAAATAACCTAAATAAATAAATAAAAATCAGATTAAAATACTACATAAATTTATAAATAATTTTCATGTTTTACCCAAAAATCGAATAGATCATTTTTCATTTTATTTTGATTTATTTTCAATTTTATTTTCTCTTTTGTCACCTAGCGGGTGATGTGGCCCAATCAGGAGCAAGCCTCAGTTGACCCGCTAGTCAACCGAGCCCCTCCTGCATTCTAGGCCTGCCACCCACTGTGCCCCCATTTCTCTCAATTTTCACCATAGATTCTTACTTCCTTTCGTCTTGATTTCTCTTTGACCTTTGTTCCTCGATCATAGGTCTTTCATGATATCTTCTCTCCTTGATCTTTGGATTGCTATGTTGATCAGGAGCATTGGTTAAAGGGCCCCATGTACATATAACTCCCTTGGATTTCGATTTAATTTTTGATCCCCTTTAACCCCTTGAAATCCTCGACTCTCATTCCTTGTAGCTTCCTGGTGACAACAGGAGTCTCGTCGAACCCATTGGTGTAGAGGAAGAGGAGTGGAGGTTGAGATCCGGGCATCACCAGCCACCAGCGGCAGAGCTCCTCCGTTCCCTTCATTTTCTGAGGTAGAGCCATAGTCTATACCTTTATTTATGTTCTTAGAACTTAGGATAGAGTAGTTAGGTTTTAGTTTTAGTTAAAATTGCATTTTATTTTGTCAAATTCGCTGATCATAGTTCGTAGGGGTTGAGCTCCAGCGAACTTGCTCACTGTGCCTCGTTGTTTTTCTGACCCATCTTCTGCTCCCATTTTGTACCCCATCACTTGTTCTACGCTACGCACCCTCTCATTCACCATGATCTGCTCTAGATAAAGAGATCCGATCTCTTTCCTTCGTCGTCCACTGGAGATCGTCGCTAGGCTCCATTCCCCTTCATTTCACCCCAATTAGACCCTCAGGACCCTTGAGCTTAACATGTGGTCTTGGAGGCCTAGGACCCCTTCTGGGTCGATTTTGGTCCTGCTGAAGCAGCTCCAGGTGCCCCACCCTTCTTTGAGCTCCAGGACCCCATCGATGGGTCCTATATCATTTTGAGGCTACCAATCGACACAGACTGCATTCTGAGATATTTTGGGCCACCTGGGAGCCTCTCAGGTTGTCGGATTCGTCTTGTAGCCGAGTTCCAAGCTCACCTGTAAATAGTTTCCCCCCTATTCTTCCATCCAGTTCCTCCACCGTCCGATCAGGAATTGTTTTTGGTGTGCTCCATGTGCCATTGGATCGCACCATGCTTTGATCGTCAGATCTCCCATGTGATCAAATCCCAGCCACTCATCGAATAAGCGGTATCAAGCATCGAGTAGCCGATACGTGTTGAGTGAAGAGATCCAGACCATCTGCCCGCACCTTTAGAGGGTAATTATGCATATTTATCCCTAGTTTTATGTGTTTTATTTTTAATCCATAAAATATTGTCTGTACCATAAAAATTTTTGGGTACTTTTTAAAAGGATCCCTATATTCTTTTATTTGCACTTAGGTCCCTTGTCACGTCACCTCACATGTCCATACACGTGATGTGGTTGGCTTTTGCAGGTACCTCCCTAAGGTATGGTGTTATTATCTAATCCTTTAATTGTATAATCTAGTTCAAAACTTTTTAGAATATTTGCAAGTATGCCCTGTTGCTTTTTGTAAATTACATATATACTCCTAGCAGCATTTCGTAATTTAAATATTTATGGGGAAATTATGCAGCGGCCCCTATACTTCATATTTTATTTATGATTATATTTTTATTTAATTTTATTTGCATTCTAGTCCATGCTAGTATTGGATTTTTTATGATTGTGTTCCTTACATCAAAAATACCATTTTGCATTTAAAAATTATAGGAATTTTTTAAGTGCCAGTTGTATTATTAAATCACATATATTTTTTGCATGGAAATTAAAATATTTTCCTATATTTAAAAATCTAAAAACATTACATTTATTCCTTATTTGCATTAAACAAACTATAAAATTTTTAAAATGTTTTGAAAAAAATCTAAAAAACTAGGATTCATTTCTTATTATATATTACACATGTAGACCAAAAATCACTAAAAATCAAAGAAAAACTAAAAAAATTACAAACCCTCTCTAACCCTAAAAAATTACAAAAAAATCTTTAAAAAATATGTAAATTGCATTTTATGTTTCTGGTTCTTTTTTATTATATATATATTATATACTAAAATTAGTTTTGGAATTTGTTTAGTTGTTTAGCTATTTTAAATTCCAAAACAATCCGGTTACAAAAAAATATTGCTCATTTTATCCTATTTTTATTCAATTAAAAACACAAAAATTAGCAAAATCCAAATAAAAATCACAAAAATAGAGTAAAACATAAAAAAGACAAAAAAAATTATTTTGTGTATTTTAAGTATTTAAAGGTATATATATACTAGCCTATATTGTATATTTATACATGTATTTACTTACATTGTAATTATTAGTATTTTTATTATTAAAAATACCAGAAATATTTGTAATGCCCTCAACAAATAAAAAGGATTATACCTAGGGTATTTTTATGATTTTTCTCCATTGTGTACATATTTATTTTTATTATCTATTATATTATTTATATATATAGTTATATACTTATATTCCCTCTAAATATTAAAAAGAAAATGTAAAAATGTAAAAATATTTAAAAAAGTATATAATTAAAAATAAAACAAGAAATATAAATTAAAAATTCTAAAAAACATATTAAAAAACCCCACTAAAAATGACTATAAAAACACAAAAACAATCGTTGTCTTTTTGCCAATTTTTGTGCTCTATTCCCCTTGCTCCTGTGTTCAACCTCTACACATGCCTACACCTATACACACTATTTGTAGAGTTATAATACATTTTAACTCTGCATTCTTCTTTTGCATTGCTTGATCTATATTGTGGTTAATTGTTGTCTGATTCACCTTTTATGAGTGGTCACCACAATGACAGTATTCTCACCTTGTGAGGATACATTAAATAGTCGCCAGAAGCATCTCAAAAATATATCATACCTAGGTATTGATCGTATAATATCCAAAAGCATATATCAAATCTACAACTTCAGTCAAGCTTCCAAAGTGAGACGATCGTGCATGTAATTTGATCCCAATATCTCATAAGTGAGCTCATGTCTTCTGGTTCAGTAATGAACATGTATGATCCCTTCAAAAGACTTTTACTCATGTGCCCTTGTATGCGCACCAACTCACCGATATATATACCTTGATTAGATCATCAACCTATCGGCCTGCCAAATGTACATACTCAAACATATAGTAACACATCTATCTCCAGTCAGAGGATATGTACCTATATCATGACAATATACGACATAGGTCTTGGTTATCTCGATCTCGTTAAGTCAACTCTCTGACCTAACTTATCTAACACCTTCGAATCTCTATTCCTAAGCAGAGGACATACATCAAGAGGTTAGTTAGATATCAGCCTCTAGAGAAGAATTTCCATCCTCTTCTCAGGCTAGAGATCATCTCTTAACAATCATTTGACAGTGCTTGATGAGTCCTCAATCTAACTCCTTAGATATGATCCAAGCACCAGCCTCCATGATTCAACATTTGAACCAATGGTTGTATGATCATTAAGATGGCCATGGTATATAACCCTATTTACTAACGGGCCTATTTTGCAATTAGTTATTCTTCATTTCGGATGAGGGAATGATTTGCAATAACATTAATTGCATAATGGCTCGCCATAGGCTCGCATGTCCAACAAGCTCTCACTATCCCAAAGAGCAATTAATGGGATAATCCTTAAACCCTCATTCATGTGCTAATCATAAGCTATTTAGAAAAATAGCTCGGTAAGATGACTAGTCACTCTGTTTCCGAAAGACTATGCCAAGTCCTTTTACAAACTTGCATATCTCCTGGTAATAGTGCTCGCATCCAATGCGAATGTTGCATCTTATGCAACCAATACTCAGTTTTGTTAAAGCAATTATAGTGTCGTTAACACTACTATTCAATAATCATTATAACCAGTATGTAATTTCTATTGTCCTTATCAGAATACCCTTATTCTTAGAGATCTCTATCTCCTAATATTAAAACTCATTCTTTAATCTTATAAGGCATCTGCAGTTAATACCTTTTAGATTCACTATCTATAAAATCTTAAGTTCTTGAAGATAAGACTTTGAGATCACTATCTCAAAAATCATGTCATTTTAAAGGTGTTTTTATTATTGCAAATAAGTGTTTTATTTCCATTGTAGGATTAGTAATAGTTTACTACTCCCACTACATGGTAGACATCTAGCTTTTGTACACATCTAGCATACATTAGGCTTATAGTAATCGATGCACAAGGGCAAGTAGCTTTATCATTCACTTCCTCAACTCTTTGGGGTGTTATCCCTTTAGATAGTTCAGTACCATATCTTAAAAGAAGGAAGCCTTCCTTGGGATTTTCCAAACAAAAATTGGAACATGTCCAAGGTCTACCACTAATGTGATGGTCCCAATACCCTCTTCTCTTTTCTTATGAACAATTTCAAAACTAAGATCTAAGAGGTATCCTTGAGATCTTTCATCTCAAGGTATGGAACTACCAGATTATAAAACAGTTATTGTCATCCGTATACCATTCCAAATGATTATGACTTTATCTACATTTAGCATAATGAAAACATTGGCACTCCCACTAAGCTTCACATGCTTCATCAAGATTCTGTATGAAATCATCAACTTTATAATTTCACTAAATCTGATGTTCTGACTTCTTGAAGATTATTTGAGTCCATAGATGGAGTTCCTTAAGCTTTCACACCTTGCCTTACTCAATTATGGAGCCCTATGGCTACTTCATACGAATATCCTCGGAGAGGTACTCATAGAGGGATGCAATCTTGACTTCCATCTTGTAGATATCATAATCAAGTTGTTAGCTATAGTTAGCAATATTTTGATGGGTTTAAGCATGGTCACTGGAGAGCAAGTCTCATCACTGGAGAGGGATGCAATCTTGGCTACGAGTCGTGCTTTGAAGGTCTCTACCTTCTCATCAAGTTCCCTCTTTCTCTTCAAGATCCATTTACACCCAACGGGTCTTACCCTTATAGGTGAATCCTCGAGGGTTCATACACAACACTTGTGTATGAAGTCTTACTTTAGACTTTATTTCTAAATCCATCTTTCCATGCCATGATCCTCAGATGATTCATCATATGATGTCAGATCATTGTCAGACTTACTGACACATGGAATTCATACCCTTAATGTGGTCTTATCATCCTCAAATAATTTGAAGAGGTATGAGTGTTTCATCTTTAATCGTCCTTTTAGTTTCCGATTTTAGGAGCCTCGTTATCTTCTCAAGATTCAATGAGTTCCTTTACTTCATGTTCATCTTGCTTCTCATGAAAGTCATCCTATAAGAATTATATCCTTAAAGATGAAATCTTTTAAGAATCGCAAGGTCATAAAGTACGTATCCAATGCCATCCTTTATATTCCTAATGATGTAGCACTCCCAGGTGCTAGATTCCAGCTTACTTGCATCCATGACATGGTTATGGACCAAGAAACCCTGAATCATCTAGTGTCCAATACTGGGCTAGGTTCCAAACTATAGCTTATAAGGATTTCAGGGTTTATATTTGCATGGAATCTTACTAAGGATATGTATTACAGACTCTACTACATATATACCCGGAAACTAAGAGGTAATTATGCTAATATTCATCATTAATCAAATCATCATGATCCAATTGTATCTCCCTACAACTCTATTGAGTTTAGGTGTATTAGTCGGAGTGAGATAGGAATGATATTACTATTTCCATAAGGTATTCCATGAATCCATCTAATAGGTACTTGCTACCTTGGTTAGATCAAATTCATTTCATATTCCTTCTAGATTTGGTTCTAAACTAAGAAAATGAAATCTCTGAACATTTCAAAGGTGATGAATCCACGATTCATCTCCTTTATTCTTTTATTTTAGCTTCATTTCCATAGTCAAACACCTTTAAATACCTACTAATTGCATAAAATTACCATTTTGTATGCATTTGTTAAAATTGCATTTTTAACACTTTTTGTACATAAATAAAAGAATAAAGAAGAAAAGAAAAAGAAAAGAAAAGAAAAGAAAGAAAGGATGTGTTTATGCAATAAATACAGACTGGCTCGAACCCCGAGAGAAGGTCAAGACTTGACCTGATCGACCAGGAATAAAGTAGGGGGAGATAGGGTCTTCTATCAAAAATCCAAAAATATTTTGTAAATATTTTTCTTGTGTATTTGTACAAAACTTACATTATTTTATCTATACATAATTTGACCTCAAATTAATTATTTTTGAAAACAAAAGTTGTAAATAAAAATGTGTTGTAAATAATAAAAAATATTTGTAAAGTAAAATAATGTACATATTACCAATAATTACACCCAGAAAAAAATGCAAAGCGATAATTGAAATACCAATTCCAGCTCCATACGAGCTCAAATTGAATCAAAATCACTTCCATTACACTCTAAATTAATTATCTTTCAAATGGTTGTGGTTTCATAATTTTTGGAGTTACGGTTAAAAAGTCGATTTTCTGGGTGTTTTGTGCAGTTTTCCCATATACTTGTTGTATATATTTTATTCATATTTAATTTTATAAATAATGTATATAATTGTAAATATTATTTTCATTAAAAATAAAAACAAAAAAATATAAATAATAAAATTAAAAAATTGTGTTTTAAAAATTATTGCCTTATTTGTACCTATGTATATTGTATTATATGTGTATAATATGTGTATATAACTAACTACCTGAAATAAAATTCACCCAAAAAATAATTATCTAATATTATTTAATTAATTTAATTTAATTATGAAATTGTATTTAATTATTTGATTTATTTGATTTATTTGGTTCAAAACCTTGCCTTCTATATATGATTTTATTCCATACCTTAAATGGTCACCATTATGGTGGTTAATTGATTTCCATTATTTATTTAATTTTTTTTAATTTAATTCTAAATTTCGAAATTAATTAATTAATTAATTTAATTATTTTATTAATTTCACTAATAAAAACCTTCCCCATTTGTAGATACTTTCCTTTTTTTATTTTTGTCTTCTTTTTAATGGGCTCCTCCTCCCTCATTTCTTCTAGATCAATCTTTGGTGGAGAGGAGTCCGATCTCTGAGAGCGATCTTGTTGAAGAAGGGAGCCTAGCCTCCGAGCCGTCCGGTGACAGCGCGACGGCCTTCGTCGAGGCCATCATGGCATTTCCGAACCCCGAGGTGAGATCCATTTTATTTATTGCCATTTTCCCGTAGATAAATCGTAGGTTTATTTTCTGCTTAGACATAGTTAATCTTTAGATATTAAAAATCCCAAAAATTCCATCACACTCTGATTCCGAACCGACACCGAACTTTTCGCCTGATCTCATGACCTCTCCATTTCATGTCTATCTCACGCAACCACACACCTCCGACCACGTACGTGAGACACACGCATTTCTTGGGTAAATTTCTCATTTAGTCATGTTGCTTAGTTATTATTAATCTTTGACATCAAATCTTTGAGTATTTACATTTTTGTCTATGTTCTCTAGACTTTAACTTGCTTGATATTTGCATCGAAATAAATGTTTTTATTATTCTAAAAATTCTCAAAAAAATAGTGTACGTTCCTGTTATAGTTTCTCTTATTGTATAAATTTTTCATTAATTTTTATTGTCGTTTATTGTTTTTAAAAAATCAAAAACCGTGTATTTTTGTATGTCTAAACTTTGAAAATTCATAAAAATTCAAAAAATGGTTTACAAAATTCCAAAAAAATTAGTGTAGGTGTATTTTGATGTCTTTTAATTTCTGGTAGATTTTTGTGTATTTTCCATTTATAAAAACCAAAAAAAGGCAAAAAAACAAAAATTCTTAAAATAAATTGTAGAAAATTCTAGAAAAATCCAAAAATTGTGATTTCAGTTTCTGATTGTAGATATTGATTTATAGTTCATATTAAAAATAATCCCCAGGAGTATTGGGTACTTAACGAATTTTTAAGTTGCAAAATACTCTCGATTATGCACTGTTGCTTTGTTTTGCACTATTTGATTTTTATAAAATCACAAAAAAATCTGAAAATTACGAAAAAATTATCAAAAATATTTTATAATATATAAAACAAAAAAATTCTTTGGACTTTTTTGTACATTTTTTAATATTCTAAAAATACAAAAAGTGTGTGTGTGTGTGTGTGTTTATCATTTGTGCATATTGTTCCTAATTTAAAAAAATTAGAAAAATTCAAAAATCACTAAAAATTAATTTTGGAATTTGACTGCTGAGTTTTTAAATCATGCTCCTTGTGTTCGACCCTGGTCGCTATACCAGATAAAAAGAAGAGCGAAGACCTCTTACATTATTTTTATTGATTGATCTTCTTATCTTTTGAGTGGTTTATTTATTTTTCTCGTTAACTGATTCGAGTGGTTGAGAACAACGACATCTTATATATTATTTTATCCATCTCAACCTCATCGAAATTCGGCTCATCAGAATGGCGCCGTTGCTGGGGAGCACGGCTTTGTAGTCATTTTTCATTTTTTTTCTTTTCTTTTATCTTTATTTATTATAACTGCCATCTGACCATCTCTTGTTTCACTTTTCTGCGAGGAACCATCGTGGATACAATTCGGACTCTTTGAAAGGACCCGCACAGGAAGAGGAGCAGAAGATTGTTATTTTACTTAGATATTTTCTGTGAATAATTGTAATAATTTAGGATAATTTTGAACAATTGTATATTTGTGGACTTGGACATTTTGAGGTTTGTTTCGCCAAGTGTTGGTGCACTTGGGGGACCTCACCGCTCTTTTCTGTATTTTGTTTTTTTGCTTTTATTTTTTTCACGTGGATTTTTTGTGCTTGAGCATCTAGATATCGATTTCTATTTGATTGAGCCAGGTAGTATTAGGTCCAAAGCCCCTAATAGAATATATGTTCCTATAGAACTCGTTTAGACCTAGTCAAATCAATCTGTGCTTCACGATAATAGAAGTTTTTATTTAGGATAGTTCTCGCATTGCATTCATTTAGATTAGTTTAGTTTTTCTGCGCAGATCATATTGCATGTAGAGTGTTGGAGTCAGGTACGCACCTCTATCTCTAGCATTTGCATCCATATTTTCTTGTGCATTGTCTTTTCCGTTTCCTCCTCTGTTTTGTGAACATAGGAATAAAGGAAATCGGAAATCACGTTAGATGTTTCATTGAAAATATCCAAAAAATAGAAAATCAAAAATTAAAAATTGAGACTGCTAATTGAACTTGACCATTAAAATCAAACGTAATTGATTCACTTTATTGTATTGGGAGAGCAATCCCCTCATTGTTTGTGCTTTTAATTGATCACGTACACACTAAGGAGTAGTGCCCAAATCTCATTAAGCCTCCTAAGAGTTTGTATAACTTTTGTTGATCACCTAACTCTTAAATATTGAAAAGATAAAGACCGAATCTCACGGTCATATTTGTGTTGAGTTGGTGAACTGGGGGTTTGATTTGTGTTTTGTATGTCTTTAGTGTGAGTCGGTTACGATCATTCTTTGAATTATTAGCAGTCACCTTCTGTCTCTAACCCACCCTCCCTCCCTTCTATCTCTCTCTTCCTTCTCACCTTCTATCTCTCTCTTTCTACTATCCCACCCTCCCTCCCTTCATTTCCCTCTCTTCATAATGGGTTGCATTCTAGTCCAACTGAATTTTGCGGCTTCTTATCTTCATGCACATCATTCCCGTCCACTCTCTTGGGAGGTCGGAACTCCGTCCGATTTCCCATCTTCTCCCTACCCATCCTACAATTTAACATGCTGTGAGTGAAGCCCGAGGAGACCAGATTGACCAAACACGAGACCCGGGCATTTACCTTGCTGAGACAAGAGTGCATCCCATAGGCGATCATATGGTGCAGTTGCGAGTGTTAGATGACTTCTATCCTAGGATGATGGATGAGAACCAAGATCAAGAAGTACACTCCGCTTCTACTTTGAGACCATTCATTCTGGATTTAGAGTTCATTGATCTATTGTCCAAGTTTTCAGGGGAAGTGCACGAGGAACCTTATTTGCATATCGATGAGTTTGAGGGTATTTGTGGATCACGATCATATTTCGATATCACTTCTGAGGACATGATGTTGATTACCTTCCCATTTACACTTCATAGTAGAGCCAAGAGTTGGCACAGACGATTGGGAAGGAAGATTGATACGTGGGGAGATTTACGATCGTTGTTTTTGCAGAAGATTATGCGGTCGTGTATTCGTGATTTCTCAGTTGACCCCCAGGAGCCATTGATAGATTCATGGTTGAGGTTATGTGATCTTTTGAGGTGATTTACAGATCATGGATTTTCGATGACTGACCTTATCCATATCGCCATGAGGGGGAGGACCGCAGAGCAGATTGCATATGTCATTACATCATGGGGTGGTTCACACCACTGTCCCGACCTGGATTTTGTTGAGACCATCTTGGATTCACTTTCAGACACTGCATATTCACAAGATGATTTATTCGGGACAATACACGAGGGAGAGATGACATCAGTTGAGTGTGTGACACATCATGCCGATCTTGACAGCACACACAAATCAGAGGATATGGATGCTACTACTTCTCATTTGATGGATGTGTTGACTACCACTGTGAGTTCTGAGAGCCGGACATTGGTCGAGTTTTCATTGGATTTACAATCAGATTTTGAGCTGGCACGCACTTTCACATCGATGATTCTTAGATTCTAGATCTTTTAGTATCCCAAGTAATAGAGGAGGAGCCCACATCTCAGCCATCCTTAGAGTCATTTCAGTGTCCATGTCCAGTTGATTCAGTGTCTTGTCTTCAAAAGATCTTCTCATATTCAGAGATACATTTGGATTCATCTCAGCAGAGAAAGCTTGAT
Source organism: Ottelia alismoides (assembly GCA_037367405.1). Lineage (NCBI taxonomy): Eukaryota > Viridiplantae > Streptophyta > Magnoliopsida > Alismatales > Hydrocharitaceae > Ottelia > Ottelia alismoides. The sequence goes on along the minus strand of JAZKJV010006347.1, from coordinate 113,579 downwards.
GATGGACCGGTTTTTTATTTGACAGATCTAGATAGTCCCGTATTTGAGTCTTGTGTCCTCCCATTTGATGAGTTTGATACATTTTTTGAGGACATGATATTTGACAGCATTGATCCCAAGTTCCCTGATGATTCGGCATTACTCCCTGAGGGTTATCTGCGGGAGGATGCCACGGACCCTGTGTACTCGGTTTTACTTTCTAGGAGTGCATCCGATCTGACGGATCACGATACCGAGTCTTCTGATATTTTTGATCCTGAGTTTGAGGTTTCTCTCCTCGACGACCCTCGCGAGGATGACCCGATCTTTGAGGTATTCGATGATTTCACTGATTTGTCTACATTATATGCATCGGATATCAGCCTTTCTAGTGAGTCTCCTGATCTTGATCTTCCTTATCTATTCGAGACGGTGATTGACGTGAAGGATTCTCTGACAGATCCTTCCTTCTCCACGTTTGATTACTTCAGCTCCATCCATTCACTACATTCAGATCTTGAGCCGATAGTTTCTTTTGTGCTACCGGAGTATGATCGTACATCATCTTTTATTGTGCTGGTAGCCGACACCCACTTGAGTGCATATTCGGGTGTCTCTCTTGACCCTCCTGAGTCCGTTGTTGTTCTCCCACCGAGACGACAACAGCAGTACGGTATTCGCATCACAGATGCCGTCCTGAACCTCAATACGACGGTATCCTAACATTTACGCCCAGCTAGGGGCGTAAACTCTAGCGCTTGTTGAGAGGCACCTCAACATTGTTCCATTATCTAAATCCATCTGCCCATATCATACATTCTTTCTGTCTCACACCCCATCTCCATCTCATGATCATTCTATACTTAGGGTGTACTTTACCCTAAGTATAGGGGGTGTAAGACTTGTGATTATTCTTTTGATCCTTTTTACCTCTGTTTTGCTGCCTATATTTTGGGATATATTACCCTAAGTATAGGGAGGTAGACTCTACACATCCTACTCCTTAGTTTTCTCCTTGTGTACAGTCTTCTATACTTACGATTACTTGATCCTAAGTATAGGGGGATCACCGACTCCTATTGATTATATTCTTTTATTCGTCGTTGTAGCATAGCATACTTTTCACTTCCCAATACTAAGCACGAGTTATGTCTTCCTTTGCAGCTCTTTGATCACTATGAGGACATAGTTCGAGCTAAGTATAGGGGGTGTCGTATATATTGTATATATACTTTAGCCATAACCCGTATTTTGTATTTTTAATATGGCTAAAATATTGTATGATACTAAAAAAACTAACTCATAAAAGATGCATATATTTCCTCAAAATTCTTTTTGTATACTGATTAATAAATCAGGTTAAAATATTTCGAAAAATATTTTGAAAGTAGTTTGAAAACCTATTTGAAAAATCTTTTGAAAAGTATTTGAAAAATGTTTGAAAAATATTTTCAACCGTTGTAAAAATATTGTGGTTTGTAAAAAATTTTAATTTTAAATGGAATAAAATGATTTTGTAAAAACTATTTGCAAATGTTTTTGAAAAATGGTTGAAAAATATTTTGAAATCTATATATTCTGTTTGATAAATGTTTGCAAAGTAGTTTTTCAAATTCTGTGTAAATGTTTGTAAAATTGTTTGGAAAAATTATTTTGGACTATAGTTTTCAAAAGATTTGTAAAATTATTTTCAAATAAATTTGAGGAATATATGCATCTTAAAAAATAAAATAAAAAAAATCATTAAAATGTATATACATGTATAAATTACTCAAGTTGTAAATCCTTTCATCTTATTCTTGTAAATAATCAACTCAATCCTGTGTAAAAAAAATTGTGTATATACTTGTATAAAAAAAACTTTGTGCATGTCCATCATCAATTTTTTAAATCCATAAAATTTTCAAAATTTTGAAAATTGTTTCACAAAAAGATTTTGTTTTCTTCTTTGCATGTACATATTTTTTTGCATTTGCATGAGCATTTTTTAGGATGATATTGACATTTAAACTAAGTCTGGAATAAATTTGAAGAATGGAGCTTAGTTTGACCTTAATCCACTTTATTTTAGAGGAACCTTATAAGAATTGGAGTTAAGACTTTTTAGGTCCTAGTGACTTAATTCTTTGAGTCCACAAGACTATGTTCACATGTCATCTTGATAAGTCTAAGTAGACTATTTAACAACACACGTATGATTCTTTCATACCGTGGCTTAACTTGGACAATTCACTCTACACGTAGCTCTTCATGGAGGAGGTAGTGAGGGGGTAGAATCTTTTGTCTTGGGGTAGCATACGAGGGTAGTACATCTAGGCGGAAACCTCTCATCCTCCTCTATGGAGGGAAGTACGTCTCAACCTGGTTTGGCGATGTTGAGGTCTAAAGATAGAAATGTTGTGGGGTTGCAATAATGCTTCAAAAGAGGGATAGTCTACTGGCTCAAGAGGAAAAACTCCTTATATACATGATGTTACCTTGTATATATTGTCAAAAAAAGAAAAAAAAGAAAAAAAATGCAAAATCTCCAAAAGTGGACAGGCCTGATAGAAAAGTAAAATGCCTACCGGAGTGTATATACAAGTGAAAAAAAGAATAAGAGCTTCAAAGTCAAATGTTTGTAAGTTTGCAGCGGGTGACATGGCTACACTGGTCATGCATCCAAGGATAGGTAACTACACTGGTTAGCGTCCATTCTCTTCTCCATCCCCTCTTCTTGAGCTGGTTGTACTTGAACTTAGAAGGAAATATCCCCGCTCCTCGAGGAAAGAGTTGCCAGACCGGGAGATTAGAGTTACCTTGTTGAGAGAGGTTGTTTCTTTGCTACTTTTGAGATGAGGAGTTATATTTCACTTACACCTTACAAGTAAGAATTCATAGTCATGAGAATTTGTGTATGTAGACTTGTTCTGATCTGACTGTTGAGGAGACCTGAACAGGAGTCTGTGGAACTTAGAGGTTGTTAGGTTTTAAATCCATTTCCCAATAAGGTTCTGACACACTAATAATCCAAAAGTCCAACAGAACTCCATACTACATTTTTATGAAGATAAGTTTAACAGTTTTTTATGAAGATAAGTTTAAACAGTCAATGTTGTTCTAACTTCTTTCCTTTTTCTTTTATTTATTTTTGTTTTCACTTATTTTCCAAATAAGTGTTTGCTAAGGGACTAGCAAAGGTAAAGTATAGGGGAATGATGAATCCATGATTCATCACCTTTATTCTTTTATTTTAGCTTCATTTCCGTAGTCAAACACCTGTAAATACCTACTAATTGCATAAAATTACCATTTTGCATGCATTTGTTAAAATTGCATTTTTAACACTTTTTGTACATAAATAAAAGAATAAAGAAGAAAAGAAAAAGGAAAGAAAAGAAAGAATGTGTTTATGCAATAAATACAGACTGACCCGAATCCCGAGAGAAGGTCAAGACTTGACCTGATCGACCAGGAATAAAGTAGGGGGAGATAGGGTCTTCTGTCAAAAATCCAAAAATATTTTGTAAATATTTTTCTTGTGTATTTGCACAAAACTTACATATTTTATCTGTACACAATTTGACCTCAAATTAATTATTTTTGAAAACAAAAGTTGTAAATAAAAATATGTTGTAAATAATAAAAATATTTGTAAAGTAAAATAATGTACATATTACCAATAATTACACCCAGAAAAAGCCGCAAAGAGATAACTGAAATACCAATTCCGGCTCCATACGAGCTCAAATTGAATCAAAATCACTTCCATTACACTCTAAATTAAATTATCTTCCAAATGGTTGTAGTTCCATAATTTTTGGAGTTACGGTTAAAAGTCGGTTTTCTCGGGTTTTTGTGCAGTTTTCCAATATACTTGTTGTATATATTTTATTCATATTTATTTTTATACATAATGTATATAATTGTAAATTTTATTTTCATTAAAAATAAAAACAAAAAATATAAATAATAAAATTAAAAAATGTGTTTTAAAATTATTACCTTATTTGTACCTATATATATTGTTTTATATGTGTATAATATGTGTATACAACTAACTTCCTTAAAAAAAATCACCAAAAAATTATCTAATATTATTTAATTTAATTTATTTTAATTACGAAATTGTATTTAATTATTTGATTTATTTGATTTAAAAACTTGCCTTGTATATATGATTTTATTCCATACCTTAAATGGCCACCATTATGGTGGTTAATTGATTTCTATTATTTATTTAATTTATTTAACTAATTTGATTCTGAATTTCGAAATTAATTAATTAATTATTTAATTTAATTATTTTGTTAATTTCACCAATAAAAACCTTCCCCATTTGTAGATTCTTTCCTTTTTTTTATTTTGTCTTCTTTTTAATGGGCTCCTCCTCCCCCATTTCCTCTAGATCAATCTTTGGTGGAGAGGGCGTTCTTATTGAAGAAGGGTGCCTAGCCTTCGAGCCGTCCGGTGACAGCACGTCGGCCTTCGTCGAGACCATCATGGCATTTCTGAACCCTGAGGTGAGATCCATTTTATTTCTTATCATTTTTACGTAGATAAATCGTAGGTTTATTTTCTGCTTAGACATGGTTAATCTTTAGATATTCAAAATCCCAAAAAATCCACCACACTTTGATTCTGAACCGACACCGAACTTTTTGCCTCATTTCATGACCTCTCCATTTCACGTCTTATCTCACGCAACCACACAACTCCGACCACGCACGGTGGTCCGAGACTAGGATCCATACCTCATATTTTCGTCGGATCCCCATTCACATCACATTTTGTTTATAAATAAAAATAGATTAAAAAACACATAATTGTTTTTTTCTCTCTAACCTTTGTTTTGTAGGAAAATAAAAAAATAAAAAAGATCATTTTTCTTCTAACATTTGTTTTGCAGGATAAACCAAAAAAATAGAAAAATTATAATAAAAAAATACAAAAAATAACATTTTTTACTTCTATTTACATTCTCTGTAATAAAAAAATATAAAAAAATCCATTTATTCATTATCTGTATACATACAAGAAAATTTAAAAAAATAAAAAAAATCCACAATATCAGTGGGTCATCACCCCGCTGCCTGCACCCCTCTCGACCGCGCCGCCCGCACTACAGCCTCGCCGCCGCACGGTGCCCTCGAAGCCACCACTATCGTGGCCAGGCTGCTCCACAACCTCCTATAGATCCGCTCACGACGCCGCCGCGACGCGCTCCGCGCGCGGGCAGCGTCCCAACTGCCAGTGCTTCCCAGACTCGCACCCATCTCCTCCCTCTACGAGGCAGTGGCTGCGCCGCCTGAAGCTCCCGCGGTGCCCCTCCCTCCAGCGCTTCACTGCCGTCAGGCCGCGCTCGGCCACCTCCCCACTTCCATCCTCTCCACGCGCGCCCCTCCGCGTCCTCCAGGCAGCCTCCCACCGCGGGCTGCCCTAATGGCGCGGCTGCTGCGCCGACATCTAGCAGCCCCGACCTCCAGACGGCACGCCGCGTCACCACCACTCCTCCAATCTCTGCGAGGTAGCGGCTGCGACGCCCGAAGCTCCCGCGGCGCCCCGCCCTCCAGCGCTTCACCGCCATCAGGCGACGCCCGGCCACCACCCCGTGCCCAGCGGCAGACCTCCTGGTTATTGAAGAAGGGCGGCACCCCCTCCCTTGAGAAGAACGAAGGGTCCCAAGATCAGAGAAGCCAAAAAAATGTAGAAAATTCTAGAAAAATCCAAAAATTGTTTTTGGGCAAATTATAATTTATTTGGTTTTTTGGATTTTTGGATTTTTCTAGACCTTCTGACCAATTTTTGGATTTTCCATTTTATAAAAACCAAAAAAATGCAAAAAAATGAAAATTCTTAAAAAATGTAGAAAATTCTAGAAAAATCTAAAAATTGTGATTTCAGTTTTTAATTGTAGATATTGCTTTATAGGTCATACTAAAAATAATCCCCAGGAGTATTGGGCACTTAACGTATTTTTAAGTTGCAAAATACTCTCGGATGTGCACTGTTTGCTTTGTTTTGCACTATTTAATTTTTATAAAATCACAAAAAATATGACAATTGCGAACAAATTACCAAAAATATTTTATAGCATATAAAACACAAAACAAATTTCTTTGGACTTTCTGTACATTTTTGAATATTCTGAAAAATACAAAAAGTATGTGTGTGTGAGTGTGTGTTTATCACTTGTGCATATTGTTCTTAATTTAAAAAAAAATCAAAAATTCAAAAAATTCAAAAATCACTAAAAATTAATTCTGAAATTTGACTGCTAAGTTTTTAAATCATGCTCCTTGTGTTCGACCCTGGTCGCTATACCAGGTAAAAAGAAGGGATTTTTACACCCATAAACCTGCGTAATTTCGAAATGACAATCATAACCATGCATAATAGAAAATACACGAGAAACCCTGGATAGTCACTCCGTCTAACACTCATGACCCCTTAACTTAACCACATCATTGGGTTAATCCAACTCTCAGTCTATCGAATGGCTGTTAAAAATTTCAAAAAAAAACTTCTTCCTCTTCCCTGCTTCTCCCCCTTTGCTAGCTTGACTCCCTCCCCTTCTTCCTCATTCGCCTACAGCCACCCCCTCCACCTGCAGCCACCCCTCCTCCTCCTCACCCACTTTCCTCATCCTCCCCGTCTTCCCCCGCCACCCCGGCCTGGAAGCCTGCCTGCAACCCGGCCTCCACATTACCGCCCTCCTGCAACCCGACCTTGCAGGCCCCGACCCCCCGCGCATGCACCCATCCCGCGCAGACCCCTCGCGCATGCACCCATCCCGCGCAGAACCCCAGTGCACCACCCCCCCTCTGTCGTCGCCCGACCCTCCCCCTGGAGCCCCCCCCCCCTACCTCTCGCGCACCCCCCCCCCCAGCGCCCGACCCCTCCCCTGGAACGCCCCCCAACCTCCGTGCATCCCCCCGGTGCCCGACCCCTCCCCTGGGACTCCCCCATGGACTTGTACCCAACCACGCCTGCAGCTCCCCCCCTGCGCGTGCACCCATCCCCCCCTCCCGGCTCCCGACCCCTCCCCTGGAACTCCCCCCGACCTCCCCGCACCCCCCCGGCACCCGACCCCTCCCCTGGAACTCCCCCCACGGACCTGTACCCAACTGTGCCTGCATCTCCCCCCCCCCCCCCCCGCGCGTGCACCCATCCCGCGCAGACCTCCCGCGTACCCCCCCCCCCCCCGATGCCCGACCCCTCCCCTGGAACTCCCCCGACCTCCCACGCACCCCCGGCGCCCGACCCCTCCCCCTGAAACTCACCCCGAGCTCCCGCGCACCCCCCCCCCCCCCCCCGCACCCGACCCCTCCCCTGGAACCACGGGCATGTACCTAACCGCGCCTGCAGGCACCACCCCCCCCCCTCCCCCCGTGCGTGCAGACCACCACCACTTCCAAGAGCCCCTCTCCCTACGACCCCACCCCCGCACCGACCACCTCTTCCAGCAGTCCTCTTGGCCTCCGGCTCCCAGCCCATCTCAGAGAGAATGCAATAACAATAGCATGATTTGCAAATAAGAACAAGTAATAGGGGTGATTTTGTCTTTTTCTAACGGAAACCATCAAACATAACGGGCATGTCCAACGGAACATAACGCAGGGTTATTTCATGTAAGAGTTAAGCATTACTCGGGGTTTCTCGTGTAATTTGCTATTATGCAGGGTTATAATTGTAATTGCGAAATTACTCAGGGTTATGGGTGTAAAAATCCCTAAAAAGAATAGCGAAGACCGCTTACATTGTTTTATTGATTGACCTTCTTATCTTTTGAGTGGTTTATTTATTTTTCTTGTTGACCGATTCGAGTGGTTGAGAACAACGACATCTTGTATATTATTTTATCCATCTCAACCTCGTCGAAATTCAGCTCATCAAAAGGTTTCTAAGTTGAAGGGAAGAAATCTCATATCACAAATAATCATCAAATGATATCACATATCATTAATGTTTATTATGATATAGATGGTCAACATATATCAATATGAATGAGATCTTTAATACCTTGGCATTTTACATCATTCCCAAAGAAGGGTGTATAAGACATTTTACTTTGAATATACTATTCATAAGTATGTAAGTTTTGAACTTTGAAACAATCTAAACTTCAATATCTTACTATTCTATCGATCTTATCAATAGATATATGTCCAAGGTTTGATGCTAGATCATTGTTAAATGATATTTATCCTCCTTTTGATCCTCTAAGGTTTAGTATTCCGAAATTTTAATGAACCATTCATTAATTTTCTAATTTACTAGAGTCGTCTAGATGTTAGATCACTATGTGAAATATATCCATCATAACTCTTTATGATAGGTCTATTCCAGAATGCATGTTTATTTCCAACATTTAGGAATAAAGAACGAATGTATCTAATATATAGGTCCTAGAGACATTTTCTAAGACTAAGGACTCTCCCACTGAAAATATGTAGTCTATCTATCCAGTGGAGATTGTTGCAACAATTGCATCAACATCCATGTGTATGACTATCAAACCTTAAGATCAAATTTTTTAGTCTTCTAAAACATAAGGAACCAATTGCAATTATTAATAGAATAATGAGATACAATTTCTAGACTTTAATCTTATTTAATAAGAAAATCAATTTTAATAATTATATTTATATGTATAATATGTCGATGCACTATCTGAGTCCTTCTCTAAGGATCCTAGATAGTCTAGATAGTCATACCATCAATACGTTAGATTGTTGCAGTATTGGCATTAATCCAACTCCTTGGATGTCATGTATGTAAAAGTTACAGAAGTACAGTCAACCGTTTGACTTTCCTTATCACTTGGGACATGCCCTTGCTTCGAATGTGCTTCCTTCATCTATAAAAAAACCATTGCTTAAGGCAACGGATCTCTTATATTGAACTCAAAAGATTTTAATATAAGACTATTTCAACATTTATATATGTTCCATTCCATTAATACACTATGAATATTATGAAGCTTCATGAAAGACTAGAGTATATATAGTAGACTGATGACATTCATCATATATACATCCATCCTAACTCTTAAAGACTTTGGTCTAGATAGGTTCTCAAACATTTTTAGTACATCATCTCTTATCGAGCCATCATTTTGCATATTGCAGTGAACCATGTCATTCATGGTTAAATGTCGAGAGCACATATGTATGCCAAAACATCTTCTTAGTTTTTATAAGGATTTTTTATAATTACGATCATCATCGACATGATACTTCCAAAGCACATTAGATGATAGATCAATAGAGACATACAAACACAAGGTTATTGTTCTTTCGTCTATTTAATTATCATTCCTCATTATTATGAGGAAACTTGCACATAGCAATGATGAATCTGCATTTTATCATCTTTATTAATTTATTTTGTCTTAAAATACCTTATAAAACACATGTATATAATATTAAATCCATATTCTTACTAACAGCCATCTGTGTATAAATATTATACATTTATTACTATTTTAACCTAAAATATATAAAGAAAGAAATAAAGGAAAAATAAAGAAAATAAAAAACTATATATATGATAAAAACTGGCTGACCCAAAACTTGAGATAAGGTCAAGACTTGACCTGATCGACCTGGAATAAAGTAAGGGGGAGATAGGATCTTTAGTCAAAAAATCCAAAAAAAATTGTAAATACTTTTCATTTTTTATTATGTATATATTGGTATAAAACTTACACTATTTTATTTGTCAATAAATTAACCTCAAATTAAATAATTTTCTAATAAAAGTTGTAAATATTTTTTTTCTAAATAAAAAAGTACTTTTAAAATAAAATCATATATAGAATAAAAGTAACTACACTCCGAAAAAAGTTGTAAAGCGATAATTGAAAGACCAACACCGACTCCATATGAACTCAAATTGAATTAAACTCACTTCCATTGTATTCTAAATAAAATATCTTTAAAATGGTAGCGGTTTCATAATTTTTGGAGTTACGATTTGAAAGATGATTTTCTGGGGTGGTTTTTACAATATTACCATTTATTTATTGTATATATTTTTTATACATAATGTATTTGTAGTTAATTGTATATATGTTTTTAACAATTATTTAAAATAAAAATAAAAAATAATAATTTTAATTATTTCCTTATTTAACTATGTGTATAATGTACCATATGTATATATTATATGTATATAACCAATTTCCTTAAATAATCCTCACTAAAAAAATTAAATAATTAATAATTAATAAAGTGACAAAAATTATTTATGTATGTAAATAATATACCATATGTAATAACTTAATAATTCCTTAATTAACCCACCGTTAAGGTGGCTCATTAAGTTGTTGGTAATTATTATTATTTTAAATAAATTAATTCTGAAAATTATTTTATTTATTTATTTTATTAATTCTACCATTAACATCCTTCTTTTTTTTCTCTCAATTCAAATTTTAACATTCAAAATTTTTATTCTTATTTATTTCGCTCCTCTTCCCTTATTCACACTTGATCAACCTTTGGTGACAGGAGTCTAATCTCCAAGAGACTTCTTGTCGTAGAAAGGTGTCTAACTTCCGAGCCGTCCGGTGATAGCGAGTCGGTCCCCGTCGAGGCCATCACGGCATTATCCTCTCCCATGGTGAGATCCATTTTATTTCTTATTTTTCATCTAGGTTAATCGTAGTGTATTTTTTAGTTTTAATTTCGTTGTCATTTTTCAATTTTAGATCGTAGTTTTGAATTGTAGTTCATTGTTCTAATCGCCCAATACGATATGATTTTTCATCCCATTTTCTCGACCTATCCACTTTGACATTCTACATCATGCAACCACTCACCTCTAGCCATGCACGGTGCCGGAGATCCAGATCCATTCGTCCACCTCGCCGGATCTGCATCCACTCACTAAATCCTATTTGATTCTTAGATCGAGCCGTCATGCTCGAGTCCGTTATCTTTATTTTATTGCAGGTATTAGAATTTCAAAAAAAAGAAAAAGAAAGAAAAAAACCTGATGTTCTCACAAAAAATAATAAAAAAAAGATATGTGTGGTCGCGCCAGCGCCACCGCCGCCAACGTCCACTGCCCTCTGGAGGCCACCGTCCACTGTGGAGCTCCTCCACTAGATCAACCTCCATCTTTGCCGCCCCCTTCACGTCGGACTCATAGCTCCTCTCAACGTCGCATCCCTATGCCCCTACTCCAAACCATCACCGCCATTCGTGCGGGACTCACCAGATCCTCCACCTCAGAGTCGTCCACCACCTCACTGCTCGAAGGCGACCTCGGTCCACCGCCGTGAGCACGGAGGAGCTCCACTGCTAGACCACCTGTATCCCGATCATCCATCATCCCGGCCATCCACGAAGCGAGACCCACCGCACATCAAACCCGAAGAACCATCCTCCTTTACTATCCACCGAGCTCCGCAACCATACCAGCGCACGAAGACTCCTCGAAGCACCTCCTGCTTCACCTCTCTCATCGCGACCCCGATCCATACGCACCATCATCGACACCGCAGAAGCACCTCCCACCGCCATTCCAGAAGCCTCATGTGTGAACCGACCACCATCCAAGAGTCGTCGCCAACCGTCGATCCTCCAGCAGTCGTCCTTCACGCGAGCCAAAACCGCCGGCGCCCCCAGTGGCTTGGGCGGCACGCCTGCTTTTGAAGGAAGAAGGGGTGGTACCCTATTTGGGTGTGGAACGAAGAAGATAACCCGGTTTAACCCTAGGACTTATTTGGGGGGGGTGAAATTTCAGTAAAGCTCCTGAAGATTCTGAGATTTGCAAAGAAGCTCCCACCAGCTTCAAGTCACGTGCTTTGCATGCTCCACTTAAGTAAAATTACATTTTTCCCCAGAAATTTTATTGGTGTTATATTTTAATGTAAAAACCGTGAATAACTACCTTTAAGTCTTTGTGTTTCCAGACTACTATTTGCACGCTTTTATCATTAAAATAAACGTTATTTGTGTTCAATAAATTCTCAAAAAATTAAGTTAGACTCTTGTTGTGTGCCAATTTATTGTGTAGTTTTTTATCACATTTTATTATCATGTGATTTATTAAAAAATGAAAAATATAACATTTTTCACTATTTGAAATTAAAAATTTATAAAAATACGAAACATAAAAAATACCAAAAAATTATTATAGATGTGTTTTAACTTGTTTTAACACCTATAAAATTTGTTTGAAAATCTTTTATGTAAACAAAAAAATTACATATTATAGAAAAGCTTAAAATCATATAAATTCAAGGGAAACTTAGAAAAATATGTTTTTGATCTTTGTTTGAAGCTGATAAAAACTCTCTTCAAGAAAATTGGTTTCCTGGATTTTTGCAATTAAAAGTTTATATTTTAAAAAACCCAAAAAAATAGTTTGATTTTCTGTTTGCTTTATTCCCTATTTTTATTCATTTTGAAAATCCTAAAAAAATCTAAAAAAAAGTCTGAAAAATAACCAAAATATTAAAAAATTCATAAAAAAACTCCAAATATTTTTATTTGACTTTTCTGGGATGTTTTTGTCATTTTTAAAAAATCCAAAAAGTTGTATTTCTTTTGTGTATAAATTTTCTTTAAAAAAATATTCTTTTGAAATTAAACATTTATAAAACTAAAAACCAATAAAAACTAAAAATCAGATAATAAAAAATATAAAATAAAAGAAAAAAATAAAAAATAAAATTTATACAAAAACCAAGCATAATGTACATTGAGATTCCCTTTTCTATTAACTGAGTTTTTTTCGATTATTAGAATAACCCTCGGGATTTGTATCCTTCCTGAGTTCGATCTTGTTGTCATACAGGTAAAATAAATAGCAAAAATTCTCTTGCTACATTTTTGTAGGTATTTCGGCTTGACAATAAAATAATTTTTGTTAAGGGATTCTTTGGGTTGATACGATGACACATTTATTTTCATAAATAAAAACCCGAAGATCTCGCACAACAAGCAACCACATACACTGTATCCAACTACAAGTAAAATATCTTGATCATGGATCCAATCCATGATATTTTACTGGTTACTATTGAGTATAGTTTTTAGAGGGTTTAATGTAGGTTATCTAGAATAAGATGCATACATACATATTTTTCTACTTTGATTAAGGATTTTATATCAAAGTTGTCATGCCTTCTCAGCTCTAAAAGTTCATTCACTTATTAACTTTCAAAGTAAGAGACGTACTTACCATTATATCTCAATAAGATCTGGGATCTCCTTCTTACCTTTGTTACATCCTAATTATATGAGAAACTGCAACTCGGATAAAAAAAGAAAGAACTCATTCCACCTTTCATGTCCAACTTGAATTTCCCAATTCGGTCTTTAACACTCGAGCCCACCACCCCTAAAGTGATGTTAACCCGTTGTCAATTGAATCAACCATCAATAGGAATAGAACTCACTATGTGAAATACAATATCGCCCCAATAATATGAGGAACTGATAGTGGGGTCACTATGCATACGGTATTACTCTTTCGAGAAGCAAAGAGCCAGATCCATGTGTGCTTATATGTAGGAGCTGTCACTTCAGACATGCGCCTCCAGCGTACAATCCATGGGGACGGAACCCTTCGCCTTGACAAGAGACCATAGATGTCATTTATATGATCATCCATATCCCATTTACATTTTAATTAATTATTGTGAATCATATTCACATAATCAATTCTTCCAATGGAATAACGTATCTATTCATAACATAGTGTCTATTTTAATTGGATCTAATTAATTTAATCATATTAAATCAATTATAAATCCAATCAATTAACCATTAAATAATTAGGATTTGCTTTATATTATCATATAGTATAATCTCTCACAAGTACGTATTATTTTCTATTTTAATAATTAGAGTACATCTTGACTTACTTATAATATTCTTTCCTCAAAAATGGATCCAGCCAGTACACTCGAGTTATGATGGGAGGGAGCATTTCCTTGGTATGCAAGGCACTAATTAAGGAACTGAGGCAGCATACCTGGACTAGATACCTTCACCATTCCAATTAAGAACAACAGAAAATAATATCAATGTATTTGCAATTTTAATGATCAACTTGTTGGGCATGCGAGTCCACGACCAGCCATTATGTAACAAATGTTATTGCAAATATCATTCCCTAATCTGAAACAAAGAATAATTAATTTGCATAATAGGTCCCTTAGTATAATTAGGGTTATGTACCATGGCCATCTTGATGATCATACAGTTGTTGATTCAATTGTTGAATCATAGAGGTTGGTTCTTAGATGAATATCTAAAGAGTTAGATTGAGGGCTCATCAAGCACTGTCAAATGATTATTAAGAGATGATCTCCATCCTGAGTAGGAGATGGCAATCCTTTGTCTAATAGGCTAATATCTAACCAACCTCTCGATGCAGGTCCTCTGCATAGGAATAGAGATTCGGAAGTGTTAAATAAGTTAAGTCAAAGAGTTAACTTAACGAGATCGAGATAACCAAGACCTATGTCGTATGCTATCATGATATAGAAATGCATCCTCTGACAAAAGACAAATGGGTTACTATATGTCTAAGTATGTACATTTGGCAGACTGATAGATGATGACATATTCAAGATATATACACCGATGCGTTGGTGTGCATATAAGGGCATATGCGTAATATGATCTCTCAAAGGGATCATACATGTTCATTTATTGGATCGGAAGACATGAGCTCACTCATAAGATATTGAGAATCAAATTCCGTGCATGTTTATCTCTCTTTGGAAGCTTGACTGAATTTGTAGGTTTGATATATGCTTTTGGAAAGTATATGCTCAATACTTGGGTATGGTATATGCTTTTGAAAATATATGATTGATACCAACTCCCAATGATCAAATGAGAACATTAATGATAAACCCTGAAGGAGGCAGTTTAAAATAATCTAAAACTTTGGATTTATTCCAGGTCTTCCATTTGCATGATGTAAAGGTATTAGGAATACTCGAGGGCGATGTGATCATAAAGGATTGTATAACCATGATGCTTCCATTCTGAGGGAGTGATGAAATAAGTTTGGATTTTAGTGACTCCTCTCACTGGAGAAGTAGTCTAATCTTGGTCCAAATGTTGGACCTTGATCTAAATGTGATTCAGATGCAATGAGAAGAATAGATCTACGGCTTTGATTTAATCAAACATCTATGGGAGGTCCCTGAGATCTGGATTTGAGATGTGATCTCAATATCCAAGTCACTATACAAGGAACGTACAATCGCCATGTCCTTATCTCCAAGTATCCTCAGAGAAAGTACATTATTCTTGAAAGAGTTCAAGGATAATTTCATTTTTGATAATGTGTTTGGGCATTAAGGGAAAATGATAGTTAAATATGATTTAAGTATCATGGATAATATGAATTTGATTAATATTATTTGGCCATATAAGGAGAGTTATCTATGATAATTAAATTTGATTTAATTATCAAAAATGTGAATAATGTGAATGTGATTCATGTTATCTGGGCACATGAGAATAGTCATCTTGGATAATTAACTATGATTTAATTATCAAAAGATATGGTTAATGTGGAGATCTATATCCAAAATAATCATGGATATTATAAATATCGTTTATAATATATTGGAGAGATTTAATTGTAAACAAAATTACAAATTATATATTATTATGAATTGGATTCATAATAAACAATTAATTGTAAATCTAATTTACATATTATGTTGGATATATGAATATGATTGATATTTATTAATAGCATGATTGATGATTTCACAAATTTTTTTGGAATTATTTTGTGAAGAAAAATGCAATAATAATTGTTGTATTTTAATATATATATATATAATAAATACATATTAAGGAATCTAAAACCACCAACAAGGTGGTCGTCCACCTTGACCAAGTCAAAGGGGGACGACCACCCTTTTTATGGTGGTGGTTGCCTCCCTTATTATCTATTTATTATAATTGAAATTAAAATGAATTAATTTGTATCTAGATAAAGGGATATAATTAATTTATATTAACTAAATTAGTTGTTGCAAATTATAGCAACAAATCACGGCCCTTGATTAATAACTTCTTAATCTAAATCGTTGGATTAAGAAGACACATGGATTGAGATCCATATACATCCAACTAGTATAAAAGGAAGGGTAGCCCTTGCTTTTTATATGACATACATAATTCCAAGAGAATTAAACCCTCTCCATCTCTCTCTATACATGCCAAGTCTCTTTCTCCTCCTCCTTAGAGTGGTCGTCCACCCTAAACCCGAGAGAGGGTCGTCTTCGTCGCCACGTTGTTGTGCCACCGCTTCGACTACTCGTGACTCTCCATCTCCTTCGGTGTGCCTCGCTCGTGAAGAAGATGTAGAATCTTGTGAGACGATGTCAGGAGATTCGCCACTTGGATCATCAACATGGATTGCTAGGAGCATGTGTTTCATCAACGTGCTCGCAAGCGTCTCCTCCTCCGGATCGGACTTGAGATAGGAGGTCTCATCGTTTAAAGACTTGATCGCAACCACGCTTCAAGAGGTAACCTTAATACCTAATTGTTCTTTAGATGGAACGATCCGAGAAGTGTTCTCGGATCATGTGGTCTCATTGTTTTAAAATTTTTAAATTATGATGCCCCAAGCGACTAGTGTGACTAGACATTCCCGATCGCATATGATGCGGTCTCCTCACTTCCGTGATGCACTTAAGGATCTTCCCATTCACAACTTTGATAACCGGCATTATACTATATAGTAATCACCAAGAGATTTAGGCATCTTTAAAATAATTTTAAGGATCCTAAATTTTAGTCATATCAAGCAAATATTTATTGGTTTTGCATGTAAAAGTTATCCTACACCTACTGTATGATAAATTAGGATTTTGTCATGAAATATTCATTTAATGGGGATTGATATTTAATAAATTTTTTCATAAATATTATGAACCAATTAATCATGGGGAATTCCTAATATCCTTGATTTACATTGAAGGATAAACAGATTATGTAAGGAGATTTGGTGATCTAATCATCATCCGACCCATTGCCACTAAATATGGAATATCTAGAGAAAACAGAGTCGCAATAGCACAAAATAAATTCGAGCAGTTTGATGGTTTGATTTTCTACTTAATATAGTATTTATTTCATGTTTCATGACTAGAAAATAGTATGCAAAAATTAATTTATTATAGATCCGTGAACACATGCAATACAATTTTATTGCGAGGATGATTCGAATCTTTATTCATGCACTTTTGGTTCCGATACTTAGCTACTTATTTGGAAAAATATTTAGATATAAATACATTTTATGATCCTAAAAGTTAATCCAAACAGTGCAGAAACAATGTCTTTTGTCTTAGTGGAAAACCAATTTGAAACTTGCATCCAATGCAAAACAACATGTCCTCGTGCATCCGATATACAAAACCTCATTCTCTAAGATATTGGATCACACCCAAGACGTTTAACCAAGGCTCTGATACCACTCGAAGGCTAGGTTTGAGACTTATCACATCATGAAAGTGTGAAGATTGCATCATATGCGATTGAGAGCGACAAGTCATACTAGTTGCTCGGGACAACATAATTTAAAAATTGTTAAAGCGATAAAATCACATGATCTGAGAACACTTCTTAAATCATTTCATCTAGACCGCAATAATATATAGGAATACCTCTTGAAGCTTAGTTACGATCGAAGTCTCTAAAGCATGAGACCGTTTGTCTCAAGTCAAACCCGACGGAGGAGACGCTTGCGAGCGCATTGATGAGACACGCGGTTCTTGTAATCCAAGATGTAGATACAAGCAATGGATATTTTGATTTCATCACACAAAATCTGAGGTCTTATTCACGTGCAAGGTGCACCGAGAAAGATGAAGATCCACGAGCGATCGAAGCGGTAGCATGAGGGCGTAGCGATGACGGTGATTCCCTCTAGGTCAAGAAGTGGACGGCCACTCTTGAGAGAGAGAGAGAGAGGTGGGTGTGTGATGAGAATATGAGAGAGAGAGAGCATGTGAATATATTGTGTCGTAAAAGAAGAGCTAGGGTTGCCTTTTCTTTTATAATATTTTGGAAATCCATGGATTACAATCCATGTACAAGATAAAATCATTTTTTGAGATTGATTTGTGTTTTCTTTCAATGGCCGTGATTTTTTGTTGTTCAAAAATACAAAAAAACAATTAAGTAAATTAAATTAAATTAGATATATTGAATAACCATTAATATAATTTAATTCAATCAAATCAGTGCACATAAAAAGATTAGGAA
This sequence comes from Ottelia alismoides, assembly GCA_037367405.1. Taxonomy (NCBI): domain Eukaryota; kingdom Viridiplantae; phylum Streptophyta; class Magnoliopsida; order Alismatales; family Hydrocharitaceae; genus Ottelia; species Ottelia alismoides. Next base: position 95,355 of record JAZKJV010006347.1, on the reverse strand, counting down.
AGGAGGCAAGCCTCTTTCTGGTTAAGGGGAGACGGCCACCTTGATTTAGGACTCAAGGGTGGCCATCCACCCTCCTTATATGGAAGGAGCTTCCTCTTTTCCAATTATGTGAGATTATGTATCTCACTTAATCCTTCAATATTTGCAATAACGTTTATTGTAAATTTATTCATAGAAATAATTCCAAATTATTTTATGATAATTTCAATCATGCTATTGAAAATATGAATCATATCCATACATCCAAAATAAAATGTAAATTGTATTTTCAATTAATTATCCAATGTGAATCCAATTCACATCAACATTTAATTTGTAAATACAATTTATAAACAACTTTCTCTAATATGTTATAAATCACATTTATAGTATATATGATTAATATAGATGGTACTATCGACATTATTCATATCCATGATTTAATTATTCTTGAACTCTTTCAAGAATAATTCCCTTTCTCTGTGGATACTTGGAGATAAAGATATGATGACTGTACGTTCCACATATAGTGATTTGGATATTGAGATCATATCTCAAATCCAAATCTCAGAGACCTCTTAAAGATGCTTGAACAAAGTCATAAACCTAATCTTCCCATTGCATATGAATCGTATTCAGATCAATGTCCAACATTTGGACTAAGATTAGATTACTTCTCTATGAGATGATTCACTAAACTCCAACATGTTTCATCACTCACTCGGAATGGAAGCGTCATGGTTATAAAATCGTTTATGATCACATTACCCACGAGTACTCCTAAGACACGTACATCTAATAAAGGAAAAATATCAAAAAAATAATAACTTATAAAATTGTCCAATAAAACCCAAATCCAAGTTTGAGACTATGAATCTTAAAATGTGCATCTCTCTCTCTCATACAATGTCTGATTTACTTTTAAAGTAATATACATTCAAAGACCGTCAAAACAAGACTAGTTTCATAAAAATCGGAGATTGTATGTGAAACTTGGGTTTTGGGCCCCTATTGTATATTGTACATATTGACCAAAATGCCCTTGTATATTATCCTTTTATTTTCTTATTAAAAATACAAAAAATAGATTAAGTTGCAAATATTCCTTTCATATTTTATTCTAACTTTATTTTGATTTTTCTCGGATTAAAATGTCAAAAATGCAAAAGATAAAAATGTGGTATGTTATACCTATAAGGTATTGCCAAAAATACACTTTCTACATATGATTTCATTTGATTTTTAGCCCTTCATGAAAGTTGTATATCTTGTCGAGACGAGCAACTTTTGTGTTAAATACTTTTTTATTTAACTGATTTTGTTATTTATTTTTTATTTTTCTTTACATTTAATTTTTTAATTTCTTGGAAGCGACACATGGCAGCTCCTGGAGCTGCCACGTGCACCCATTTTATCATTTTTATATTTTTATTTTTATTTAGTATTTATTTTAACTATTTTAATTAATTTGTTTTACTTAATTTATTTATTTATTATGATTATTTTAAATAATTAAATAACATGCCATGTGGTCGCTCATATGCATGCCACGTGGCATTTGCTCCTTCCACCCGCCATCATGCGCGATGCATGTGATGGGCTCCCTCATCCTTCCCGCATCCCACTTTCGACGCCCAACTTCCTCCGCCTAGGGTGCAACCGTCCGCCCCGCTGCGCCCTTGCGATGACCAGCTCCCATCTCCGCAACCGCCGCACCTCGCATCCCGCGCCTCCAACTCTCTCACGATCTCACTCTCTCCCTGTTGTATCTTACTCCCCATGACTTGATCCTCCTCCAACATCCTATAAAAGAGGTCGAGACACCTCACCATGAAGCTATCCGCCATTCCTTGGACGAAGAGAGAGAGAGAGAGAGCTTCCAGAGTAGCTCCGGTGACAGCGGGGGGTTACTCCGGTAGAGCGAAGACGCTTCCCTTCTCCGGCGAGATCCAGGAGGTGTTCACCTCCTATCACACCTGCCATTCATAGCTGCTCGAGCTTCGCTTGCCGAGCATCGAGCGACGACCACAGCCAAGCCTTTCTTTGGTCGATTCCCAGGCATCTCCTTCATCCGACCAACCTCCCAACTCTCATGTATATCTCTCTAATCTCTTTCCCCCATGCATTTCTTCCTCTTCTTGATCTCTTCTTCTTCATCTCTGCTTCTTCCTCCTTCTCCTTCTCCTTCCTTTCTCTCTCCTTGATTAACCATCCTCCGTCCTCAAAATGGCAAAACATCTTGCAAATTCACGGATAATTAGGACTTGCGATCACGAATATGATTTTTTCGTGATTTTTGGGGATAGTTTCTTGAACCAAGTGAGGCTTAATTTGATCTGGGTAAACAAATAGCACCAGTTCCCCTATTAACAGGGGAACTTCCCCTGTTTCATGACTCCACTCTGTCAATCACCCTCTCTGCAGTCCAAGCCCTTCAACTTCTTGGAGCAGCTCCACCGCCACCATACTACGCCATCGACATCTACGAAGCCCCGCTCTCTTCTTTATCTTCGACCACCGTTGCAGCGGACCCCTGCACGCCACCTTGCTGACGTCTTGGGTCACGCTCAAGCTTTACGCCATCAACCACGAGCCTGCACTTTGTCGAGCATCACCTCATCCCTACAGCTACATGCGGCCGTGCGTGACCTCACAACAGGCCACGCCTCTTGTGAGCACCACCCCAAGCGCATGCTTCCTTCCAGGCCTGCCACGCGCCTCAGCCGCATGCCACCGCCTCCTCACCCGCGCTCACGTCGCGTGCTCAGCAGGTGGCCCTGCCACTCGTCATGCAGCAACCGCACGCCTCTGCTCTGCACGAGCGGTGATCACGCTCCAGGCCCAGCCATCTCCTGACCTTTGCACCCGCGCATCAGCCGACCACCTCACCCTCAACGTGCTCATCGGAGAGCCCGCAGTGCCGCCCATCCTCCAGTTCACCAACCGCCTCCTCCGCGAACAAGCAGCTTCATCCCCTGGCCACGGTCACGCCTCCGCGCACGAGAGCTCCACCATCCGCTTCACTATTCACTCCACCTCATGTGCAAGGCACGTGAGGGGTGGGGTAATTTGCGGAGAGCCATCCCCAGCCCCTCCATATCGCTGAACGACCCGATGATCACGTGCTAGGCACGTGACCGCTTGGAAAGATTTGCAAGAAGGCCCCGAAATCATCCACGAATCACGCCACGCCCCCTGCAGACTAAATCACGTGAGGCACACACGCATCAGTGGAGATTTTGCAAAAATACCCTCATAAGTATAGGTATTTCATCATAGTCCTTGTCCACATTTTAATTTTTTTCAATTTTATTTCTGTATTGTGTTTAGACCCATGTCTTTGTCATTTAATTTGAGCATCATTTTATCATCATTTGTTTTCTAAAAATTGCATATTATAGAAGAACTCATGTTTATCGCTGACAAAATAGTTATATTTTTTGTGAGCTTTAGTTTATTTAATAGAATTAATTTGGTGAAATATTGCATATTTTACCCATTGACTATTCAGAAATTAATATTAAATTCACCCTTGCTCTGAAAATTACTAAAAAATTCACAGTAGGTAGAGTTTGAGTAGTTCTACTTCATGCCTAAAAATCATCAATTTGCACACATATCGAGGTATAAATTAATTAATTGATATTTCACGTAATTGATTTTTAATAAGTCAAAAATTAATTGTTTCTGAGTTTAGTAATTTTCCTGGATTCATCTCACATAGAAGTATCTAGGATAATTTTTATCTCTCAAAATAATTTAATTTGTATTTATTAAAATTAAATTTGCGAAAAATCACCCTACATTCATATTTAATTCATAGTTAATTCATATAGAATCGAAAAAATCCAAAAAAAATTAGGATAGACTCATTTCATCACAATTCACATTCTGGTCAAATTTGAGAATTTTTAGACTTAATTTGATCATATTCACATTTTAACCCTCGAATTTATCCAAGATTGCATTGCATTTTTAATTACATAAAAAATCATAATAATATCCTAAAAACCTAGCATCTAGATCGACTTTACATTAATCTAAGGAGAAAACTGCCTCCCTGAGTTCGACCTTCGGCTTGCCCAAGTAAAATAAAAATTGCCACTCGATATTAATTGATATATTCGTTAAAGTGGTTTTTGATCGATCCAAGTTTATCCGGCTACAACACACGCATTAAAATTTAATCGTTAATTTGATTAAATTAAGAGGGTGAACTAAGGGTTTTTCAAATGGCGTCGTTGCTGGGGAGGCATGGCTTAGATTAATTTTCAGAACATTTAGATTTTAGGTTTTTCATCCCTGGTAGCTTGATTCCTGGTTTTCTTATGAATATTTCTCTATTTTATTTCCAACATTTTCTTATTTGTTTATTTTGTGTCATTTTCTTTGACCAATGTTTATTTTTGTGCGAGGAACATGAGGCATCGAAAGCGGTTTGCCATGTGAGCCGAAGAACCAGCATTTATTTGAACTGAGTGGTTTTGAGAGAATTTCTAAAAAAAGTGTCTGCACTTACAGCTGTTCTTGTTTGGTTTCTCGTGCGTGTGATTGAATAATAAAAAGATTCTTTGTGTCGTGTGGCTGATTGACGTAGGATAGGACCTGCACTCGTGGCTCTTAGAGCTTCTTAGGACTTTTTGTACTCGTAATATATATGACCACACTTCACCATTAAAAGGTGCACTTAGACCACAGAACTTAGCCGAATTTAACTTGTTCTTCACTCGCTAATAGAACTACTTGCCTAGGAGTGGCTTTCCTTCGATTGCATTCATTTAGCATAAAATTTCAATTCTGTTTTGCATCCCGCATGTAGAGCATGAGGATCATTGTAAGTCTTCTGAACTTGGCATACATCATCATTTTATCGTTCATCGGCTTTTCTTAACTCCTTCCCCCTTGGCTTTCTAACTTAGGATTCAAGGAAATTGGGACTAGATGATAGGTGTGCATTATGTGTTGGACTAATCAAGTGGTCATCTAACTTAAAATCGGGACTGCTAAACAAATTGACCATAAAATCAACATAAAATTGGAAATTCTGTTTGCGGGAGAATAATCCTGACCTTGATTTAAGGCTGAGTGAGGGTACATAGTGTGTGTGTGTGCACACCCTCAGATAGAGCCAAAATCCCTGCTTTACATATCACGTACCTCGATCCTAGCAAATATCACAGGCTGAACTATTTGAGGTTCGATTGACCAGCGCCAAGTAGCCTCCACCTACTTCGGCAGGTAGATAGGGGCGAAATAGCGGTGCACTGCAACAAGTTGCTAGTAGCCTTCCGGGGTGAAGTTATAAGCCTTGTTATCCTCCACCTACTTTGGTAGGTAGATAGGGGCAGGTCCTTGAACTTTTCAGTTGGTGATAGGAGCGAAGAGAGGAAGGGTGTGGTATCTTAGGTGACAGGACAAACAGGGGAGACGCATCTGGCTTTGAACTGACTTCCCTTTAGGCCACTATTCCTTGCTATTTGCTTGAAAATCACACTTAAAATCAACCAGATTAATCGGACCTGGCTTTGGGTCCCTTACCGTGTTTAGTGTAAACTCAGGGTTTGTGATTCAATTGCTTGCTTCAGGTAGGAGTCAAATCCTATCTTTACACTTGTGCTCCCGATTATTTTTGCTAGTGAAGATGACTGGCTGGGGGGATATTTACTCAAGCTTTGAAAATCTCTCATTGAACCCCTCACAAAGTGTGTATTCATTGGCTCAAGCGCAACTTGGGCCAACCCGAGCTCATGACCCTCTTGAGTTCAGGATCTCTCACTCCTGGGATGGTCACCCTCAAACCATCCCTTTTCTCTCCTCTCATCTCACTCAGGAAGACCTTCACCTCAGTGAGAATGTCTTCACTACTACATCCTCTAACCTAGACTGCAATATTTATTCAGGTAAAAAGGACGAATCCAAGACCAAGATGCCTAAGAAAAATCCAGACGAAGAGGAACACATAGATGATCCTATGCATCAAGTCCTTGCCTGTTTAGCTAAAGTCGAGCAGCTAAATGCAGGTCTTATAGCTAGGATGGGACAGGTAATTGAGGCAGGTGGAATAGATAGAATGATGGTAGATGCCTACAACCTAGTTGAGAATGAGATGCATAGTTGGCTCGTAACTGAGGTACCCCTAGAGGCATTTGAGCTGAAGCCACATTTCCTTAGTTTGCTACCGAAGTTCAATGGAAATGTTATACAAGAACCATATGCTTTCTTGAGAGACTTCAAGTTGGTATGTAACAACCTTAGCCATCCTAGGGTTGGACAAGATTACATCAGGATGAAGGCTACCCTGTTTGCCTTAGGAGATAAGGTTGCCCATTGGCTGAAGAATCTCAGGGTTAGATGAACAACCTAGAGGCAATTCAAAGATTTATTTTTGAAGAAGTTCTACTCACTCAATAGGACTAACCAGATGAGGACAAAGATCACTAGCTTTTCACAGGGCTCCAACGAACCATTTCATGAAGCCTGGGATAGATTCAATGACTTGACAAAAAATGCTCATGCCATGGCATTACCAAAGGCGATCTTAGTCCAGACCTTATTCTGTGGTATGATCCCAAAAATGCAGTGGTTAGTGAGTGCATCCTGTGGAGGTAGCTATCTGAATAAGAACGAAGATGATGTATGGAAGATCCTAGAGCAGATGGTATAAATAGGAAGATCTCATGCCACCAGGGCCTATCAGGTGTCTCCCTCAAGCCTATATAATGAGACATCTACGAGGACTATAGCGGATCTGACAGATGACCTAATCCCTAGCATGGGGATAATAGCTGATAAGCTCACCATGGTAGAGTTCCACAAGAGGGTCACTGACCTTGAGGTGCTTTCACGATTGCCGAAACAAGTGGAGGAATTGACTGAGAAGGTAGCCAAGATACGATTACCTGCCCCTTCTGCACCACCTACACATGTACATCGAGTTCACCTAGTACAGGAGCAGGTAAAGGGTCTTCAGAGCAGCTGGGTTGAGGAGTAATAGTACACTCAGTAGGAGCAGCACGTACCCCCACAGGTGGAGTCAGTCTATGAGGAGCCTCCATAGGTGTTTGAGATCAACGGGATGTGGTACAATCATGACCCCATCGGCAGACAGTCGGGGATAGGGAATACTCAACCACAACGACCTTCCCTAACTTATCAGGAAACCAGCTCCGTCCCCACATCGCGATCTGTACAGTCCCGACCATGACAAGGATACCAGCTTCAGCAGCAACAGCAGCAATGCACATTCCACTCGGGCCAATAGGGCCTTTACCACCTTACACCGTACTGTCCCACCCGTAGCAGTACCGGCAAGGCCAGCAGGGCCAATGTAAACATCAGAATCAGTCATCCTCTAGTCAACAGTAGCAGGCCCCGCCCACTAGTAAGTTGGAGTCCCTCACCTTGGCCATCCAAACTTTGACTTATAGGGTTCAACAGATACAGAATGATTACCTTGACATAAGAACATATCTGAACTGTGTCTCACGCCACCAGGATCAGCAGATGACACCAAAGACCCCAATTCCTGCTCAGGTTCAGACCAACCCCAATAGCCTGAATCAGGGTCAGCATCGACCACAAGATCAGGTATATTATTCATATTATTCTCTATCTGAACACGAGATCCTTTCGTATGATAATGTTAATCATATGTCCCTCAGGAGAGGAAGGATCGTGATTGTACCTGATCGGGTGCGGGTACATGAGGAAGATGCCACCAAGTCTCTACCTGAGGAGAACTTGGAGGCGAAAGAGCAACATCCCCACCACCATCACCGACGTCATCGGATTAAGAGGATTTCAAGGTCCTCAAAACACCAAGGCAAGAAGAAGGAGAGGAGCACCGACAATGAATCAAGCGAGCCTGATGAAGAGTCTGCACCTCCATCTGAGGAGGACGCACCAGGAGTAGCAGTAGATGTGCCACCTGTTTCGTTTCATGAATTTCTTTCCAGTCCAAGTCAGAGTCAGTATCAGAGTCAGAGTCCCAGTCCTTTACAGAACTCAATTTCCCCTTTGAGTGAGAACATTTCAGTTTCAGAATCTGAGTTGTCATCAATAATTCCTTTCCTCCGCGCCCTTAAGGGTAGAAAGAAGAAATCCAAAAAGATGACCTTAAAATGGCTGAGTTTTGCAATAATATATCAAGGTCACAATCTCCATTGATAAATTTGTGGATATGGCACCTGCATTTTAGAAGTACCTTAAGGTGAGATGCACACATACTAGGGTCAGTAGGAAAACCAGAAGTTGTGTTGAGAAGCACGTTTTTTCAGTAGCCACTACTTGCGCCATCAAGAATGTGTTTCCAAGGAAGCGAAGGGACATGGGTGCCCATTATGTAGTGATTCATGTCGATGACACTACGTTTGCATGCACTCTCCTAGATAATGGATCTTCAATTAATCTGATGCCCCAACCCTCTATGAGCGGCTAAATCTAGGACCTCTTAGGAAATCCAGAGCCTTACTCCAGTTCGTGGACAAATCAACCAAGAGGTCCATGACAGAAGTGAGGAACATTATCATCAAAGTCAAGGGTCAGGATTACATGGTGGACTTTACAGTCCTTGATATGGAGACCTCTCGAAATTGGAGAGGTTCCCAAATCATTCTCGGAAGTACCTTCCTTAGAACAATAGGGACCTTATTTGATTATAAGATCGGGAAAATTCAGTTCCAAACTCTTGGTGGAGATGAGGAACTTGAGATGAAGCAGACAAGGTGGCAGAGGCCAGATTCTGAAACAAGCACCGAGTACACTTCATCAGAAGCAGATTGTGTTCATGTTGACACTGTTGGGCCATGGAGACAGAACCCATCTATCACTAATGAGTCTCTCTCCACTGGAGAGAATCTTGTACATGAGACATTTTGCGAGATCCTTAGGAATGAACATAGCGCAGATCATACAAAAAATGCACCCCCTACATCTTCGATGACACAGAGGCCCAGCGGGATCTGCCAGTCCTTCCCTCTTTAGGACAATCAGAAGATGAAGATGATGAGTCGGACGTGGCTTTCGTCGATTGCTTGGATACTTTTTACGATCCGACTTCAGAGTTGAGTCAGTTGGTGGCAGTTACTTCAGAGACAGATCCAACCACTACCAGCACAGATCCAGAATCGATTGAGCCAGATTTTCTCGATGACCACACTTTAACTAAGCTCAAACCATTACCCACAACCTTGAAATATGCCTTCCTTGCGGTACAAGAGAGGAAATTTTCGGTCATCATCAGTTCACGATTGACCGAGGAGCAGGAATCTCTCTTGCTAGAGATCCTGGAGAAAAATCGCAAGGCGATAGGTTGTATCATCTCTGATCTCCACGGGATAAATCTCGCTCTGTGTTCGCATCATATCTACCTTGAGAATGAAGCTAAACCCTCTCGTGAATTCCAACGCAGGTTGAATCCAAATTTACGACAGGTCGTGAAGAAGGAGATTGAGAAATGGTGTGATGTGGGTTTTATTTACCCCATCTCTGATTCCAAGTGGGTGGCACCTATCCATGTTGTCCCTAAAAAGTTAGGAATTCAGACTACTACAAATGAGGATGGAGAGGAGATCGTGACATGAGTACCCACGTCGTGGCGTGTCTGTGTGGATTACATACCTTGAATGTCGCGATGAAGAAGGATCATTTTCCCGTACCATTTATCGATTAGATCTTAGAAAGATTAGAGGGAAAGGAATTCTTCTACTTCATAGATGGGTTCTCGGGTTACAACCAAGTAGCTACCGCTCCTGAGGACCAGGAGAAAACCACATTCACATGCCCCTTTGGTACCTATGCTTTCAGGCGCATGCTCTTTGGGTTATGCAACACTCCCGATACATTTCAAAGGTGCATGATTGTTGTATTCTGAGATGCTCGAATTTTACGTTGTAGCCATTCCTTGAGCATGTTGGATTTTACAGAAGATTTATCAAAGATTTTTCAAAGATTGTCCGACCACTAACTGAGTTTCTAGGCAAAGATGTGGAGTTTATTGTTGATCACAAATGTCTTGATGCCTTTAGGCGACTTCAAGGGATGACCATGGACGTCGTGATCCTACAAGCCTCAGATTGGTCCCTTACTTTTGAGATCATGATGATGCCTCAGACTTTGTTGTTGGGGACGTGTTAGGATAGAAGTGGGACGGTGTCCTGTTTGCTATACACTACGTAAGCAAAGTGCTTGATCTCGCTCAGCGTAACTATACAGTTACCGAAAAAGAGATTTTTATGGTAGTGTTCGCCTTGCATAAGTTTAGATCTCATCTCATCGGGTCTAAGGTGATTGTGTTCATAGATCATAAAGGACTGCAGTACCTAATGGAAAAGAAGGACACGAAGGCGCGTCTTCTTAAGTGGATTTTACTTATCCAAGAATTTGACTTGGACATCAATGATAAACCTGGAAAGAAGAACATAGTAGCTGATCACCTCTCCCGTCTCGAAATTCTTGATACTTCTGATGATACACCTATTTGAGACTCCTTTCCAGACGAGTCAGTTTTTGTTATAGACCCACTCCCATGGTACGCCAATATAGTGAACCATCTTGTCTTCAAGAAAGTTTACGAAGATTGGCCCAAGAGAAACATAGACCAACTCAAGTCGGATGCAAGACATTACCATTGGGAGGATCCAATCCTTTTCTTTGAAGGACCGGATTGTGTCTGGAGGAGATGTATTCCTCAGGAGGAATATCATAGTGTCCTTACGTTTTGCCATAGTCTAGAGGAAGGAGGACACCACTCCGGGAAGCAGACTGCATGGAAGGATTTACAATGTGGTTTATACTGGATGACTCTGTTTCGCGATGCTCTCACCTTTGCGAAGTCATGCCCAGTATGCCAGCGAATGGGAGGAACCGTTGGTTCCAAGGATGAGATGCTAATGCAGTCTGTCATCATTTGTGATGTCTTTGATGTCTGGGGCATTGACTTCATGGGCCCATTCTCGGTTAGCCATGGTTTTGAATACATCCTTCTTGTGGTGGATTATCTGTCAAAGTGGGTGGAGGCTATCCCGACCCAAGCGCAGACAACAGGACTGTCTGTAAATTTATCAGAGATCACATCATTTCTAGGTTCGTGTTCCCCAAATTATTGATATCTGATGGGGGTAGCCATTTTGTAAACAGAGATGTAACGAAACTTGTGAAGGATTACATCATCGAGCACCATGTCGCTAGTACTTACCACTCATAGACCAATGGTATGGCAGAGGTGTCGAATAGGGAGGTTAACACCATATTGAAGAAGCTTGTTCGCCCAGTCAGGAAGGAACGGTCTCAGAATCTTGGACCAAGTCCTTTGGGCTTACAGGACAACTTACAAGACACCATTACGAACCTCCCCATTCAGAATGGTATTTGGGAAGTCATGCCAATTGCCCGCAAAATTAGTGCACAAATTCGAATGGGCAATCAAGAAGGTCAATTGGAACACACACCTAGGGCAGAAATAGAGAGAGATGGATCTGAATGAACTTGTGGAAATCAGAAAACCGAGCATATGACAATAGTTTGGTGTACAAGGACAAGGTAAGGCATTGGCACGATAGATTTATCAGACGAAAGACCTTTGTTCCTGGACAGAAGGTATGGTTGTTCAATGCAAGGCTGAAGGTTTTCCAAGGGAAGCTTAAATCCATGTGGATGGGTCCGTTCATAGTCTATGTTGTTCATAACAGTGGATGTGTAGAGATCTCAGATCTTACAGATGGAGCACAAACATCCCTAGTTAATGGACAACTGCTGCGAACCTAATGAATAGTTAGTCTGTGTTGAGGAGATTGTTTTCATGCGTGAGGTAGAATCAGAATACACACATAAAGCTGCGCATGAGGCCTTGCAACATTAATCTCTCGCCATCAACAACATCAAAAAGATTCAGATCATAATCTATCTGTACATTCTCACCCCTTCTTGTACATACTTTCTACCCCTCCCTCCCCTGTGATTCGAATCACTCTCCCTGGCTCCATATCATTTCATTTTATAACTATACTTAGGATAAACAAATCCTAATTATAGGGGGGAGAGTGACCCGAGTCTCTTCACCATTCTTTATATATTCTCTAGATCTCATCGATTCTTACACTCACTCATGTCCTATACTTAGGCTGACCAAAGCCTAAGTATATGGGGAACCGATGCCCGCTCTGTATAGTTACTCATCCATTTCCCCTCTTAACCTCTCCTGCCCCATTTTTGATCTTCTTCTACACTTAGGATGCCAGAGTCTAAGTATAGAGGGGTAGATCGACTTCTGTACTTTTTGTTATTTTAGCTCTCCTATGCTTAGCCCGAGCTATGTCTTTTTCCTCGATTTTCATGCTCTGAGGACATATCACACGCTAAGTATAGGGGGTGTGTATATATTACATATATACTTTACCTATAGCTCGTACTTTCACATATTTTTTGTATATATTATGCAATAATTACGCGACGGGTAAAATTTGAAAAAAAAACTTGTATATTGTATAACACTTGTATAATTTGTATAACACTTATAAAACTTTTGAAAAATTGTTGTAAAATAGTAGATGTAACAAATTTTTGAAAACAAAAAACAAAAAAATAGGCTTCTTATTTACTCTTGCATATCATCCTTTAATTCGGAAAAATGCCTTGCACTTCATTCATTTTTATTGCATGTCATCTACATCTCATCTACATATTTAGCATATGCTAAGTGAAAAGTTGGTGGATTTTGAACCAAGTTATGAATAGATGTCGAGGATGGATTTGATTTGACCTTAATCTAATTAGTTTCAGAGGAAACTTATAGGAACTGGAGTTAAGATTTTTCAGATCTAAGTGTCTTAATTCTTTGAGTCCACAAGTCTATGTTCACATGTCATCTTGATTGGTCTAAGTAGAATATTGTGTACATACGCATGATTCTTTCAGACAGTGACCTAACTTGGACAAGCACCATGCACGTAGCTCTTCATTGATGAGGTGGTGAGGAGGTAGAATCCTTTAACTTGGAGTAGCACACAGGTGGAAACATCCGTCCTCCTCTAGGGAGGTTAGTGCATCTCAACCTAGTCTGGTGGTGTTGATGTCTAAGGATGACATGCTGTGGGTTGCGATAAAGCTTCAAAAGAGGGATAATCTACTGTCTCAAGAAGAAAAACTCCTGATGTACATACCGCACCTTTTATATATGTTAAAAAAAGAAAAAGAAAAAATGCAATAACTCCAAAAAAGGGGACAAGCCTGATTGAAAATAAAATGCATGTCGAAGTTTGGATATTTGCAAGGCATTTGCTTCAAAGCCTCATACCACAGAAGCCAGCATCTGGATGACTTGGCTACACTGGTCAATCATCCTAGGATAGGTAGCTACACTGGCTATCATCCATTCTTCTTCCACCCCCTCTTCTTGAGCTGGTTGCACTTGAACTTAGAAGGGAATACCCTGCTCCACGAGGAAATAGTTGCTAGACCGGGGAATTAGAGTTACCTTGTTAGAGGAGGCTGGTTATTTTCCATTTCTGATGTGGAGAGCTATATTTCACTTACACAGTACAAGTAAGATCCATAGTCATCAAAATTTTGCGTATGAGGATTTGTTCTGACCTGACTGTTAAGGTGTCTTGAATTGAAGACTTGTGGAATTTAAAGTCTGTTAGGCCTTAAATTCAGATCCTAATAAGGTTCATTCACATTATTAATCCAAAGGTTGATTCAAACTCCATTTTCACCTTTTGTTTTTGCAGTTAATTTTAGTTGCTCGGGGACGAGCAAGGTTTAAGTATAGGGGATTGATAAATATGCAATTCATCACTCTAAAAGTTGAAAATAGAGCTTTATTCCCGAGTAATTAGCTGCATATTTCCACTTATATTGCGTAAATAGCATTCATGCATGTGTAAATAATATCTGCATTTTAGCATTCATATTTGCATTCAATAAGGAACCAAAAATCAATTGTACATATTTACGTGTATATAGTTAAATTCACCTAACTGTATATATTTTATACTAACTCCAAATCTAATAAAATCAACTTTGTAGTGTATATAATACTAACATTAATAAAGAAAAAATATCAAAAAAATACTAACTTATAAAATTGTCCAATAAAACCCAAATCCAAGTTTGAGACTATGAACCTAAAAATGTGCATCTCTCTCTCTCATACAGTGTCCGATTTAGGTCTACTCACTTTTAAAGTAATATACATTCAAAGACCGTCAAAACATGACTAACTTCATAAAAATCGGAGATTGTATGTGAAACTTGAGTTTTGGGCCCCTATTGTATATCGTAATATTGACCAAAATGCACTTGTATATTATCCTTTTATTTCTTATTAAAAATCCAAAAAAATGATTAAGTTGTAAATATTTCTTTCATTTTTTCTAACTTTATTTTGATTTTTCTTGAATTAAAATGACAAAAAATGCAAAAGATAAAAATGTGGTATTTTATACCCATAAGGTACCACCTAAAAATACACTTTGTACATATGATTCCTTTGATTTTCAGCACTTCACAAAAGTTGTAGATCTCGTCGAGACAAGCAACTTTAGTGTTGACACTTTTTGATTTAACCCCTTTTGTTATTTCTTTTTTATTTTTCTTTATATTAATTTTTTTATTTTCTGAGAGCGACACGTGGCAGCTCCTGTAGCTACCACGTGTCACCCATTTTTATCATTTTTTATTTTATTTTTTAATTTTTTATTATATATTTATTTAATTTAGTTATTTTAATTAATTTATTTATTATAATTATCTTAAATAATTAAATAACATGCCACGTGGCCGCTCCTACGCGTGCCACGTGGTATTTCCTCCTTCCACCCGCCATCATGTGCGGCGCACGTGATGGGCTCCCTCATCCTTCCTACATCCCACGTTTGACGCCCGCTTCCTCTGCCTGGGGCGCAACCGTCCGCCCTGCTGTGCCCTTGCGATGACCCGCTCCCATCTCCGCTATCATCGCACCTCGCATCTCGCGCCTCCAACTCTCTCACGATCTCCCTCTCTCCCAGTCGCCCCATGACCCGATCCTCCTCTAACAGCCTATAAAAGAGGCTGTGACACCTCACATTGAAGCTATACGCCATTCCTTGGACAGACACACACACACACGGAGAGAGAGAGCTTCCAGAGCAACTCCAGTGACAACGGGGTTTACTCTGGTAGAGCGAAGATGCTTCCCTTCTCCGGCGAGATCCAGGAGGTGTTCGCCTCCTGTCGCACCTGCCATTCGTAGCTGCTTGGGCTCCGCTTGCCAAGCGTCGAGTGACGACCACGGTCGAGCCTTACTTCGATCGATTCCCAGGCATCTCCTCCATCCGACCAACCTCTCAACTCTCAGGTATATCTCTCTAATCTCTTTCCACCATGCATTTCTTCCTCTTCTTGATCTCCTCTTCTTCATCTCTGTTTCTTCCTCCTTCTCCTTCCTTTCTCTATCCTCGATTAACCATCCTCCATCCTCCAAATTGCAAACATCTTGCAAATTCACGGATAATTAAGACCTTGCGATCATGAATAAGATTTTTTCGTGATTTTTAGGGATAGTTTCTTGAACCAAGTGAGGCTTTGTTTGATCCGGGTAAACAAATAGCACCAGTTCCCCTTTTAACAGGGGAACTTCCCCTGTTTCACGACTCTACTCCCTCGATCACCCTCTCCGTAGCCCAAGCCCTTCAACTTCCTGGAGCAGCTCCACCGCCACCATACTGTGCCATCGACATCTACAAAGCCCCGCTCTCTTCTTTATCTTCGACCACCGCTGCAGTGGACCCCTACACGCCACCTTGTTGACGTCTTGAGTCACGCTCAAGCTTCACACCACCGACCACGAGCCTACACTTCGTCAAGCATCACCTCATCCCAGCGTCAAAAAAAAAAAGCATTACCTCATCCCCGCAGCCACCTGCGGTCTTGCGTGACCTTGCAACAGGTCGCACCTCCTGCGAGCACCACCCCAAGCGCGTGCTTCCTTCCAAGCCCGACACGCACCTCAGCCGCATGCCACCGCCTCCTCGCTCGCGCTCACACCGTGTGCCCAGCAGGTGGCCCTGCCGCTCGTCGTGCAGCAACCGCAGGCCTCTGCTCTGCGCGAGCGGTGGTCGCGCTCCAGGCCTAGCCATCTCCCCGCCTCCTCATCCCTGTATCAGCCGACCACCTCACCCTCGATGTGCGCATCAGAGAGCCCGCAACACCGCCCATCCTCCAGTTCACCAACTGCCTCCTCCGGGGACAAGAAGCTTAAGCCCCTGGCCACGGTCGCGCCTCCGCGCGCGAGAGCTCCGCCATCCACTTCACTATTCACTCCACTTCACGTGCAAGGCACGTGAGGGGTGGGGTAATTTGCGGAGAGCTGCCCCCATCCCCTTCATATCGCAGAATGGCCCAAGGATCACGTGCTAGGCACGCGACTGCTTGGAAAGATTTGCAAGAAGGTCCCAGAATCATCCACAAATCACGCAACACCCCCTGCCGACTAAATCATGTGAGGCGCACACGCATCAGTGGAGATTTTGCAAAAATACCCTCAAAAGTATAGGTAATTTCATCATAGTCCTTGTCCGCATTTTTATTTTTTTTAATTTTATTTATGTATTACGTTTAGACCCATGTCTTTGTCATTTAATTGAGCATCATTTTATCGTCATTTTTTTAAATTGCATATTGTAGAAGAACTCATGTTTTATCATTATGAAAAATAGTTATATTTTTGTGAGCCTTAGTTTATTTAATAGAATTAATTTGGTGAAATATTGCATATTTTACCCACTGACTATTCAGAAATTAATATTAAATTCACCCATGCTCTGAAAAATATCAAAAATTCACAGTAGGTAGAGTAGTTTTACTTCATGCCCTAAAATCATCACATTTGCACGCGTAACGAGGTCTAAATAAATTAATTGATATTTTGCGTAATTGATTTGTAATAAGTCAAAAATTAATTATTTTTGAGGTTTAGTAATTTTCGTGGATTCACCTCACATAGTAGTACCTAGGATAATTTTTATCTCTGAAAATAATTTAATTTGGTTTTTATTAAAATTAAATTTGCAAAAATCACCCTACATTCATATTTAATTTGTAGTTAATTCATATAGAGTCGAAAAATTCCAAAAATAGGATAGCCTCATTTCATAAAAATTCACATTCTGGCCAAGTTTGATAATTTTTGGAATTTTGATCATATTCACAATTTAACCCTCGAATTTATCCAGGATTGCATTGCATTTTTAATTGCATAAAAAACCATAAAAAATATTCTCCTGAAAACCTAGCATCTAGATCGACTTTAAATTAATCTAAGGAGAAAGTTACCTCACTGAATTCGACCTTGGGCTTGCCCTAGTAAAATAAAAATTGTCGCTCGATATTAATTGATATATTAATTAAAGTGGTTTTTGATCGATCCAAGTTTATCTGGCTACAACGTATGCATTAAATTTTAATCGTTAATTCGGTTAAATTAAGAGGGTGAACTAAGGGTTTTTCACCTACATACTGGAAGACCTAGAGTAAATCTGAAG
Organism: Ottelia alismoides; assembly: GCA_037367405.1. Taxonomy (NCBI): domain Eukaryota; kingdom Viridiplantae; phylum Streptophyta; class Magnoliopsida; order Alismatales; family Hydrocharitaceae; genus Ottelia; species Ottelia alismoides. The sequence goes on along the minus strand of JAZKJV010006347.1, from coordinate 77,854 downwards.
TTTTAGATCATTTTTAGACTATTTTCTTCAGGGTTTTATCATTAAGTTTCTCATTCGATCATTTGGAGTTGGTGTCGATAATATACTTTCCAAAAGAATATATCATAATATGTATTGATCATATACTTTCCAAAAGCATATATCAAACGTACAAATTTAGTCAAGCTTCCAAAGTGAGACAACCATGCACAGAATTTGATCCCAATATCTCATGAGTGAGCTCATGTCTTTAGATTAAGTAATGATCATGTATGATCCCTTTGAGAGATCGTATTACATATGCCCTTGTATGCACACCATGTCACTAGTGTATAGAACTTGATTAGATCATCAATCTATCAGTCTGCCATATGTACATACTCAAACATATAGTAACGCATCTGTCTCATGTCGGAGGATGTGTGCCTATATCATGACAGTATATGGCATATGTCTTGGTTATCTCGATATTGTTAAGTCAACTCTCGAACTTAACTTATATAACACCTCAGAATCTCTATTCCTATACGGAGGACATGCATCAAGAGGTAGGTTAGATATCAGCCTTGAGAGAAGAGTTGCCATCTTCTTCTCAGGCTAGAGATCCTCTCTTAGTAATCATTTAACGGTGGTTGATGAGTCCTCAATCTGACTCTTTAGATATGATCCAAGTACCAGCCTCTATGATTCAACATTTGCATCAACAGTTGTACGATAATTAAGATGACCATGGTACATAACCCTAATTGTACTAAGGGATCTATTATACAAATTAGTTATTCTTCATGTCAGATGAGCGAATGATTTGTAATTTATTGCATAATGGCTCGTCGTGTGCTCGCATCTCCAGTAGGATGGATGACCGGAGTTTCTCCATTTTTCATTATTATTCAATAAATCTTTTTGTGTTTCTTATACTTAGGTTGTCTTTACCCTAAGTATAAGGGGAGTGATTCATATTCATATTCATCTTCTTTTCATTCTGTTTATTCTTATGTTTATTTAATCATCCTTGATTCTTGGACTCTATTCTTTATATTTGGTATATTTCATCCTAAGTATATGGGGGTGATGAATCCAGATTCATTAACATTTTGTCTGCATAACCCTTAACAAATACATGTAAATATACATTAATTTTAATTTCTTAACAAAACGTAATTCATGAATAAAATGTACTTTTATGCATCTAAATATATAAAATAAAAAAGAAAGAAAACAAAAAGAAGACATATTATAGATATGTATATATGTACAAGATGACTTATAAAATATAAATATAGCTGCAAGATATATTTATATGACCTAATCTCAGAGACCAAGTCAGCATGGATTGGTTGGCAAATAAATAAGTAGGGGGAGATAAGGAAGAAAACCATAAAAAGAATTATTTATACACTCTATACAATATTCATTAATTATCAAATAAATACCAAAACTTTATTGATTTTTAATTAATTCATTTGTGCATATTTTTTACCAAACTCTTTTCCTATTTATTTCTATAATGAGTAGAAAAATATAAAAATAAGTTAAAAATATTATCTTGTATATATGCCAAGAAATCCAACTTTCAAATTATCAATTTCTCAACTCCCGAACATCATAACTTTCTCATAAGAACATCAATTTCACTCTACTCATTGTTTAAGTTCATAAAATAATTTCTCTAAATAGTGAAGGTGATTTCGCTAAAATCAGAGTCTGATTGCAAAAAGTTGGTTTTCAGACATAATGACAACTGGGTTTCAGGACTATTTATTTTATTCAAAACACACTATTTGTAGTTTTATTGATTTTATATTTTTTACTTATTTTATTGATCTTTTATGTTAACCATGAATTATTTCTGAATTTTTGACATTATGTAATATTTTAAATAAATCAAATAGCCTTCTTTATAAATGAAATTGAACTGTAGACTGCATATTTCTATTTTTAAATTAAATTAATAAAATATTTAAAAGTTCACATATTAATAATTAATAAAATATAAAAAGGTTATGTTATTTATTAATTTATTAAATTAAAATCAAAAGTCTATTTATTAATTATTATAGATACCTAGTTATTAATATATTATTTATCTTTCATTAAATATTTTCACCTGACTTCCCTCCTACTTGCTTACCCTTGGATCGACGCCTACCCATCGCCATTTCACCTATTTATTGATCCAAAGTTGCTCATTTACAAATAACTCTCCTTACTCCTGTCTAAACTGTCGAGACGTCTACCTTTCTCGTCGTACTCTGCCTGCCTCTTGTGGTGATAGCACCCAAGGGCCATCTCGCATGGAAGCATGATCATCAGGGAGGAGGTCCAGGTCTAGTTGTGCCTTGCAACGCCGCCGTCATGAAGTTCAGCTCCAGTGAAGTGCCCGCCATCGAGCTATCACCTGAAGGTCTTATACCTTCATCTTCCCCAGGTACATATCCTTCATTTCTTCTCTTAATTTCCTCGATTTTCATGTCTCATTAGCTTATTTAATCATTCGATTAGGTTCCCTAATCACCATCTTTAATTCATTCATCCAAATCATGATCGATTCTTCCCAAATTTAATCCAATTTGGATCTGGAAACCCCTATCCTGGAAAAACTTCTTTGAGCTGCAAATTCTTATAACTCTTTGGTTGATTCCTTTAGGAAATCGAGCAACTACTTCCCAATTGCAGGTCGTAAATCATTTGGAGTATTAAGATTATCTTCTGGAACATATGTGTTCTTTGTCGATCAATTAATCCAAGCAGCAGACCAGCTGGGGTGCCAAACCCTAACCGGTCAGAGATTCATCTTCGACCACCGTCTTCGACACATTTGCCTACTGCAGGCGAGCTCAAAGGCGGAGGATCCCCCTTCTGGATCTGTCGGAGGTTCCTTGAGATGTTGTGAGCCGCTGCCTTCATCGGAGAAGGAGATCAGACCAAATCGCAGCCACCCTCCTTTCATTTGGGGAAGAACAACACTCAAGAACTCGAAGCGTAGTCTTGCTCCACGTGTCACTCACGGACGGTTATGATCGCACGGATCCGTTCTAATCCTAACCGTTCATCATTGAATCTGTGGAAAGATAACATAAGAGCCCTTAAAGTTCTCTAGAATACACACACACCTCCAGAAGTTTTTTTATTACATTTAGGTCCCTGATCAGAGACCTAAGTGTAAGGGTCCAGAGATTTCCTTACAAATAGGTCCTTGATCAGTGACCTATTTGAAAGAATTCCATATATTTTTTCTCTTGTTTTTTACATATTATTTTTTGGACTATTTTGAACATTGTGGACCTTGGACCATAGTACATCATCATCGTATTTTTCTTCATTTTTTGAGTCGATTTTCGAGGAATTTTGTCGATTTTTCATCGAGATTCTATTTTTCGCATTTCGACTCCATTTTGAGTTTGTTTTGTGTGCTTTCTCGAGTCTGTTTCTCAAGCCTCTTTCGTATATCTACTATATAGTATCACTCTACATATATTTACCGTATTCTACTATATTGTAGATCACCTTGTTTCAAAAAAATATCCCTTTTGAAAATCAAATAAAAATTGGAAAACTAAAATCAAATACAAAGAATAAAAATTCAAAATAAAAAATAGTTTTCTTCCATTGAAAGAAGAAAAATAAAGACAAAGAAAAATATCACACAAATATTTCTTCAACCGAATTTTCACGAGCGTGATTTTCTGCCTCTTTGAGTTCAACCCAGGAATGCTTTCCTGGATAAATAAATAGTGGAACAAACTCCTATTCGTGGTTTTTGATTTTTATTTGATTATCTCTCTTTCTAGCGGTTTTTACTTCGACAATTTATTTACTGATTGGTTAGAAACGTTTTATTAGGGGTCGATTGATTTCGTGAGTTCTATTCTTTTGCATTTTCGCATTCTTCCCCTTGACTATCCTATTTTGCCTTCTTATATATTTACGATGATTTGAACCTAAGTATAGGAGGTTGTCGACTTTATAGTCTTCTATTCATTTCATTCTTTCTTTCTTTTCACTTATGTACACTTAGCCGAGTTATGTCTTCCTTTTTCTTTTATACTATGCAAACATAGAATAGCTAAGTATAGGGGTGTCATATACGCGCATACACACATGCTATGTATACCTAAGCCATAAGTTGCTATTTATTGTACTTTACATATGTATAAAAATCGAAAAAATTAAAACTTTTTGGTGTCTTTAAAATTATTTGATAATTGTACATAAAACTCATCTTCTTTTATTTTTAAGTGTTGTAGAATTCTTGTATAAAAGCCATAAAAATGTGACAAAATTTGTTTATAAAATATATACATAAAATCCTTCTAAATAATATATTGAAAGTTGTATATATATAAAATCCTTGAAAATTTTAAAAAAATATGTACAAATTTTATATACAATTGTATAAATTTTATGTATTAAAACTTTTTAGTCTTTGTATATTTGCATATAAAGTGTAAATGAGTGCATTTAATTTATTAAAACTTGTTTAAAAAATCCAAAAAAGATTATATATTCAAAAATTAAATGTTTGTATAATCCATGAAAATAGACATAAATTTTGCAAAACACGTTAAAAATCATAAAAATGTGCAAAATTCATAAAAATCCACTTTAAATGATTAAAATTAAAAAAATGTACTTTACTAAAATATTTCTTGCTTTGCATTAGCATTTTTTAAAACAAGTTTTATTTTCAAACCAAGGACTAGTAAAAGATCTAAGTGATCGAGCTTGGTCAAGGCCTTAATCCACTTAAATTAACATGAACTTACTTCGGAACTGGTCCAGTCGTGCAACCTAATTCTTTGGGTTCCATGAGATTATGTTTGGAAACAGCTTATGTCTAACAAGATTACTTCACATCATATGTAATACTCTAAAATCAGTAAATCAAATTAACTCTTGCACTTTATACTCAGCTCAACTTAACTAAGATGTGTGAAGGACATCTCACTCTACTCTTGGTACTAGAGTAGCCCTAACATTGTGTAGTGACTGAGAAGTTCCATGATGAAGTAGTAGGGTTGAAATACGCTTCCAATGAGGAATAGTCAACAAAGCACAAAAACAAATGGAAAAGTGATCTCAAAACCTGGGCATGGAAAAGATTATATATCCGTAAAGAAATTGAAAAAAAAAAAGCAAGGCAACCAAAAAAGAGTGGCACGAAGAACTTAGCTTCCTTCAAATACTTATTTTGACCATTTCTCAATCAAAGAACACACTCCCTGTTTCGGAAAGTCATTTCGAGCTGATTGTTCTTTTTATACATGAAAGCCCCTATCTAGCTTCGGACACTACATGTATACCTCTGTAGTTGTCGCAAATACACGTGTCCAAAACCGACAACCTTTACAAAATCGTCCAGGAGATGCTCCTATAGGACTGAGGGGTGAAACTGTTGGAACACTTCCTTGAGGGTTATTTGTAATGTCCTGAACTCGCTGTGAAACTATACTTCTGAATTGAAGTGCTGTTCCAGACATCTAGGTAATGCTGAAAGCTGGAGAGAAATGTGTTGTCACCCATAAACTAGTAGTAGTGTTCTGCTTCAGAAAAGTCGAAACTGCCTTCAGTGACGGTACCTGTGATGTAAGAGGAATGTTAAACAAAAACTATCAAGAATGGGCTATCCAATTTTATTCATCCAATTGTTTCATTTGATTGAGATTCACCTTGGTTTATTATCATGTTGTCGAAAAGTGGAGATTGGACTATCATTTCGGCCTCATCATCAGACAAAACCATGCCCGGATCAGCCATGAAATATGCAGGTTGCAAGTTGGAGCTTATCTCAGGTGTTTCCAATGAGCGACCACAAGACAGTGTGATGGCATTATCGCATGAAGGAGACACTGAGGATTTAGCTTTCTTGGCTTGCTGGCCCCTGGCTTTGGTCACTGCTTCAGATTCCATTTTGTTTGGTTGCATAGAAGACTGCCGCTTTCTTTTAGATCGTGCTCTCCTATTTTGAAACCAGTTGTATACATTCATTTCCGTGATCTGGCCATGTTGTGCAAGCTCAGATGTGATCTCCTGTATTTTCTGCTTGCTTGGAGTACCAATGCCTTCACTAAAGTACTTCTCGAGGATCTGAAGTTGCATAGGCGTAGGAGTCCAACGCTGTCTAGTGGTGATCTTGTGGCTGGATGATGCGTATGGATCAGAATATAGATTTCCATACCTCATATCTGCATAAGCAAAGTTCACATTAGTTAAATAATGAACACATTCCTTATAACAGACAGAATATCATTGATTGGAGAGTCTATCTATCATGAGAATCATAGGCACAATCACACGGTTCATGGAGTTTCAGAAAGCTGAGAGTTCGGACACTCATCACAGACTCATCTCAAAATAAAATGGCAAAGCCTTCTCCCACTTTAAGTAGGGCCGGCTACATGGATTCTTTCTCAAATCCACGTTGAAAGATCCGACTATTTTTTACGTTTGTTGTCGGCTACCTAAGGCAACCGCACAAGGGGGATTTGAACCCTGGTTTTTTGGGTGGTAGACACACTGCACTACCACCAGACCATCACAAAATAAACTAAAAAAATCCCATACAAGTGTCAGAAAAAAACTCTTTTAAAAGGATATATAAGATTGGTATGATAATCATCGACAACCTATTCGGATGAACTTGGCCTTTGCACCGGCGGGGAAAGAAAAAGGTTTGGTTTAAGTCATGCATTCCCTCATGAGAAATGACTAAATTGTTCCTACAAGTATCAGAAATTGTTTTCCAGGAGGATAAATAAGCTTAATCCCATATTTATCAATACACAAGTCAAGCATTCCTCATGGGAAACGTATACCCAAACGACCTAAATTACACAAAATTCTGTATTAAATAATTGCATTTATGTCGAGCTGCATCTTTTCAATGAATAAGCTTTTACTAGAATTGGCTTTGCAATTCAAAAAGGTCTAGCGGGGCAGCTTGTTTCTCGCTTGCCTTCGGTTTCAATGTAAACTTACTATCTCATATGGGAGTAGACATCATTTGGCTTTACTAGTCCAAGTTATCCGAGTTTTTTCCAGACGCAAAATGCTAATTGTAGAAATCTTCAATAGGGTCCTAATTATAGAAAATGCTCAAGTTACAATGTTACCTTTCCTTATCCCCAAATTGCAGTAGAAACTTCAACTACTTGGGCTGAGATACTGAGGTTGCCTGAGGAAGTCTGCTTAAGTTCCATATTTCAGGCCAGATAATATATCCTTCTTATTAGCTTTTGTTTATACAGAAAAAACACCGTGACTTCTAAAGACAAAGGATAGGTCGACCGATCTTCATTATTTTGATCAATCGCACTTGGAGCTTCTGTGAAGATGTGTCATTGCAAATTCATTGTATCTTATGCAACAAAAAGAAGTCAATATAGAGGTCGTGGGGTTACTCCCAACTCATAGAGAAATATACAGCTCTCTTCAATTTTTTACAGAAAAAAAACCCCTCCCTCGGTTTTCTGCATCGATTGTTAAGTATATATCAGTACCCTAAATCCTAAACGATAATTTTAGACGGTTGACATATCAATGTTGATGTTATGCCTTCTCTTGAACAGAAAAGAAAAAATAAACGCTAAAAAACACATTACCCCCAAATTAAGAAGGGGGTGGGGTGGTTACAGAACCCAAGAAACCTGTAAATGAAAAAAACTGCAGGCAGATCATGCTTCCAGGTAGTTGCCAGATACAAATCCAGAAGTACCAACAAAACATTCTCCCCACCAATCCCAAAAAGATGTGACCTTTGCCCTATTCCTAGAGGGAAGAAGATATAAAGAGCTAAGGGAGAAGTAATCGACCTTGAAAAGCGACAATGGAATCTTGTTGGGGGATGATCCTCGTGTACATGTCGACGAGCATCTCGCAGATGGTTGCGAATGCAGCGATTTGCTTACGGAGCATCTCCAACTGTTCCTCCGTCATGCACAGCCGATTCCCCAGGATGCCATTGCTGCTCGAATCCAACCACCCCATGCTCTATAAAGACCCCTGTTCTGTTTCTGTGGCTGTCTCTGTGTATAATATATATAGACGTTTCTGTAAATCTGTCCGAGTAGGACTTAGGAGAGAGAGAGAGAGGGGTCGTTAATTACCGCAAGAAATCTTCCTTCCATATTCTCTCCTTTTACGAATTGGAGATTCTGAGTGGATTTACGTGCATAGTTGTAAAAAGGGCAAGAGTTCATCATCATTAATTTGCCTTCTTTACTAAGCATGAAAATTTAAGCATTATATTTATGTAAAATCCTCTCTTCGTATGTAAAATAGAAGGTCGTCGTAAGTAAAGATTTTTCAGCCAGAAAAGGCATCTTCCTTGGGGAGAATGAATCTCACCATATATATTTTTTCCAGATTTGACATGGCAAATTTAGAAATATTTTTTATGGACTATAAAGATGGAGTAAATCTAAGTCACCTAAAACCCACTTAAATAGTTGAGTGATGTGCCTTAGAAATAAATGGGTTCAATTTTAAAGTAAGAAATTGAATATTAAAGCCCTTTTTCATATGTCTAGAAATGCAATTTTTTAATATAATGGAAAGGACTTCAGGTATGTTTACAAACCAATTATGCTTTGCTTATTCATTATATAGAGAATATTAAATAGAGAATATGCTTTTATCTTATTCATTCCATTCATACAAACAACAAACGTACCCACTTTGAAAACTAACAGTGACTTTGTGCTTTTTTTCTGTGTTCTCATACAAGTGGTTTCATTTAAGTGTTTAGTATTGAATTCAATGAGATATGTTACCGCTAGAAAGAGTAGTTTGTGCGACATGATATCCATCTCTAACAGCTTCTCTTTAAGAGGGCATTCGATTCGGAAATAAATAGGAATAAGGATATGGAATAAGGATAATAGGGTATATTCTCTGTTCGATTGGAAAAGATAGTGGAAAAGATAGGAATAAATAGAATAAGATGGAATAATGGTAAGTAAGGTGGAATAAAGATAGGAATAATTGTGGAATAAGGTGGAAGAATGAGATGTGGGTGAGAATAGCCGTACTCTTGGGAATCACGCTGGACGGGGAGTTGACCCCTTATTCTAATGCTTATTTTCCAAACGAACATGACATAAATGTTATCAATGTGTAACATTTCTAAAGACCTGGGTGGATTCATTGGGGATGTCATAATTATTTAACAACCATTGTTAAAAGATAATAAAAGTGGCCCATTTACTAACAAGCGCACACAACCTATTAGCGATTGGATTACTTACTAAAGCTTTCCTAACAGGTGCGATGAGATCGTTAGGGATTCCTATTATACCCAATCCTTTTGGCGGACATGTTAGGGGATTTGATATAAAAGTTTGGGGCAAGCACTCCTCGATGTTGCACCTGACAAAACCCTCATCCTTGAGTTCTTGTTACTAGAATAAACTTGTAATTTTAAGAAATTTAAGTTTGAAATATGGTGCACATATGGTATTTGATGGAATTCTCGTTAGAATACAAGTTATTTTGAATTTATGCTACTTGTTAATTCATCATATATCAATAAAATAGGTAGAATATAAGTTCTTCGTACTTTATAAACTCATAATATAATTGATTATGCTGAATTTTAATCGACGACAAGGAATTTTTCAATGAGAACTTCACATGTCTATATAGTAGGGCCAAGTGTTGATTATTATACTAGTTTACATTTATCGGCCTCACGATGACTCAAAGATGTTTAAATGTATTTGTGATGGCGTGAAGAGGATTTGAGTACCTCCAGAGGTTTTGGACAAGACTAGTGGACGAGGTGCCTCATAATTGAACTTGAGAGGACCTTAAAGTATCTTGTTGTTGGCTAACAGAACTCAGGGGACCTTGGACAAGCTTAGTGGAGGTCATAAACTTTGACAAAGCTTGAGATGATCTCGAGATGTTACAAATAGGTATGGTAGACATAGGGATTGCTTATACGAGTTGGCTAGAGGTCCTTCATACCGTGGTCAAGCTTGAGACGGGGGCTCGAGGTAATACAGAGAGGCCGAGAGGACGACATAGGGCCTTGGATGAGCTCTGTAGAGGTTTTAGTCCTCGATCAAGTTAGGGAGGACATTAGGATGGTGCAAAGAGGCATAGATAGCTTTAGGAGACTTTGAATTAGCCCTATGGAAATCATTGGTCAAGCTATGTAGAATCTTAAAGTGAGTTAAGGTGATCTGGAGGATCTCAAAGGGCCTTGGATGAGTTTAATTGAGGTTATGGATCTCATCATAGCTTAGGAAGATCTCGAGATGTCACTGATATGTCAAGAGGACCTCAGAAATTGTTGAATTAAGTAAGTTAATAATATGCATGGATGCGGGAGGAAAGGAGGAGATACTTCTATTAAAATTAGATATGTGTGTGTGTGTGTGAGAGAGAGAGAGAGGGAGACAAATGGGGTTGGTCCGTGGAGTAGCTAACGGACTGATCCCGCCACATTTTTCTCAAAAATTATTTTGTTTTTTGAGAAAATACCCTTGTGTAGTTTCATCATTATATCCTTATATTATGACACTCTAATTTTTCCTGAAAGATAGACTCGTACGCCCTCTATCCAGACAGGTCGATTCCAATAATTCCGAGACAGTTAAAATTCGACGATATGAATGGAGAGCATAGATTTAACTTTTTCAGGCGAAATTGGAATGACATAATATAGGGATACAATGATGAAAACACATGGGGATATTTCCAAAAAAATAAAAAAATAGAGAAAATGTGGTGGGAGCAGCTCTATTTTCTTTATACATACATACAAATACATGTACATATATATATATTATAGATTTAATAATAGATATTAACATCACATATACATCAAGAAATGATCATACAATACTATTGTATTGGACAAAAATATTAATTGCACATAAATGTTATTTAAATAAACATTCTAACCATCATTTTTAATGTATAGTTTATACTTTAAAAATTCTTATAAATTTTTAGTAAACTGATGGTGGCTTTTAAAAGCTCGGGAAAGATCCCACCTCATTTGAATGACCATATATATATATATACACGCATGCATACATATATAGGGGTCCCTTCCAATAGAACACATCCTTCCAGAGTTCAGGAAGGCCGCCCCCTTTTGTAGAAAAACATTAGCGCTTTAGTAGAATAAGTATATACTTTGTATTTATGACTGCACATTATAAATACAAAACTACACATTAGAAAATATAAACTGCATATTGTAAAATACAAGTATCAAAGTTGCACATTATGATATAATGTGTATACTTATTCTACTAAAGTGCTATCATTTTTACAAAAAAAAGGAGTTGGTCTTCATGAATATGTGTATATGTATATGTATATGTAAAGGGGTGATCACCTGAGAGCCAAAATGTGAGAGCATGAGACGACTGATTCTGGACCATTAGATTATGTCATTTCTCTCCTCATTGATTGCAAGAGGAGAGAGAATAGCATAATCTAGTGTTCTGGATTCACTGCTTTCATGCTCTCATAGATTTTGGCTCTCACAGGATAACCCTTCTGTATATGTGTATGTGTATGTATATGTATATGTACATGTATATGTATATGCATATGCATGTATATGTGTGTGTGTGTGTGTGTTGTGTGTGTGTGTGTGCGCGTGTGTGTGTGAGGCCCTTTAAATGGGACATGGTCCTTGAGGTCAGGAAAGTCATTGCCTTTTTTGTAAAAAAAATAGTAGCTCTTTAGTAGAATAAGTACACACTTTTTATTATAATGTGTGGTTTTGATGCTTGTATTTACAATATGCAGTTTTGTATTTTATAATGTGCAGTTTTGTATTTATAATGTGTTGTTATAATATAAAGTGTATACTTATTCCACTAAAGTGTCAATGTTTTTTTACAACTAGGCAGCCTTCCTGAATTAATGAAGGCGACATCCTATTGGAAGGGCCCCATATATACATAAATACATATACATATACATATACCTATACATATAAATATGTATAGAGATCCTTTCAAATGTGGTGGGACCTTATCACTTTTGTGGTGAGCCATCAAGTGGATCCATTAGATCTCAATCTGACGTTGCATCAAAAAATTATTCAAAAGATTAATTTTGTCACCCGATTTTATTAAAATCGAAATTCATTTAATGATATCAATTTACTATTTTAGGATTGTTTAGATTTGTCATTCTAGTGAATACATTTGTTTATTATTCACCATTAACGTTCTCAGTGAATTAGGTTTTTTGCATATATTTGTAAATTCCAACTGGTTAATGTATAATTTATTCTTCATTTTGCAAGTTGATTATTATATTTGTCTATATTACCATTCAATGATTCTGAAGTAAAATGAGTACTTTAATTTGTAAATTTGCAGTTTTCATTGTAAAAAATGAAATCATAATTGTAAGATGTCATTTATTTTAAATGAGATTTGTCCTTTTGTAAAAATTAATTGTGTAACCGTAACATGTGTATGTTTTCATAATTTTTTCACATCCTTTGTAAATTTGAGTTGTGTTTGTAAGTATGTATATGTAAAGGTCATAATGCAATATCCACGATGCCTTTTATAAAGTTCATGCTCGCTTGGAATTTTTGTATGGTGCTCTACATCAAAAAATGTTCTTTGTATGGATCTTTTTTAACTATTCTGCATTCCTTCATAATATTTATCAAGTTCTGAAATGTCCAGAGAACCACAGGAGCGGTCATGTGGCCTCACAAGGTGGGATCACAGTCGCTGACGTGATCGATGCAAAACTCGATGAACAATTTCAACAATTAACCCATAATATAAATAAAGCGATGCAATCAAGTGAGTCAAAATTTATATAAACCCTACAAATAAATGTGTATAGTGGTCAAGTATGTGTAGGGTGTCGAACACAGGGAATAGTCGAGTATAGGAGTATTATTTATTGCTAACTAATGTATGTATGTATGTATGTATTTATATATTTACCTGATATGTACTTATTATTTTTGTGGACTTTTGATTATTTAATTTATTGATTTTTAAATTTTAAATTTTAATTTTATAATTTTTTTTATAATTTTCTGATTTTTTAATTTCCCTTTCTTTTTATTATATAATAAGTATATATATCACTATATGTAATGATATGTATAATATAGGTATATATGTAATATATGTAACTAATGTATGATAATCAGTAAATAAAATAAATAGTTCTTGTTAGTTTTTAAAGGATTTAAAATATTTTATAGTATTTATAATAATTAGTAATATTAAGTATATATAACTATATGTATAAATATATAATACAATATAGATTTCTATTTATAATTATAGTTATATATAGTCAAAAATTATAAAATAAAATATTTTTGTTTTTTACATATTTTTCTTAGGTTTTATAAATTTTTAGGGAATTTTTGCTAATCTTTATCTATTTTTAAAATCCAAAATATTTCAAAACAAACACAGACAAAATAAATAAGACTGAATTTTTTAGAGATTTAAAAATATCAAATAGTCTAAAAATCCTCAAACCAAATTTAATATATAGTAAATATATTAAATTTAGGACATAAAACTATTTTTTGAAATTTTTGAAAATATTTTATAGTTTTTTAAGGTAAGAGAGGGTTTTCTTTTTTTTTCGTTTGTATTTTTAGTGATTTTTGGCTTGTAGTGATAAAATAAGGTAATAAGTACTATCTAATTTTCTTGGCATTTTTAAAGATGATTTTATATTTTCTATATTTTAAGTCAAGCAGGGAATAAAAGTGCTCCTTTCGATTTTTAGTAAATAGAAATGCAAGAAAAAATGCTAAATGAAATGCATAGCATGAATGAGCACATATCAGCCATTGTCATCTATTTTTTCGTAATTTTTGGAGCATGACAACTATTTCTAAAAATGAAAATGAAGAAATAAAAATACATATGCTGGTTGGGGCATATTTGCAATATAAATAAAAAAGCGAGGTGTTTTGTGCAAAATACCAAAAATTTTCAACATTATTTACAAAATTTTAAACTAAAATTTAATAATAAAACTTGGAGGGGTAAAAGTACAAAATGGTTACTCACATGGGGTGCCATGTGCGATGACTTGGTAGTGGACCTACTTGTAATATTAAATAAATATAGGGGTTTTGTTGCATTTTTCCACAAAAGTTAACACAATTAAATGTTTGTAGGGGTACTTCATAAATACAAAAGATGTGGAGGGGTATATGTAAATTACCCCACTTAAGCATGGTTCATCGAGTCCTTTTCTTGACACGTGGGGGATCCTTTGGTTTTGATCCAATGGTGTTCAAGGGCGTTGGAAGAACAACCCAAGAATAGTCACAAACCAAGTTTAATCATTGTTTTCTCCAGCTCTGGTGTCCCCTTCTCGCTCCGACTGGCCCATTGGCTTGCTAGGGAGCCTCCACAATTGTAGAGGCTCTCTGTTGAGCTCCAGATGATCTAGATGGGGATCTAAGGCCTAGGCTGTCCAAGAGTGACCTGGAGCTGCTTCAGGTGCCCGATTCGACTCCAGATGATTCTTCAAGATCCAGATCCTTCACAAAATGGTTCCTCGACTCGAGGAGGAGCTCCTTGACAAGCAGATGAAGTTGGAAAGCACGGGGGATGGAATTGCGGGGAAGGTCCAGTGAAGGGCGAAAAACAACCTTCATTTCACCAGATCCACGATGGATTTGGTTGATTTTGTGGTTGAAAGATGCAACATATGTAGAGGATTAGAAGTGGGATGGACATAGGTCAAAGGACAGTCAAGAATGATGGATTTTGGCCCGGAGCTCAAGATCCAGGTCAAAATAAGATTCTAAATTTAACTGAAATCGAATGACTACATGCAAAATTAAAGTGGGTAAATGGAACCTAAACCTAAACTTTACCTAGGAAAGCAAGAAATGTGCCTTGATTCGACCTGTGGGTTGAAGAGGCAGAACCGCCAGCAGGACTCTCCACTATGGGACAGATCAACCTCCAAACCACTCCTCCTCGCTGCAGGAAGACGGTGACGAGCTCCTATCACCAGCCACGTGCCTCGGGGCCAATCTGAGGGGCTAAGAACGTCTTAAGAGTGATCAAATCATAAAAAGGCAGAGAGGGCTAATGTTTAATATGCTAAAGATCGGTGGGTTTCGAGGCAAGGTGGCGTTCGAAGGAGCGAGAGTTAGTGGAGATTCACGAGCGGTCAAGGGTAAGGGATGTCAGGGTTGCAAGAGGGTGAAAGGCTCGAGTTGGAGGAAGGTGTAGTGATGGTGTGAAAAATCGAAGAAAAGAGGGAGAACCGAGGTTCTGATAGGGCAGCTGAGGAAGGACAGTTGACCTAGGTCAACTTTTCCAACGGTCTGGTTGGTCCATGTGGACCAACTAGATAATTTCATATAAAAAATACTTTGTAAAATTAACAAGAATTAATAAACAAAATTAATTATTTTTTTATTAAAACATAAAAATTGTTTATAAATTTATATAGTATTTTACACCTATTTTTATTTATTTTCATAAGGTCATTTATTACATGTTAGTAGTTACATGTATAAATATAGGTAAATATACATTTATTATGTGTATTTAATTTTTTATTTATATTTTACATTTTATTATTATATACAAGTATTATATATATTAATTTATTTAATTACATATTTAGGTATTTTTACTTTATTTTTCTATTTTTTACCTACTTAATTAATTATGTGGGTATATTATATATGTGTATATACATATATGGAAATCATCTATGTATTGAAATATATTATTTATCTTGTTTTGTTTTTGATGGTTTTATTCTATTATGTTAATATGTTTTGAATAATATTTACAAATTACAAAAATAAAAGAAGGTGAAAATATAAAGAATAAATATATTGAATATAATATACAGGTATACTACACAATGAGGGCCTAAAACCCAACTTTTGCATTTTAATTCCAAACTGAATGAAACCATCTTCATTAAATAGATTGCGTAATTTTATGAATAATAAAGGTGAGTTTAGTCAATTTTGATTCAATATGGAGAAGATACGAGTCTACAAAGATTTCTTTGTGGCTTTGTATTTCATGTGTCTTAAGCACAATGTGCGTTATTTTTTGATGAAATCAATTTTGTATTTTTCTTTGTATTTTTATGTACAATATTCATGTTGATGGTTTTATTAATTGAGGTATAAAAATAATAAAATAAAATAGGTCCCAAAATGCAATAATTGGGCCAAATAAATTATGGTCTTCTGTGTATTTTCTATATAGTTTCTCTGCCCTATCTCCCCCTACTTTATTCCTTGTCGACCAAGTCATCATGATGATTGGGTCTTGGGGTCTAGGGTCACTTATTATCTTTGACACTTCATTCTTTTCTTTTCTTTCCTTTATTCTTTTATTTTTGGAATTAAATACAACATTTATACAATATTTTGTACATTATTTTATATAATTTATTGAGTGTTATTTTTTTACAAATTAATGATATATACATGCATTTAGCAAGGGATTTAAGGCCAAATGAAAGAATAAAGGTGATGAAATGAGGATTCATCACCCCTATATGTACCTTTGCTAGTTCATGGCAAACACATGCATATAAGTGTAGAAAAAGAAAATAAAGAAAAGAAAAAGAAATAACTTGGAATAATTTTCGACTTTTAAACTTGTCTTAATAAGGTCAAAGTTCTGAACTCAGTGGAGACCTTTAGATTCTTGGTTTGTTCGGAATCACTTTAGGGTTGGGAAGTGTGACACAACAACCCTTAGGTTCCATAGTTCTATTATCCAGTTCTACTCCCAATCTGGTCAGAAACATCCTCTCAGTCGCATACTCTCGTAGCCTTGAAATGATAGAACCATGCGTGTGAACCTTTCAGCTCTTCCTATACAAATTATTGAACCATCAAGGAGTCTGCTCTTCCGGTAACTCGTTCTCATGGAGACATATACTTCCTTCTATGGTCAGGTGCTGCCGGTCTTTATAACTGAATGGGGTAATAAGCTAGAAGAAAGGGAAAAGAAGTGAGAATGGACCAGTGTAGTCATCATTCCCTTGTGAATCTCGATCAGTGTAACCGAGTCTTCACCAAGAAGTAGTCTTTTCTTGGAAGCTCATTTTTTTGTGGAATTTTTGGTATAGGCTTCTTTTGGATATGTTCTTTGACTTTGCATTGCTCTACATTCTTGTCTGTGCCCTGATGGATATAAAGTCTTTTTGATCTTCCCATGTTTTGGGGTCTTGGAAAAAGTTAAGCCGGCAGACCATTCCTCATCTGAAGCATTGTTTTAATCCAGACTCCAATCTTTAGATGTCATTGTTATCAAAAGAAGTGGGTTAGGGTACCGATTTCAACAATCCCCAAGAATGGTCCTTAAGCCACCCTTGACGAAGCGGCCTAGCATCGTCCGAACTTAGACTCCAAGATTTTTCGACAATCCATATGAGTTGAGCTAAGTGTTAAGTGTGAGTTTTCAAACCAAGAAACTATATCAAGAGTCTTACAGATGATATGAAGAGTTCTAGTTAGACGCATTGAATCGACTTTTGAAATAGTCTCATGGAACCTAAAGAATTAAGTCAAGGTGACCTGAAGTATCCTCAATTCCAGTCCTCAATGAGTTCCTCTAAAATTAAGTGTATTAAGGTCTATTTCAAGCTCCAATATTTGGACTTTATTTTGACTTGTTCAATTATCTTGATTATTTCGAAAAATGCAGATGCTATGTACAATGCAAGAAAATATTTTTGTGAAATAATTTTGAATTTTTTATGGATTTTTGAAAAATTTTTGCAATTTTTTATGCAATTTCGAAAACATTTTTGCAAATTTTTTATAAGTTTTGAATTTTGCAAAATTTTAGAGGTAAAAGTTAGTGAAATATTATGTGCATATATTTACACGGGGGGAGCATCTTGTTATCTACCAGAATTGGGTTCAAGAATTTATACTAGGTATTAATATGAGTGCAGTTAGTAATTATTTATAGGTTTTTATCTACGGAGTTTGTTAAGAATTTTTATTTGCTTAAATTATGTATACGGTTCTCAAAATAATTTGAAAATATTTTAATAAATATTTTGAAAACTTATTTCAAAAATAATTTGACAAATAATTTTTGCAAATATTTACAAAATTTTGAAAATCATTTTGCAAAGATTTTTCAAATAGTATATATAGATTTTTCAAAGTATTTTTAAAACTATTTTCCAAACCATTTGCAAATAGATTTTCAAAATATTTTATTCAAACAAAACAAAGAAAATTTTACAAACAAGTTATTTTTTACAAAGGTTTGAAAATATTTCACAAAATATTTTTCAAATAGTTTTCCAAATGGGTTTTCAAAGAATTTTCCAAGCATTTTTCAAACAATTTGCAAAACAATTTTAACTGATTTATTAACAATAATTACAAAGAATTTGACATGCGTTTAAATTTTATCAATTATCCATATTATTTTAAAATATGCAAGTACAAGTTATGGTTAAAGTATATACAACGCATATGCGACCCCCTACACTTAGATTGAGCTATGTCCTCATAGGTCAGAGAGAAAATGAAAGACATAACTCGTGCTAAGTATGGAAAAGTCTATATTACAATGACTGAAGAATAAAGAATGAGAAGTCGACCATCCCCCCTATACTTAGGATCAATTAATCCTAAGTATAGAAGATTGTGTGCAAAGTAGGGAGGGTCGAGAGTGGGAACGAATAAACCATCGACTCAGCCTTTCTCCCCCTATAGTTAGGGTAAAATATCCCTAAGTCTAGATAGAATATCATGAGTTGAGAACACGAGCAAGGGATCAAAGAATGAACACCCGTATACACTCATCCCCCATATACTTAGGATGAAGCATATCTTAAGTATAGCAATGATGAATGAAATGAGTGAAACTTCCGAAAAAATGAAAGAATGGAATTTAAAAAGAAGAAAAGAAGAAAAAGAGTAAATAATCGAAAATGTTTTTTGTAGGCCTTATCTGATTCATCTGATGATGCAACTTCAAGCTTATCATGATAGACCACCTATATTGAATCAACAACGGATAGGAGTCTGTTGTGCTCTAAGTATGGCTTCAACAACTATCCATTTATCACAAATGGTTGTTCATCAGCTGGCAATCCAGATATCATAATACTTCCATTGTCTTGCATATGATTCACTACAAATGTCCATGTCCATTTGCTTTTCAGTTTCCCTGGTGATGACTTGACTTTGGAAAGGGTCAAAAATTATCCTCACAAAGAGCGATGATAAAATGTCGTTGAGGCAACCACTCACTAAAGCCAAGTGATCAATAATCAACCCACACAAGCAATTAAACAATCAAACAAAATGAGGGGTCAAAATTTATAACCATACATATATAAATGTGCAGTGGAAATATGTATAGGCTGTCGAACATAGGGAGAACGGGGGATACACAACAACAATTGGCTAAAAAGACAACAAGTATTTTTGGGTTTTATAAAGATCTATGATTTTTAGTGGGTTTTAATTATTTTTTTTAGAATTTTGTGTTTATATTTTATATTTTTTTATTTTATATTTTATATTTTCTTTTTGTTTTTCCTTTTTTTTATTTTCTTTTCTTTTTAAATAGCTATAATATAAGTATACTTAATATATATAATATGAATAATATAAATAGTAAAAATATAAAATGAAAAATAAAGTTAGGAAATACCCTAAGGTACAATCCTTTGTATTTTTCTAAGGGAAATAAAAATATTTTTGAGATTTTATATAATTATAATGATTATAAATAATAATATAAGTAAATAGATAAATATAATAGGGTTTTTATATTTATAGATATAGCTATAAATGCTAAAAAATAAGGAAATAAAATATATTTTGTCTTTTTTAGATTTTTTTCTTTATTTTTAGTATTTTTCTTATATTTTTTACTAACTTTTTGGATTTTTAATTAAATTAAATGTCAAAATAGTGATTTATTTTTAGAGGCTGAATTGTTTTGGAATTTAAAAATAGCTAAAGGTTCCAAAATTTTCCAAAATTATTTTCAATATATAGTAAATATAGACTAAATTTAGGAATTGAAAGAGATATTTTTGGATTTTTTTGGAATAATTTTTATTTTTATAAGGATTTTGGAGCTTTTTAATTTTTAGTATTTTTCTTCTGTTCATTTTAGGGTTTTTTAGCTTATAGATGCAAAATACAATAATGAATAACTAGTAATTTTTGGATTTTTCAATACATTTTTATATTTTTTGTATTTTTCTAAGTTAGATGGGCAAAATATCTATATTTTTAATTTTTAATAAATAGAAAAGAATAAAATACCTTAATAAAAATATATGTCGTTGAATAATATACAAGGTATTTATCCTAATTTCTACGAATATTTAGGGCACATGAGCTATTTTTAACATAACTAAAATCAAAAAAGAAAATGCAGCCTGGCAAGGGCCTACTTGCAATTAAAATAAAGTTCTGGTCTAAACCAGAACTCTGGAAAAAATCTAGGGGGAAATCATGCAAAATACCTAAATATACTTAATGTAATATGCCTGACAGGGACTTAATCACAATATTACAAAACTCCAGGAGTTTGGTTGCAAATTTTCCAAAAGGTTTAATACTGGATCTCAAATTTAATGGGCTAAAATAAAATACAAGGAACCCAAGGGGCTTAGGTGCAAAATATCCAGCTCCCTCATGCGGATGGGCATGTAAGGTGATGTGGACTGGACCAAAGTGCAAATATCAAAATATCAAGGTTCTGATTACAAATTTTGCACAAAATATGTAAATGCAGAATTAAGTTTTTGGACTAAAAATAGAAGACAAAAGGTGTGGAGGTATGAGGCAAAATTACCCCTGCTAGGCGATCTGATGGCTCTGGTGAATCACTAATACACATGTCATCCTCTCATTGCTGGTTACCGCTTCGTGGATCTACGGTGGAGACCAGACCTCAGGTGAGATATGACGGTGATGGCTCGACCAGATCCAATGAAGGATGTGTAATATAGAGGGAGTGGACTCGGACGATTAGGGAGTGGCACAGAAGAATAGGGAAGAACCATGGTTCCTCCGAGCTTCGATCTATTGGAGCTCAGTACTCTGGCCCTCCTCCTTGTTGTTGAAATGCTCGAGAGCTCACCATAAGTGCTCCACAGCTGTTGGACCCCTTAGAAGTGGCTAGGACCCATATGAGGGGTCCCAGCAGCGTGGTGAAGTTCAAGGCTCCAGATATCCTTTTGGTTGACAAAAATCACCTCCTAGAAGGCTTTAGACCCTTCTGACCTGCAAAGGAAGCTCAAGCATGCAAAATAGAAGGTCTTTGGGGTTTGAATAAGTGGATATGGATAGGATAGGGATCGCGGTTGTGCTCTCCAGCGAAGGGTGGAGGTGAAGAGCAGGACTCCTGATCCAGATAGGATCAGGTTGAATGGAGGAGCCTAGAGTGTAAGTGAAGCGAGGGGGTATGAAATGGAGGTGGTCGGCGTGTTGGAGAACAACTGATGATTGGTGGAAGGCTCGCCGGAGTAGAGCTCCAAGAAACTACGAGAGTTGCATTCTACGCTACTAGAGTGAATCGAAAACTAAACAAAGGACAGAAATGAAATGCGGGAAAGATATACTACCTAGAAATGCAGAAGGAGAGCTCAACCTGCCCAAAGGTGAAGTAGCTGAGGAACCTTATAGTGGACCTCAACCATAGAGGTAGATCGACTCAAATCCGATCTAGATGAACTCGTTGAATCCCTGGCTCGATTCCTGCTGTCACCGGGGATCTGGAGCAGTGTTGGGATTAGGGTTTTTCTCGGTGGAAGAGGAACAAAATGAGGAGGAAGGTGGAGGTGATACTTTAAAAATAGGTAACTTTGAATTGAGGTGACATCTCAATCTGTTGATCCTCATATCAGTGTAGGGTTTCGACGTGAATGAGTAACAATCAAGGAGTAAAAGTCAAGCAGAAATTAAGCAATTTTAGTGCAATAGGTGATGGGGAAAAATCGATGAAGGACGGCTCAAAGACCTGTCAGCTGCAGAACTAGGGACGGGTGAGCAGTTGACCGAGGTCAACGTGGACTCACTCCTCATTGGTCCACGTTGGCCAGGAAGAAGACAAATCAATAAAACAAAACATGGTTAATTCAAATTAAATTAATAAATGATTTTATTTATTTATAGTTAAAAAATAAAAAAATTGTTATTATTTTATGTAGTATTTATGGTTATTTTTATTTAATTTTAAAGGTTAATTTATTGTGAGTTACTTTCTACAAGTGTAAATATATGTATATTTATCTATAAAGTATGTATTTTATTTTTATTTTTGTATTTTAAATTTTATAATTTTATATGCATAATTTATATATTTATAATATAATTAAATACATATAATTATATTATTATTTCATTTTTTTTCTGATATAATATGTACACTTATTTAATTATAGTTACTTATTACAGGTATATATATGCGCAATTCATCTATGTATTTATACATGCTAATTTATTTTAATTTGCTTCTAATGGTTTTATTTTATTCTAACTATGTACATATGTTATATATAATATTTACAAATTATAAAAATGCAAAATAATGAAGAATGTAAAGAATGATTAAAATAAATATTTTATCAAATGTAATATACAATAGAGGTCCCAAAACCTAACTTGTGCATAACTTCAAATTAAATGAATCCACCTTCATTAAATAGCTTATTAAAAGTTATATAAATTAAAGGTGATTTTTGTCCATTTTGAGTTCATAAATTAAAAGTCCGAGTTTTGGATTTTTATTCTGAGTGTATGAAGCACAATATACATTATTTTGTGTGAAATAAATTTTGTATTTTTATATATTTTTATCTACAACTTTCATGTACAAAGTTTATTGATTGAAATGTTATTAAAGAATCAAATAGGTCTCAAAGGGCTTTTTGATGAATTAAGAATTAGGGTTTCTTGTATTTATTGACCCTTATCTCCTCCTGATTTATTCCTTGTCGACCTAGTCATCATGATTCCTAGGTCTCAGAGTTAAGGGTCATTCAATACCTTTGATATTTCATTTCATTTTCTTTTCTTTATTCTTTTATTTTGGTTTTAAATGCAGTATCTTATACAATATTTTCACAACAAATAATGTGTGTTGTTTTATGCAAAATAGTGATATTTACATGCATTTACCCAAGGTTTAAAGGCCAAAATTAAAGAATAAAGGTGATGAATGGAGATTCATCGCCTGGGAAAAGTTTCAACTTTGCATCGAACAACCAAACCTTCTGACCAGGCTTGAAAGTCTTTCGGCTGATATGCTTGTCGTGCCACTTCTTGACTTTCTCCTTGTAAGGTTGTTGTGATATGCATAATCTCTTAGTTCAGGTAGTCTGGTCAAATTAAGTTTTCTGTTCTTACCGGCCTTCTTGGAATCCAAAAAAATACAAAATATAAAACATAAAAATCACAAAACCCTAAAAATCATATAAAAATAAAAAATTCTTTCTATTTCAGAATTTTCTTTATTATATATTATATATATTAAAAATAGTTTTGAGTTATTTTGGGCTCATAAATATTTATTAAATCCAAAACAAGTTTGGATATTTAATATATTAACCGTTTTATACAATTTATTAATTTAAAAATCCATAAAAATAAAAATTACATAAAAATACCAAAAATAGAGAAAAATATAAAAACATAAAAGTTTTATTTTCTTTATTTTAACTTAAATAAAAATTATAAATTGATATTATCTATCTATATTAGATATAACTATATATATAAATAGAATACCCAAATATCTATATTAATATATATATATATCATATTTTAAAAATAAAAAATAAATTAAAAATTAAAATGAAATATAAATTTAAAATTAAAATTAAACTTAAAAATATAAATTGAATTAAAAATCCATAAAATTTAAATATAATTAAAAACCCACATAAAGACAAGTAAAAATAAAAAAATCGAAAAAGTAATTATTATTATTATTAATTAGCAATAATTAATAATAATTCGCTACCCACCCTTATGTCTCAGTGTTCGATACTCTACATGCTTACATCTATACAATTCATGTAGAGTTATATTAAATTTTGACTCACACACATTTATCGCTTAATCAAATTGTGGGTTGATTATTGCTGAATCATTTGTCGATCAATGCAATGATTATTGTTCTAGCTTGTTAGACATTAGACCGGCTAAATCGTTTCAACAATAGGTTGATCGATTAGTTGACGTATATTGACCAAAATGAAATAACATATTAAGTAAGGCTACTAGTTGATTAGGATTTTTCGATTAGTGTATGAAAGCTTGATATGTTGACTTAAAAGGCAGGGTCAAACTAAAATGTCTTGATATGCAAGATGCATGATTCTTGAGATATTTAACAGTCTACTACATTTACATTATGCATGACTCTATAAAAGAAAATACTTCATCTTGTTCGTGAGCTTGAGTTTGAGTTGATGAATAGCCATTCATCTACCTTTATTCTTCCATTTTATTTTTAAATCCCCAGCAAAACACTTGCAAATCCTAATAATTTGTAAAAAAAACTAAAATAACACATTAATCTATAATTAGTTAGTAATTAGTGTACAATTATATGTATTTATACCCAAAATTGAAGAATAAAGAAAAGAAAAGAAAATTAAAACGAAGTCTAAAAGATACTGAATGACCCTAAATCTTGAGACCAAGTCAATATTGACTAGGATGATAAGGAATAAAGTAGTGGGAGATAAGGGCCAAAATACTATCAAAACCCCTAATTTTATACTATGTGTGTGTGTATATATATATATACATATCCATTTATACATTATTTTATTACTCATCATACCCATCTCAAATGTAAAATTTTCAATATAAAATTTGTATATATTAATATATAAAAAATTTAAAAAATAATAACTAGTAAAAATAATACATAGTGCACTTTGTACACATAGATGAAAAAGCCGCAAACAAAACTTCATTGCTTAATATCTACTCCATACAAACTCAAATTAAACCAAACTCCAATGTATTTCTAATTAAATTATCTGTCTAGTGAAGGTTGTGTCATTCAAAATGGAGCTAAATTTAAAAGGCTGATTTTTTTGGTATTATTGTAATGGGCATTTGTAAATGAAATTAATATATTTTATCCTTTACTTTTTTACTATTTTTTATTTTTAAATAATTGATTATATTATATAAAACATATTAAAAATATAAACATAAATAAAAACATGTAAAATACACTTAAATAAAAACATGAAATTAGCTTGCATTTTAGTTCCTTAGCATAGTTTAATCTTCAGTTTTACTTGATTTTATTTCCCTTAGCGTATTATAGCCAAATCATAGTTCGTCAGATCTAGTGCTTCGGACACCTATTTTACCGCAAATCTCCATCATTTCGACCTATCTAAGCATCTGTCTCACTCCCCTTCTCTTCTTCATCACAAAACGTCTCCTCTAGATAAAACCAATCTTGCCTAGATCAGGATCTCAGATCTCCATTAGCCATCCTCACCTGAGATCATTCGTTTACCTCCCCCTTGTGTCTTTTGCTTTAATTTTAGGTCCAAAGCATAACTCTTGAGCCCCTTGGGCTTTTTGTGCAGGAAAGAAGCCCAGTTGAGCCACCTGGAGCTTGGATTGAATGAAGAACAAGCAGCTCAGGTGGTCGGAGAGGAAGCCCCTCTCTAGGCCTCCTTTGACGAGGCATGGACCTCTATGAAGCCATCTATATGTGTAGGAACCTCCTAAAAGTGTGTTGGGTTGAACATCATTAAGAAGCATTGCCTGGGCATGGAGGGAGAACAAATCAAAGCTCAACATGGAAGAAGTTCTTCCCTATTCTTGGAATGCCCTTCATCATCATCCAATCAAATTCACAACCCAACTCTAATCTAGGTCATTTATTTTAGGTGAAGCGACACTGATGAATCTGTGATTCATCACTCTTAAAGTTGAAAATAGAGCTTTGTCCCCGGGTATTTAGCAGCATATTTCCCTTTATCTTGCATAAATAGCATTCATGCATCAATCCACAATATATGCATTTTAGCATTCATATTTGCATTAATAAAAAGCCAATTCATCTGTAAAATCCACTTGTAAAATATCCACCAATAACTCATCTAATTATTTATATTTTATATCCCCTCCAAAATGAAATAACACCTTCCTTATAATGTGTATATTATTAGTTAATAATATAAGGAAGAAGGCCAAAATCCCTATCTTGTAAAATACCCAATAAAGCCCCAAACCCCCTGGACCTTAGAATGCCAATATGTCTCTCTTACAAACTCCGAATTAGGTCTACTCACCTTCAGATTAATACACATCCATAGACCTTTAAAATGAGACTAATTTCATTTAATTCGGAGCTCGTAGGCAAAACTTGGGTTTTTGGGTCCCCTTGTATACAACATATATGTATATTTGTACTCTTGTATTTTTGTATCATATTTGACCTCATCTCCATTTTTGGTCAACATGAAACTTGTAGATATCATCGAGATCTACAACTTTCATGTTTTGAGTTTTTCCAAATTCGGTCTCCTTCTCTATCTAAAATCGCTTTCTTTCTCAGCCACTCAGAGCTGGCCACGTGGCGCCCTCGTATTGCGCCACGTGGCCCACTCCATTGCGCACCACGTGCCCGGCCTTTCCCGCCCTCCGATCACCTTTTCTTCCTCTGCATCTGGGCCATTCGAGCCGCAATGCCTCCTGGCCCTTCGATCAGACCTTGGGCCTAATCTGGATCATCCCTTCGCGTCGCATCCTTAGCACGCCACGTGGTGCATTCTCCGATCATCGCCCGAAGCATCGTATCTTGGCCCTCCATCTCACACGATATCTGGGCCCTTTGATTGAAACCCCAGACTTCATCCCTGCCACACGTTAGCGCCTCGACCTTCGCCTGCCACGTGGTGCGCCCTGTGCCCTTGATCGCGCTCCGCCGATCTGATCCTCACCCTCCGCTTCTGCCCCTCTCCTAACTGTTGGATCGCTCGATCCAACGGTCAATGCTTCATCATCTACCTCCCGCACACCCTGCGCCCCAAGTCTTCCACCGTGCGCAAGGGGCCGCCCCCTTTCTATTTTGGGCACCACGCCAACCACCATCTCCGCCCCCTGGCACCACCACTACACAGCCCACTCTTCCCTCGTCCTCGCCAACCCCCTCGTTCGCCATGAATACCCTCAACTTCGCTCCACGATGCCCACCAACTCCACCTCTTCGCCAGCTACATCTTCACCTCCATCCTTTAAATACATCACCTCCGTCCACCTTCACTCCTATCCGCCGTTACGGAGAGAATCCTCGAGCTCCCACCTTCAAGTTGGTGACAGCAATTTGACGTGATGACGAGCGAATACCGCGATCCTTCTCCGGCGAGATCCACGGCCAACCCCGCCGTGCCGCAGCTTCCCTCGTGAGCTGCACGAGCTCAGGTCCCCTACCAGCCTTTGAGCGACGACCTGGAAGCTCCATCCGAGCTTCTGACCCCAGGTAGACACTCCCACCTTCTTTCTGATCTTCTTCTTTATTTTCTTTCTTTTTCTCCGATTTTGTTCACCGTCCTCCCTTCACCTCTCGCCCTGCCAACCATCCTCCGAGCTCCACAAGGGAGCTCTGATCTTCGCGCAACACTTCGTTCCCTCCGACGACACACTTCACTTCTCATTAACGCCAGCTCTACCACCTTGGCGGAGCTTGATCACCGAACCTCCATTTCGCCGCTCAAGCCTCGCACCTCACTCCCGACCACTCCACGTACACGTTGCACGCTTTGGCTATATAGCTAACCACCTACAGGTACACCTACTTCGACTGGCTGGAACTTCATCGGAGCTGCCCTCGAGCTTCTCCGCCACCGCAACCCAGAGCTGCTCAGCCACTTTTGAGACCGCTGGAGGATCCCTGACACCTCCACGAGTCTTCCCAGCTACTTGGGAGCCTCCGGTGAGCTTCACCGACACCTAGAGGACGAGGCGGAGTCAGACCCCCTTCGCTGGAGCCCAGCCTTCTCCGCCGCAGGAGGTGGCAGGTCGGTTGAGGAAGAAGAACAGCAACCGTTCGATCTCCTTGATCGAACGACAGAAACACGCCACGTCGCCCATGTCCCGCAGCCATAGGATCAGGCGGATCCTACGAATCTGAGCGAGCCACATCACCGTTTCCCCCGCGCTCCAGATGCTGTTGGATCAATCTAGATCCCACGGTCATTGATCGTCCACGCCTTCGTCTCAGGAGAGAACCACAACCGTTGATCTTCATCAGATCCCATGAATCCAGACAAGCCACGCTCTAGTAGCCAGCTACCGTTGGATCTTCACTTGATCCACGGTCCAGATCGAGCCATGTCGCCTGATCTGAGCCTCTTTCCCGACCACTAGGATCGAATCTCCCGAAGCTACTCCGAGCCAGGTCCGAGCCTCCAGGGCCAACCGAGCCTCGATCCGAGCCTTCGAAGACCATCGAGCCTAGGACCCCCACGTGATTTGCTCGTGCGTCCTGGGTGAATTGCAGTGAGGCCCCTAGAGGTTTCCATATTTGCATTTCAGTCCCTGCCAGGAGACCCCACGTGAGGAGCACGTGTTCTGTGGGAAAATTGCATCCATCCCCTCAACGTTATAGGTAATTGCATATTGGTCCCCATCAGCACATATTATTTTTATCAATTTTAATTCCTGTAATTGCATTTATACCCATGTCTTTGCACGCATCTTTAGGCACTCATTTTAATTCATTTTTTAATTTTGAAAATTGCATTGTATAGCTTACTTTGTCCTCGTTCATATGTGACATTTGGCACATTTTTGTAATATCAGTGGATTTTTTATTAATTAATTGGTTGAATTTTGCTATATTTTGCCCATTTATGCCTTTTAATTCATAGTAATTTCTCCGTGACTCCAAAAATCACCAAAAATTCACATTAAATCTAGATAATTAATATCACATTGTGTAAAAAATCATCTCATTTGCACGCATCTCGAGGCCTGAATAAATCATTTAGTGATTTTCTTAATTATTTTTTAATAGGTCCATTACACATAAAAATTTAAGTTTATTAATTTTTCTGGATTCCTCACACTTAGATCTATCTAGGATAATTTTTATTTCTAAAAATATTGTTATTTAATATTTATTAAAATTAATTTAGTCAAAATAACCTTGCATTTTTTTTAATTCACAGTAAATTTATTTAGTGTCAGAAAAGTCCAAAAAAAATAGTGTAGCTTAATTTCATTGCATTTCATCATCTGACGTTTCATAATTTTTGGACTTGATTTGATCACTTATCTGAATTAACTTGTAAACTGGCTTGATTGTGCACGTGTCTTTTCTTTCTTGCATAAATTATACTGAAAAAGACCAAAAAAATTATCACTTGAAAATTAAACCTTGGAATTTGCTTAAAATCTACCTAAGGAGACAAATGCCTCCCTGAGTTCGACCTTGGGCTTGCCCAAGTAAAACAAATTGCCGCTTGCGATTAAATCATCTTAAATTGAAAGTGGTTTTTGATTAGCTCTTATTATCCGACTACAATGAACAACAATTCATTAATTTTACCATTAATTTGATTAAATTAACAAGGGTAGTGAGACGCTGTTCAAAATGGCATCGTTGCCGGGGAGGCACGGCTTAGGTTAATTTGCAGTAATTTCTGAGTGTTTGATTTTCTATTCCCGGGTAGTCTGACCCCAGATTTTCTTGTGAATATTTTTCTATCCTTTTATTTTTGTATTTTTATGTTGTTCTCTATCTGACCTCAACCTGTTTTTGTGCGAGGAACGCGAGGAGTCGAAGACACTTCGAGAAACCTGCATTTTAATTCTTTGAGTGATTTGAGAGGACTTGTATTTTTTTGCATTATTTCCAGTGATTCCCGTTTGGATTCTCGCGTGTGTAAACATAGTGGAACCGTATCCCCGTGTGCTGTGTGGATTGAATTGTATATTAGGCTTGCACTAGCGGCTCCTTGAGCCACTTTAGGAATTGCTTGTGCTCGTAAATTTTTAGGACCACACAATACACTTAAAAGATGCACCTAGACAACAGATCTAGTCAAATCAACTTGTGCTTCACTCGTTAATAGAACTGCTTGTCTAGGAGCGGATTTTGTCGTCTGCATTTGCATGTAGTGTAAAAAGATTTCAATTCTATTTTGCATCCTACATAAAAGCGAAGGGATCACTGTAAGTAATCTTCACTCAACATACACATCATTGTTTTTTCGTGCATCGGCTTTTCTCGATTTCTCTCTCTCTCTCTCTATGTTTTTCAAACTTAAGTTAAACGGAAATTGGGACTGGACGATAGGCATGCTATGTGTTTGGACTAACAAGTGATAACTTAACTTAAAACCGGGGCTGCTAACATTATTGACCAAAAAATAAATAAAATTGGAAAATCTGCTTGCGGGAGACTACTCCCCGACCTTGTTTTCAGGTTGAGTGAGGGTACTTGAGAGTGTGTGAACACCTTAAGGCAGAGCCCAAATCCCTGCCTTCCATATCACGTTCCAACTAATCCTAGAAAATATCACAAGTTGAATTATTCAGGTTCACTGACTAGTACCAAGTAGCCTCCTTCTGTCTCAGGTAAATATGGATGAAATTGCGGTACTTCGCGACAAGTTGCCAGTAACCCCCCGGGGTGAAGTTCCGGCCTTGTTAGCCTCCGCCTGCTTGCAGGTAGATAGGGGCAGGTCTTTGAATCCATCAACTTGGGATAGGAGCGAAGAAAGGAAGGACCGACGGTATCTTAGGCGACAGGTTAAACAGGGAAGACGCATCCGGCTCTGAGCGGACTTCCCTATAGGCCGCATAACTCCTTGCTATCTTGCTTAAAAATCACACTTAAAATCAACAAGATTAATTGGACTCGGTTTCGGATCCTTCACTGTGTTGAGTGTGAATTCAGGGTCTTGGAGTGGTTGCTTGCTTTGGGTAGGAGTCAAATCCTATCTTCACTTAGAACTCCTGATTCTTCTCGCCAAACCAAGATGAGTGACTGAGGGGATATCAACTCCTTATCCGCCAATCTCTCTCTTAGCCCCCCACGAAACTCATCTTCACCGACCCAAGCGCAACTTGGACCACCCAGAACTCATGACACTCTTGGGTTCTGGATCCCTCACACCCAGGGCGGTTACTCTCAAACCAACTCTTTCCTCTCCTCTGAACTTACCGAGGAAGACCATTGCCTCGGTAAGAATCCCTTCCTTGATTTGTCCTTTAACACAAACCATGTTTCATACCCAGGACTAGAGGACAAGATGCCACCTAAGCAGCCATCGGATGAGGATCCATTGCGACAAATCCTTAATCGCCTCGCCACAACCGAACAACAGAATGCAGATCTTACAGCAAGAATGGGACAGATCACTACGGCAGGAGAAATTGATCGACCAATGGTTGATGCCTATAACCCAACAGAGAACGAGATGCACAGTTGTTTGGCACCAGCGGTTCCCCCCGAAGCATTCAAGCTCATGCCACACTTCCTTAGCCTGCTACGGAAGTTTAACGAAAATGCCAATGAAGAACCATATTCCTTCCTCAGAGACTTCGAGCTAGTTTGCAACAACCTTAGTTATCCTAGGGTTGGGAAGGATTACATTCGGCTGAAGGCCACCCCATTTGCCTTAGGAGATAAGGCAGCACATTGGCTGAAGAACCTAGGGGTGATATGTACAACCTGGATGCAGTTCAAGGACCTATTCCTGAGGAAGTTCTACCCCCTCAGTAGGACTAATCAAATGAGAACAAAGATCGCTAGTTTCTCCTAGGGCCTGTTTGGTTGCAGGGTTGGGCAGGGTTGGCCCAACCATGGTTACTATTCACAAGGGTACTTCCTCCTCACAGATTACTATTCACCTACCCCAACCCAGCCCAACCCAACCCAGTCCAACCCAGCAACCAAACAGGCCCCTAGGGATCTAGTGAACCATTCCATGAAGCATGGGATAGGTTTAATAACCTAATTCAGAAATGTCCCTGCCATGGCATTTCTAAGGCGATCTTAGTCCACACCTTGTTCTGTGGCATGACCCCAAAGATGCAGGGGTTAGTCAGTGCTACCTGTGGAGGAAGCTATCTGAACAAGAATGAGAATGTTGTATGGAAAATACTGGAGCAGATGGCGGAAACAGGCAGGTCGCAGGCCACCAGGGCCTATCAGTTGTCTCCATCAATTCTATCCAACGAGACAACTAGGAGGACTGTAGCGGATCTGACAGAGGACCTCATTCCCAGCATGGGGATGATTGCTGACAAGTTAACCATGGTCGAGCAGATCCACAAGAGGGTCACTGACCTTGAGTCTCTCTCACGTTTGCCGAAGCAAGTGGAGGAACTTACTGAAAGGGTAGCTAAGATAAAGCTACTTGCCCCTTCTACACCACCTGTGCCTGTACACCGACTCCATCTTGTACAAGAACAGGCACCGGGGCCTCAGAGTGGCTGGGTAGAGGAGCAGACTTACACCCAGCATGACCAGCATGCACCCCCACAAGCGGAAACCAGATACGAGGAGCCTCCGCAGGTGTTCGAGATCAACGGGCTGTGGTACAACCATGACCCCATCGGCAGATAGTCGGGGATGGGGAACGGTCAGCCTCACTGACCTTCCCCAGCTTACCAGGAAACCAGCTCCGTCCCCGCAGCGTGCCTTGTTCAGTCCAGGCTCGAACGAGGGTACCGGCCTCAGCAGCACTAGTAGCAGCGCACATTCTACTCATGCCAGTAGGGCCCGTCACCGTCCCATCAGCACCAGCAGCAGCATCGGCATGGCCAACAGGGTCAGTACAGAACCTCATCCGCAAGTCAGCATCAGCCAGCCTAGCCCACCAAATTGGAGTCCCTCACCTTGGCGATCCAGACCATGTCTGATAGGGTCTAACAGATCCAGAATGACTATCTGGATATGAGAACCGATCTGAATCGTGTTTCTCATACCCAGGATCAATAAATGGTGCTAAAGACCCCAATTCCTGTCCAGGTACATGCCAACCCGAACATCTTAACTCAAGGCCAGAACCGACCTCGTGATTAGGTATACTATTCAGATAATTCTTTATCTGAACATGAGACCCTTTCGTATGATAATGTAAACCATATGTCCCTCAGGAGCGGAAGGACCGTGATCGTACCTGATCGGGCACGGGCACCGGAGGAAGAAGCCGCCAAGTCTCTACCTAAGGAGAACTTGAAGGCAGAAGAGGAGCAACACCACCATCACCACCACTGGCAGAAGAAGAGGACTTTTGGGTCCTCGAAGAAGCAATGAACCCGCACCAGCAGAGAGTCCACCGAAACCGATGAAGAGCCCGTACCTCCATCTGAGGAGGACCATCCAGAAGTCGCGGAAGACGCATCACCAGTTTCGCAACAGCATTTTCCTTTTAGTCAGAGTTAGAGTCCGAGTCTGTTTCAGAGTCCAATTCTGGTACAGAACTCAATTCCCGCTTTGAATGAAAACATTTCAGTTTCAGAATCTGAGTTGGAGTCAATAATCCCTTTCCCCCGAGCTCTTAAGGGTGGAAAGAAGAAAACTAAAAAAATCCAAAAAAGATGACCCTGAGATGGCAGAGTTTTGTAACAAACATATCAAGGTCGCAATCCCCTTTGACAAGTACGTAGAAATGACTCCTACGTTTCAGAAATACCTTAAGGTGAGATGCACACCTACTAGGGTTAGCTGGAAGACCAAAAGCCGTGTTGAGAAACACGTTCTGTCAGTAGCCACAACTTGTGCAATACAGAACTCGTTTCCAAGGAAACGAAGACACATGGGTGCACATTATGTAGTGAGTCATGTTGATGACATTGCGTTTGCACGCACTCTCCTAGACAACGGCTCCTCAATTAACTTAATGCCTACATCCCTCTATGAGCGGCTTAATCTTGGACCTCTTAGGAAATCTAGAGCCCTCCTGCAGTTCGCTGATAAATCAACCAAGAGGTCCCAAGGAGAATTGAGGAATGTTGTCATCAAAGTCTAGGGTCAAGAATACATGGTGGACTTTACTGTCCTAGATATGGAAACCCCTCGTAATTAGAGAGATTCCCAGATCATTCTAGGCATGCCCTTCCTCAGAACAGTGGGGGAATTGTTTGATTACAAGATTGGGAAGATCCAGTTCCAAACTCCAGGTGGAGATGAGGAACTTGAGATGAAGCAAACCAGATGGTAGAGACCGGATTCCGAATCCAGCACCGAGTACTCTTCAACCGAAGCAGACTGCGACCATGCAGACACAGTTGGGCCATGGAGACAGAACCCAGCCAGCATAGATGAGTCCCTCCCCTCCGGAGATGATCTTGTGCATGAGTCAGTTTGCGAGGTCCTCAGAGACGAGTATAACTCAGAACCTGCATCCCCCTACATCTTCGATGACTTAGAGGCCCATCTGGGCCTGTCACTCCTTCCCTCTTTAGGACAATCAGAAGATGAGGATGATGAGTCCAACCTGGCTTTTGCCGATTGTATGGAGACCTTTGACGATCCGACTCCAGAGTCAAATAATTTGGTGGCAGCAATTTTAGAGACAGATCTAGCCACTTTCAACACTAAACCAGATTCGATTGAGCCAGACTTCCTAGACGATCACACCTTATCTGAGCTCAAGCCTTTACCCACAACACTAAAATACGCCTTCCTTGCGGGTCAGGAGAAGAAATATCCGGTCATCATCAGTTCGCAATTGACCGAAGAGCAGGAATCTCGCTTGCTAGAGATCCTGGAGAAAAACCGCAAGGTAATAGGCTAGAGCATTTTCAATCTCCACGGGATAAATCTCGCTCTGTGTTCGTACCATATCTACTTGGAGAATGAAGCCAATCCCTCTCGTGAATTCCAACATCATTTGAATCCAAATTTACAAGAGGTAGTGAAGAAGGAGATAGAGAAATGGTGCAACGCGGGTTTCATTTATCCAATCTCCGACTCTAAATGGGTGACCCCGATCCATGTTGTCCTAAAAAAGTCGGGAGTTCATACGACCACCAACGAGGACGGAGAGGAGATCGTGACGCGAGTACCCACGTCGTGGCGTGTCTGTGTGGAATACATACGCCTGAATGCTGCGACAAAGAAGTATCATTCCCCCTACCGTTCATTCATCAGATCCTAGAGAGACTAGCGGGGAAAGAATTCTTCTGTTTCTTGGATGGATTCTCGGGCTACAATCAAGTAGTCATAGCTCTGGAGGATCAAGAAAAGACCATGTTCACATACCCCTTTGGTACCTATGCTTTCAGACGCATTCCCTTTGGGTTATGCAATGCTCCAGGTACTTTTCAAAGGTGCATGATTGTTGTATTCACCGAAATGGTCGGCGAATTCCTGGAAGTCTTCATGGATGACTTCTCGGTCCACGGTGATTCCTTTGATGCCTGTCTTAGGAATCTGGATCGAGTCCTCAAACACTATTGTGAGGTTAATCTGGTGCTCTCCTGGGAGAAAAGTCACTTCATGGTGACGGAGGGCATTGTGTTGGGACACGTCATCTCCAAGAGAGGAATGGAGGTTGACCCTGTCAAGGTGGATGTGATCAGACGACTCCAGCCACCAACCAACGTTAAGCAGTTGTGGTCGTTCCTCGGGCATGTCGGATTCTATCGGAGATTCATCAAGGATTTTCTAAGATTGCCCGACCGCTAACTGAGCTTTTAGGCAAGGACATGGAGTTTATTGTCGATCACAAATGTCTTGAAGCCTTTAAGCTATTGCAAGGGATGATAATGGACGCACCGATCCTACAAGCCCCAGATTCGTCTCTACCTTTTGAGATCATGACGGATGCCTCAGACTTTGTTGTTGGGGTTGTGTTAGGACAAAGGAGGGTTGGTGTCCCGTTTGCAATCCACTACGCAAGCAAAGTGGTTGATACCACTCAGCGTAACTAAACAGTTACAGAAAAGGAGATGCTTGTGGTAGTGTTTGCCTTGGACAAGTTCAGATCTCATTTAATTGGATCCAAGGTTATTGTGTTTACTGACCACACAACGCCACGATACTTGATGGAAAAGAAGGATGCGAAGGCACGTCTTCTTCGGTGTATTTTGCTTATCCAGGAGTTTGATTTGGATATTCATGATAAACCTGGAAAGAAGAACGTAGTAGCCGATCATCTCTTTCGTCTCAAAGATCTTAATACTATCGAGGATTCACCTATTCGAGACTCCTTCCTTGACGAGTTGATTTTTGTTGTCGACTCACTCCCATGGTATGCCAACATCGTGAACTATCTTGTCTGCAAGAAGGTTCTCGAAGGTTGGCCTAAGAGCCACATTGACCGACTGAAGTCGTATGCTAGACACTACCATTGGGAGGATCCGATCCTTTTCTTTGAAGGACCGGATTGTGTCTGGAGATGATGTATTCCTCAGGAGGAATACCAGAGTGTCCTTTCTTTATGCCACAACTTGTAGGCAGGAGGACACCACTCCGAGAAGAGGATCGCATGGAAGGTACTTCAGTGTGGCTTTTACTGGCCGACTCTGTTTCGCGATGCCATCACCTTTACGAAGTCGTGTCCAGTATGCCAGAGATTGGGAGGAACCATTGGTTCCAAGGATGAGATGCCGATGCAGCCTGTCATCATTTGTGATGTCTTTGACGCCTGGGGCATCGATTTCATGGGCCCATTCCCTGTTAGCCACGGGTTTGAGTACATCCTTCTTGCGGTAGACTACCTATCCAGGTGGGTGGAGGCTATCCTGACCCGAGCCGCAGACAGCAGGACTGTCCGTAAATCATTAGAGAGCATATTATCTATAGGTTCGAGATCCCCAAAGTGTTGATATCAGATAGGGGTAGCCACTTTGTAAATCGAGAGGTGAAGAAACTCTTGAAGGACTACGGCATCGAACATCGTGTCGCTAGTCCCTACCACCCACAGACTAATGGTATGGATGAGGTATCGAATAAAGAGGTGAAAACTATATGCAAAAGCTTGTCCGCCGAGACAGGAAGGACTGGTCTCAGATCTTGGATCAAGTCCTATGGGCTTATAGGATAGCTTACAAGACATCGTTAGGAACCTCCCCATTCCGAATGGTATTCGGAAAGCCATGCCATTTACCCGCAGAGTTAGTGCATAAATCAGAAAGGGCAATCAAGAAGATCAACTAGAACATGTACCTTGGGTAGAAGATGAGAGAAATGGATCTGAATGAGCTTGTGGAAGTCAGAAACCGCGCATACGATAAAATTTTGGTGTACAAGGACAAGGGTAAGCATTGGCACGATAGATATATCAGACTAAAGACCTTTGTTCTTGGACAGAAGGTATGGTTGTTTAATGCTAGGCTGAAGATCTTCCAAGGCAAGTTGAAGTCCAAGTGGATGGGCCCCTTCGTCGTCCGTACGGTACACAATAGTGGATGTTTCAAGATCTCAGATCTCGCAGATGATGCACCGACATTCCTAGTGAATGGACAACTGTTGAAGCACTTCGTCAAATCCAATGAGCAGTTAGTCCATGTTGAGGAGATTGTATTCATGCGCGAGACAGATTCAACAGATACACATCGAGCCACACATGAGACCTTGCAGCAGTGAGCTCTAGCCTTCATCAGCATCTTGAAAGATTCAGACCGACACCCTTGTATATACCCATCATTCCTGTACATTCTATCCTTTTCCCCCGCGACTCTAGTAACTCATACCAGCTTCATTGATCACCATCTTGGACTATACTTAGGATGACCAGATCCTAAGTATAGGGGGGATGAGCTACCTGAGTCTGTTCTATGTACATCCTCCAGATCACATCGGTCCTCATACTCACTCCAGTCCTATACTTAGGCTAACCTGAGCCTAAGTATAG
Organism: Ottelia alismoides; assembly: GCA_037367405.1. Taxonomy (NCBI): domain Eukaryota; kingdom Viridiplantae; phylum Streptophyta; class Magnoliopsida; order Alismatales; family Hydrocharitaceae; genus Ottelia; species Ottelia alismoides. The sequence continues at coordinate 40,066 of JAZKJV010006347.1, read as the reverse complement.
GGGGGACCGATGCCCACCTTGTATATATTCATCCACTTCTCTTCTTGACCTCGTCCGCCCTATTTTTTTGACCTTCTTCTACACTTAGGCTGCCAGAGCCTAAGTATAGGGGGCAGGATGACTTCTTTACATTTTCGCTCTTTTTGGCTCTCTTATGTTTAGCATGAGCTATGTCTTTTTCCTCGCTTTTCATGCTCTGAGGACATAGCACACACTAAGTATAGGGGGGCGTGTATATATTACATATATACTTTACCCATAGCTCGTACTTTCACATATTCTTGTATATATTATGAGCTGGGTAAAATTTGGAGAAATTTTTGTGTAAAATACACTTGTATAATACTTATAAAACCCTTGTAATTTTTGTAACATAGAAGGTATACCAAATTCTTGAAAAAAATTGAAAAATTCAAAGGCTTCTTATTTACTCTTGCATATCTTCTCTACACCAGAAAATAAAGAAAAAGAGTCTTGCATTTCATCTACATAGCATGTCATCTGCATCTCTTCCGCATATCTTGCATATGCAAGGTGAAAAGTTAGTGGGTTCTGAACCAAGTTATGAGTAGATATCGAGGATAGACTTTATTTGACCTTAATCCTCCTAATTTCAGAGGAACCTTATAAGAGCTGGAGTTAAGATTTCTCAGGTCAAGTGACTTAATTCTTTGAGTCCGCAAGTCTATATTCACACGCCATCTTAATCAATCTAAGTAGAATATCTCATGTACACGCATGATTCTTTTAGATAATGACCTAACTTGGACAAGCACAATGCACGTAGCTCTTCATTGATGAGGTGGTGAGGAGGTAGAATCCTTTAGCTTGGAGTAGCACATGGGTGGAATCATCAGTCCTCCTCTAGGGAGGGTAGTGCATCTCAACCTAGTCTGGTGGTGTTAACATCTAAGGACGGGATGATGTGGGTTGCAATACTGCTTCAAAAGAGGGATAGTCTACTGGCTCAAGAAGAAAAACTCCTGATGTACATGTTGCACTGTATATAGTTGGAAAAAAATACAAAAACTCCAAAAAAATCAGACAGGTCCAAGTGAAAATAAAATACCCGTCGGAGTATGTATATTAACAAAGAAAATGCAGCTGGATGACTTGCCTACACTGGTCAGGCATCCCGGGATAGGTAGCTACACTGGCTACCGTCCATTCTTTTCTCTACCCCCTCCTCTTGAGCTGGTTGCACTTGAACTTAGAAGGGAATACCTCGCTCCTCGAGGAAAGAGTTACTGGACCGGGTTATTTGAGTTACCTTGTTAGAGGAGTCTGTTTCTGAGCCATTTCTGATGTGAAGAGTTACATTTCACTTACACAGTACAAGTAAGAATCATAGTCATCAGAAATTTACGTTTGAGGATTTGTTCTGACCTGACTATTGAGGAGTCTTGAATAGAAGACTTGTGGAACTTGAAGTCTGTTAGGTCTTAAGTTCAGATCCCAATGAGGTTCCGCCACACAATTAATCCAAAGATCGAGTCAATCTCCTTTCTCAACTTTTATTCATGACCTTGGTATGGAACCCAAAATCATTTCACTCTTGCATTTCATTTTAGTTGCTTAGGGACGAGCAAGGTTTAAGTATAGGGGTTGATGAATCTGTGATTCATCACTCTTAAAGTTGAAAATAGAGCTGTCCCCGGGTATTTAGCAGCATATTTCCCTTTATCTTGAATAAATAGCATTCATGCATCAATCCACAATATATGCATTTTAGCATTCATATTGCATTAAATAAGAAGCCAATTCATTTGTATAATCCACTTGTAGAATATCCACCAATAACTCATCTAATTATTTGTATTTTATATCCCCTCCAAAATGAAATAACACCTTCCTTATAATAGTTAATAATATAAGGAAGAAGGCCAAAATCCCTATCTTGTAAAATACCCAATAAAGCCCCAAACCCTCTGGACCTTAGAATGCCAATATGTCTCTCTTACAAACTCCGAATTAGGTCTACTCATCTTCAGATCAATACACATCCAGAGACCTTTAAAATGAGACTAATTTCATTTAATTCGGAGCTCGTAGGCAAAAATAAAATACAAAATTGGGGTATTTATGTAAAAATAACAAAATAAAAACAATTGTACAAAATACATAGGTATACTATACATGTATATAACACAATATACTGTATATAGAGTAATTTATTTTTCGGCCCCCTTGTATACTACATATATGTATATTTGTACTCTTGTATTTTTGTACCATATTTACCTCATCTCCGTTTTTGGTCAACATGAAACTTGGAGATCTCATCGAGATCTACAACTTTAATGTTTTGAGTTTTTCCAAATTCGGCCTCCTTCTCTATCTAAATTTGCTTTCTTTCTCATCCACTCAGAGTTGGCCACGTGGCACCCTCTGATTGCGCCACGCGGCCCGCTCCTTTGCACGCCACGTGCCTGGCCTTCCCGACCGTCCGATCGCCTTTTCTCCCTCTCCATCTGGGCCATTCGAGCCGCAACGCCTCCTGGCCCTTCGATCAGAGTTTGGGCCTAATCTAGATCGTCCCTTCGCACCGCATCCTTAGCACACCACGTGGTGCATTAGGCGCCCTCCGATCATCTCCAGAAGCATCGCATCCTGGCCCTCCATTTCGCATGATATCTGGGCCCTTCGATCGAAACCCCAGACTTCATCCCTGTCGCACATTAGCACCTCGACCTGCGCTCGCCATGTGGTGTGCCCTGTGCCCTTGATCGCGCTCCGACGATCTGATCCTCACCCTCCGCTTTCTCCCCTCTCCTGACCGTTGGATCGCTCGATCCAAAGGTCGATGCTTCGTCGTCTACCTCCCGCACACCCCGCGCCCCACGTCTTCCACTGTGCGCAAGGGGCCGCCCCTTTTCTATTTTGGGCACCACACCGACCACCATCTCCGCCCCCTGGCACCACCACTACACAGCCCACTCTTCCCTCGTCCTCGCCAACCCCCTCGTTCGCCATGAATACCCTCAACTTCGCTCCACGATGCCCACCAACTCCACCTCTTCGCCATCTATGCCTTCACCTCCATCCTTTAAATACATCGCCTCCGTCCACCTTCACTCCTATCCGCCATCACGGAGAGAATCCCCGAGCTCCCACCTTCAAGTTGGTGACAACAATTTGACATGACGACGAGCGAAGACCGCGATCCTTCTCCGGCGAGATCCACGGCCAACCCCACCGTGCTACAGCTTCCCTCGTGAGCTGCACGAGCTAAGATCCCCTACCGACCTACGAGTGACGACCTGGAAGCTCCATCCGAGCTTTTGACCTCGGGTAGACACCTCCACCTTCTCTCCGATCTTCTTCTTTATTTTCTTTCTTTTTCTTCGATTTTATTCATCGTCCTCCCTTCACCTCCCGCTCCGCCAACCATCCTCCGAGCTCCGCAAGTGAGCTCTAATCTTCACGCTACACTCTGTTCCCTCTGACGATGCACTTCACTTCTCATCGACGCCAGCTCCGCCACCTTGGCGGAGCTTGATCACCGGACCTCCATTTCGCCGCTCAGGCCTCGCACGTCACTCCCGACCACTCCACGTACACGTTGCACGCTTTGGCTATACTGCTAACCACCTGCAGGTACACCTACTTCGACTGGCCGAAACTGCATCGGAGCTACCCTCGAGCTTCTCCGCCACCGCAACCCAAAGCTGCTCAGCCACTTTTGAGACCGCCGGAGGATCCCCGACACCTCCACGAGTCTTCCCAGCTACTTGGGAGCCTCCGACGAGCTTCACCGATGCCCAGAGGATGAGGCGGAGTTAGACCCCCTTCGCTGGAGCCCAGCCTTCTCTGCCGCAGGAGGCGGAGGGCCGATTGAGGAAGAAGAACAACAACCGTTCGATCTCCTTGATCGAACGGTCAGGAACACGCTACATCGCCCACGTCTTGCAGCCGTAGGATCAGGAGGATCCTATGCATCTGAGCGAGCCACGTCACCGTTTCCCCCGCGCTCCAGATGCCGCTGGATCAATCTAGATCCAACGGTCATTTATCGTCCACGCCTTCATCTCAGGAGAGAACCACATCTGTTGATCTTCATCAGATCCCACAGATCCAGACAAGCCACGCTCTAGTAGCCAGCTACCGTTGGATCTTCACTTGATCCACGGTCCAGATCAAGCCATGTCGCCTGATCCGAGCCTCTTCCCCGACCACTAGGCTCGGATCTCCCGAAGCTACTCCGAGCCAGGTCCGAGCCTCCAGGGCCAACCGAGCCTCGATCCGAGCCTTCGAAGACCACCGAGCCTGGGACCCCCATGTGATCTGCGCGTGCGTCCTGGGTGAATTGCAGTGAGCCCCCTAGAGGTTTCCATATTTGCATTTCAGTCCCTGCCAGGAGACCCCACATGAGGAGCACATGTTCTGTGGGAAAATTGCATCCACCCCCTCAATATTATAGGTAATTGCATATTGGTCCCTGTCAGCGCGTTTTATTTCTATCAATTTTAATTCCAGTAATTACATTTATACCCCTGTCTTTGCACACATCTTTAGGCACTCATTTTAATTCATTTTTCAATTTTGAAAATTGCATTGTGTAGCTTACTTTATACTCGTTCATATGTGACACTTGGCACATTTTTGTAATATCAGTGGATTTTTCTATTAATTAATTGGTTGAATTTTGCTATATTTTGCCCATTTATACCTTTTAATTCATAGTAATTTCTCTGTGACTCCAAAAATCACCAAAAATTCACATTAGATCTAGGATAATTAAGATCACATTGTGTAAAAAATCATCTCATTTGCACGCATCTTGATGCCTGAAGAAATCATTTAGTGATTTTCTTAATTATTTTTAATAGGTCCATTTCACATAGAAATTTAAGTTCATTAATTTTCCTGGATTCTTCACACTTTGATCTATCTAGGATAATTTTTATTTCTAAAAATATTGTGATTTGATATTTATTAAAATTAATTTAGTCAAAATCACCTTGCATTCATTTTTAATTCACAGTAAGTTTATTTAGTGTCAAAAAAATCCAAAAAAATAGATTAGCTTAATTTCATTGCATTTCATCATCTGGCCAAGTTTCATAATTTTTGGACTTGATTTGATCACTATCTGAATTAACTTGTAAACTGGCTTGATTGTGCATGTGTCTTTTCTTTCTTGCATAAAATAAACTGAAAAAGACCAAAAAAATTATCCCCTAAAAATCAGACCTTGGAATTTGCTTAAAATCTACCTAAGGAGACAACTGCCTCCCTGAGTTCGACCTTGGACTTGCCCAAGTAAAAAAAATTTCCGCTTGCGATTAAATCATCTTAAATTGAAAGTGGTTTTTGATTAGCTCTTATTATCCGACTACAACGAACGACAATTCATTAATTTGACCATTAATTTGATTAAATTAACAAGGGTAGTGAGACGTTGTTCAGACACCTGATCTTAGCCATTGATGCATAAGTGGCGTGACATGGCAGCACAAGAGCCGCTCATCAGCCTGTACACACCAGACACGTCGTACTATTAGGTATTTTATACAAAATCTCCCAAACAATTTGAATTTATGTTTTAGTTATTTAAATTAAATTTTAAGTCAAAATAATTAATACATATTATAGTTTGGACCTCATGCTTTCCTGTAATTGTTATATAATCCTTCCGCCTCACATGTAGCGCCACGTAAGGCATTGTAATATTTGCATTGATGCCTTAAATTCTCTAGATGTGTTATTAAATTCATGCATAGTTTAATATAATTGCATTTTGGTCCGTCTGGGTGCAACATTATTATTTCTTGGAAAAGATTATTGAGCAATATAATTCACAAACAATGTCCATTCCAGCCTTGTTAGGCAATTATTGAAAAATACTCAAAAAATTGAAAATCCAAAAAATTAAAACAAGAGGATTGCTAAATAAACTTTGACCTGATTAAAATCTGTAATGGACCTCATTGTTCTGGGTTTATAAAGCCCTCATTGTATTTGAGTACCTTCTAGAATGAGTGAGGCGCAACCCTTAAGGAATAGAGCCCAAAACCCAACCTGTTTACTGCCTTGATTATCATTTGGATATTTGAAGTAATAACATTTCTATCGGTATGTGGGAAAGTAGGGTTGAGTCTGCTTACGGGCTTAGTCTGAATTACTTGAGCATAAGAGAATTTTAACAATGGGTTCCTATCTCATTGTGCCACGTCCAAGTACCCCCATAAGGGGGAAGTATTTGGTTCATTAAATCAGCATCCTCTCTCTATTCTTTGGCTGAGTAGTGGACCCAAATCTGATATCAAGGACCTTGAAAAAGTATAGGCTACTAGTTACAAAGGCAGCGGGAAGTACATGATGCTTTCCTGGTAGTACTCATTTGCTTATAGGGTCAACTTTAAGGACCTAAGTTTTAAAGATTGTTTGATTACAACAAACAAAATCTAACAAGATAAATAACATAACCTTCATGGCTTTAGTGGTTTTTGAGTTGGTGAATCCAATTGCATTGAGGTTTGTTTGGATCTGGTTTAGGCAAAGATCATAGTATTGCACACTTGTATATTTTTGTCTTATCTCGTTTCATTTTTTTTCTGTTCATTTTTCTCACTTTTAGCCTTTTCTCATTTTTTCTTCAAATTATTTCTTATTAATCTTTGTATTCCTTATTCCTCATCTTACATCCTTTATTTCTCAAGATGTCGAGTCTTGGATGGCTTAGTCCGAACTCTGCATACAACCACATCGATTCCATGCCTCCTACATCTCCAATAATTTCAGGTGATTTAGAGAGAATAAATCAAACTTTGTGAACCTATCTCAAGACTCCCCACCTCTTCTATCTCAAATAAACTAGGATTACTCTTGTCCTGAATTCTCTTTCTTTTGGATAGAGATTGACCTATCTCCATACAATTCACCCACTTCAATAAAGTCCAAGATTGACCCTAGTCTTAGATGCTTCTCAAAATATGATGTACACTTCAAGATGATCGGGGTACCTTTCCTATTGTAGATTGACACCCTGAACTAGATCCTTCATCATCAGATTCATACTCAGAACCAGAGATGGGTCCTCAGAATGGTAAGGGGCAACATTTTGATCAAAACGAGGTCAACAATCAGATGCTCATCTCCATACATGCAATACAGCAGTAGTTGACCAAGCAAGCAAATGCTCATGCTACTTTCCAAGAGATGCTAATGGAATTGAGGAGGGATAGAGAACAAAGAGGAGGAGGAGGAGGAGAAGCACAAGAAGATGAACCCCATGGAGGGGAAGAGGAAAGAAGAGAGGATCCTAAGCCTACCTTTAAAGAGACATATAATGTTGGTGCTTGCTAGGTGACCGAGTGGATCCAAATACCTCTAATCCACGGACACTTCAAGCTGAAACTGCAGCTCTTGTCTCTTCTCTTGACATTTCATGGGAATAGCAACGAGGAAACATATATCCATCTACAACAGTTTGGTTGCATCTGCGGAACCACACATTACCCCGACATTCCTTTGGATCTTGTCAAATTGACTGCTTTTCCCTTTAGACTTCGGGACAAGGCTCTTTATTAGATCAGTCATCTAGAGAAAGTGTTAACGTCCTGGGAGGAGCTAAATTAGCTTTTCTCCATAAATTCTATCCCCTAGGTCATCTCAATCATATGCGTACCGGGATTTCTAACTTCTCCCAACAGTCCCACAAGAGCATCATGAAGCATGGGAGAGATTCAAAATTTACAAGAGAAGTGTCCCCACCATAATATCCTGAAGACGGATTTGGTCTAACATTTCTTTGGGGGTTTGATCCAAGAGAGTCAGAAGTTGATTGATGTGACGTATGGTGGCTGTCATTTCAATAAGGATGAAGATGTTGTCTGTCAAATATTTGAAGAAATGGCTGAAGGAGAGGTGTATTATCTTCATCTCGTTCCTACCAAAACACTCGACAGATCTGCCACAAGACTGTCAATACGAAGACATCACATGAAGAGGACATGGATGAGCGTTCCAACCTCAGCATCCTTGGTAATCACCTATCCAAAGTAGATATTATTGAAAAGCGATCATAGGATCTTGAGAAACTAGTTGTGATCGAACAAAGAATGAAGAATCTGGACAAACTAGATTAGATTACCAAGTAGATGGAGCTTTCAGTGAGCTCAATCAATTCTTATCAGTCTATGAGCCCATAAGTCAAGACGTATGTCGAGCCAAAGGAACAACCACATATGCAGAGTCCAAGGCAAGCATCGTCAATCCAGCACATGTATTACGTTAAGGCACTCGATCAAGCACCACAGCAGCAGATACAGACACAGATGGTTGTCTACCATCCATAGCCCAACAATCTTATGTTCAGTCATGTTTCCCACCTCCATCCCATATTCAGGAGGTAAACGGCATTTGGAACAATGACACGTAATTGACCTGTCTTGGCAGATATCTATATGAGCAATCTTCTATCATAAGATCGTACCACCAATATCATGGTTGGAAACCCATCCAGCATCATCCTCAACAACACCAGTCTTTGTAGAATTCTAACACATGGAGACAGAACAACTACCAACAGCTGATGTACCACCACCAACAAACATACCATCACAATCTGATTGCTCATCACAAAAATCAATATCCCCCTCCTCCATATTATCAACCGTATTCTCCTCAGCATTTTTCACAGAGTTATAATCACAACCTCCGCACCACTACCAGTCTCAGTGAGCTCAGCCCGCTGAAGAGACAGAGGCAGCACCCATGAACCCTGCACTTGATTGTTTGACTCAGCTGGTGAAAAGCCTATCTAAGATTATCTAAAGGCTAGATGACCTCACTGCCACAAAACCATCATTCCCACATAGGTTGCGGAAAATCCCCATAATTTCAAACGTAAAGAGCATAAAGTTTGTGATGGGTCCTCCAAACCCACAGAGTCAAGTATAGATGATATGTTTATGTTATCTAATGCAGTGACTCTTAGGAAAGGTAGAACCGTGCAACAATCTGCTATCGCAAAGGGAAAGAATAAATCTTCACATGGTGAATCATCATCTTCTACATCAGACGATCCAACAACAGGTCTAGGTGAAGGAGGAGGAGGAGGAGTGCCATCTCACTAGAAAATACAAAAAATAAAGAAAAAGGCCAAAAACAGAATATCATCCAAGGTCGAGCTATGTATTCCAAGGAGGCGCTGACACTAGCAGCGGATCTTGTTCTTATCGAGCAAAGCTTAATTTCTTGTTTTCAGCTTTCCCCCTATTTTGGTTGATTGTACCCCTTCTAGTCATTCATTTGTAGAAGATGATTCTTTTGTAAATAATAACATTAACTTTGGTTCTGTAAATATTCCTTTTCTTGATGCTATGAAAAATCCAAAAAATCAGAAAATTAAAAACAACATTGTCTAATCCTAATATAGTGGAGATTTCACAAAATATATTTCTTGAAATACCTTTATTAAAAGCCATGGAATACATGCCTAGTGTAAAAAAAAGATTGAAAGAGGCATGTACCTCAAAGCGTCAGCCCCACAAGAACAGATGCAATAGATCTAAAGAACATATACTAACCATAGCTAATGTGAATGTGATCAGTGGTCTCCCAACAAAGAAGAAAGACAAGGGAGCACCTTTGATTAGATACGAGATTTTTTATCATATTTTTGAGTGGACCTTTCTTGATAGCGGTTTATCCAACCTCATGCCCAAATCACTTCTAAAATTTTGGGTTGGGTCTACTTAAACCAACGAGAAGTATCAGTCAGTTTGTTGATTAATCGATTAAGCAACCCCAAGGTTTATTGAAAGATGTTATCATAATCGTGCAGGATATGAAATTTCCTTTGGACTTTGTTGTCCTGGACATGGATTCATCTGCACCATTACTCTAGGCTCTGATTATACTTGGCCGGTCATTCCTCCGAATAACCAAAGCTGTGGTTGACTATGAGTCTAGAAAGATCACATTCCGCTCCTACCGTAATAAGGTTACCATGGATATGATCATGGAGCCAAAATCCATAGAGAGCACATCTAAGAAAAGAGAGCCATAACCGACTACAAAAAGCTTGTGACTTGTCTTTGAACAACATTTTGAAATAGAAAATCCTCTTTCCAGAGGAGGACATGGAAGCAACATTCAACTCATGTTCCTTTGCTGATAGGGAGATTCATGAAGAAGAGATGATCGATTTGTTTGATGAAAGTTCATCCCCAACTGAACAAGAAGAAATCATTGCAGATATTTTTGATACATTGTTATCTAAACCAATAGTGACTGAGGTGGATAATACCTCTCTAGCAGATCATGCACCTACTAGAACAGTTTCAAAAGTAATTGAGAAGCCAACTCAGAATTTACCTGAATTAAAGTCGATGCTGACAAATCTTAAGTATGCTTTCCTTGTTGGTGGGCCGAAAATGTATTCAATCATCATCAGCTCACGATTAACCATAGATCAAGAATCTCTCTTTCTAGAGATTATAGAGAAAAACTGCAAGGCTCTTGGTTGGAATGTCTCAGATCTCTGAGGGATAAATCTGACCTTGTATTCACACCATATCTACTTAGAGGAATCGTCCCGTGAGAGTCATCAAAGATTAAACCCTAATCTTTGGGATGTAGTTATGAAAGAGATAATGAAGAGAAAAACTTTTGAGATTGGTCAGAAGGTTGGTTATTCAATGAGAAATTGAAGATATTCCTAGGCAAACTTAAGAGCAAGTGAACTGGGCCATTATTGGTGAAGACTGTGTGTGACAATGGAAGCATTCTGATATCTAGATTGTCATCTGACACACAATCGTTCATAGTCAATGGGCAGTTGCTAAAGTCATATTTAGAGCATTATACATTCATGTCTGTTGTTGATTCCATAAATGTGGTATATGAAGATGATCTCCCTACAACATAGAAGATTCAGACAATGCCTTCAAAAATATTTTTCTTGATTAAATCTTTTTCATTCTTTCATTCTTCCATTTTGTTCATTCATCCCTTTTAGCATTGCTATCCTTAGATAAACATATCCTAAGTATAGGGGGATGAGTGTATTTGACTTATTCTTTATTATTCCCTTTCTTGTTTTCTAACTTATTGATTATTCTTTTCCATACTTAGGGATATTTTACCCTAAGTATAGGGGGAGGCAAGTCGAGTCATTGATTTCGTAAATTCTAATCTCTGATCATCCCTACGTTGTGTACAATATGCTATATTTAAGATTAACCGATCCTAAGTATAGGGGGGATGGTTGACTTCCTATTCTTTTATTTGAGTCGTTGTAGTGTAGAATTTTCTATACTTAGCATGAGTTATGTCTATCTTTGTTGCTCTTTGGTCACTATGAGGACATAATTCGAGTTAAGTATAGGGGGTCATATATATTATGTAGGGTTTTTATCAGTTGTACCCCTTTGAGATATTGCAATATCAGTTATGCCCCTCCCTTTTGGAATATCATTTGTGCCCCTAACTTCTTTCTCCGTTATCACTTGTGTCCTTTCGTCAGATTGGTCATCAAAGAATTAAAATAACCATGGTTTATTCAAACCATGGTCTGGTTAAGAGGTGCATTATGGTAAGAACAAAATCTCACCCTCCTTTCCCCCTAGATCCATAAGCCCGATCTCCTCTCCTATCGCTATCACACGTGGTCGTCTCCTCCTCGAGGGACTTCTCGAGCACGAGGCTCCTGATGCTGAATGGCCTCCAGGATAGTAATGAATTCACAAGGGGCATGTCATCTGGTCAGGCCTTGACAAGACCATCGAGAGGGGGGCAAGGCAGAGCTAGATGTGGCGAGGTTGGGGAGGAGGAGGATGGGTTGTAGGGGGCAGATTGGGGAGGAGGGATTGGGGTGAAGGAGGAGGTGTAGGGAAGTCTAGTGAAGAACTGGCAGAGGAGAAAGGGCAAAGGGGGAGGTGGGGGAAGGAGGGAGGAGCATGGTGTGGGGTGAGGGGGAGGAACTGGGGGAGGAGTGAGGGCAGAGGGGGATGCACGGGATGGAGGGAAGAGCAGGGGGTGGGGTTTAGGGGAGGAGCTCAGGGTGGAGGAGGCGGTAGAGGAAGAGCGGGGGTGAAGGGGAGGCATGGGGGTAAGGGGGATGCGTTGGGGGCAGAGGGAGGAGCTGGGGGCGAGGGGAGGAGGCGGTGGAGGAGGAGAAGGAGGTTGGGGAGGAGGAAGAGAAGGGGAGGAAGAGGAAGTATATGGGGGGGGAGGAGGAAGAGGATGGGATGACCTTCCATCCCTTTTAATTTCCCTTGTGCACTCAAAGTTTACGTCCGTTTGCGCTAGGTATGGACGGCCACTAACCTACGGGGCACAAGTGATAGAATGGTAAAAAGTCAGGGGCATAATTGATAATCCTGAAAAGGGAGGGGCATAGCTGAAATTGCAATAACTTAGAGGGGCACAACTGATAAAAATCCTACTATATATACATGCTAGCCATAACTCATACTTTATGTATTTTCATTAATATGGCTATAATAGGTAAGGGTATACAAATAAGTCGATTAAATACTCTTGTAAATATGTGTGACAATTTTTGAAAAACTAGTTTGACACTATTTGCAAAAGGTTTTAGAAATGGTTGCAAAATCTTTTGAAAAATCTTTTGAAATTCATAAAAAAAATCTTTGTGAAATGTTTTCAAACCTTTGGAAATTTCTCTTTATAAATGCTTGTAAAAAGATTGTAAAAATTATTTGCAAAATTGTTTGAAAAAAAATTGTAAAATTATTTGCAGGATAAGTCTTCAAAATGTTTAACAAATGTTTGCAAAAATATTTTCAAATTATTTTGAAAACCTTGGACATGCTATAATTACAAGATTATCCAAATAAAATGGCTATAAATAGACTTTTGTATAAAACCAGGATATATACTTGTATAAAATACTTTGTTAATGTGTACAAATTTTTGATAAAAAGTTAAATACATTCACATCACCAACCCTTTTCAAAAACCCCTAAAAAATTTAAAAACTTTTCAAAAATTCATAATTTTTTTTGCAAAAACTCTTTTTCAAAATTCATAAAAATTTAAAATCATATAATTGTTTCACAAAAATATTTGTGCATTGCATAAGCATTTTTCAGAATGATTCTGATAATTGAACAAGTCTGAATAAAATCTGAAGATTGGAGCTTGGTTTAAGACCTTAATCCACTTAATTTCACATGAACCTTATAGGAACTGGAATTAAGACTTTTCATGTCAATGAGACTTAATTCTTTGAGTCCACTAGACTATGTCCGCATGTCATCTTGATTAGCCTAAGTAGAATATTTTCAAGCACATGCATAACTCTTGTTGATAATGACCTAACTTGGACAAGCACTCTGCACTTAAGCTCAACTCTAATGAGGTCGTGAGGGTAGGATTCTTTAGCTTGAGAAGCATGTGTAGGGAAACATATGTCGTCCCAATATAAGGCTAGTACTCCCCAACTTGACATAGTGGCATGGACGTCTAAAGACAAGACATTGTGGGTTGCAATAGAGCTTCAAAAGAGGGATAGTCTACTGGCGCAAGAAGGAAAATTCATTATGTAAATGTTGTTGTATATATTATAAAATGTATGAAATAAAGACTCCAAAAGAATATATGGGTAAAAATTTAATGAAAAATCAATCCCCTCGGAGCTATGTATCAAATAAATAAGGCTTATACTTCAAAGTCAAAACCTCAAGGTTGCCTGCAACTAGAGATTTGTCTACACTGGTTAAAGCTCCACAAGATATGTGACTACACTGGTCACACTACATTCTTCTTCAACCCCCTCTTCTTGAGCCAGTTGTAGTTGAACTTAGAAGGAAATGCCCCGGTCCTCGAGGAAATAGTATCTAGATAGGGAATTAGGGTTACCTTGCTGAGGGAGACCGTTTCTTGTTATTTCTGATGAGAAGATCTACATTCATATACATTGTACAAGTGATATTCATAGTTATAAGTATTTGTGTATGAAAAGACTTATTCTGACCTAGCTATTGAGGCAATCTGAATAGAGGCTTGTAGAACTTGAGGACAGTTAAGTTTTATATTCTATTGCTAATAAGTTCTGACACATTAACAATCCAAAGGTCTTTCTAAGCTCCAAACTTTGATTTTATGAAGATAAGTTTAAAAATCATTATCATTCTAAGATCTTTATTTTCCTTTTCTTTATTTTTCACTTTGTATCACTTATTCTTCTAATAAGTGTTTGCTAGGGACTAGTAAAGTTAAGTATATGGGGTGATGAATATCCATTCATCTATCTTTATTCGTCTATTTTATCTTTAAATCCCCGCCAAAACACCTATAAATACTAGTAATTCATACAAACTAACATCTAACATTGATATATAATTAGCCAGTAATTAGTGTATAACTATCTCTATTTAACACAAAATTAAAGAATAAAGAAAAAAAAGAAAAATAAATGGAGTATAAAAGATACTAAACGAACCTAAACCCCGAGACCAAGTCAATATTGACTACGTTGCCCTTGAATAAAGTAGGGGGATATTAGGACCAAAGTACTGTCAAGACCCTAATTTTATACTATGTATATACCATTTATACACAATTCTATTATTCATCATACACATCTCAAATAATAAAATGCTCAATACAAAACTTGTACATATTAATATATATATAATTACAAAAATAATAGCCAATAAAAATAATGCACAATGCACTTTGTACACAGATGAAAAAATTGTAAACAGAATGTCAATACTTAATGTCTACTCCATACAAACTCAAATTGAACCAAAGTCACCTCCATTGTATTTAAAATTAAATTATCTATCTAATGAACGTGGCTTCATTTATAATGGAGCTAAGATACAAAGTTAGCTTTTGGGGTACTATTGTACTAGGTATCTGTATATAAAATTAATATATTTTATTCTTTATAGTTTTGCTCTTCTTATATTTTTTTTAAAAAATTATATTATATATAACATATTAAGAATATAGACATAAATAAAAACACTTAAAATACACTTAAAATAAATAATATACTATAATATATAGATATAGTATACCTATAATGTATATACATGTATTTATTTACACATATAAATAAATTTATTAAAATACAAGAAACTATCAATATGTATTTAATAATATTATAAAAAAATAAAATATGTAAATACAATATTATGTATATAAATCAAAATAAAAAATTAATATACAAAATACATGTATATATATCTATATATGTACTTGTAAATATTAACCAATAATAAATTAATTAATAAAAATAAATAAAAATCACTATAAAATAGTTTATAAAATTATAAACATTTTTCATGTTTTGAATTTTATTTAATAAAATCATTGCTATTTTATTTCTTATTTTCTTTAATTTTTATTTCCTATTTTATCTTTTGTGCCCACGTGGACCAATTAGGGCCTTGGGATTGTTGACCACCTGGTCAACAGCCCCATCGGCACAGATATAGGTGTTCCATTTTTGTCGGACCCTCGAGACATCCATCTTCACCAAATTCCTATGCTTTCTCTACACCTTATTACCTCTCGATTTCTTCACCTTTCTGATCCTCCCACATCCCTCCATCTTGCTACCTCAATACCTCCACCAACTCCCTCTCCTCTTCACGTCATCTCAGTCATGAGATCTCCACTTCGCCATTTGTATATAGTCCATTGTAGCTCTCCTTTTGAGATTTTCGTCCTCTTTTATCCCTTGTAACCCAAATCCTATTAGTCCTCGAGCCTCCTGGTGACAACAGGAAGCTAACCACGTGCCGATGAGGAGAAAGCTGGCTGGAGAGAGTCTATCCAACCATCGTTGGAGATAAGCTCAATTGGTGATCCATAAGTGCCGCAACATAGCAGCATGAGAGTCTCTCATCAGCCCACACGCGCCAGACATGCCACACTCTTGGATATTTTATGGTAAATCCCCTGCACATTTTGTATTTAAATTTTAGTTCTGTAAACTAAATGTTAAATGTAAAATAACCGGGACATATTGCAATCACTACGAAAAAGACGTGATTGATGTGCACGCATTGGCTTGTACTTGGCGAACACATATGCTCGCCCAACTGTAGGTGAGCCCTTGTGTTACACATGTGCTCTCCCAAGCTAGTCACCAATTTGGATTTTTAGGCGCGGCTCTAGGGCATGTTTGTTAATATTTGGGCGAGCATGTGGGTTACACAAGTGCTCGCCCAAAATGCGCTTGTCCACTTAAAATTCAAGGCATGGCTTGAGCGGGCGCGCGTCATTAAGCTGGCGAGCACATATGGAGCCATGGGCGAGCACATAAGTGTGATCTCCCGTGTTTGTAAACAGAACGTCGGCAGGCCTCCTCTTCCTCATTCTACATGAGTTTCTCCCCAAAATCATCCCTTAGGCAATCTGTGCTCCACCCTCCTTGCCTTCAATGACCCCTGTCATGCCATTCAATCACACACATTTCTTCCTTTAGGTATATTCCTTCATCTTTTATCTCATTTTTTATTATTTCAATTACATTTCATTCTTGTTTTTATGGTTTAGGGTTTTCATATTGTTGATAGTTTGCTTGTTATTTTCTATATTCCTAGTGCCTAAACTTGTTTTTTATGTTACATACAACTTAATTAATATGTAGTTGTTGTTAGATTTGATTATGGTTGTCTAATATAGATGGAAATTCATATGCATGCCATGTGTTCGTTGAAATGCCACAACCAATAACATGACTAAATTTGTATAATAAATTAGAATATTGAATTTTACAATACCACTAGTTTCATTAGAATGATTCCCATTTCAATTGGGATTTTAGGATTTCTATACGAAGTGTCAAAAAGGAGAGAATTAGATTAATGAAGATATGAGAGAAGGAAAGAAGAAATGCATGGGAAGGAGTTGGGGAATGTATTGGTGGCATTGAACTATAATTTGGAGTAGGAATAGAAATAACTAAATTGAAAGAGAAGATGAGAGGTGCAAAATTTGTTGGGTGTAAGAAGACAAGGGGATGAACCTCAACTCAATGTTAGAAGAAATAAGGAATAGAAGTACTTTTTAGGAGAGCGAGTAAGCTAGCCCTAGCTTTGGCAACTGTGTGTGGCTGAAGGTGATAGATCGTGATGGAAAATTAAGCAACAAAAAGGAGAGAATGATGAATATGATAATCAATGTACAAAAATCATGATTTGATTGGAGGAATGAGAGGATAAATATGGATAAGAGAAGGAGGAACATAAATAGAAAATCAGAGGGATATTATGGGAGAACCTAACCTGGAATCGATGGAGGGAGTTTCATGGGGTAGAGATCGATGATTTTTTATGCTCATGACCTCGACTCTACGATGGTGGTGGAGGATAGGGCTTTTCTTGGATTTGAGCAATGATGGATATGATGGAAACTAGAAAACACATGTGTATAGATATGAATTTAAGCCTAGGTGTGCATGTAACCAAAAGAATGGCAAGGCCATGTGCGTTGTTTAACAAACACTAGTAGTTATATTGTGATAATTTTATTATCACATTAAATTCTAGTTAATGTGGCAAAGTGTATCACCTTAACTTTGAGTTAGGTAGATAATAAGGCTATTGACACACAATGCGTCCCTCCACATAGGTTGGTGTGTGGCCCTGCACACCGGGAGGCGTATGCAACACATCGGAGGATTTCATCACCTCTAATTGTGTTATATTTTTTAAAAAAAAATTGCACAGTATTATTGAAATCACTTCAAGATGAGATGTCTCGTTCCAATGGTCGTGGATTTTAATGTGTGCGGGTGGATGAATTTTTTTTGCAGGTAAACTTCCAATAAATATCATTTAAATGCCTAATTAGGCACTAAAGATCACATCTACCTATATCTCCATCGTTAACTAGCCAAATATACGTAAATGCCCAGTCAACATAAATGACTAAATATTTTAAGATCATTTTATAGTCTCATTTATAACACGTACAAATATGACGTAAAGTTATCTTAAAATATTACATGTATGTTGGCTTTCCTTAGTTCGAAGACCTGGACTAAGGGAATCCGTAAGGATTCAAACTTACTATAAGGTGATCGTTGTAACATGTTGTAGTTTATTTCTGATGGAAATTTGGTTGAATAACTTATTCCTGTTCGGTATACCAAACCAATCATAATCTACTATTGAAATTTTCACTATGGTGAAAATTTTGAGAATTGATTGAGATTGATTTATAGGGTATACTAGAGGGGTGCAGGGTTATGTTGCCGAATGTTTCTCAGAAATAAGCTACCATGTGACAAAGTAAGTTTGTATCCTCATGGATGGGCTCAAATGATAACTTAATGAAAACACTTCTCTTCTCATCTCCTAAAATTAGTAAAATAGGTTTAGGCCAGTGATGGGTTTTGGTTTAGCTTTTCTAGGTCTTGTCTCTGAACTTAAACCAATGTTAAATCTTCTCCTCTCATTTGACATTATGAATTGTTACATTCAGGTGAAATTGATGGCTAATAGAGAGTGGATGTACAAGCACGTAGTATATGGAGATGTTACAGAGACTTTTCAAAAAGGTGTTCAATGATTTGTAGAATTCGCTTACGCCCAAGGTTCTCGTGTGGTGAATTCCAATATGACTGTATTGTGTCCATGTCAAAAGCGTCGTTTAACAAAGAAGAGATCTAAGGATGAAATGTCTAATTGATATAGATTTTCATAGCTATTTTCTTTTGAGAGCTGTACCAATATAATAAGATAATCTCGAGTGATTTGATGGTCATGCTGAAGCTGAGCTCCTTGACGTCAAGCCAGAAAAGAAGAGCTCTTAACGTCATCCTCTTCACTATCTCACTAGCACTCACTGAGCTTGTCTCTTCCCCTATAATGACGTCCCTCCTTTTCCCTTTCCAGACTCATCAATCCACTACTCCGCTATTCTTGACCTCTTACGAGATGAGCTTTTTCTCTTTCTAGTTAGGCGACTACTCTACAAATAGTCGTAGAGATAGAATCAAGGAAAAGGGGATGTCAAGAAAGACCGATGCCTCATTCCCTTGCATCTTTATAAAAATAGTTTCATGGAAGGATATAAATTTTGGTGGAGGCACGGTGAGGTCTTCGAAGCATTAATGAGTCAAATGATGCCATTGTTGCAAAAGTCGGTCGATTAGGCCGACTAGTCGACCCGACTATGCGACTTGAGTAGGTACCCGACTCAAATAGGCAAAGTCGGCCTATAGACTCTTGAGCCTGACTAATCAGGCATGTAGTCGGTCTAGGCGACCGATTAAGCGGCTGATTTTTGCATAGAGGATCCGAGAATCGGATCCGGGTATTGAGTTAAAGGGTTACTGTTGGACAGTAACCATCAACTCAACTCGACAAACCCCCTGAACCCCCTACCCCCCCTCCAGTGTGTGATACCCCCGACCCTGCGCTGCCTCGTCGTCTCCAGTGCCTCGCTGGCATTGCCTTCAGCGCCTCGCCTCCACCACCTCCAGGCTCCAATGCCTAGACACATCGCCGCCTCTAGTGCCTAGCTACATCGCCAATCATGGTTTAGGTTAGGTTTTTTATTTTTGCTTATATTTTCTCTTCCAATTTTCTTAGGTTGATGATGTTGAACTTAGATGTTAATATGTTATAGTTAGAAAATAGCAATGTTAGGTTAGATTTTCTTCAAAAAAATTTTGTCTTAAGTTGATCTTAGATGTTATTGCTTAGATTTGTTTAGGTTGATCTTAGATTTTATTGTTAAGATATATTTTATCTTCTAATTTGCAGGGTGATCGTAGATGTTATTGCTTAGATTTTTATGACTAGTTTTCCATTGTTATGTTAGGGTTTCTTCTAGTTTGTTTATTTTAGGAGAAAAATTTAATTTTTCATGATGAAGGCATATTGGGTATCTTATATATAAGATTACTTTATTGTCTTATTCCAAATGTTTGTTGATTTATATACTTTTTGTTGATTTGCATGATGGTTAGGTAACTTAGGTACTTCAATTTGTCAGTTTAGTTATCTTTGTGTTTGTTGATTGGCTAACTTGTGAGTTTGTTGATTAGTAACTTGTAAGTTTGGTTAGCTTTGTGTTTGTTGATTAGTAATTTGTGATTTTGTGACTATGTAGATGGATACACCTCCAACGAATGTCGCTTCTAGTAGCGATTCATTTTTTTACGTGTCACCAGGATCAACTAACCCCGCATGGCAATATGGTTATCTTTCGAACCGTGCAGATCCGAATATAGTTACTTGCAGATTGTGCAAGAAGGTTGTCAATAGAGGTGTGTGCAGGTTCAAGAAACATCTAGCACACCTTAGAGGCAACGTGGATGCATGTCCCAAGGTGGATGAAGAGACGAAGAAGAAGATGAACACATATCTTGATGGAGTTGCAAGGAAGAAGAGTCAGAAAGCCGCTGATGTTCAGGAGTTGAGAGAGGAAATTGATATCACTGGAGTATGAATCTGTGATTCATCACTCTAAAAGTTGAAAATAGATCTTTGTTCCCGAGCAATTAACTACATATTTCCATTTATTATGCATTATTTGCATTCATGCATCTAGAATTAACGTATATATTTTAGCATTCAAATCTGCATAAATAAGAAGCCTGAAATTCCTTGTAAATATCACCTAAAAAGACCATACTTTTCACTATTTGTATCTATTTTATACTAAATCCAAATACAATAAACTCAACTCTATAGTGTATATATTACTAACACTAACAAAGAGAAAATATCTGAAAAATACTCACTTTTAAAGTTGACCAATAAAACCCGAACCCTAGTTTGAGACTTAGAACCTTAAAATGTGCATATCTCTCTCATACAATATCCGATTTTGGTATACTCACTTTTAAAGTAATATACATTCAAAGACCTTCAAAACAAGGCCAATTTCATAAAAATCGGTGTTCGTATGTAAAACTTGGGTTTTGGACCCCTATTGTATATTGTACAAATTGACCAAATTACTCTTCTATTTTCTCTTTGTATTTCCTTAATTATTAAAAATCCAAAAAATTAGATTACATTGTAAATATTTATTTCATAGTCTATCTAACTTTATTTTGATTTTTCTCTTATTTAAAAAATGACAAAAAAATAGTAAAAGATAAAAATGTGGTATTTTATACCTCTAAAGTACCACCAAAAATCCACTTTGTACATATGACCTCTTTTGATTTTTGATCCTTCACAAAAGTTGTAGATATCGTCGAGACAAGTAACTTTCATGTTGACCACTTTTTGATTCGAACCATTTTGTTATTTCTTTTTTATTTTTTTACATTTAATTTTCATTTTTCCTGGGATCGACACGTGGCACCTCCTAGAGCCACCACGTGTACCCATTTTTATTTATTTATTTATTTTTCATTTATATATTTTATTTATTATATTATATTATTTATTTTAATTACCCTACCATGTGGCCACACCCCTGTGCGCCACGTGGCGTCTCCACCTCCTCATCTTCTCTCTTCGCCCGGTCACGTGCTTAGCATGTGACCTTTCCTCACCCCTCTCTCCCCTGCGTCCCTCTCTCTCTCTCTCCAACTAACCATCACCTTGCCTCCTGCAACGATGTGCGTCCCACGATCAACCCGCACCTCTATCCTCCACGGCATAGCACAACCGCCACTGCGTCCACCGCTCCGCTCTTCGCAGCGAGGCCACAACCGTCGTGGACCAACGCACCCCGCAACCTTCCCTACGATTCATGCCTGCAGCCCACCTTTTCCTCTCCTGCGCACAACCCCCCCCCCCCACACACACACCACTTCCTTCTCTTCCGGTCAAGCCGCACCCACTTCTCCCTTTGACCGCAGCTTGCGGCAACCGCCTACATCGCGCCTTGCAACACACTCACCTCCCTTGCCCACTCGCCAACCTCATTTTAAAGGAGCTCCTCCGCCTCCGTAGCACCTCATCTGCCATTTTGAGGGGAGAAACCTCGAACTCCTGGTTCGAGTGAGGTGACAACAACCACGAGGGTAGTCAAGCGATAACAGGTCCTGCTCTCGGCGAGATCCAAGAGGTCGCTTCCTCTTGTTGCAGCTCCTCCGCGAACTGCTTCAGGTCCATCATCGCCAAGTCATTGAGCAAAGATCCTTTCCTAGGCGATCCAGGTATTTCTATCTCCCTTCTTCCTCCCTCTCTTCTTTCTATTCTATTCTTTTTCTTCATCTTCCCTTTTTGCCTCCGGTCCATCTATTGTTCACCTCGCTCCATCCACCGGCCATCGACCACCTTCATCCACCATCATCGCTCTTCGATCAAATACGCACCCTCCATATTCATTGTCATCTTCCGCCTCACCATCACCGTGGAACTCGGCCCCACCAGCCATCGAGCCTTCGCATAGCAGCAGAGCGACTCTCATATATTATTCCTCCTCGTGCTGCCAAGAACCCAACTCCTCACCACTGAGTCGCCAAAACTACCTGACGCCCCTCACAGATCGTGCCACAGATGGTCTTCCACCACCAGCATCTCCAACTCTGCCTCACGCAAGCTCCACCATCGCCCTTGTTCACTAGGCCGACCCCATACTGGAAGCTCCCCAGCCACCTCGAGCTTCGCGCCTCCGATTGCCTTACACAACCACCTAGAGAAGCTCGACCCGTGATCCCTTCCATTGCCATTTGTTCGTGTTGTGTCTCCCCTGCTGCACTTCTGACGCCCTCACCAACAGCAGCACCCTCCCTTGCGGCTGCACCTCCAGCCTTGCGACAGCCACTTGCAGCGCCCCTTCCTCGGTCGTGTGTCGGTCAAGGCTTTGTCCACGAGCAGTCGTAGCCTCCATCGCAAGCCCTCATCATCGAACCTCCAAAAGATCCGCCAAGGCCACGACCACCACCTGCCTCGGTCTTATCTCCACATCACGTGCATGGCCCATGAGGTAGGGGTAATTTACGAGGAATGCCCCTGCTCTTCCACAATTTCCCTCTATGATGCCCTCAACCAGGGCACGTGCAAGGCAAGTGCCCCTTGGAAAAGTTGCAAACATGCCCTTACCTCTGATAACACATGAGGCGCACATGCATGTTGGGAAAATTGCGAAATTTCCCCTACACATTCAGATTATTCCACGGACGCCCCCGCTAGTTGGACATCATGCGCAACGCACATGCTTCAAGGAAAAATTACAAGGTGGTCCCCTGAAGTCTAGGTAATTGCGTGCAAGCCCCCGTCAGCATATTTATCTTTTATCAGTTTTATTTCTTTATCGTTGGGACTTAATTTGTACATTCATTTAGTTTCATTTTGTCAGTTTAAAAATTTCATTTTGTAGAATAACTCTTGCTCTACCAATGTGGACATTGAATATATTTTTAGGAATTGTGTTTTATTTAATATCATTATTGTTTTGGAAAATAGCTTATTTTACCCATTGGATGATGCTTAAATGATATTAAATTAGTTATTATTACAACAATTCTCAAAAATTCACATTATCTAGAGTTTAGTGTTTTCTACATTATGCCCAAATTTCACCACATTTGCATGCATATCTAGATCAGAATAAATTCATTGGTGATTCAAGTAATTTATTTTTAATAGGTCATAAATCAGTGATTTTTGAGATCTAATAATTTTCCTAGATCCTTCTCACATAGATTATCTAGGATAATTTTGGTTCTCAAAAATAAATTAGTTTGTTATTTATTAAAATTATGTTTCTCAAAATTACCTAGTCTGCATATTCAATTCACAGAAAATTCATTTTACCTCCAAAAATTCTAAAACATTTGCACTATCTTAATTTCATCATTATTCAACTTCTGGCTAAGTTTGAGAATTTTCAGATTTGAATTGATTGAAATTTGCATTTTAACCCTTAAACTAGACTGAAATTACAATGCATTTTCATTTGCATTTAAAAATTCCAAAAAAACATTTCCCTGAAAACCTAATACCTGGATCGACTAAAAGTAAATCTAAGAAGAAAGTTGCCTCCCTGAGTTCGAGCTTGGGCTTGCCCAAGTAAAAAATAACCACTCACTTTAATCGGTTAATTCATTAATTAGTAGTTTTTGATAAATCTGATTTTTCCCGACTGCAACGAACTAACGAAAATCGAACATTAATTCGACACTATTAAAAGGGAGATTTAACATGTTTTTCAAATGGCTTCGTTGCCGAGTGACGATCCGCAAAATCACCCTCCTAAAAGTGCGGAATTAACACTCGAAATTCATTACAGTCGGGCGAAATCAGATCAATCAAAAACCACTCTGATTTATTTCTCAATTAAATGCAAGCAATCGAATTTATTTTACTTAGGCAATCCCAAGGTCGAACTCAGGGACACGGGCCTCTTAATTATTTATTTAGACTCCTAATACGCAGAGGAAGTGATGAATTAAAAACCTATAGGTCATAACACAAAGACACATACGATGCAGGTACATGGAGACACACCTTTTATTTAATTTTTATAATGCAAAGTGATGTAAGTAAATAAATGGACACACAAGCCTTATCTAGATGAATCAATGAGCAATAAAGGCGTAGTCAAATTTAGGCCATTTGATGATGCAAACTTAATTGATAAATTACTTAATGGCATTAAAAATCATTATATGACAATTCATAATTAAAATTAATCATCCAAATCTAAGTGCCAAAATAGGGAACAAATCATGTCAATGAATAGATAAGGAAGCAAGCTTCAAAACGAAACTGAAATCAACTAAAACAGAGACCATATGCTCAAGATATTCACAAAAGAGTCCAGGGGAATAAATGTAAAGAAAACTTCAAAATAAATAGATAAACATTGCAAACAGGTCCCTAGAAGGACTTAAATGCAATAAAATAAAGCACGAGGTCTTCCCTGTAATTTTTCCATATGCGTGGGCGCTAAATTATAATTATTAAAACCCAGAGGGAGTTGAATGCAATTAACCCCATGCATGCATGATGGACACGTGATCAGAGGAACTGTTTGCAATTTGAAGAAGTTGGTTGGGAACCCCTGCAATTTTCCCAGCCCTCACGTACCAAAGCACGTGAGGCTAGGCTCGGATGGAGGTGTAGGCTCGGGCCACGTGGCGATAGATGGCACTTCATACTATGGCTTGGATCATCCGAGCCTCCTAGCCTTGGAGGCGTCCACATGGCTTAATGGGGGTCGTTAGATGAGCACACGGAGGGTGCCATCCAACGGCATCTGTATGATCTGGAGCTTCCTCCTCCTCCGTTAGACAGCGGTGCGATTGGGCCTCCGGCAAAGCTACGTAAGCTCCTCCATTATAGCATGTGCATATTGCAGCTCCGTGGAGGTTCCTGAAAGGTCTGAGGCCGTTGTCGAAGCATGGGGAAGATGCTGGACTTCCTGGAGTAGGTTGGCGATGGCCGTATGTTGGAGGCGAAGCTCGAGAAATGAGCTCCGATGAGGCTCCGGACAATGAAGAAGGGCACCTGCAATTGTTAGTAGGAATAGCCAATGCATGCAGGTGTGATGCGTGTGAGTGAAGTGAGATGAAGTGGAGGGCCATACGGGCGGAGAAGGGCATCGGCCCTGGTTGTCTTCTCCGACGAGGCAGAGAGGACATGGGCGGTGTGACTTGAGGTTGCGGAAGATTGAGAGGGTGGTCGGAGGGCATGGCGAAGATGAGTGAAGTGCGAGGAAGCTCGGACGATGGTTAATTGAAGGAAAGGGGTAGAGAATGTGCCTAATTAATTCCAAGAAACAATGAGGAGATTCAGAAGGGACTTACCTCAAAATTAGGGCGAACGAGAGCGGCTTGGGCTGAGCAATGGTGGGCACTCTAGTCATCGCTGGACTCCCCCGGCCATGGGGAGCAGCTTGTCGGTGGGTTTAAGGCCGGAGGCATGGCCTACCATGGCCATGGGTCAACACCGGGGCCATGGCTGTCTTCGGATCGTCGATACGGTCTCCCCCTATCACGGGGAGACGGAGAAACGCTAGGTTGTGGCTCGCGTAAAGGTGGACGAGGTGGTATGTTGATGGCCATGATGTATTTGAATGTGAAGAGTCGAGGTGTTGGAGGTGGAGGTCGTGGGTTGTGGGCAGAATATGGAGCGCGAGGATTACGGAGGAGTGGGCTTAGACATGTGATTAACCCAAAAATCAGTGGTCTCAAGTTCCACACAAGGCGGGAACTCAGTCGTTGAACCGACCACACGAAATCTGGGTCAAATCAACAAATAACCCACGACAATCAAATCAAGCAATGAAAGTAAATGTGGAGTCAAAATTTATTATAACTCTACAAAAAGTGTGTATAGGTGCAAGTGTGTGTAGAGTGCCGAACACAGGGAGTAGACAGGATAGAATAAGGCAGTAATGCTAGAGAAATGTGAAAGTGATCAAATGCCTACAAGTGCTATTTTTGGTGGTTTTTTAATTTTTAATTTTTTTATTTTCTTTTTAATTTCTGATTTTATATTTTCTTTTTATATTTTGTATTATATTTTCTTTTTCGTTAAATAGAATAGAATAAAGTATATATACAATATGAGAAAAAGAGAGATAAGGTATTTATAAAGATAGGTAAAAATAACCAAATTTCAAGAAATAAAAGATTTTTTGTCTTTTCAAAAATTTTAATGTTTTTGTGATTTTTCTATATTTTTTCTAATTTGTTTTGGTATTTTTAAATAAAAAATACTGAAAACAGGAAATAAGATAAAAAGCTAAAACTAAAATGGAGAAATAAAATATCAAATAGTTACAAAAATTCTCCAAATTAATTTTAAATAAAAGATAGTAAAATAAGAAAAATTCAGAGATAAATTTATAATTTTAGGATTTTTTTGAAATTTTTAATATTTTTATGAAGATTTTTGGGGTTTTATAATTTGTATGGGTTTTCTTTTGAAATTTTTAATGATTTTTGAACAGAAGTTAAAACATACTAAAATACACAAAATATATTTTTTTAGAAATTTTTAGAGGGTTTTAAATTTTTTTGGTATTTTCTAATGTAAACAGTAAAAAAATGCATATTTTTGAATTTTTATAAATATGAAAATGCAATAAAAAATACAAATTAAAAATATGGCGCAAAACTACAATGCAACGGGAACTTATGATAATTTTTTAGATGCACGGAATAAATAGACGAAACAAAAAGAAAATACATTACTGGCAGGGGTAGAAATGTAAATATCCAAAAACACAGGGGCCAAAGTGCAATTTTCAACAAAATATATAATTAATAAACAAAGTTTCAGGACCAAATATAAATACCTAAACCCGGAATGGGTTTCCTGCAAAATTGCCAAACTCATACGCACTAGGCGCGTGACCTAGCAGGGGTATTTCTGTAATATCACAAAGCTCTAGGGGTTAACATGCAATTTTACCAAAATATTACAACTTAAATAAAACGTTCATGGACTAAACACTAAATATAAAAACTTCAGGGGGTCCACTACAAAATACCCACCACCTCACGTACGTGAGTCACGTAAGGTGACGTGGACTGGACCTAAGTGCAAATAAAATAAGTGCAGGGGTCTAAATGCAAATATTACAAATTATTTAAACTATGTCTGAAAGTTTATAAATTAAAATGAAATACAGAAATAAGCGAGGGCTTAGGTGCAAAATACCCAACGCCTGGCGATCCAACGACTGATATCTTCTTCGGGACACGTGGCGAGTCGTGGACGGCCGATACCCCTTCACAGATGAGATGCCAGGATTAGACCCTGGGCCTTGATCAAACGACGGCAAACGGGGGAGATCCGACGGTGGAGGATCGGACTGGGCGACGACCGGATCGGTCGGCGGAGAGGTAACGAGGAAGAACAGGGAAGAACGTCGGTGAGGCGAACTTCCCCGAGCTGGATCTTGGGTCTCTAGCGATGCTTCGGGCTCAAAATCGGTTGGGAAGTTCCTGGGAGGTCTCTCTATGTGCTGGAGGTCTTGACGTTGTCGGAGAGGCTCTGTGGCGCTGGCGCGAAGGCGGCGGAGCTTCGAGCTCCAGGTACCTCCGGCAAAGTACGAAGACGGTGCTCCAGGGGTCGTTACGCACGATGGACCTGCAAAAATGGATGAGAGAGAGCAAACTGCCTAGACCCAGAAGAGGTGGAATGGACGTCGGAGATGGGCTATGGATGGCGGAGGAAATTCTGCCGGAGGTGCGCTCCGGCGATGGACGTATGGACAGCGAGATACGGATTGGTGGGGGAATCTAAGTGGCCTAAACTACTCCTATGATTACATGGACTAAGAACAGAGGAAAAGGAAGAAGGGAGAGGGGGTACCTCGATGGCCGGAAGCCAGAGATGGGAACCTCGACGCCGGTGGTCGGCGGAGATTGTGGAGACCACCTAGGCCCTTCCTCGACCCGCCTGAAGGCTGGAGATGGAAGCTGTCACCTTCCTCTCGCTCTAGAGCGCTCTAGGTGGGGAGAAAGCGGATCCAAAGGGGTGTCAATTTGCGCTCGAAGGTGGCGGGTCCGTTTAGTAGAGAGATGGTTGCGTGACTTGCAGGCGAGACCACGTGCTAATGATGGAGATCGGGAGCAATCTGAAGGCACGGCGAGAATCACGGATGTACAGAGAGAAGAAGTCAAGAAGAAGGCGACAGAGGAAGATGAAGGGATTTGGCTCGAAAAATGGGCGAAATCAGGCCGAAATCAAGTTGCCAGAAGTTTGGCAGGCCCTGGTCAGGGAGATGACCGAGGTCAACAAATGACCGCACCCGGTTGGTCCACGTGGACCAACCAGGAAAATCCAAGCGAAAATTATTCATAACTTCAAAATAAAATAGTAAATGATTTTATTTATTTTAGGTTATAAAATAAAAATGTTCCTTATTTTATAAAGATTTTTATGGTGATTTTTATTTATTTTTTTGAGGTACATAATTACAAGTTACCTTTTATGTCCTATATAAGTATATTCTTCTGTATAAAGTAATATTTTATTTTTATTTTGTATATTTAATTTTATTTATTTATTTTATTATTTTATAAATTTATAAAATATTGTTATATGCTTAAATATATTTTTATTTTATTTTTCTGATGTATTTTGTACACTTAATAAAATATAAGTAGTAATTCTATAGGTATATGTATTGGTATTGTACCTATGTATTATATATATATTTTATTTTTGAATTTTCTTTAGGTTTTTATTCTGATTTTAATGTACGTATGTATTATAAATAAAAATAAAAATATAAAATTAGGAAAATAATGAATAAATAATAAATTAATATTTAATCTGTACAAGTATACAATAGGGGTCCAAAACTCAACTTTCAAACCGTAGCTCCGCAAAATGCGAGACCACCTTCATTAAATAGCTTATTTAAAATTATATACAATTAAAGGTGAATTTGATGCGTTTCAAGCTTTTATTTGAGAGATACAGGTGTGGGAAGTTGGTATATTGGATTTTTATTCAGATCATATCTTTTTATCTGTAAATTATTTTTGAGTGAAATCAATTTTGTATTTTTCTATATTTAATTATCTACAACTTCCATGTACAAGGTTTCTTTAGTTGAAGTACAAAAAGTGAAACCAAAAATAGGTCCCAAAATGAATAAAGAATGAATAAAATGAAAGGGAATTTTATTGGTATTGTGGCCCTTATCTCCCCCTACTTTATTCCTTGTCGACCTATTCATTGAAATGCCTAGGTCTTGGGGTTTTGGGTCATAAAATATTTACAATATTTTATTCTTTTTCTTTTCTTTTCTTTATTTTATAATTTTGACTTTAAAAACTGTATTTTATACACTATTTATACACACATGTATGGATGCTAAAATGTATGAATTAAGGGTATTTACATGCATTTGCCAGGGTTTTTTAGGCCAAAATGATAGAATAAAGATGATGAAATGTGGATTCATCATCCCCCTATACTTTGCCTTTGCTAGTCCCTAGCAAACACTTATGCAATAAGTGCAGAAAATAAAAAGAAAAGAAAAAGAAGAAATTGGATTTAGTTTAATTACCAAACTTGTCTTCACAAATCAAAGTTTGGAGCTTAAGTCGGACCTTTGGAATTTTAGTGCGGGCGGAACCTTAGTAAGAACTGAATTTGAAATCCAACGGCCTTCAAGAATCCCAAAACTCTGTCCAAGTCTCCTCAATAGCCAGGTCAGAAATATCTCAACTCATACGCAAACCCTTGCTACTATGAATCTGACTCGTACAGTGTGAGTGATGGTGGCTCTCCCCAACTAGAATGACAAAGAGACTGACTTCTCCAGCATGACAACCCAATGATTCTCCAATCCAAAAACTCCTTCCTCGAGGAGCGGGGTATTCCCTTCTGAGTTCAAGTGGCAACCAGCTCAAGAGGAGGGGGTGAGGAGAAGAATGGACGGTAGCCAGTGTAGCTACCTATCCTAGGATGCAAGACCAATGTAGTCAAGTCATCCAGTTGCAGGCTCACATGATACTTGCTTATTTTCTTTACAACATATTCACATACTTTTGCAGGCATTTTATTTTTGTACATGCATGTCCTTCTCTTTTTTTAGTACTATATACAACAGCATTTACATAAGGAGTTTTTTTCTCTAGAGCCAGTAGAATATATCTCTTTTGAAGCTTTATTGCAACCCATACTCTCCTGTCTTTAGAATTCCTCATCACTGGATGGGTTGAGGTGCACTTCCCTCCCTAGAGGAGGACAAATGTTTCCACTTGTGTATGTCTCATACCGGCAAATCCAATCCCCTCACCACCCCAACTGAGTTGAGCCATGTGAAAGGTGCAGGTGTCCAAGGTAGGTCATTATCAACAAGAGTCGTGCGTGTGTTCTGAAATATTCTACTTAGGCAGTCAAGAATCCATTGAACTAAGTCTCGTGATCCTCAAAGAATTAAGTCAACCAGACCTGAAGTACCTCAAACCCAGTTCCTATAAGGTTCTTGTTATTAAGTAGATTTTAAGGTCCAATCAAGCTCCAATCTCCGGATTTTATTTAGACTTGTTCAACTATCAAACTCAATCCGAAAAATGCTCATGCTATGCAAATGCGATGCAGAATGCAAAAAATATTTTTGTGATGCAATTTTCAAGATTTTGAACTTTTTATGGATTTTTGAAAAGATGATGCATATGCATTTTTTGTGTTTTTCAAGAGCTTTTTCAAATGTTTTTGGTATTTTAATTTTGTAAATGCTTTTGGGATTGTTAAAAACAAAACTTTTGGATAAAAACTAGGTACAAATATTTACACGGGAATGCTTCTTATATATACAAGAGGTGGATTTTAAGAATTAACAAGGGTAAGTGATCAACTTTAAAGGTATATAATGAATTCTGGTGTGATGTATGTATTCCTCAAACTTATTTGAAAAAGGTTTTTCAAACAATTTTGAAAACTATAGTCCAAACTAATTTTTACAAATATTTTTACAACTATGTATACACATTTGAAAATCATTTTGTAAATGTTTTTCAAACAGTATAGATAGATCTTTCAAAAATACTTTTACAACCATTTTTCAAACCAATTGCAAATCATTTTTCAAACGTTTTATTTCACACAAAGAAAATAAACTTTACAACCAAAATGTTTTTACAAAGCTTGAAAACATGTAACAAAACAATTTCCAAATAGTTTTCAAAAGATTTTTCACAAAGATTTTCAAACTATTTTTCAAACATTTTACAGAGAATATTTCCACCTGATTTATTAATCAGTAAATACAAGAAGAATTTGAGGAATAATCACATCTTTTTTAAGGGTTTTTAATGAATTTTTATAAGTAATAATAGCTATATAAAAATACAAAAGTACGAGTTATGGCTATAGTATATACGCAGTATATACGACCCCCCTATACTTAGCGTGAGCTATGTCCTCATAGATCGGAGAGAAAAGAGAAGACATAACTCGTACTGAGTATAGACAAGTCTAAAGAATGAATAAATAAATAAATACAGGAAGGAATGAACAAATGACAAGTTGACCGTCCCCCCTATACGTAGGATCAAATAATCCTAAGTACAGAAGACTGTACACAATGCAGGGAGGGTCAAGGGTGGGAATGAACAAATCGTACTCCGATTGTCTCCCCCTATACTTAGGGTAAGATATACCTAAGTATAGACAAGAAGAGGAGATAATGGAGAGGATCAGAGAATAGAGAAACTCGGTGTGCACAACCCCCTATACTTAGGACAAAGTGCGTCCTAAATATAGCAAAATCATAAGATGACGATGGGGTGGCAGACATAACGGAAGAATAAATGAATGATATAGACAAATGGATCTATACAGAGGAAGATAGAAGTGATAATCATGTACGAGATGCAGAAGGTGTGAGTCAAAGATTAAATCTCATACCATATGAATCGGGGCAACATCAACAGTCGGCGGGTCATGATCTAGATATGGTTTCAGGCGCTGACCATTGACTCTAAAAGGGAAGATGATGAAGGTTTGGATATATCAATGCTACCATTATCATGCACCTTCCAGACCACATATGGTCCTTTCCATTTACTTTGTAGTTTCCCTGGGAATAATTTTAACCTAGCATCAAATAACAATACTTGCTGATCTGGCTCAAATTGTTTATGGCTGATTCGAGAATCGTGCCATACTTTCACTTTCTCCTTATACTGTAGGCCACTTGAGAAGATTGTATCTCTTAGTTCTTCCAAGGCTGCCAACTCTGCTTTCCTCTGTTCTCCTACACTCTTAGGATCCAATAATAGCTCTGTAACTGTCCAAAGTGATTTATGCTTTATCTCCACTGGTAAATGGCATGGCTTGCCATAGATGACTAGAAAGGGAGATGTCCCTAATGGTGTCTTGAAGGAAGTCCGATAGGCCCACAAGACCGAGTCCAAAAGCTGTGACCAATCCTTTCGGTCTGGGCGGACTACCTTATGTAAAATTATCTTAATCTCCCTATTCGATACTTCAGCAAGACCATTAGTCTGAGGGTGATATGGCGTGGCAACACGATGGTCAATACTGAACTCATCTGCAAGGGCCTTTACCTTGTCGTTAATAAAGTGAGACCCCCCATCTGAAATCAAGACTCTAGGTACCCCGAACCGTGAAATAATATTTTTCCTCAAGAAATGACATACGGTTTTAGCATCTATAGCTCGGGCGGGGATGGCCTCAACCCAACGACTCACATAATCTACAACAAGAAGAATATACTCAAACCCCTGACTTTTAGGAAATGGGCCCATGAAATCAATCCCCCATGCGTCAAAAACCTCACAAAAGTGAATGGTCTGCATGGGCATCATGTCTCTCTATCCGCAAGTACCCATCTTCTGACAGTCAGTACACCTTCTCACGAACTTATCAGAATCCTTGAAAAGGGTTGGCTACCAAAGGCCGGACTAGAGCACCTTCTGTGTTGTCCGTCTCCCAGAATAATGTCCTCCTCCCTCAAGCTTGTAGCAGTAGGTGAGGACGCTATGTTGCTCATCTTGAGGAATGCACCGTCTCCAGATGTTGTCCCATCTTTCATGATAAAGGACGGGGTCCTTCCAATGGTACGACTTTGCCTTCGCAAGGAAGGTCTCAAGACGCTGTCTGGGCCAACCTTGTGGAATAGATTTGGCAACAAGGTAATTCACAATGTCGGCATACCATGGAAGAGAGGTGATAGCAAGGATCGCCTCATCTGGAAAAGTCTCAGTAATATGTGCTATGGGCTCAGATTCCTCAAGGTTCTCTAGGCGGGAGAGGTGATCTGCCACAACATTCTTAACCCCAGGTTTATCCTTAATCTCGATATCAAATTCCTGGAGGAGAAGGATCCATCTGGTCAATCTGGCTTTGGCATCCTTCTTCGACATCAAGTACCGAATGGCAGTGTGATCTGTAAAAATTGTCACTCTAGATCCAAGAATGTAAGATCTGTACTTATCCAAAGCAAAGACTACCGCTAGCATCTCTTTCTCAGTTACTGTATAGTTCCTCTGAGCTGCATCAATTGTTCGGCTAGCGTAGTGTATGGCATAGGGTAATCCATCCCTCCTCTGTCCAAGCACAGCCCCTATGGTATAATCAGAAGCATCCATCATGATCTCAAATGGAAGAGACCAATCGGGTGGCTGAAGGACAGGAGCCTCGACAACCTCCATGCCCCTATTGGAGATGATGTAACAAAGGACCGTCCCCTGAGTCACCATAAAGTGACTCTTCTCCCAAGATAGTACAAGGTTTACCTCTATGCAGCGCTGAAGTACAATCAAGACAAGCATCAAATCCATCGTCGTAGACCGAGAAAACATCCATGAAGACCTCCAAGCAGTCACGTATCATGTCCGAAAAGATGGACAACATGCACCTCTGGAATGTCGCCGGGGCGTTACATAGGCCAAAGGGCATCCGTCTGAAAGCATATGTCCCAAATGGACAGGTGAACGTCGTTTTATCTTGATCTTCGGGCACAATAGCCACTTGATTGTATCCGGAATACCCGTCAAGAAAACAGTAATGACTCTTCCCAGCTAGCCTCTCGCTAATCTGATCAATAAATGGCAGCGGGAAATGATCCTTCTTGGTGGCCTCATTCAATCATCTGTAGTCCACACAGACCCTCCAAGAAGTGGGTATCTGGGTGGCGATCTCCTCTCTAGACTCATTCACAACTGTAGTGACATCCATTTTCTTGGGTACCACATGTAAAGGACTATCCCACTTGGAGTCGAAGATGAGATAGATAAAATCGGCGCTCCACCATTTAGATATTTCCTTCATTACCACATCTCAAAGGTTCGGGTTCAACCGTCGATGGAACTCACGCAGTGGCTTTGTGTCCTCTTCGAGGTAGATACGGTGGGAGCACAGAGCCGGACTTATCCCCTTGAGATCAACCACACTCCATCCTATTGCCTTGTGGTTTCGTTCAAGAACCTCCATCACACGAGATTCTTGTTCTCCAGTCAAATCTGTTGAGATAATGACTGGGTGCATATCTGGTTCTCCTGCAAGGAATCTATACTTGAGCGACTGCGGTAAAGGCTTCAATTCTGGCTTGGTGGGAGCTGGCAAATCTGGCTTCTGATATGTCTGTGTAAAACCAACCAGGTCTGCATGTGAGAACTCTCGTTGTACCTGTAACTCTGATGAAGGGAACCCTTTTGGTGTGTCTATCATCTGTGCTGGCTCACTCTCTGTCCTCTCTCTCTCTCTCAGCTCACCGGGAAACAAACATGGCAAATATGCATCAAAATCCTTCCAATCAAAGTCTGCCTCTGAGGGATCTGAATCTGAACAAACATCAGTATCTCCACTCATCACGCAACTGTCAGCCTCTACAGTGTCCTCTACCACGGGTGTGCTCTCCGAACTCTCGTCTGCCGTAAAAGGTGTGTACTCTGAGTTTGTAGACAAGGCGAGGGCTTGTGCTTCTAGGTCTTCCCAAACTGCTTCATCATCACTCATCACAAAATCACACTCCTGGTGGACGTCTAACTCTGCATCTATCATTTGTATTGTGTCACTGTATGGTTCTGAGCAGGATGAATCTCTCGCTCGGGTTTCGTCAATCGTCTCTATTTGTATACTCTCGCCTTCTACGCGAAAGTACACCTTCCCACTATCATGGTCGGTCACCGCCTTGGCTGTGGCCAAGAATGGGCATCCTAGTATGATGGGGGTATCGATCACCGATTCAGGGATCTCCATGTCCAATACAACAAAGTCCACGGGGAATTTCAGGCCCTGAATGGTAACGACCACGTCTCTCAACAACCCCTTCGGCCTCTTGATAGACTTATCAGCAAACTGAAGGACTGTCCGACTCCGATGGAGCGGGCCGAACTCGAATCGGTCGAGTAAGGCTGTTGGAAGGAGGTTGATAGAAGAGTCGTTGTCTAATAGAGTACGATCGAACGGCTGCTCACTAATCTGGCATCTGACATATGGAGCTCTTGCATCAGGTCTTTTGGCTGGCAACTGGTTCTGAATGGCACAACATGTGGCACGGGTCAGCACATGGATTTTCCTCTAGTATTCCGCCTCTTCCTACGTACGGTGGTCTTTTCTCTCAGGTTCTTTTGGAAGGAGTGGTGCTCAAGTGCCTCCTGTAGAGTCAGTTGTATCTAAAATCTGTCTATCATCTGTTGGCTGAACTCTAACTGCTCCTTCTTTTTGGGATTCTCTGTTTTATTCCCCTTCGCCGAGCGGAGTGCTTGAGGGAAGGGGGTGGATGGGCCCTCATCAGACAGAGGGCTAGGAGAAGGTTTCTGGCCCTGTGAAGGACTGAAATCCATGCACACATCATCATTCAATACACATGGACTTGGATTTAAAGAAGAAACCTTTCCTTTATTCATTTTTTTGTTCTTTTTCATAGTGTCCCAGGGTACAGAAAATGGAAATACAGGAGGTTGGAATACATTTGGACTCAAAATGGGGGCATTAGCACCACCCAAAATATTCTCCTTTGCAGCCTCAGTACCGCGCTCTGGTTCTACATCAAAAATGGTGGTATCAACACCACCATCTGCATCTGGTATCACGACGGCCCCAACACCGTCGTCTGGATCGTCATCCTTGGTGGCATCAGCACCACCGTCATCATCATTATTGTTAG
This sequence comes from Ottelia alismoides, assembly GCA_037367405.1. Taxonomy (NCBI): domain Eukaryota; kingdom Viridiplantae; phylum Streptophyta; class Magnoliopsida; order Alismatales; family Hydrocharitaceae; genus Ottelia; species Ottelia alismoides. The sequence continues at coordinate 3,604 of JAZKJV010006347.1, read as the reverse complement.
CGGCATCAGCACCGCTTCTCTCCTCATCCGGGGCTCTAGATTCTCCATGGTGTTGTCCCTCAGATGAAGCACCGCTGGCTGGTTCCTTACCGCTCCTAAGTGACACGAAGTGAGTATCAAACATAAAATGCATGTCATTCAAATGAGCACTAGGAGCGGTATTCTCTGTAGACTATACCTGCTCAGACTTTCTCTTCAAGTTATTCGGGTTTGGCTCGCTCTGTGCAGGTATGGTAGCTTTTCCTTTCATTATGTCCCTCATTTCCTGCCGGAACTCATCCATTTCTCGTCGGAAATATGCCTGCTGTTCGGAAAGCAAGCGGGTGAGATCGTCAAGTGTTGGGTTCTCCAAGGCTGGTGCGGGAGAACTAGGAGTGTTCCCTTGCTGAAACTGAGGTTGCTGGTGAGACTGGGAGTACTGTTGCTGGTAAGGTTGTTGTCGCTGCCTCCATTGTTGTCCATGATAGGCGGGACGAGGATTCTGATGATAATGTTGCCGTTGTTGGGAGTATTGGGGCTGCTGGTGTGATGAATCTCATATTCATCATGCTAAATTGGGTCATTTAGGCTTTATTCCCCATCAATCACTTGTAATTAATCATTAATAGAGCATTATTAGCATTCATACATGTATAAATAATATCGGCATTTCATCATGCATAATTGCATTAAAAATCCCAAGTGTAAATCAACCCAAAAAGCCGCTAACTTCTCACTTTTGTAAATAATTCATCCTAACTCCGATTGACCCAAAACCACCTTCATTGTGTAGATATTACTAACCTTATTAAAAATAAAATACAAAAAAATACTAACCCCAATAAGTGTCAAATAATCCCGAAGTCAAATTTCACATCTGACAGACTAAATTGAGCATATCTCCCACATACAGTGTCCGATTTTGGTCTACTCATTTTTAAAGTACTCCATTTTCAAATACCTTCAAAACAAGACCAATTTCGTAAAATTCGGAGTTCATATGTGAAAGTTGGGTTTTGGGCCTCTTTTGCGCATTTTAACTTTTTGTTATTTTTGACCTGAGTTTTTATGTACTTAGTTAACCCTTTTAATTTTATTTATTTTTCATTTGTGTCCTTTGATGAAAGTTTTATTAAGCGACGCAAAAATCCAAATCCAAATCAAAACTGAAATCAAAAGAACTGACTAAGTCTAAGTGTCCGTTGTCGGTCTGTGCAAAAGTTGTGTTTATTACTTCTATTTTATTTTCCTAATTTCTTATCCATTAAAAATCTAAAAAAAATTAGATTAGTATGTAATTAATTTTCTTGTATTTTATCGTATTTTTTCTATATTTTTTATCCCCTCTAAAACCACCAAAAAATACAAAATCCCAAAAAGTTGGTTTTCTATACACATGGAGAACCACCAAATATACCACTTCGCACAGGTGACCTCTTTTGCTCATGGGTCCTTTACAAAAATTGTAGATATCGTCGATACAAACAACTTTCATGAAGGAAATATTTTGATCCGAGGTCTCCTTCTACTTCTTTTCTGTTTTTCTTTATCAATAAATTTTGAAATTTTTTTGGGGCGCCACGTGGCAGTCCATGGGCGTGCCTGATGAATCTCGTATTCATCACTCTAAATCTCATTTATTAAGCTCAAATCCCTAAAAATCAACAGCATTCTTGCATCTATTTTGCATAATTAGCATTCATGCATGTTTCCATAAGAATTGCATTTTAGCACAAAAATCTGCACAATAAGAAGCCAAAAATCCAAGCCAAAATGACCTGTAAATAAGCCTAACTTCCCAGATTTTTAACACATTCATGCTAACTCCGAATAACTCAAAACACTTCCATTGTGTACATATCACTAACAAGAATAAAGAAAAAATACAAAAAAATAACTAACCCAAATAAGTGGACCAAAAACCCAAACCCTAATTTCAGGATTTTCGGACTAAAAGCCATATATCTCCCCATCCAGTGTCTGATTTAATCCTACTCACTTTTGAACTAATGTACATTCAATTAACTTCAAAACAAGACCAAGTTCAAGTGAATCGGAGCTCATATGTGAAAGTTGGGTTTTGGGCCTCTTTGTACATTGTATATTTTCGCGGTTTTTGACCTTATATTTTATGTATATATTTTCTTAATCAATAAAAATCCAAAAAAAATTAGAATTAAGTGTCTTTTATTTATCTTTGATTTTTCCATATTTTTCCGTTTTTTATCTTGTTTAAAAATGACAAAAAAAATTATAAAACCCAAAATCAAGGTATTCAATGTACATAGGATACCCCAAAAATTCACTTTTTACATTTGATCGATTTTGGTTTTATGTCTTCATGAAAATTGTAGATCTCATCGAGACGAGCAATTTTCGTGAAGAAACTTTTTCGATCCGAGGCCATTTGCTATTTATTTTCGATTTTACAAGATAATTATTTTCTGAATTTTCTGGTGCTGACACGTGGCAGCACCTGGTGCCGCCACGTGTCAGCCATTTTTGGCTTTATTTAAACTCGTTTTTATTATAAAAAAAATTAAAAATAAAAAAAGACGCACGTGCGTCGCACGTGCCTCCAAGGCACGTGCTCCGCACGTGCACCTCCTCCTCTCGCCTTGTGCTGCCACGTGGCGCGACAGGCGCCATCCGATCACGCGCGATCGGACGGCGCCTGTGCGTCGTCTTCCTCGCGCCCCTTTCCCAAATCCACCGCCGCCCCGCGATTTCCGCCGCAAATCGCGGCCATCTCCGATCCTTGTATCGCCGCCCCCGATCCCCAATCAGATCCCCAGTCGAATCCGCCCCCGCGTCTCCACCTCCATCCCTTCAATCAACCCCCCTCCTGCCATATCTGACGAGCATCTCCTTCTCTATTTAAACATCACCGCCGCCCTCGAAGCACTTATCCGCCGTTAGCATCACAAGAGGACCGGGGTGACAGCCCGGTCGCTCTTCGTCTCCGGCGAGGTCCGGTCACCCTCGGGTGGCCGTCGCAGCGCCTTCCCGCGTACTGCCCCAGCTCCGAGCCTCTGCGACGTCGAGCCAACTACGATTTCGCCATCGACCTTCGTCTCCGCCAACGCTTCTCCGACCTTCGTCTCCGACAGCGACTCGCGATCGCCACTGCAAGTTCTTCACGCCATCGCCATTAACACCTCCAAGCTCCTCCGCCAGCCGACTCGCTTCACCGCCACAGTCCAGGAGCTCGCCACCAACAACCAGAGGGCGGTCGGCCGCAGCTCAGCCAGGAGGAGCTGGGGCCTCCACACCACGCCGCTGAAGCTCCTCCACGGCAAGCCTCCGCCGGGCCCCCGCCACTCCGCATTCTCCTCCGCCTGCACCGCCTCGCCACGCCGCCACCTCGACGCCAACACACCACCGCCGCGGCCATCACCGCCGGGCTCGAAACCCGAGGCCCCGGCACGTGCGAGGCACATGCGCGGGGAACTGCTTCAGCCGCAAGTCAGCCCAGGGGTCACGTGCGCAGCACATGACCCGTTGGGCAAATTGCAGAAGAGGCCCTGGAGTTTTCCCTATTCACGCGCCAAGTCCGCCTCCAGAGGTCACGTACACAGCACGTGACCTCCTGGAAAATTTTGCAGCATTCTTCTAAGGCCTATTA